>CM026398.1:8842444-9060647 GCA_014843695.1 Archivesica marissinica | reverse complement strand
AGCATGTCATACACCAACATACATCAGCATGTCATACATCAGCATGTCATACACCAGCATGTCATACACCAACATGTCATACACCAACATACACCAGCATGTCTTACACCAGCATGTCTTACACCAGCATGTCATACACCAGCATGTCATACACCAGCATGTCTTACACCAGCATGTCATAACACCCATGTCATACACCCGCATGTCATACACCGCAATGTCATACCCCAGCATGTCATACATCAGCCATGTCATACAACCAGCATGTCTTACACCACATACACCAGCATGTCTTACACCAGCATGTCATACATCAGCATGTCATACACCAGCATGTCTTACATCTCATACACCAGCATGTCATACACCAGCATGTCATACACCAGCATGTCATACATCAGCATGTCTTACACCAGCATGTCATACATCAGCATGTCATACACCAGCATGTCATACATCAGCATGTCATACACCAACATGTCATAAACCAGCATGTCATACACCAGCATGTCATACACCAGCATGTCATACACCAGCATGTCATACACCAGCATGTCATAAACCAACATGTCATACACCAGCATGTCAACACCAACATACACCAGCATGTCATACACCAGCATGTCATACACCAGCATGTCACACCAACATACACCAGCATGTCATACACCAGCATGTCATACACCAGCATGTCATACACCAGCATGCTTACATCTCATACACCAGCATGTCATACACCAGCATGTCATACACCAGCATGTCATACATCAGCATGGGTTACACCAGCATGTCATACATCAGCATGTCATACACCAGCATGTCATACATCTCATACACCAGCATGTCTTACACCAACATGTCATACACCAACATACACCAGCATGTCATACACCAACATCTCATACACCAACATACACCAGCATGTCATACATCTCATACACCAGCATGTCATACACCAGCATGTCATACACCAACATGTCATACACCAACATACACCAGCATGTCATACACCAGCATGTCATACACCAACATGTCATACAACAACATGTCATACACCAACATACACCAACATACACCAGCATGTCATACACCAACATGTCATACACCAACATGTCATACACCAACATACACCAGAATGTCATACACCAACATGTCATACACCAACATACACCAGCATGTCATACACCAACATGTCATACACCAGCATGTCATAATATCCCATACACCAGCATGTCATACATCTCATACACCAGCATGTCATACACCAGCATGTCATACATCAGCATGTCATACACCAGCATGTCATACACCAGCATGTCATACATCAGCATGTCTTACATTAGCATGTCTTACATCTCATACACCAGCATGTCATACATCAGCATGTCATACACCAGCATGTCATACACCAACATGTCATACATCTCATACACCAGCATGTCATACATCAGCATGTCTTACATCAGCATGTCTTACATCTCATACACCAGCATGTCATACACCAGCATGTCATACATCACATACACCAGCATGTCATACATCTCATACAACAGCATGTCATACATCTCATACATCGCATGTCTTACATCAGCATGTCTTACATCTCATACAGCAGCATGTCATACATCTCATACACCAGCATGTCATACACCAGCATGTCATACATCTCATACATCAGCATGTCATACATCAGCATGTCATACACAAGCATGTATATAACCCATAAACAGCATGTCATATATCTCATACACCAGCATGTCATACACCAGCATGTCATATATCCCATACACCAGCATGTCATATATCCCATACACCAGCATGTCATATATCCAATACACCAGCATGTCATACACCAGCATGTCATACATCTCATACACCAGCATGTCTTACATCAGCATGTCATACACCAGCATGTCATACACCAGCATGTCATACATCTCATACACCAGCATGTCATACATCTCATACACCAGCATGTCATACATCTCATACACCAGCATGTCATACATCAAATACACCAGCATGTCATACATCTCATACACCAGCATGTCATACATCTCATACACCAGCATGTCATACATCCCATACACGAGCATGTAATACACCAGCATGTCATACATCCCATACACCAGCATGTCATATATCTCATACACCAGCATGTCATACATCCCATACACCAGCATGTCATACACCAGCATGTCATACATCCCATACACCAGCACATCATATATCCCATACACCAGCATGTCATATATCCCATACACCAGCATGTCACATATCCCATACACCAGCATGTCTAACATCAGCATGTCTTACATCAGCATGTCTTACATCTCATACACCAGCATGTCATACATCTCATACACTAGCATGTCATACACCAGCATGTCATACATCTCATACATCAGCATGTCATACACCAGCATGTCATATATCCCATACACCAGCATGTCAATATCCCATACACCAGCATGTCATACACTAGCATGTCATATATCCCATACATCAGCATGTCATACACCAGCATGTCATATATCCCATACACCAGCATGTCATATATCCCATACACCAGCATGTCATACACCAGCATGTCATACATCTCATACACCAGCATGTCATACACCAGCATGTCATACACCAGCATGTCACACACCAGCATGTCATACACCAACATACACCAGCATGTCTTACACCAGCATGTCATACACCAGCATGTCATACACCAGCATGTCATACACCAACATGTCATACACCAACATACACCAGCATGTCATACACCAGCATGTCATACATCAGCATGTCTTACACCAGCATGTCATACACCAACATGTCATACACCAACATACACCAGCATGTCATACACCAACATGTCATACACCAACATACACCAGCATGTCATACATCAGCATGTCATACACCAGCATGTTATACACCAACATGTCTTACACCAACATACACCAGCATGTCTTACACCAGCATGTCATACACCAGCATGTCATACATCAGCATGTCTTACACCAGCATGTCATACACCAACATGTCATACACCAGCATGTCATACACCAACATACACCAGCATGTCATACATCAGCATGTCATACACCAGCATGTCTTACACCAACATACACCAGCATGTCTTACACCAGCATGTCATACATCAGCATGTCATACACCAGCATGTCTTACATCTCATACACCAGCATGTCATACACCAGCATGTCATACACCAGCATGTCATACATCAGCATGGGTTACACCAGCATGTCATACATCAGCATGTCATACACCAGCATGTCATACATCAGCATGTCATACACCAACATGTCATAAACCAGCATGTCATACACCAGCATGTCATACATCAGCATGTCATACACCAGCATGTCATACACCAACATGTCATACACCAGCATGTCATACACCAGCATGTCATACACCAGCATGTCATACACCAGCATGTCATAAATCAGCATGTCATACACCAGCATGTCATACATCAGCATGTCTTACACCAGCATGTCATACACCAGCATGTCATACATCATCATGTCATACACCAGCATGTCATACACCAGCATGTCATACATCAGCATGTCATACACCAGCATGTCTTACACCAGCATGTCATACATCAGCATGTCATGTCTTACATGAGCATGTCATACACCAGCATGTCATACACCAACATGTCATACACCAGCATGTCATACATCTCATACACCAGCATGTCTTACACCAACATGTCATACACCAACATACACCAGCATGTCATACACCAACATGTCATACACCAACATACACCAGCATGTCATACATCTCATACACCAGCATGTCATACACCAGCATGTCATACACCAACATGTCATACACCAACATACACCAGCATGTCATACACCAACATGTCATACACCAACATGTCATACACCAACATACACCAACATACACCAGCATGTCATACACCAACATACACCAGAATGTCATACACCAACATGTCATACACCAACATACACCAGCATGTCATACACCAACATGTCATACACCAGCATGTCATAATATCCCATACACCAGCATGTCATACATCTCATACACCAGCATGTCATACACCAGCATGTCATACATCAGCATGTCATACACCAGCATGTCATACATCAGCATGTCTTACATCAGCATGTCTTACATCTGATACACCAGCATTTCATACATCAGCATGTCATACACCAGCATGTCATACACCAGCATGTCATACACCAACATGTCATACATCTCATACACCAGCATGTCATACATCTCATACACCAGCATGTCATACATCTCATACACCAGCATGTCATATATCCCATACACCAGCATGTCATATATCCCATACACCAGCATGTCATACATCTCATACACCAGCATGTCATACATCAGCATGTCTTACATCAGCATGTCTTACATCTGATACACCAGCATTTCATACATCAGCATGTCATACACCAGCATGTCATACACCAGCATGTCATACACCAACATGTCATACATCTCATACACCAGCATGTCATACATCTCATACACCAGCATGTCATACATCTCATACACCAGCATGTCATATATCCCATACACCAGCATGTCATATATCCCATACACCAGCATGTCATACATCTCATACACCAGCATGTCATACACCAGCATGTCATACACCAGCATGTCATACACCAGCATGTCATATATCCCATACACCAGCATGTCATACACTAGCATGTCATATATCCCATACATCAGCATGTCATACGCCAGCATGTCATATATCCCATACACCAGCATGTCATATATCCCATACACCAGCATGTCATACACCAGCATGTCATACATCTCATACACCAGCATGTCTTACATCAGCATGTCATACACCAGCATGTCATACACCAGCATGTCACACACCAGCATGTCATACACCAACATACACCAGCATGTCTTACACCAGCATGTCATACACCAGCATGTCATACACCAGCATGTCATACACCAACATGTCATACACCAACATACACCAGCATGTCATACACCAGCATGTCATACATCAGCATGTCTTACACCAGCATGTCATACACCAACATGTCATACACCAACATACACCAGCATGTCATACACCAACATGTCATACACCAACATACACCAGCATGTCATACATCAGCATGTCATACACCAGCATGTTATACACCAACATGTCTTACACCAACATACACCAGCATGTCTTACACCAGCATGTCATACACCAGCATGTCATACACCAGCATGTCATACACCAGCATGTCATACACCAACATGTCATACATCAGCATGTCTTACACCAGCATGTCATACATCAGCATGTCTTACACCAGCATGTCATACATCAGCATGTCATACACCAGCATGTAATACATCTCATACACCAGCATGTCATACACCAGCATGTCATAAATCAGCATGTCATACACCAGCATGTCATACATCAGCATGTCTTACACCAGCATGTCATACACCAGCATGTCATACATCAGCATGTCATACACCAGCATGTCATACACCAGCATGTCATACATCAGCATGTCATACACCAGCATGTCATACATCAGCATGTCATACACCAGCATGTCTTACACCAGCATGTCATAAATCAGCATGTCATACACCAGCATGTCATACATCAGCATGTCTTACACCAGCATGTCATACACCAACATGTCATACACCAGCATGTCATACATCAGCATGTCATACACCAGCATGTCATACATCAGCATGTCATACACCAACATACACCAGCATGTCATACACCAGCATCTCATACACCAGCATGTCATACATCAGCATGTCATACACCAGCATGTCATACACAAGCATGTCATACATCAGCATGTCATACACCAGCATGTCATACATCAGCATGTCATACACCAACATACACCAGCATCTCATACACCAGCATGTCATACACCAGCATGTCATACATCTCATACATGAAACACCAACATGTCATACACCAGCATGTCATACACCAACATGTCATACATCAGCATGTCATACACCAGCATGTCATACACCAGCATGTCATACACCAGCATGTCATACACCAGCATGTCATACACCAGCATCTCATACACCAACATACACCAGCATGTCATACACCAACATACACCAACATGTCATACACCAGCATGTCATACACCAACATACACCATCATGTCATACACCAGCATGTCATACATCAGCATGTCATACATCAGCATGTCTTACACCAACATACACCAGCATGTCTTACACCAGCATGTCATACATCAGCATGTCATACACCAGCATGTCTTACATCTCATACACCAGCATGTCATACACCAACATGTCATACATCAGCATGTCATACATCAGCATGTCATACACCAACATGTCATACACCAGCATGTCATACACCAGCATGTCATACACCAACATGTCATACACCAACATACACCAGCATCTCATACATCAGCATGCCATACACCAACATACACCAGCATGTCATACATCTGCATGTCATACATCAGCATGTCATACACCAGCATGTCATACACCAACATACATCAGCATGTCATACATCAGCATGTCATACACCAGCATGTCATACACCAACATGTCATACACCAACATACACCAGCATGTCTTACACCAGCATGTCTTACACCAGCATGTCATACACCAGCATGTCATACACCAGCATGTCTTACACCAGTATGTCATACACCAGCATGTCATACACCAACATGTCATACACCAACATGTCATACACCAGCATGTCTTACACCAGCATGTCATACACCAGCATGTCATACACCAGCATGTCATCCATCAGCATGTCATACACCAACATGTCATACACCAACATATCATACACCAACATGTCATACACCAGCATGTCATACACTAGCATGTCATACATCAGCATGTCATACATCAGCATGTCATACATCAACATGTCATACACCAGCATGTCATACATCAGCATGTCATACACCAACATACACCAGCATGTCATACACCAGCATGTCATACACCAGCATGTCATACACCAGCATGTCATACACCAACATACACCAGCATGTCTTACACCAGCATGTCATACACCAGCATGTCATACACCAGCATGTCATACATCTGCATGTCTTACACCAGCATGTCATACACCAACATACATCAGCATGTCATACACCAGCATGTCATACACCAACATGTCATACACCAACATACACCAGCATGTCATACATCAGCATGTCATACACCAGCATGTCATACACCAACATGTCTTACACCAACATACACCAGCATGTCATACACCAGCATGTCATACACCAGCATGTCATACACCAGCATGTCATACACCAAAATGACATACACCAACATACACCAGCATGTCATACACCAGCATGTCATACACCAACATACACCAGCATGTCATACATCAGCATGTCATACACCAGCATGTCTTACACCTCATACACCAGCATGTCATACATCAGCATGTCATACACCAGCATGTCATACAACAACATGTCATACACCAGCATGTCATACACCAGCATGTCATACATCAGCATGTCTTACACCAGCATGTCATACATCAGCATGTCATACACCAGCATGTCATACATCACACATACACCAACATGTCATAAACCAGCATGTCATACACCAGCATGTCATACATCAGCATGTCATACACCAGCATGTCATACACCAGCATGTCATACACCAACATGTCATACACCAGCATGTCATACACCAGCATGTCATACATCACATGTCATACACCAGCATGTCATACATCACATCATACACCAGCATGTCATACACACATGTCATACACCAGCATGTCATACACCAGCATGTCATACATCAGCATGTCATACACCAGCATGTCATACACCACATCAACACCAACAACAACAACACACACAGCATGTCATACACCAGCATGTCATACATCAGCATGTCATACACCAGCATGTCTTACACCAGCATGCATCTCATACATCAGCATGTCATACATCAGCATGTCTTACATGAGCATGTCATACACCAGCATGTCATACACCAACATGTCATACACCAACATGTCATACACCAGCATGTCATACATCTCATACACCAGCATGTCTTACACCAACATGTCATACACCAACATACACCAGCATGTCATACACCAACATGTCATACACCACATACACCAGCATGTCATACATCCATACACCAGCATGTCATACACCAGCATGTCATACACCAACATGTCATACACCAACATACACCAGCATGTCATACACCAGCATGTCATACACCAACATGTCATACAACAACATGTCATACACCAACATACACCAACATACACCAGCATGTCATACACCAACATGTCATACACCAACATGTCATACACCAACATACACCAGAATGTCATACACCAACATGTCATACACCAACATACACCAGCATGTCATACACCAGCATGTCATACACCAGCATGTCATAATATCCCATACACCAGCATGTCATACATCTCATACACCAGCATGTCATACACCAGCATGTCATACATCAGCATGTCATACACCAGCATGTCATACACCAGCATGTCATACATCAGCATGTCATACACCAGCATGTCATACACCAGCATGTCATACATCAGCATGTCTTACATCAGCATGTCTTACATCTCATACACCAGCATGTCATACACCAGCATGTCATACATCTCATACACCAGCATGTCATACATCTCATACACCAGCATGTCATACATCTCATACATCAGCATGTCTTACATCAGCATGTCTTACATCTCATACAGCAGCATGTCATACATCTCATACACCAGCATGTCATACACCAGCATGTCATACATCTCATACATCAGCATGTCATACATCAGCATGTCATACACCAGCATGTCATATATCCCATACACCAGCATGTCATATATCTCATACACCAGCATGTCATACACCAGCATGTCAATATCCCATACACCAGCATGTCATATATCCCATACACCAGCATGTCATATATCCCATACACCAGCATGTCATACACCAGCATGTCATACATCTCATACACCAGCATGCATACACCAGCATGCTTACACCAGCATGTCATACACCAGCATGTCATACACCAGCATGTCATACATCCATACACCAGCATGTCATACATCTCATACACCAGCATGTCATACATCTCATACACCAGCATGTCATACATCACATACACCAGCATGTCATACATCCCATACACCAGCATGTCATACATCTCATACACCAGCATGTCATACACCAGCATGTCATACACCAGCATGTCATACATCCCATACACCAGCATGTCATATATCTCATACACCAGCATGTCATACATCCCATACACCAGCATGTCATACACCAGCATGTCATACATCCCATACACCAGCACATCATATATCCCATACACCAGCATGTCATATACCCATACACCAGCATGTCCATTCCCATACACCAGCATGTCATACACCAGCATGTCTAACCAGCATGTCTTACATCAGCATGTCTTACATCTCATACACCAGCATGTCATACATCTCATACACCAGCATGTCATACACCAGCATGTCATACATCTCATACATCAGCATGTCATACACCAGCATGTCATATATCCCATACATCAGCATGTCATACACCAGCATGTCATATATCCCATACACCAGCATGTCATACACCAGCATGTCATATATCCCATACACCAGCATGTCATACACCAGCATGTCATACATCACATACACCAGCATGTCATACACCAGCATGTCATACACCAGCATGTCACACACCAGCATGTCATACACCAACATACACCAGCATGTCTACACCAGCATGTCATACACCAGCATGTCATACACCAGCATGTCATACACCAACATGTCATACACCACATACACCAGCATGTCATACACCAGCATGTCATACATCAGCATGTCATACACCAGCATGTCATACACCACATGTCATACACAACATATACCAGCATGTCATACACCAACATGTCATACACCAACATACATCAGCATGTCATACATCAGCATGTCATACACCAGCATGTCATACACCAACATGTCATACACCAACATACACCAGCATGTCTTACACCAGCATGTCATACACCAGCATGTCATACACCAGCATGTCATACACCAGCATGTCATACACCAACATGTCATACACCAGCATGTCATACACCACATACACCAGCATGTCATACATCAGCATGTCATACACCAGCATGTCTTACACCAACATACACCAGCATGTCTTACACCAGCATGTCATACATCAGCATGTCATACACCAGCATGTCTTACATCTCATACACCAGCATGTCATACACCAGCATGTCATACACCAGCATGTCATACATCAGCATGGGTTACACCAGCATGTCATACATCAGCATGTCATACACCAGCATGTCATACATCTCATACACCAGCATGTCATACACCAACATGTCATACACCAACATACACCAGCATGTCATACACCAACATCTCATACACCAACATACACCAGCATGTCATACATCTCATACACCAGCATGTCATACACCAGCATGTCATACACCAACATGTCATACACCAACATACACCAGCATGTCATACACCAGCATGTCATACACCAGCATGTCATACACCAACATGTCATACATCTCATACACCAGCATGTCATACATCAGCATGTCTTACATCAGCATGTCTTACATCTCATACACCAGCATGTCATACACCAGCATGTCATACATCTCATACACCAGCATGTCATACATCTCATACACCAGCATGTCATACATCTCATACATCAGCATGTCTTACATCTCATACAGCAGCATGTCATACATCTCATACACCAGCATGTCATACACCAGCATGTCATACATCTCATACATCAGCATGTCATACATCAGCATGTCATACACCAGCATGTCATATATCCAATACACCAGCATGTCATACACCAGCATGTCATACATCTCATACACCAGCATGTCTTACATCAGCATGTCATACACCAGCATGTCATACACCAGCATGTCATACATCTCATACACCAGCATGTCATACATCTCATACACCAGCATGTCATACATCTCATACACCAGCATGTCATACACCAGCATGTCATACATCAAATACACCAGCATGTCATACATCTCATACACCAGCATGTCATAAATCTCATACACCAGCATGTCATACATCCCATACACGAGCATGTAATACACCAGCATGTCATACATCCCATACACCAGCATGTCATATATCTCATACACCAGCATGTCATACATCCCATACACCAGCATGTCATACACCAGCATGTCATACATCCCATACATCAGCACATCATATATCCCATACACCAGCATGTCATATATCCCATACACCAGCATGTCACATATCCCATACACCAGCATGTCTAACATCAGCATGTCTTACATCAGCATGTCTTACATCTCATACACCAGCATGTCATACATCTCATACACTAGCATGTCATACACCAGCATGTCATACATCTCATACATCAGCATGTCATACACCAGCATGTCATATATCCCATACACCAGCATGTCATATATCCCATACACCAGCATGTCATACACTAGCATGTCATATATCCCATACATCAGCATGTCATACGCCAGCATGTCATATATCCCATACACCAGCATGTCATATATCCCATACACCAGCATGTCATACACCAGCATGTCATACATCTCATACACCAGCATGTCTTACATCAGCATGTCATACACCAGCATGTCATACACCAGCATGTCACACACCAGCATGTCATACACCAACATACACCAGCATGTCTTACACCAGCATGTCATACACCAGCATGTCATACACCAGCATGTCATACACCAACATGTCATACACCAACATACACCAGCATGTCATACACCAGCATGTCATACATCAGCATGTCTTACACCAGCATGTCATACACCAACATGTCATACACCAACATACACCAGCATGTCATACACCAACATGTCATACACCAACATACACCAGCATGTCATACATCAGCATGTCATACACCAGCATGTTATACACCAACATGTCTTACACCAACATACACCAGCATGTCTTACACCAGCATGTCATACACCAGCATGTCATACATCAGCATGTCTTACACCAGCATGTCATACACCAACATGTCATACACCAGCATGTCATACACCAACATACACCAGCATGTCATACATCAGCATGTCATACACCAGCATGTCTTACACCAACATACACCAGCATGTCTTACACCAGCATGTCATACATCAGCATGTCATACACCAGCATGTCTTACATCTCATACACCAGCATGTCATACACCAGCATGTCATACACCAGCATGTCATACATCAGCATGTCTTACACCAGCATGTCATACATCAGCATGTCATACACCAGCATGTCATACATCAGCATGTCATACACCAACATGTCATAAACCAGCATGTCATACACCAGCATGTCATACATCAGCATGTCATACACCAGCATGTCATACACCAGCATGTCATACACCAACATGTCATACACCAGCATGTCATACACCAGCATGTCATACACCAGCATGTCATACACCAGCATGTCATACATCAGCATGTCATACACCAGCATGTCTTACACCAGCATGTCATACATCAGCATGTCATACATGAGCATGTCTTACATGAGCATGTCATACACCAGCATGTCATACACCAACATGTCATACACCAACATGTCATACACCAGCATGTCATACATCTCATACACCAGCATGTCTTACACCAACATGTCATACACCAACATACACCAGCATGTCATACACCAACATGTCATACACCAACATACACCAGCATGTCATACATCTCATACACCAGCATGTCATACACCAGCATGTCATACACCAACATGTCATACACCAACATACACCAGCATGTCATACACCAGCATGTCATACACCAACATGTCATACAACAACATGTCATACACCAACATACACCAACATACACCAGCATGTCATACACCAACATGTCATACACCAACATGTCATACACCAACATACACCAGAATGTCATACACCAACATGTCATACACCAACATACACCAGCATGTCATACACCAACATGTCATACACCAGCATGTCATAATATCCCATACACCAGCATGTCATACATCTCATACACCAGCATGTCATACACCAGCATGTCATACATCAGCATGTCATACACCAGCATGTCATACACCAGCATGTCATACATCAGCATGTCTTACATTAGCATGTCTTACATCTCATACACCAGCATGTCATACATCAGCATGTCATACACCAGCATGTCATACACCAACATGTCATACATCTCATACACCAGCATGTCATACATCAGCATGTCTTACATCAGCATGTCTTACATCTCATACACCAGCATGTCATACACCAGCATGTCATACATCTCATACACCAGCATGTCATACATCTCATACACCAGCATGTCATACATCTCATACATCAGCATGTCTTACATCAGCATGTCTTACATCTCATACAGCAGCATGTCATACATCTCATACACCAGCATGTCATACACCAGCATGTCATACATCTCATACATCAGCATGTCATACATCAGCATGTCATACACCAGCATGTCATATATCCCATACACCAGCATGTCATATATCTCATACACCAGCATGTCATACACCAGCATGTCATATATCCCATACACCAGCATGTCATATATCCCATACACCAGCATGTCATATATCCAATACACCAGCATGTCATACACCAGCATGTCATACATCTCATACACCAGCATGTCTTACATCAGCATGTCATACACCAGCATGTCATACACCAGCATGTCATACATCTCATACACCAGCATGTCATACATCTCATACACCAGCATGTCATACATCTCATACACCAGCATGTCATACATCAAATACACCAGCATGTCATACATCTCATACACCAGCATGTCATACATCTCATACACCAGCATGTCATACATCCCATACACGAGCATGTAATACACCAGCATGTCATACATCCCATACACCAGCATGTCATATATCTCATACACCAGCATGTCATACATCCCATACACCAGCATGTCATACACCAGCATGTCATACATCCCATACACCAGCACATCATATATCCCATACACCAGCATGTCATATATCCCATACACCAGCATGTCACATATCCCATACACCAGCATGTCATACACCAGCATGTCTAACATCAGCATGTCTTACATCAGCATGTCTTACATCTCATACACCAGCATGTCATACATCTCATACACTAGCATGTCATACACCAGCATGTCATACATCTCATACATCAGCATGTCATACACCAGCATGTCATATATCCCATACATCAGCATGTCATACACCAGCATGTCATATATCCCATACACCAGCATGTCATATATCCCATACACCAGCATGTCATACACCAGCATGTCATACATCTCATACACCAGCATGTCATACACCAGCATGTCATACACCAGCATGTCACACACCAGCATGTCATACACCAACATACACCAGCATGTCTTACACCAGCATGTCATACACCAGCATGTCATACACCAGCATGTCATACACCAACATGTCATACACCAACATACACCAGCATGTCATACACCAGCATGTCATACATCAGCATGTCTTACACCAGCATGTCATACACCAACATGTCATACACCAACATATACCAGCATGTCATACACCAACATGTCATACACCAACATACATCAGCATGTCATACATCAGCATGTCATACACCAGCATGTTATACACCAACATGTCTTACACCAACATACACCACCATGTCTTACACCAGCATGTCATACACCAGCATGTCATACACCAGCATGTCTTACACCAACATACACCAGCATGTCATACACCAGCATGTCATACATCAGCATGTCTTACACCAGCATGTCATAAACCAACATGTCATACACCAGCATGTCATACACCAACATACACCAGCATGTCATACATCAGCATGTCATACACCAGCATGTCTTACACCAACATACACCAGCATGTCTTACACCAGCATGTCATACATCAGCATGTCATACACCAGCATGTCTTACATCTCATACACCAGCATGTCATACACCAGCATGTCATACACCAGCATGTCATACATCAGCATGGGTTACACCAGCATGTCATACATCAGCATGTCATACACCAGCATGTCATACATCTCATACACCAGCATGTCTTACACCAACATGTCATACACCAACATACACCAGCATGTCATACACCAACATCTCATACACCAACATACACCAGCATGTCATACATCTCATACACCAGCATGTCATACACCAGCATGTCATACACCAACATGTCATACACCAACATACACCAGCATGTCATACACCAGCATGTCATACACCAACATGTCATACAACAACATGTCATACACCAACATACACCAACATACACCAGCATGTCATACACCAACATGTCATACACCAACATGTCATACACCAACATACACCAGAATGTCATACACCAACATGTCATACACCAACATACACCAGCATGTCATACACCAACATGTCATACACCAGCATGTCATAATATCCCATACACCAGCATGTCATACATCTCATACACCAGCATGTCATACACCAGCATGTCATACATCAGCATGTCATACACCAGCATGTCATACACCAGCATGTCATACATCAGCATGTCTTACATTAGCATGTCTTACATCTCATACACCAGCATGTCATACATCAGCATGTCATACACCAGCATGTCATACACCAACATGTCATACATCTCATACACCAGCATGTCATACATCAGCATGTCTTACATCAGCATGTCTTACATCTCATACACCAGCATGTCATACACCAGCATGTCATACATCTCATACACCAGCATGTCATACATCTCATACACCAGCATGTCATACATCTCATACATCAGCATGTCTTACATCAGCATGTCTTACATCTCATACAGCAGCATGTCATACATCTCATACACCAGCATGTCATACACCAGCATGTCATACATCTCATACATCAGCATGTCATACATCAGCATGTCATACACCAGCATGTCATATATCCCATACACCAGCATGTCATATATCTCATACACCAGCATGTCATACACCAGCATGTCATATATCCCATACACCAGCATGTCATATATCCCATACACCAGCATGTCATATATCCAATACACCAGCATGTCATACACCAGCATGTCATACATCTCATACACCAGCATGTCTTACATCAGCATGTCATACACCAGCATGTCATACACCAGCATGTCATACATCTCATACACCAGCATGTCATACATCTCATACACCAGCATGTCATACATCTCATACACCAGCATGTCATACATCAAATACACCAGCATGTCATACATCTCATACACCAGCATGTCATACATCTCATACACCAGCATGTCATACATCCCATACACGAGCATGTAATACACCAGCATGTCATACATCCCATACACCAGCATGTCATATATCTCATACACCAGCATGTCATACATCCCATACACCAGCATGTCATACACCAGCATGTCATACATCCCATACACCAGCACATCATATATCCCATACACCAGCATGTCATATATCCCATACACCAGCATGTCACATATCCCATACACCAGCATGTCTAACATCAGCATGTCTTACATCAGCATGTCTTACATCTCATACACCAGCATGTCATACATCTCATACACTAGCATGTCATACACCAGCATGTCATACATCTCATACATCAGCATGTCATACACCAGCATGTCATATATCCCATACACCAGCATGTCATATATCCCATACACCAGCATGTCATACACTAGCATGTCATATATCCCATACATCAGCATGTCATACACCAGCATGTCATATATCCCATACACCAGCATGTCATATATCCCATACACCAGCATGTCATACACCAGCATGTCATACATCTCATACACCAGCATGTCATACACCAGCATGTCATACACCAGCATGTCACACACCAGCATGTCATACACCAACATACACCAGCATGTCTTACACCAGCATGTCATACACCAGCATGTCATACACCAGCATGTCATACACCAACATGTCATACACCAACATACACCAGCATGTCATACACCAGCATGTCATACATCAGCATGTCTTACACCAGCATGTCATACACCAACATGTCATACACCAACATACACCAGCATGTCATACACCAACATGTCATACACCAACATACATCAGCATGTCATACATCAGCATGTCATACACCAGCATGTTATACACCAACATGTCTTACACCAACATACACCAGCATGTCTTACACCAGCATGTCATACACCAGCATGTCATACATCAGCATGTCTTACACCAGCATGTCATAAACCAACATGTCATACACCAGCATGTCATACACCAACATACACCAGCATGTCATACATCAGCATGTCATACACCAGCATGTCTTACACCAACATACACCAGCATGTCTTACACCAGCATGTCATACATCAGCATGTCATACACCAGCATGTCTTACATCTCATACACCAGCATGTCATACACCAGCATGTCATACACCAGCATGTCATACATCAGCATGGGTTACACCAGCATGTCATACATCAGCATGTCATACACCAGCATGTCATACATCAGCATGTCATACACCAACATGTCATAAACCAGCATGTCATACACCAGCATGTCATACATCAGCATGTCATACACCAGCATGTCATACACCAACATGTCATACACCAGCATGTCATACACCAGCATGTCATACACCAGCATGTCATACACCAGCATGTCATAAATCAGCATGTCATACACCAGCATGTCATACATCAGCATGTCTTACACCAGCATGTCATACACCAGCATGTCATACATCATCATGTCATACACCAGCATGTCATACACCAGCATGTCATACATCAGCATGTCATACACCAGCATGTCTTACACCAGCATGTCATACATCAGCATGTCATGTCTTACATGAGCATGTCATACACCAGCATGTCATACACCAACATGTCATACACCAGCATGTCATACATCTCATACACCAGCATGTCTTACACCAACATGTCATACACCAACATACACCAGCATGTCATACACCAACATGTCATACACCAACATACACCAGCATGTCATACATCTCATACACCAGCATGTCATACACCAGCATGTCATACACCAACATGTCATACACCAACATACACCAGCATGTCATACACCAACATGTCATACACCAACATGTCATACACCAACATACACCAACATACACCAGCATGTCATACACCAACATACACCAGAATGTCATACACCAACATGTCATACACCAACATACACCAGCATGTCATACACCAACATGTCATACACCAGCATGTCATAATATCCCATACACCAGCATGTCATACATCTCATACACCAGCATGTCATACACCAGCATGTCATACATCAGCATGTCATACACCAGCATGTCATACATCAGCATGTCTTACATCAGCATGTCTTACATCTGATACACCAGCATTTCATACATCAGCATGTCATACACCAGCATGTCATACACCAGCATGTCATACACCAACATGTCATACATCTCATACACCAGCATGTCATACATCAGCATGTCTTACATCAGCATGTCTTACATCTCATACACCAGCATGTCATACACCAGCATGTCATACATCTCATACACCAGCATGTCATACATCTCATACACCAGCATGTCATACATCTCATACACCAGCATGTCATATATCCCATACACCAGCATGTCATATATCCCATACACCAGCATGTCATACATCTCATACACCAGCATGTCATACACCAGCATGTCATACACCAGCATGTCATACATCAGCATGTCATATATCCCATACACCAGCATGTCATACATCTCATACACCAGCATGTCATACATCTCATACACAGCATGTCATATATCTCATACACCAGCATGTCATATATCTCATACACCAGCATGTCATATATCCCATACACCAGCATGTCATACATCTCATACACCAGCATGTCATACATCTCATACACCAGCATGTCATACATCACCATGCCATATATCTCATACACCAGCATGTCATACATCTCATACACCAGCATGTCATACATCTCATACACCAGCATGTCATACATCCCATACACCAGCATGTCATATATCCCATACACCAGCATGTCATATATCCCATACACCAGCATGTCATACATCTCATACACCAGCATGTCATATATCCCATACACCAGCATGTCATACATCTCATACACCAGCATGTCATACACCAGTATATCATACATCTCATACACCAGCATGTCATACATCTCATACACCAGCATGTCATACACCAGCATGTCATACATCAGCATGTCATACATCTCATACACCAGCATGTCATTCATCTCATACACCAGCATGTCATACACCAGCATGTCATACATCAGCATGTCATACATCTCATACACCAGCATGTCATTCATCTCATACACCAACATTTCATACACCAACATACACCAGCATGTCATACACCAGCATGTCATACACCAACATGTCATACACCAACATACACCAGCATGTCATACACCAACATGTCATACACCAACATACACCAACATGTCATACACCAACATGTTATACACCAACATGTCATACACCAGCATGTCATACACCAACATGTCATACACCAGCATGTCATATATCCCATACACCAGCATGTCATACATCTCATACACCAGCATGTCATACATCAGCATGTCTTACATCTCATACACCAGCATGTCATATATCAGCATGTCATACACCAGTATTTCATACACCAGCATGTCATACACCAACATGTCATACATCTCATACACCAGCATGTCATACACCAGCATGTCATACATCAGCATGTCTTACATCAGCATGTCTTACATCTCATACACCAGCATGTCATACATCAGCATGTCATACATCTCAATACACCAGCATGTCATACATCTCATACACCAGCATGTCATACATCTCATACACCAGCATGTCATACATCTCATACACCAGCATGTCATACATCTCATACACCAGCATGTCATACACCATCATGTCATACACCAGCATGTCATACACCAGCATGTCATACATCAGCATGTCTTACATCAGCATGTCATACATCTCATACACCAGCATGTCATACATCTCATACACCAGCATGTCATACATCTCATACACCAGCATGTCATACATCTCATACACCAGCATGTCATACATCTCATACACCAGCATGTCATACACCAGCATGTCATATATCTCATACACCAGCATGTCATATATCTCATACACCAGCATGTCATATACCCCATACACCAGCATGTCATACATCTCATACACCAGCATGTCATACATCTCATACACCAGCATGTCATACATCAGCATGCCATAAATCTCATACACCAGCATGTCATACATCTCATACACCAGCATGTCATACATCTCATACACCAGCATGTCATACATCCCATACACCAGCATGTCATATATCCCATACACCAGCATGTCATATATCCCATACACCAGCATGTCATATATCCCATACACCAGCATGTCATATATCCCATACACCAGCATGTCATACATCTCATACACCAGCATGTCATACATCTCATACACCAGCATGTCATACATCTCATAAACCAGCATGTCATACATCTCATACACCAGCATGTCATATAGCCCATACACCAGCATGTCATACATCTCATACACCAGCATGTCATACACCAGTATATCATACATCTCATACACCAGCATGTCATACACCAGCATGTCATACACCAGCATGTCATACACCAGCATGTCATACATCAGCATGTCATACACCAGCATGTCATACATCAGCATGTCATACACCAACATGTCATAAACCAGCATGTCATACACCAGCATGTCATACATCAGCATGTCATACACCAGCATGTCATACACCAGCATGTCATACACCAACATGTCATACACCAACATGTCATACACCAGCATGTCTTACACCAGCATGTCATACACCAGCATGTCATACACCAGCATGTCATCCATCAGCATGTCATACACCAACATGTCATACACCAACATATCATACACCAACATGTCATACACCAGCATGTCATACACTAGCATGTCATACATCAGCATGTCATACATCAGCATGTCATACATCAACATGTCATACACCAGCATGTCATACATCAGCATGTCATACACCAACATACACCAGCATGTCATACACCAGCATGTCATACACCAGCATGTCATACACCAGCATGTCATACACCAACATACACCAGCATGTCTTACACCAGCATGTCATACACCAGCATGTCATACACCAGCATGTCATACATCTGCATGTCTTACACCAGCATGTCATACACCAACATACATCAGCATGTCATACACCAGCATGTCATACACCAACATGTCATACACCAACATACACCAGCATGTCATACATCAGCATGTCATACACCAGCATGTCATACACCAACATGTCTTACACCAACATACACCAGCATGTCATACACCAGCATGTCATACATCAGCATGTCTTACACCAGCATGTCATACACCAAAATGACATACACCAACATACACCAGCATGTCATACACCAGCATGTCATACACCAACATACACCAGCATGTCATACATCAGCATGTCATACACCAGCATGTCTTACATCTCATACACCAGCATGTCATACACCAGCATGTCATACACCAGCATGTCATACACCAACATGTCATACATCAGCATGTCTTACACCAGCATGTCATACATCAGCATGTCTTACACCAGCATGTCATACATCAGCATGTCATACACCAGCATGTCATACATCTCATACACCAGCATGTCATACACCAGCATGTCATAAATCAGCATGTCATACACCAGCATGTCATACATCAGCATGTCTTACACCAGCATGTCATACACCAGCATGTCATACATCAGCATGTCATACACCAGCATGTCATACACCAGCATGTCATACATCAGCATGTCATACACCAGCATGTCATACATCAGCATGTCATACACCAGCATGTCTTACACCAGCATGTCATAAATCAGCATGTCATACACCAGCATGTCATACATCAGCATGTCTTACACCAGCATGTCATACACCAGCATGTCATACATCAGCATGTCATACACGAGCATGTCATACACAAGCATGTCATACATCAGCATGTCATACACCAGCATGTCATACATCAGCATGTCATACACCAGCATGTCTTACACCAGCATGTCATACATCAGCATGTAATACATCAGCATGTCTTACATGAGCATGTCATACACCAGCATGTCATAGACCAACATGTCAAACACCAACATGTCATACACCAGCATGTCATACATCTCATACACCAGCATGTCTTACACCAACATGTCATACACCAACATACACTAGCATGTCATACACCAACATGTCATACATCTCATACACCAACATGTCATACACCAACATACACCAGCATGTCATACACCAGCATGTCATACACCAGCATGTTATACACCAACATGTCATACACCAACATACACCAGCAAGTCATACACCAACATGTCATACACCAACATACACCAACATGTCATACACCAACATGTCATACACCAACATACACCAGCATGTCATACACCAACATGTCATACACCAGCATGTCATATATCCCATACACCAGCATGTCATACATCTCATACACCAGCATGTCATACATCAGCATGTCATACACCAGCATGTCATACACCAGCATGTCATACATCAGCATGTCTTACATCACCATGTCTTACATCTCATACACCAGCATGTCATACATCAGCATGTCATACATCAGCATGTCATACACCAACATGTCATACACCAACATACACCAGCATGTCATACACCAGCATGTCATACACCAGCATGTTATACACCAACATGTCATACACCAACATACACCAACATACACCAGCAAGTCATACACCAACATGTCATACACCAACATACACCAACATGTCATACACCAACATGTCATACACCAACATACACCAGCATGTCATACACCAGCATGTCATACACCAACATGTCATACACCAGCATGTCATATATCCCATACACCAGCATGTCATACATCTCATACACCAGCATGTCATACATCAGCATGTCATACACCAGCATGTCATACACCAGCATGTCATACATCAGCATGTCTTACATCAGCATGTCTTACATCTCATACACCAGCATGTCATACATCAGCATGTCATACATCAGCATGTCATACACCAGCATGTCATACACCAGCATGTCATACACCAGCATGTCATACATCTCATACACCAGCATGTCATACATCTCATACACCAGCATGTCATACATCAGCATGTCTTACATCAGCATGTCTTACATCTCATACACCAGCATGTCATACACCAGCATGTCATACACCAGCATGTCATACATCTCATACACCAGCATGTCATACATCTCATACACTAGCATGTCATACACCAGCATGTCTTACATCAGCATGTCTTACATCTCATACACCAGCATGTCATACATCTCATACACTAGCATGTCATACACCAGCATGTCATACATCTCATACATCAGCATGTCATACACCAGCATGTCATATATCCCATACACCAGCATGTCATATATCCCATACACCAGCATGTCATACACCAGCATGTCATATATCCCATACACTAGCATGTCATATATCCCATACATCAGCATGTCATACACCAGCATGTCATATATCCCATACACCAGCATGTCATACATCTCATACACCAGCATGTCTTACATCAGCATGTCATACACCAGCATGTCATACACCAGCATGTCACACACCAGCATGTCATACACCAACATACACCAGCATGTCTTATACCAGCATGTCATACACCAGCATGTCATACACTAGCATGTCATACACCAACATGTCATACACCAACATACACCAGCATGTCATACACCAGCATGTCATACACCAACATGTCATACACCAACATAAACCAGCATGTCATACACCAGCATGTCATACACCAGCATGGCATACATCAACATGTCATACACCAACATACACCAGCATGTCATACATCAGCATGTCATCACCAGCATGTCATACACCAGCATGTCATACACCAACATGTCATACACCAGCATGTCATACATCTCATACACCAGCATGTCATACACCAGCATGTCATACACCAGCATGTCATACACCAGCATGTCATACATCATCATGTCATACATCAGCATGTCATACACCAGCATGTCATACATCAGCATGTCATACACCAGCATGTCATACATCAGCATGTCATACACCAGCATGTCTTACACCAGCATGTCATACATCAGCATGTCATACATGAGCATGTCTTACATGAGCATGTCATACACCAGCATGTCATACACCAACATGTCATACACCAGCATGTCATACATCTCATACACCAGCATGTCTTACACCAACATGTCATACACCAACATACACCAGCATGTCATACACCAACATGTCATACACCAACATACACCAGCATGTCATACATCTCATACACCAGCATGTCATACACCAACATGTCATACACCAACATACACCAGCATGTCATACACCAGCATGTCATACACCAACATGTCATACACCAACATGTCATACACCAACATACACCAACATACACCAGCATGTCATACACCAACATGTCATACACCAACATGTCATACACCAACATACACCAGAATGTCATACACCAACATGTCATACACCAACATACACCAGCATGTCATACACCAGCATGTCATACACCAGCATGTCATAATATCCCATACACCAGCATGTCATACATCTCATACACCAGCATGTCATACACCAGCATGTCATACATCAGCATGTCATACACCAGCATGTCATACACCAGCATGTCATACATCAGCATGTCTTACATCAGCATGTCTTACATCTCATACACCAGCATGTCATACATCAGCATGTCATACACCAGCATGTCATACACCAGCATGTCATACACCAACATGTCATACATCTCATACACCAGCATGTCATACATCAGCATGTCTTACATCAGCATGTCTTACATCTCATACACCAGCATGTCATACACCAGCATGTCATACATCTCATACACCAGCATGTCATACATCTCATACACCAGCATGTCATACATCTCATACATCAGCATGTCTTACATCAGCATGTCTTACATCTCATACAGCAGCATGTCATACATCAACCCAGCATGTCATACACCAGCATGTCATACATCTCATACATCAGCATGTCATACATCAGCATGTCATACACCAGCATGTCATATATCCCATACACCAGCATGTCATATATCTCATACACCAGCATGTCATACACCAGCATGTCATATATCCCATACACCAGCATGTCATATATCCCATACACCAGCATGTCATATATCCAATACACCAGCATGTCATACACCAGCATGTCATACATCTCATACACCAGCATGTCTTACATCAGCATGTCATACACCAGCATGTCATACATCTCATACACCAGCATGTCATACATCTCATACACCAGCATGTCATACATCTCATACACCAGCATGTCATACACCAGCATGTCATACATCAAATACACCAGCATGTCATACATCTCATACACCAGCATGTCATACATCTCATACACCAGCATGTCATACATCCCATACACGAGCATGTAATACACCAGCATGTCATACATCCCATACACCAGCATGTCATATATCTCATACACCAGCATGTCATACATCCCATACACCAGCATGTCATACACCAGCATGTCATACATCCCATACATCAGCACATCATATATCCCATACACCAGCATGTCATATATCCCATACACCAGCATATCACATATCCCATACACCAGCATGTCATACACCAGCATGTCTAACATCAGCATGTCTTACATCAGCATGTCTTACATCTCATACACCAGCATGTCATACATCTCATACACTAGCATGTCATACACCAGCATGTCATACATCTCATACATCAGCATGTCATACACCAGCATGTCATATATCCCATACACCAGCATGTCATATATCCCATACACCAGCATGTCATACACTAGCATGTCATATATCCCATACACCAGCATGTCATATATCCCATACACCAGCATGTCATACACCAGCATGTCATACATCTCATACACCAGCATGTCTTACATCAGCATGTCATACACCAGCATGTCATACACCAGCATGTCACACACCAGCATGTCATACACCAACATACACCAGCATGTCTTACACCAGCATGTCATACACCAGCATGTCATACACCAGCATGTCATACACCAACATGTCATACACCAACATGTCATACACCAACATACACCAGCATGTCATACACCAGCATGTCATACACCAGCATGTCATACACCAACATGTCATACACCAACATACACCAGCATGTCATACATCAGCATGTCATACACCAGCATGTTATACACCAACATGTCTTACACCAACATACACCAGCATGTCTTACACCAGCATGTCATACACCAGCATGTCATACATCAGCATGTCTTACACCAGCATGTCATACACCAACATGTCATACACCAGCATGTCATACACCAGCATGTCATACACCAGCATGTCATACATCAGCATGTCATACACCAGCATGTCTTACACCAACATACACCAGCATGTCTTACACCAGCATGTCATACATCAGCATGTCATACACCAGCATGTCTTACATCTCATACACCAGCATGTCATACACCAGCATGTCATACACCAGCATGTCATACATCAGCATGTCTTACACCAGCATGTCATACATCAGCATGTCATACACCAGCATGTCATACATCAGCATGTCATACACCAACATGTCATAAACCAGCATGTCATACACCAGCATGTCATACATCAGCATGTCATACACCAGCATGTCATACACCAGCATGCCATACACCAACATGTCATACACCAGCATGTCATACACCAGCATGTCATACACCAGCATGTCATACACCAGCATGTCATACACCAGCATGTCATACATCAGCATGTCATACACCAGCATGTCTTACACCAGCATGTCATACATCAGCATGTCATACATGAGCATGTCTTACATGAGCATGTCATACACCAGCATGTCATACACCAACATGTCATACACCAACATGTCATACACCAGCATGTCATACATCTCATACACCAGCATGTCTTACACCAACATGTCATACACCAACATACACCAGCATGTCATACACCAACATGTCATACACCAACATACACCAGCATGTCATACATCTCATACACCAGCATGTCATACACCAGCATGTCATACACCAACATGTCATACACCAACATACACCAGCATGTCATACACCAGCATGTCATACACCAACATGTCATACAACAACATGTCATACACCAACATACACCAACATACACCAACATGTCATACACCAACATGTCATACACCAACATACACCAGAATGTCATACACCAACATGTCATACACCAACATACACCAGCATGTCATACACCAACATGTCATACACCAGCATGTCATAATATCCCATACACCAGCATGTCATACATCTCATACACCAGCATGTCATACACCAGCATGTCATACATCAGCATGTCATACACCAGCATGTCATACACCAGCATGTCATACATCAGCATGTCTTACATTAGCATGTCTTACATCTCATACACCAGCATGTCATACATCAGCATGTCATACACCAGCATGTCATACACCAGCATGTCATACACCAACATGTCATACATCTCATACACCAGCATGTCATACATCAGCATGTCTTACATCAGCATGTCTTACATCTCATACACCAGCATGTCATACACCAGCATGTCATACATCTCATACACCAGCATGTCATACATCTCATACACCAGCATGTCATACATCTCATACATCAGCATGTCTTACATCTCATACAGCAGCATGTCATACATCTCATACACCAGCATGTCATACACCAGCATGTCATACATCTCATACATCAGCATGTCATACATCAGCATGTCATACACCAGCATGTCATATATCCAATACACCAGCATGTCATACACCAGCATGTCATACATCTCATACACCAGCATGTCTTACATCAGCATGTCATACACCAGCATGTCATACACCAGCATGTCATACATCTCATACACCAGCATGTCATACATCTCATACACCAGCATGTCATACATCTCATACACCAGCATGTCATACACCAGCATGTCATACATCAAATACACCAGCATGTCATACATCTCATACACCAGCATGTCATAAATCTCATACACCAGCATGTCATACATCCCATACACGAGCATGTAATACACCAGCATGTCATACATCCCATACACCAGCATGTCATATATCTCATACACCAGCATGTCATACATCCCATACACCAGCATGTCATACACCAGCATGTCATACATCCCATACATCAGCACATCATATATCCCATACACCAGCATGTCATATATCCCATACACCAGCATGTCACATATCCCATACACCAGCATGTCTAACATCAGCATGTCTTACATCAGCATGTCTTACATCTCATACACCAGCATGTCATACATCTCATACACTAGCATGTCATACACCAGCATGTCATACATCTCATACATCAGCATGTCATACACCAGCATGTCATATATCCCATACATCAGCATGTCATACGCCAGCATGTCATATATCCCATACACCAGCATGTCATATATCCCATACACCAGCATGTCATACACCAGCATGTCATACATCTCATACACCAGCATGTCTTACATCAGCATGTCATACACCAGCATGTCATACACCAGCATGTCACACACCAGCATGTCATACACCAACATACACCAGCATGTCTTACACCAGCATGTCATACACCAGCATGTCATACACCAGCATGTCATACACCAACATGTCATACACCAACATACACCAGCATGTCATACACCAGCATGTCATACATCAGCATGTCTTACACCAGCATGTCATACACCAACATGTCATACACCAACATACACCAGCATGTCATACACCAACATGTCATACACCAACATACACCAGCATGTCATACATCAGCATGTCATACACCAGCATGTTATACACCAACATGTCTTACACCAACATACACCAGCATGTCTTACACCAGCATGTCATACACCAGCATGTCATACATCAGCATGTCTTACACCAGCATGTCATACACCAACATGTCATACACCAGCATGTCATACACCAGCATGTCATACACCAGCATGTCATACACCAGCATGTCATACACCAGCATGTCTTACACCACACATACACCAGCATGTCATACACCAGCATGTCATACATCAGCATGTCATACACCAGCATGTCTTACACCAGCATGTCATACACCAGCATGTCATACACCAGCATGTCATACATCAGCATGTCTTACACCAGCATGTCATACATCAGCATGTCATACACCAGCATGTCATACATCAGCATGTCATACACCAACATGTCATAACCAACATACACCAGCATGTCATACACCAGCATGTCATACACCAACATACACCAGCATGTCATACATTCATACACCAGCATGTCATACACCAGCATGTCATACACCAACATGTCATACACCAACATACACCAGCATGTCATACACCAGCATGTCATACACCAGCATGTCATACACCAGCATGTCATACACCAACATACACCAGCATGTCATACACCAGCATGTCATACACCAGCATGTCATACACCAGCATGTCATACACCAGCATGTCATACACCAACATACACCAGCATGTCATACACCAGCATGTCATACATCACATCATACACCAGCATGTCATACACCAACATGTCATACACCAACATACACCAGCATGTCATACACCAACATGTCATACACCAACATACACCAGCATGTCATACATCTCATACACCAGCATGTCATACACCAGCATGTCATCATGTCATACACCAGCATGTCATACACCAGCATGTCATACACCAGCATGTCATCACACCATGTCATACATGTCATACAACAGCATGTCATACACCAGCATGTCATACACCAGCATGTCTTACATGTCATACACCAACATGTCATACACCAACATACACCAGAATGTCATACACCAACATGTCATACACCAACATACACCAGCATGTCATACACCAACATGTCATACACCAGCATGTCATAATATCCCATACACCAGCATGTCATACATCTCATACACCAGCATGTCATACACCAGCATGTCATACATCAGCATGTCATACACCAGCATGTCATACACCACACAGCATGTCATACATCAGCATGTCTTACATTAGCATGTCTTACATCTCATACACCAGCATGTCATACATCTCATACACCAGCATGTCATACACCAACATGTCATACATCTCATACACCAGCATGTCATACATCAGCATGTCTTACATCAGCATGTCTTACATCTCATACACCAGCATGTCATACACCAGCATGTCATACATCTCATACACCAGCATGTCATACATCTCATACACCAGCATGTCATACATCTCATACATCAGCATGTCTTACATCAGCATGTCTTACATCTCATACAGCAGCATGTCATACATCTCATACACCAGCATGTCATACACCAGCATGTCATACATCTCATACATCAGCATGTCATACATCAGCATGTCATACACCAGCATGTCATATATCCCATACACCAGCATGTCATATATCTCATACACCAGCATGTCATACACCAGCATGTCATATATCCCATACACCAGCATGTCATATATCCCATACACCAGCATGTCATATATCCAATACACCAGCATGTCATACACCAGCATGTCATACATCTCATACACCAGCATGTCTTACATCAGCATGTCATACACCAGCATGTCATACACCAGCATGTCATACATCTCATACACCAGCATGTCATACATCTCATACACCAGCATGTCATACATCTCATACACCAGCATGTCATACATCAAATACACCAGCATGTCATACATCTCATACACCAGCATGTCATACATCTCATACACCAGCATGTCATACATCCCATACACGAGCATGTAATACACCAGCATGTCATACATCCCATACACCAGCATGTCATATATCTCATACACCAGCATGTCATACATCCCATACACCAGCATGTCATACACCAGCATGTCATACATCCCATACACCAGCACATCATATATCCCATACACCAGCATGTCATATATCCCATACACCAGCATGTCACATATCCCATACACCAGCATGTCATACACCAGCATGTCATACACCAGCATGTCATACATCAGCATGTCTTACATCAGCATGTCTTACATCTCATACACCAGCATGTCATACACCAGCATGTCATACATCTCATACACCAGCATGTCATACACCAGCATGTCATACATCTCATACATCAGCATGTCATACACCAGCATGTCATATATCCCATACACCAGCATGTCATACACCAGCATGTCATATATCCCATACACCAGCATGTCATACACCAGCATGTCATATATCCCATACACCAGCATGTCATACACCAGCATGTCATATATCACATACATCAGCATGTCATACACCAGCATGTCATATATCCCATACACCAGCATGTCATACACCAGCATGTTATACACCAGCATGTTATACACCAGCATGTGATACATCTCATACACCAGCATGTGATACATCTCATACACCAGCATGTGATACATCTCATACACCAGCATGTGATACATCTCATACACCAGCATGTCATACATCTCATACACCAGCATGTCATACATCTCATACACCAGCATGTCATATATCCCATACACCAGCATGTCATACATCTCATACACCAGCATGTCATACACAAGTATATCATACATCTCATACACCAGCATGTCAAACATCTCATACACCAGCATGTCATACACCAGCATGTCATACACCAGCATGTCATACATCAGCATGTCATACACCAACATGTCATACACCAACATACACCAGCATGTCATACACCAACATGGCATACACCAACATACACCAGCATGTCATACACCAGCATGTCATACACCAACATGTCATACACCAACATGTCATACACCAACATACACCAGCATGTCATACACCAACATACACCAGCATGTCATACACCAACATGTCATACACCAGCATGTCATAATCCCATACACCAGCATGTCATACACCAACATACACCAGCATGTCATACACCAACATGTCATACACCAACATACACCAGCATGTCATACATCTCATACACCAGCATGTCATACACCAGCATGTCATACACCAACATGTCATACACCAACATACACCAGCATGTCATACACCAGCATGTCATACACCAACATGTCATACAACAACATGTCATACACCAACATACACCAACATACACCAGCATGTCATACACCAACATGTCATACACCAACATGTCATACACCAACATACACCAGAATGTCATACACCAACATGTCATACACCAACATACACCAGCATGTCATACACCAACATGTCATACACCAGCATGTCATAATATCCCATACACCAGCATGTCATACATCTCATACACCAGCATGTCATACACCAGCATGTCATACATCAGCATGTCATACACCAGCATGTCATACACCAGCATGTCATACATCAGCATGTCTTACATTACACCAACATCTCATACACCAGCATGTCATACACCAGCATGTCATACACCAGCATGTCATACACCAACATGTCATACATCTCATACACCAGCATGTCATACATCAGCATGTCTTACATCAGCATGTCTTACATCTCATACACCAGCATGTCATACACCAGCATGTCATACATCTCATACACCAGCATGTCATACATCTCATACACCAGCATGTCATACATCTCATACACCAGCATGTCATATATCCCATACACCAGCATGTCATATATCCCATACACCAGCATGTCATACATCTCATACACCAGCATGTCATACACCAGCATGTCATACACCAGCATGTCATACATCAGCATGTCATATATCCCATACACCAGCATGTCATACATCTCATACACCAGCATGTCATACATCTCATACACAGCATGTCATATATCTCATACACCAGCATGTCATATATCTCATACACCAGCATGTCATATATCCCATACACCAGCATGTCATACATCTCATACACCAGCATGTCATACATCTCATACACCAGCATGTCATACATCAGCATGCCATAAATCTCATACACCAGCATGTCATACATCTCATACACTAGCATGTCATACATCTCATACACCAGCATGTCATACATCCCATACACCAGCATGTCATATATCCCATACACCAGCATGTCATATATCCCATACACCAGCATGTCATACATCTCATACACCAGCATGTCATATATCCCATACACCAGCATGTCATACATCTCATACACCAGCATGTCATACACCAGTATATCATACATCTCATACACCAGCATGTCATACATCTCATACACCAGCATGTCATACACCAGCATGTCATACATCAGCATGTCATACATCTCATACACCAGCATGTCATTCATCTCATACACCAGCATGTCATACACCAGCATGTCATACACCAACATTTCATACACCACATACACCAGCATGTAACACCAACACAACACCAACATACACCAGCATGTCATACACCAGCATGTCATACACCAACATGTCATACACCAACATACACCAGCATGTCATACACCAACATGTCATACACCAACATACACCAACATGTCATACACCAACATGTTATACACCAACATGTCATACACCAGCATGTCATACACCAACATGTCATACACCAGCATGTCATATAGCCCATACACCAGCATGTCATACATCTCATACACCAGCATGTCATACATCAGCATGTCTTACATCTCATACACCAGCATGTCATACATCAGCATGTCATACACCAGTATGTCATACACCAGCATGTCATACACCAACATGTCATACATCTCATACACCAGCATGTCATACACCAGCATGTCATACATCAGCATGTCTTACATCAGCATGTCTTACATCTCATACACCAGCATGTCATACATCAGCATGTCATACATCTCAATACACCAGCATGTCATACATCTCATACACCAGCATGTCATACATCTCATACACCAGCATGTCATACATCTCATACACCAGCATGTCATACATCTCATACACCAGCATGTCATACACCATCATGTCATACACCAGCATGTCATACACCAGCATGTCATACATCAGCATGTCTTACATCACACAACACCAACACCAGCATGTCATACATCTCATACACCAGCATGTCATACATCTCATACACCAGCATGTCATACATCTCATACACCAGCATGTCATACATCTCATACACCAGCATGTCATACACCAGCATGTCATATATCTCATACACCAGCATGTCATATATCTCATACACCAGCATGTCATATACCCCATACACCAGCATGTCATACATCTCATACACCAGCATGTCATACATCTCATACACCAGCATGTCATACATCAGCATGCCATAAATCTCATACACCAGCATGTCATACATCTCATACACCAGCATGTCATACATCTCATACACCAGCATGTCATACATCCCATACACCAGCATGTCATATATCCCAAACACCAGCATGTCATATATCCCATACACCAGCATGTCATATATCCCATACACCAGCATGTCATATATCCCATACACCAGCATGTCATACATCTCATACACCAGCATGTCATACATCTCATACACCAGCATGTCATACATCTCATACACCAGCATGTCATACATCTCATACACCAGCATGTCATATATCCCATACACCAGCATGTCATACATCTCATACACCAGCATGTCATACACCAGTATATCATACATCTCATACACCAGCATGTCATACACCAGCATGTCATACACCAGCATGTCATACACCAACATTTCATACACCAACATACACCAGCATGTCATACACCAACATGTCATACACCAACATACACCAACATACACCAGCATGTCATACACCAACATGTCATACACCAACATACACCAGCATGTCATACACCAACATGTCATACACCAGCATGTCATACATCAGCATGTCATACACCAACATGTCATACACCAGCATGTCATATATCCCATACACCAGCATGTCATACATCTCATACACCAGCATGTCATACACCAGCATGTCATACATCAGCATGTCTTACATCAGCATGTCTTACATCTCATACACCAGCATGTCATACATCAGCATGTCATACACCAGTATGTCATACACCAGCATGTCATACACCAACATGTCATACATCTCATACACCAGCATGTCATACATCAGCATGTCTTACATCAGCATGTCTTACATCTCATACACCAGCATGTCATACATCAGCATGTCATACACCAGCATGTCATACACCAGCATGTCATACATCTCATACACCAGCATGTCATACATCTCATACACCAGCATGTCATACATCTCATACACCAGCATGTCATACATCTCATACACCAGCATGTCATACACCAGCATGTCATACATCTCATACACCAGCATGTCATACATCAGCATGTCTTACATCAGCATGTCATACATCAGCATGTCATACATCAGCATGTCTTACATTAGCATGTCTTACATCTCATACACCAGCATGTCATATATCCCATACACCAGCATGTCATACACCAGCATGTCATACATCTCATACATCAGCATGTCATACACCAGCATGTCATATATCCCATACACCAGCATGTCATACACCAGCATGTCATATATCCCATACATCAGCATGTCATATATCCCATACACCAGCATGTCATACACCAGCATGTCATACATCTCATACACCAGCATGACTTACACCAGCATGACTTACACCAGCATGTCATACACCAGCATGTCATACACCAGCATGTCATACATCTCATACACCAGCATGTCATACATCTCATACACCAGCATGTCATACATCTCATACACCAGCATGTCATATATCCCATACACCAGCATGTCATATATCCCATACACCAGCATGTCATACATCTCATACACCAGCATGTCATACATCACATACACCAGCATGTCATATATCCCATACACCAGCATGTCATATATCCCATACACCAGCATGTCATACATCTCATACACCAGCATGTCATACACCAGCATGTCATACACCAGCATGTCATACATCAGCATGTCATATATCCCATACACCAGCATGTCATACATCTCATACACAGCATGTCATATATCTCATACACCAGCATGTCATATATCTCATACACCAGCATGTCATATATCCCATACACCAGCATGTCATACATCTCATACACCAGCATGTCATACATCTCATACACCAGCATGTCATACATCAGCATGCCATAAATCTCATACACCAGCATGTCATACATCTCATACACTAGCATGTCATACATCTCATACACCAGCATGTCATACATCCCATACACCAGCATGTCATATATCCCATACACCAGCATGTCATATATCCCATACACCAGCATGTCATACATCTCATACACCAGCATGTCATATATCCCATACACCAGCATGTCATACATCTCATACACCAGCATGTCATACACCAGTATATCATACATCTCATACACCAGCATGTCATACATCTCATACACCAGCATGTCATACACCAGCATGTCATACATCAGCATGTCATACATCTCATACACCAGCATGTCATTCATCTCATACACCAGCATGTCATACACCAGCATGTCATACACCAACATTTCATACACCAACATACACCAGCATGTCATACACCAGCATGTCATACACCAACATGTCATACACCAACATACACCAACATACACCAGCATGTCATACACCAACATGTCATACACCAACATACACCAACATGTCATACACCAACATGTTATACACCAACATGTCATACACCAGCATGTCATACACCAACATGTCATACACCAGCATGTCATATATCCCATACACCAGCATGTCATACATCTCATACACCAGCATGTCATACATCAGCATGTCTTACATCTCATACACCAGCATGTCATACATCAGCATGTCATACACCAGTATGTCATACACCAGCATGTCATACACCAACATGTCATACATCTCATACACCAGCATGTCATACACCAGCATGTCATACATCAGCATGTCTTACATCAGCATGTCTTACATCTCATACACCAGCATGTCATACATCAGCATGTCATACATCAGCATGTCTTACACCAGCATGTCATACACCAACATGTCATACACCAGCATGTCATACACCAGCATGTCATACATCTCATACACCAGCATGTCTTACATCTCATACACCAGCATGTCTTACATCTCATACACCAGCATGTCATACACCAGCATGTCATACATCAGCATGTCTTACACCAGCATGTCATACACCAATATGTCATACACCAGCATGTCATACATCAGCATGTCATACACCAGCATGTCATACACCAGCATCTCATACATCAGCATGTCATACACCAGCATGTCATACACCAACATACACCACATGCTACACCACATAACATACACCAGCATGTCATACACCAACATACACCAGCATGTCATACACCAGCATGTCATACCACATACACCAGCATGTCATACACCAGCATGTCATACACCAGCATGTCATAATCTCATACACCAGCATGTCATACATCTCATACACCAGCATGTCATACACCAGCATGTCATACATCAGCATGTCATACACCAGCATGTCATACACCAGCATGTCATACATCTCATACACCAGCATGTCATACATCTCATACACCAGCATGTCATACATCTCATACACCAGCATGTCATACATCTCATACACCAGCATGTCATACACCAGCATGTCAACATAAGCATGTCTTACATCAGCATGTCTTACATCTCATACACCAGCATGTCATACATCTCATTCATCAGCATGTCATACACCAGCATGTCATACATCTCATACATCAGCATGTCATACATCAGCATGTCATACACCAGCATGTCATATATCCCATACACGAGCATGTCATACACCAGCATGTCATATATCCCATACACCAGCATGTCATACACCAGCATGTCATATATCCCATACACCAGCATGTCTTACATCAGCATGTCATACACCAGCATGTCATACACCAGCATGTCATACATCTCATACACCAGCATGTCATACATCTCATACACCAGCATGTCATGCATCTCATACACCAGCATGTCATACACCAGCATGTCATACATCTCATACACCAGCATGTCATATATCCCATACACCAGCATGTCATATATCTGATACACCAGCATGTCATACATACCATACACCAGCATGTCATACACCAGCATGTCATACATCCCATACACCAGCACGTCATATATCACATACACCAGCATGTCATATATCCCATACACCAGCATGTCATACATCCCATACACCAGCATGTCATACATCCCATACACCAGCATGTCATATATCTGATACACCAGCATGTCATACATACCATACACCAGCATGTCATACACCAGCATGTCATACATCCCATACACCAGCACGTCATATATCACATACACCAGCATGTCATATATCCCATACACCAGCATGTCATATATCCCATACACCAGCATGTCATATATCCCATACACCAGCATGTCATACACCAACATGTCATACATCTCATACACCAGCATGTCATACATCCCATACACCAGCATGTCATACATCTCATACACAGCATGTCATATATCCCATACACCAGCATGTCATATATCCCATACACCAGCATGTCATATATCCCATACACCAGCATGTCATACATCTCATACACCAGCATGTCATACATCTCATACACCAGCATGTCATACATCACCATGCCATACACCTCATACACCAGCATGTCATACATCTCATACACCAGCATGTCATACATCTCATACACCAGCATGTCATACATCTCATACACCAGCATGTCATATATCCCATACACCAGCATGTCATACATCTCATACACCAGCATGTCATACATCTCATACATCAGCATGTCATACACCAGCATGTCATACATCAGCATGTCATACATCAGCGTGTCTTACACCAGCATGTCATACACCAACATGTCATACACCAGCATGTCATACACCAGCATGTCATACATCAGCATGTCATACATCTCATACACCAGCATGTCTTACATCTCATACACCATCATGTCATACACCAGCATGTCATACATCAGCATGTCTTACACCAGCATGTCATACACCAACATGTCATACATCAGCATGTCATACACCAGCATGTCATACACCAGCATGTCATACACCAACATGTCATACACCAGCATGTCATACACCAGCATGTCATACATCAGCATGTCATACACCAGCATGTCATACACCAGCATCTCATACATCAACATACACCAGCATGTCATACACCAGCATGTCTTACACCAGCATGTCATACATCAGCATGTCTTACACCAGCATGTCATACACCAACATGTCATACACCAGCATGTCATACACCAGCATGTCATACACCAGCATGTCATACATCAGCATGTCATACATCAGCATGTCATACACCAGCATGTCATACATCAGCATGTCATACACCAGCATGTCGTACACCAGCATGTCATACACCAGCATGTCATACACCAACATACATCAGCATGTCATACACCAGCATGTCTTACATCTCATACACCAGCATGTCATACACCAACATGTCATACATCCCATACACCAGCATGTCATACATCTCATACACCAGCATGTCATACATCTCATACACCAGCATGTCATACATATCATACACCAGCATGTCATACACCAGCATGTCATACATCCCATACATCAGCATATCATACATCTCATACACCAGCATGTCATACATCCCATACACCAGCATATCATACATCTCATACACCAACATATCATACATCTCATATACCAGCATGTCATACATCCCATACACCAGCATGTCATACATCTCATACACCAGCATGTCATATATCCCATACACCAGCATGTCATATATCCCATACACCAGCATGTCATATATCCCATACACCAGCATGTCTTACATCTCATACACCAGCATGTCATACACCAACATGTCATACATCTCATACACCAGCATGTCATACACCAACATGTCATACATCTCATACACCAGCATGTCATACATCTCATACACCAGCATGTCATACACCAGCATGTCATACATCCCATACACCAGCATATCATACATCTCATACACCAATATATCATACATCTCATATACCAGCATGTCATACATCCCATACACCAGCATGTCATACATCTCATACACCAGCATGTCATACATCTCATACACCAGCATGTCATACACCAGCATGTCATACATCCCATATACCAGCATGTCATACACCAGCATGTCATACACCAGCATGTCATACATCCCATACACCAGCATGTCATACACCAGCATGTCATATATCCCATACACCAGCATGTCATATATCCCATACACCAGCATGTCATATATCCCATACACCAGCATGTCATACACCAGCATGTCATACACCAGCATGTCATACATCCCATACACCAGCATGTCTTACATCAGCATGTCATACACCAGCATGTCTTACACCAGCATGTCATACACCAACATACACCAGCATGTCATACATCAGCATGTCATACATCCCATACACCAGCATGTCATACATCTCATACACCAGCATGTCATATATCCCATACACCAGCATGTCATATATCCCATACACCAGCATGTCTTACATCTCATACACCAGCATGTCATACACCAACATGTCATACATCTCATACACCAGCATGTCATACACCAACATGTCATACATCTCATACACCAGCATGTCATACATCTCATACACCAGCATGTCATACACCAGCATGTCATACATCCCATACATCAGCATATCATACATCTCATACACCAGCATGTCATACATCCCATACACCAGCATATCATACATCTCATACACCAACATATCATACATCTCATATACCAGCATGTCATACATCCCATACACCAGCATGTCATACATCTCATACACCAGCATGTCATACATCTCATACACCAGCATGTCATACACCAGCATGTCATACATCCCATATACCAGCATGTCATACATCAGCATGTCATACACCAGCATGTCATACATACCATACACCAGCATGTCATATATCCCATACACCAGCATGTCATACATCTCATACACCAGCATGTCATACACCAGCATGTCATACATCCCATACACCAGCATGTCTACATCTCATACACCAGCATGCAACATCATACACCAGCATGTCATACATCCCATACACCAGCATGTCATACACCAGCATGTCATATATCCCATACACCAGCATGTCATATATCCCATACACCAGCATGTCATATATCCCATACACCAGCATGTCATACACCAGCATGTCATACACCAGCATGTCATACATCCCATACACCAGCATGTCTTACATCAGCATGTCATACACCAGCATGTCTTACACCAGCATGTCATACACCAACATACACCAGCATGTCATACATCAGCATGTCATACATCCCATACACCAGCATGTCATACATCTCATACACCAGCATGTCATATATCCCATACACCAGCATGTCTTACATCTCATACACCAGCATGTCATACACCAACATGTCATACATCTCATACACCAGCATGTCATACACCAACATGTCATACATCTCATACACCAGCATGTCATACATCTCATACACCAGCATGTCATACACCAGCATGTCATACATCCCATACATCAGCATATCATACATCTCATACACCAGCATGTCATACATCCCATACACCAGCATATCATACATCTCATACACCAACATATCATACATCTCATATACCAGCATGTCATACATCCCATACACCAGCATGTCATACATCTCATACACCAGCATGTCATACAGCTCATACACCAGCATGTCATACACCAGCATGTCATACATCCCATATACCAGCATGTCATACATCAGCATGTCATACATCCCATACACCAGCATGTCATATATACCATACACCAGCATGTCATATATCCCATACACCAGCATGTCATATATCCCATACACCAGCATCTCATACACCAGCATGTCATACACCAGCATGTCATACATCCCATACACCAGCATGTCTTACATCAGCATGTCATACACCAGCATGTCTTACACCAGCATGTCATACACCAACATACACCAGCATGTCATACATCAGCATGTCATACACCAGCATGTCATACACCAACATGTCTTACACCAGCATGTCATACATCTCATACACCAGCATGTCATATATCTCATACACCAGCATGTCATATATCCCATACACCAGCATGTCATATATCCCATACACCAGCATGTCATATTTCCCATACACCAGCATGTCATATATCTGATACACCAGCATGTCATATACCAGCATGTCATATATCTCATACACCAGCATGTCATACATCTCATACACCAGCATGTCATACACCAGCATGTCATACATCAGCATGTCATATATCTCATACACCAGCATGTCATACATCTCAAATACCAGCATGTCATACACCAGCATGTCATACATCTCATACATCAGCATGTCATACACCAGCATGTCATATATCCCATACACCAGCATGTCATATATCCCATACACCAGCATGTCATACACTAGCATGTCATATATCCCATACATCAGCATGTCATACACCAGCATGTCATATATCTCATACACCAGCATGTCATACATCCCATACACCAGCATGTCATATACCAGCATGTAATACATCTCATACACTAGCATGTCATACATCCCATACACCAACATGTCATACATCCCATACACCAGCATGTCATACATCCCATACACCAGCATGTCATACATCTCATACACCAGCATGCCATACAATAGCAGGTCATACATCTCATACACAAGCATGTCATGCATCTCATAAACCAGCATGTCATAGATCTCATACAACAGCATGTCATACATCTCATACAATAGCATGTCATACATCTTATATACTAGCATGTCATACACCAGCATGCCATACATCTTATACACCAGCATGTCATACACCAGCATGTCATACAACGGTTAGACAATATATTTTAAACGTTCTTAATATCTATATTTAGGATTATTCTTAACATTAATGAACACATTTATAACCATTAATGCTTGAAAATCATCAAAATATTGGTTAGAAATCCCACCATCGGATCAGGGCGGAAAGTGCTATGCGCAAATGAGCTTTAACGATAAGACCTCGAAATAACAGAACATTTTTTTTATGTAGAGGTCTTATTTATACGCCTACTAATTCCCATGTATTTCATAGCGCCCGCACTTTCTCTATTGCATAGATCTATGGCGCCCACTTTTTGACAATTTAATATGTATAGCACCAGCTTTTTTTCCTATATGCTACATAGCCCCTGCATTTCTCTCTACTATATTGTGTCCACATTTTAGACAGACACTCGCGTTACTGTGAAGATGGCTAAATGAGCACGCCATTCACTATGGAGAGGTTTGTTGAAAAGATTCTTTTTGTAGCAAACTGGTGAACATATAATGTATGTAATAAAGGCGGCCTATGGACATTTCGATAGCAGTGTCCGACTTATAGACACTTCATGTTATTTAACATTCGCGAAATTACATGATATTTATGATTTAGTCGTGAATAAAATCGTAGTAAACTTAAATGTACATCCTAGTACATAAATTACATAATACTTAATTGGAATAAGACCAGTGATAAACAATTATTCATTATGTATACGTTTTATCGGCAAATTTGAAAGATGCCGGTTCTTACCGTCCGTCACCGCTGCCATTTTTTTGTCTGTCGCTTGAACAAATATTAATAATAAAATATAATCAGTACAAAGTTTTCTTGATGAAATATTCCATTATGTTTTTTCTAATAGTCGTATTGCCAAATTTGCATTATTTGAGGTAACTATGCGTTTGAATGAAGCTAGTTTTTTCCTTGTATTGTTTTATGGTATAAGCATTATTCCATATCGGAAATGCACGAGGATGACATCACGATCGGTTATTCCCGATTCAGAAATAGAAAGGAAAATGGCGACCCTGGACGATAGTCCATCGCTATTTTCAGGTCAACAATGGACAGATTGGGCCGAATCTGTTTTACCTGACAATGAATCTGGTAATATCACATAAACTGCCGTTTTTTCTCAGTCCCTAAGTCCATTAAACTGGTCTATTATATTCTCTTGCTTTAGAATTGGTCATGTTTGTGTCACTGGGAAACCAGTTCATGAGTGATTTTTTCTGCAAGCACCTTGTTTCACGTTTGGTTGCTCCTTTTTCAGATGCTGCACTTAGTGATACTGCTGAAGACGGTACAGATACTGACAGCATGAAGTTAAAACTTGAAGGTATTTTGTGTCACGAGTTTTATGCAAAATGTACTGTTTATGATAACTAAATGTTGCTGTAACATTTAAATTTTTAAACAACAGATCTATGAGTATGATACAATAAAGATTGAAAGCAGTTTTTCATGACATGTTGCACAATATATTTGCTCTTGTTAAGAATAATTAGATTTATATATGAATATACAAGACAATAATATGAATGACTACTACTGATATAATGAAACGGAATCACAGTAGGTTGCACACGTCTAGAGCTAAGCATGTCAAACATAAATCCGCCATTATCAGGGATGGATTTTATCTGGTGCGGACCATTTTCTAATGTTGTTATAACTTGTGGCTCTAACCATTTGTATTGGCATGCTATGATCTTGTACTTATGCATTGTATATTATAGTTATGCTGAATGCAATAAAATGTGATTGTAACATTAAAATGGGTTGTATGATCCATAATTAATCATAATTGTCGACTCCATCACAGAACTGACAAATTTGTCCAAAACACAACCTGTCAAAACACTTCCATTAATTGAGATCATGTAACTATAAAGACTTGCATTCATAATTAGGTACCATTCCGAGGAATATTATAGCTTATATATAGTATGTATACTTCCTGTTTTGCTTTGGCAATAATGCATTGTGTTATTAAATAATGTTTTATATACCAATTAACAGAATACTGTTTGACATTTCAGATATGCCATTGTTTGGAATTTGTCCTTCGAGAGATGAATTTTATTTGGTTGTGTGTGACATGTGTCATCAAGTACTGAAACCACAAGTCTTTCAAGCACATATTGGTAATGTCTATTTATCATTTCAATGAATCAGCATCAGTGCAGTACTGTTGTGTACGGTACTACCAGTAGCTGACAGGGATCATTTTAGAGTGCGATGTGGACAAAATAGTTGCTCTAGGGACCCTCTGTTTTATACAAATTTATTTAGCTTGATTGCGAAACAAGTTCTTACAACTTATATGAATCACTCTCGAGATCTCATTCCTGATGGAATCCATCGCCATGAAGGAGAGAGAACAGGCAACGTGGAATTTAAATGCCTTGCCTAAGGGCACACTCGTAATGGCTCCAGCGGAGCTCAAACTCCAGACCTTTCGCACCTGAAGGGCTATGACGACTTCCACTAATCTGTGGGCCACACAATTGTTTTTTTAATTTTCACACCAAATTTTGGCCAGTAAGATACACTGGCCCATTATAAAGCATTCTTTCTATTAACCCATTTCATTCTGGATACCGTTCAAACAGTATTTGCAAAGAACATAGAGCCAGATCGGCCGCCACGGAACGTTCCGTCTGATCAGGCTCTATGCTGTTTGCTATTCAGATGATCTTGCTAAAACACTTAGCTATGTAGCAAACAACATAGATCCTGATCAGCACGCAGCGTCACGCTGCGGCTGATCTGGATCTATGTTGTTTGCAAAAGCCTTTAAATGTATCCAGAATGAAATGGGTTAAAATGTTTTATTTAATGGTCATACTGTGCATTTTAACCATATTTTGTTGGAATTTATTAAATAACACCATTTAAGGACGCGATCGCACACTTTCTCACTTCTACCAAAATTCTGACCTAGAATGAACCCTGGGCTTATCTGACAGGCATAGGTGATTGTCACTACACTGAACTGTAATATGTTGCACTACACACTGTCATCCGTCCGAAGCCAGCTTAACCACCTGGTGGAATTTTACGAAACTGAATTTAAGTGCACATGCAATTTTTGTGGTGATCGGCTCAGTAATTCGCAAGAACTGTCTACAAATTATATACGTCTACAATCAGAGGTACTCGCAGGTATATCAAACGTAGCAGACACACACTGCCAGAACAGGAGAATAGTATCAATATCTTTTTTGTCTGAAAATGAAACCAGGAAGTTTTACAGTTGCCCGGGGGCAAATGTGGCCGAACAGTTATGGTCGTTGACTTGCCCGTCACCACTACTGGTTCGAATACTGCGGAAGCTTTCCAGCTTGTTTGCAGAAAGCCGGTGCTTCTATCCGGGTGCCCATCCGCACCTGAAATACTGCGTGAAGTGGCACCCAGGTGGAAAGTTGCCATACATTATATGAGGTACGCTGTTGGTCACTTGGTGCAACATTAAACCCCAAAGTGAAGACACTTTCCAGGACATAGAACGTAGGACTCAGACTATTGATCTGCTCATGTTTTTCCAGGATTTATAGTGTTGATCATCCTTCATACAGGATTTATAGTGTTGATAACCCGCAATGCAGGATTTATAGTGTTAATAGCTGTAGGATGGTTTTCAGTGCTATTTGAATACAGAAATTCTGTTTTCGACGCCATGTTATTATTGGGTTTTTTGACAGCGCATATGAATACATAGGTGCTCATTTGCATAATTGATAGAATAGTGACCACCCAAGTTACGTTATAAAATATAAATTTGCTTGTAAACAGTTTCATACAGCCATCACATATTTACTTATATGTATACACGTGTATAATGCCTGGAAGGATTTTGATTGGTTGAGAGAATAATCCTTATAATTTGTAAATTAAACGTTAACCCTTTCAACACCACAGACCTCTAAATAGGCTTACAAAAAGTGTAGATCCAGATGAGACGGCTCGTGACGAGCCGTCTCATCAGGATCTGCACTTTTTGTCAGTGATATGACTATTTTTAGACATAATTACCCATTTTGATAAATGAACTTGTCCAAATGTGATTTTCTGATTCATTTATTGGTTTATGAATATCATGGACCAGTCCATGTGAGTTACTTGGTGTTGAATGGGTTAAAGTATGCATATATCTATTTGAATTGGTACATAACATTGATGGTAACACAAACTACGATTTAAAAGAAGTCTCGACGCAATTATGGCGCTGTTTAAAAAGCATAAATATAACAATGCTTTGCGTAGTGAAGTCATGACAATTTATTGACGTCATGACAATTTGCCTTGACACTTGGTGCCTAAATGAAAGTAGCAACGTTATTTATTAAAACAAACACGCTATGGTAATGTGATAAAAAGAATCTTGTGATGATTTCATACTGTATTTTATGAAACTTGTTTCATAAATTGTGGCATACAACCACCACTCATGTGAGATCCTATATATATATCATATTTTCATTGTTTTTCAGACATTCGCCATGGAGGGAAGGGTGGATATACGAAGACTCACCAGTCCAGTCGACATTCTGTCTCATCTAAGTCACATCGTACGCACGCACATTCTCAGTTACGACTACACGACTCGGATTTAGTCAACTCAGGGTCTGAAATTCTCCCAGATGTGGCCAAGATTCATTCAAGAGTTGAAGATGTGAAGGTCACGACACCCATGAAGGCTAGTGTCAAGGAGCCCCCACAATCGCTAGAAACTGCCACGAAGGTGGGGGCTGATCTGATCACTGATTTAGTGAAAGACAGTAAACTTCAAAATACTAACACTGTACCTGTTGTGAAAGTAGAGCGTATGCCAGAAACCCTAGCGTTGATGAAGCAGCAAGAATCGTCTGGCAGCGCACGCACTTCACCGATGACAAATGGAGCAATCCGAGCATCAAAATCCCCTATCTCTATGCCTGTAATAACAGACATTGTAGAAGATACCGAACCGTCCATCACATCAATGCCAATGTTAAACACTACTCAAGAAGCTATGAATTTATATATGGAAGAAATGGATACGGTACCGGTGTCCGAAATTAACAGTGCAGTCAGTTCTATTTTAGAGTCAGTGTCGCCAGATTCTGAACTTGAAACTAGTAGGTGTGTAGCCTTGGCGACATCGTCAAGCACATTAACAACAAACACTGTTACAATGGCATCAGTAACGACATCAACAACGACAGTAACTAATGTGATAAATACGAGTTTTACGTTTGGAAGTAATGGGTGCCCAAGCCCATTTCCAATGGGAAGTATTCGTGTGAACTTCTCAAGTACCGGTGTTCTCAGCACTATTACCGGTGATGGAAACAATAATAATCCGAATAGTGTGACTAAGACTAGCAGTGTTACGAGTGATTCCTCAAACTCAAGAACTACCATATGTAGCAATGGAAGTATGGAAAGCACCATTAGCAATATTGTTAAATTGGCAGTGAATTCAGGGAATAGCGGTGGCTTTAAAAGTCTTAGCCCTCTTTTAACTAGTCCGAACAAGTCGGATGGTCTTGGCAATATTAACAATTCGTTTAAATCTCCTTCAAAATTTGGAAATCTAGTGAAATCGTCTAGCAGCTCAAATCTCACTAAGACTGTTTGCAAGCTTGGCTCTGGTACGATGAGCGTATTAAAATCGTCCAGCTTGGGTAGCGTAACGAGTACGACAGATGGCAGCTCATCTTCTACTGTTGTGGCAGCAGCCAATACAGAGGCCATTAAAAAGTTCCAGTTACTTCATAAACCAGATAAAATTATTCCTTTGAAAGGTTAGCATGCATTCTCTATTTTGTTTGTTAATATGACTATTTATCTATCGTCACCCCCTGGTTATTCGAGGCGATGCCTCCAGAAGTACATTTGTCCTTTTATTTTTCATATACATATATGTTCAAGTTACACGCTCCGATTCTAGAAGCATGCGCAGTGTATAGCACCGATACACAAGATCTTGGTTTTAATGACCTTCTGAAAGACTATAATATTATTAGGATCAGACATGGGATCGAACCTGGATTCGCAGTCCAACATATTAAGCACTGGACCACTAACCCATCTATGGCATACAATCTAGTAGTCGCCAAGCTAATAAACCAGAAACATATATTGTGTTAAAATATGTGCGGGGAATCAGTGCTTAACATTCTAGTTGGTCAGAGTTATTTTAGACAATTGGAAGAATGATACGTTGCATGTCAATCAAGCTAGCCAATTGGTCTGTATACGGAGCCATATTCATACTAAGCCATTACATTGAACAATGCATTGTGGACAGGAAAGGTTTTGTTTGTTTTTACGTTTATTTATCGTCGCTACCGGTTGCCCATATGAGTAACGCCTCCTGAAGAAATTAGTCATTTTAGATTTTGGAGGATAGTGCATGATACAGACAGAGACCCATTCCAGAGTCTCCTCTGGTTCTTTTACGTGCATGGTGTAAAGCACCGACACGAGACCTCGGTTTAACGTCCCATCTGAAAAACATTTAATTTTATTAGAGTCAGACGGGGGATCGAACCTGCGATCCCTGGATTACCAGTCCAGCGTGTTACCACTGTCCAGACTACAGGAAAGGTGCTAGTGTGCAAATGGTATCTACAGAAAAGGGGGCTGTCTGTGGTACAATTGTAATGGTGTGAAGATATCAGTAATCAGTACAGTCGGGGCTCATCCTAGCAAATAACATTTAGCATGTTTTAATAACATTACTGGCATAAAATTTGGACACTAGAATACAGTTGCAATTCGTCTTTCTGGACAGGAAAATGACAGGACATTAATTGTTCTATTACATGTATGAAGAGTTATATTTATATACACAGATCGCGAGTATGATGCCAACAAGCACTGTGGCGTGGTAGTTTCTGAGACGGGTAAACCTTGTACACGGTCATTGACATGTAAGGTAAGTTTCACTCTCTAGCTCGAGGAGCCTACGAGGAATTCCTCTCACTTTTAAGGACGAATCTACCGCGAAACGGACAAACGCAGTAATTTTTCTCGAGGCCTTTCCTCGACAAACTGCCGTGTTTAATATTGGTAAAGTTACATAATTTCGTACATAATTATCCTCGGAACTCCACTGCGTAATGAATGTAAATACTTAGTGTCCAACATTAGCTTAATTATATTTTATTTTTCAATTATTTATGGCAACAAATGTCAATAATAAAAAAGAAATGTCCAACATTCATAAATCTGGGTTCCCTCTGTCTGAATGTTTCTGCTTTGCTTCTGTTGCCAATTAAAAAAACTAATAACTAATCAATATTTGAAGCCATATATTTGACAAAACATATGCCCCAAAAAAAAGGTAGCGCCAATATTTGTTTTTTGGCGCCATTGGCGACCGACAACGGGAACCCTGTAAATGTATTTCATTTATTCTGATATTTTCTCCTAATCGAAAAAAATTATACCATATAATAGTAAATTACATTCTGCAGACATTTGCGTTTTCACCGATGTAGTGTCGCTTTAAGTAGATCTTGATAATCAGTAAGCTATTACAAAGATACCAAACTTCATAACATTGACCTACAAATGAATAGTGATCAAAATAAGCATCATATTTAAAATTCTAAACTTCAAACTTTGTTGATTTAAAAATATTCATGAAATGTCATTCATAAAATATGCTTTACATGTTCACAGAATTATAAGGAGATGAAAGCTCTCGAATGCATTGCATCATAATCAGGCTACATACGTGCCGCTAACTGTTTGGTATGGAACTGTCGTTTAATCTGTTTCTATTTGTATTGTTTATTTTTGGTTTTCGATTTGTCATTTTGGAATTTTCTTGTTTTTTCTGGCTGTTCCCCATCAACAAACATCAAAGTCGCCATGTTTAACCTTACAATGAAGTCGAGATGTATCGCGGATAATGATTAGTAATTGGAAATTAAGGGAAACAACTTCAAAACAATATTGGAATTTGTGATAATTGCCGGTCACCCTTGAGATAGGTACGTACGCTCTTCTGTCCTCATAATTGATAGCCATCTTGACCATGGACAGATGACTATATAGTTGTATAAAAATTTAAAACATCTGTTTTCCAATGAAATATAGAAGTTTATCAATGAAATACAATGTGTTTTTCCAATGAAATATAGAAGTTTATCAATGAAATACAATGTGTTTTTCCAATGAAATATAGAAGTTTATCAGTGAAATACAAGGTGTTTTTCCAATGAAATATAGAAGTTTATCAATGAAATACAATGTGTTTTTCCAATGAAATATAGAAGTTTATCAGTGAAATACAATGTGTTTTTCCACTGGTTCAAAGCAGAGGAATAACAAAGACCTTTTATTCTCACTGCTTTTATGCATATTAATGTATGGTCTCGCGCCACTGCAGTTTGAAATATTGTCACTGAGAACATTTTGGGACTTGAGACTGTCAGTGTCTTCATCAGTTGTCTAATCACAACGTTCTAGCACAATTATTGCAGTTTTCTATTAAAAAAAATACCACTTCAGCTTAAAATCAAAAGAATATGTTGGTGTAAGTGAATGATGGATATGCAGTGTCCAATCTAGGACGCGCGATTGCGGGATTCGTGCACATTTTCCAAAGATCCTGCATGTTTTTTACAAGGATGCGCGACAGTCGCGCATATTTTTCAACGATCAGGTTTCATCAAGTTCATGGCAAATGCAGAATAAAATAAAAACAATCTGAAACCGAATCAACCGACGTTCGCTATCCGCCATGTTTGTTTACAGCACACTTGCTTTCAGGGGAGGTCACTGTGAAAATCAAACTTGAAATCGTAATCGATGCAGTTATCTTTCTTAACGCATAGCGGTGGTATACGAATTACATCAAATTTGACGAATCTGTTTTAGACCGATAATGATTTAACTACCGAAAATACTTTGTTATTGTTGCGATTTAAATCAATTTGGGTACGCCAAACAATATTGTGAGATTTCTAATGATCAAATTGTTTGTTTGCAATATTTTAGGCTAGTCATAACGGAAATTTGACAACAATTTAATTTCGAAAAAAAGCTCTAAAAGAAATGTCACAGCCAAAGAAAATGCGTAAAACTGACTTTTTTGCAATGTGGTCACAGACAAGACAGGTTGAGGTTGAGAAATTACACCCGTTTCGTCAAATGACCCGCACTCCAAAAAAACCCACCCGCCAAAAAACCCCACCCGCAGTCACAAACACTGACCAAGACTTTGAAAAAGAACAAAATCAGGCCAATCCCGATCAGCAGTCTAGTTCTGCGATTACTATTGATGATTTGTGACCTTAGAAATCTATTATTATCATGAATGGCTAGCACAACACCTGATACATGTATTCTGTGAAATATTATCGATCCTCGGAACGGGAAGTATGTGAGATTGTACGGTGGTCGCCAAATCAGACAGGTGGGTTTTCTCCGGGTACTCCGGTTTTCTCCCACACAAATGACAGCAATTTACGCTTTCATCCACGCCAACGAGAATGATTAATATAAGTTGTTAAAGCTTGTTTCGCAATCGTTGTAAAATAAATAAAGTTTAGACTAAAGAAGAGGAGTTTCTCGAAACTGGTTATAATAATGACTGTTTGATACGAGAACAAAAGTGTGATGTTTAGAGGTAGGTGTTTTATGAAGGTGTTTATTCCGAGGCAGTCATTGGCACTCATTGGACAGTATATTGTGTTTATTCCGAGGCAGTCATTGGCACTCATTGGACAGTATATTGTGTTTATTCCGAGGCAGTCATTGGCACTCATTGGACAGTATATTGTGTTTATTCCGAGGCAGTCATTGGCACTCATTGGACAGTATATTGTGTTTATTCCGAGGCAGTCATTGGCACTCATTGGACAGTATATTGTGTTTATTCCGAGGCAGTCATTGGCACTCATTGGACAGTATATTGTGTTTATTCCGAGGCAGTCATTGGCACTCATTGGACAGTATATTGTGTTTATTCCGAGGCAGTCATTGGCACTCATTGGACAGTATATTGTGTTTATTCCGAGGCAGTCATTGGCACTCATTGGACAGTATATTGTGTTTATTCCGAGGCAGTCATTGGCACTCATTGGACAGTATATTGTGTTTATTCCGAGGCAGTCATTGGCACTCATTGGACAGTATATTGTGTTTATTCCGAGGCAGCCATTGGCACTCATTGGACAGTATATTGTGTTTTATGAAGGTGTTTATTCCGAGGCAGTCATTGACACTCATTGGACAGTTTATTGTGTTTATTCCGAGGCAGTCATTGGCACTCATTGGACAGTTTATTGTGTTTATTCCGAGGCAGTCATTGGCACTCATTGGACAGTTTATTGTGTTTTATTCCGAGGCAGCCATTGGCACTCATTGGACAGTATATTGTGTTTTATGAAGGTGTTTATTCCGAGGCAGTCATTGGCACTCGTTGGACAGTATATTGTGTTTATTCCGAGGCAGTCATTGGCACTCATTGGACAGTATATTGTGTTTTATGAAGGTGTTTATTCCGAGGCAGTCATTGGCACTCGTTGGACAGTATATTGTGTTTATTCCGAGGCAGTCATTGGCACTCATTGGACAGTATATTGTGTTTATTCCGAGGCAGTCATTGGCACTCATTGGACAGTATATTGTGTTTATTCCGAGGCAGTCATTGGCACTCGTTGGACAGTATATTGTGTTTATTCCGAGGCAGTCATTGGCACTCATTGGACAGTATATTGTGTTTATTCCGAGGCAGTCATTGGCACTCATTGGACAGTATATTGTGTTTATTCCGAGGCAGCCATTGGCACTCATTGGACAGTATATTGTGTTTTATGAAGGTGTTTATTCCGAGGCAGTCATTGGCACTCGTTGGACAGTATATTGTGTTTATTCCGAGGCAGTCATTGGCACTCATTGGACAGTATATTGTGTTTATTCCGAGGCAGTCATTGGCACTCATTGGACAGTATATTGTGTTTATTCCGAGGCAGTCATTGGCACTCGTTGGACAGTATATTGTGTTTATTCCGAGGCAGCCATTGGCACTCATTGGACAGTTTATTGTGTTTATTCCGAGGCAGCCATTGGCACTCGTTGGACAGTATATTGTGTTTATTCCGAGGCAGTCATTGGCACTTGTTGGACAGTACATTTGTATATTGTGTTTTATTTCAGTCTCATGCTCTGTCACTGCGTCGAGCTGTGATTGGTCGACGTCTGTCATTTGATGATCTGCTCAAAGAACACAGAGAAGCGAAGGAAGCTTACCTCAAGGCCAAGGTAGAGAGTAAGGAAGCCACTGCAGCACTGAAGGCTGCACAAGTAGGAACAAAGGGTAGTCCACACAGCAAGTTCCACAGTCTGGGCAACATTCCGTCGCCGCTCGTCAAATCTCCTGTTCACCTGAATCAAGTTTTGAACAAGGAGAACAAGTCACTGTCTGTACCCGTGTTCTCACTCTCAAAGCCTCCAACATTACAGAAGTCTGCTAGTATATCATCTCATAGGTAAGTAGAATTTTACATGAACAATTGTTTGAATTCTCTGCCTTCTGATCGATGGCTAGTGAGAATATATTGCGAGGTTAAGTGATGGTTAGAATAATATAATGTAGTTACAACAATCTACAATTTCTAATGATTTTCTGGAAGATAATATTTACCATAATCGTCTATATATAGATCGCACTGGAGTATAACACACAGTTTAAAAAAACAGAGAAATTCCAGGGATACTGACTCTGGTGTATGACCACCAGGACTCACGCTAGAGGGCGATTCGGGCGAAGTGGTCACTTTATTTTCCGTGACTTCGCCGACAATAGACATCAGGGCGACATCCATTTCGCCTTATTTCTGGAGGGCATACTTGATAATTAATGGTATTCCATATGTCACTAAATTTTGAGTCTCGAAATACACAAGGCATAAGAGGCATAAGATAACTTTAAAAGAATCACATATTTTGCATAAATTGTAAGTTTTACAATTGACATTTTATTATCATTTTTACAGCTTGATAATTGTTGTTGCAATTGACCTTTCGTCATTGCAATTTTAATGCATACAGAATGTTATCTACATAATAGTTTTAGTTGTAGATATCTTGTATACAATGTACTTAACCTGGCGCGATATAGCCTGAACTGTGCTGATGCGCCGTTAAACCAAATAATCACTCACTCACTAAATTTTGCATCTCGAAATACACAAGGCATAAGATAATCCCCCCCCCCCGACATCCAGATAATAAACTTAATACAATCAATATGTAACGCCAGTTGCCGATGTAAGTTGCCGATGTAAAACAGCTTGACATAATTCACAGCCTAATTAACATAAATAGCCAGATGATATTATGCAAATTATCGATGTTGTATGACACAAGTAACCAATTTATAACAATCGGTGATCAAAAACAGGTAACTTAGATAATTGCCAATTTAGCTAGTGTCGAAAATATGTGCGAAAATTGACTAATAAAGTAATCAATTCACTGGAAATTGGAACGTTCCAAAGCTATTTATGGAAAATTTCTCTGGTCAAGGTAACATTCTGTGGTCATGTCTAAATTTATCCGATTGGTTTACCAATTATTTCAGTGCCTACATGTGTGCCGTGTATATAAAAGTGATAGCCAGTCGTATAATCATGCAATAATTGTTTACCGGAAGTAATGACATCATTGTAAATAATGTTCTGCAAATACTGACAATTATTATGAAAAGAAGCTATAATAAATTAAGTGCAGAACGTGGGTGTTTGCATTTCTCCAAGTGATATTAAATTTTGTTGTTTTGGGATTTAATGATGCATATAAGAAATTCAATACTAAAATTTCAACAAACTTGTATTTAAACTGGAACAATTGTATATATAACATACTTCCTTCAAAATGAACTCATACACGTAAAATTAACTTTGGCTATTGTCATTTTATAATTCTAAAAATGAAACAAATATTGTATTATTCAGGGCCTGCTCTGGCTCTTATTTTTTTGTAGCCAATAATTTTAGCCAAATCCGGCGTGCGCCATTTTTCACAAATAGAGTTTTTATAGTATATTTATTATAATATATTTTAATGTGTCATGCAATTGTACCACTTAAATGATGTGTGCCCATAAACTACAACTGAGGTAAGAGTTACATTTGCAGTGATACATTACTTCATTTTCAGAATCATTTTAAAATGCATTCCCAGGGTTAGACAGTTAGACTAGTGCTGCATGTCAACTGTGCACATTTTATTATATCACATACGACCTTTGATCTTTTGGGTTATTGATGTAAACAAGATTTATTTGATTGACAGGTTACTGCTGTAAAGCTTTGATGAGTTGGCGGCATGCCAACGATGACTTGTAATTGAGATTAATTAACACCTGCCACTTATATTGCCAATACCATTACTCTATGCCCAAATAAAATAACATCCTGTTTTGATGGGATTACTCCGATTAGCTGTCTGGTTTAAAATAGGAATAATAAATGCCATGGCATAGGGTAAATATCTATTATTTCTTTGATCACAATCTTGGCTTCGGATATCTTCCTGTTTAAATACCATCGGTAGTTACCTTGACCAGAGTAATTTTCTGTAAATAGCTTTAGGATTTTTTCATTGGAATAGTTAATTTTTTTCTGAAAAATCAAGTCACGACGGAACACCTGACTTTGAAGCTTAAAAATCCCTCCTCAATTGTTGGTTTCCCCGGGATCTCGTTAGTGTCGAACCCTGCATTCCTGATTAAAATGCTCATAACACACAGATATATAATAAGCATTCATAGTGTGTCCCGTGTTTGCACTCCATAGACTAGCGAGATCATTGCTATTTATAGATACATGATAAGCGTGAAAATGTTTGTGAAGAAGTTCGAGATATTAGTCACGCGCGTCACGATTTTACCTTGAATCGAGTAATTTTCCACAAATAGACTCAGGGAATTTTCAATTTTCGAATATTTTACAGTTTTTGCCGTTTTTATCATTTTAGCCAAACTGAGTTTTTATTCGCCAATTTTGCCATACTTTAGCCAATGGCTACTCTGGCGATTGGCAGCGCGGGCCCTGATTATTGAAAATGTTGAGTTGATGTACACCGGTTCTGTTTAGGATCAACATTACATAAACCCAATGCTACATACAATAGTTCTTATATCCTGCAAACCTCGACTAAATACGGGTTCACTATTTGCAGTCAGTGAAAAGTCAATCTCCCCACTTCTCCCTAAATTTTCTCACTTCTCCCTAAATCATCTGGAGGGAGAAGTGACTTCTCCCAAAAATTCAAGTATAGCTTGAACCCTGACCACTAAATCTAGATTTAAATCTAGACACTATTTTTTGAATGATTTTCCACACGATATAGATATATAGACTCGAACGAAATCCGGAACAAATACGGCATGTACGGGACTTAGAGAAAAATAGTATGAAACATTTATTTCCCTTTGTTGTAATACGTACGCCATTTGTCGTTTTTGAGTTTTGAAACAATGGAATTTAGTTCTAAACTGGAGTATAAGATGCAGCAGATTTTTGGATACTATTTTGGAGGGGGGAAATGCATCTTATATATATATATACAGTAGTATTTGTGGAACAATTTTGAAAGTAGAGACATTGTAAATTTTATATTTGTTCAATGAAGAGGAACGATAAAGAAAGTTATAACCAGTATTATAAGTAAATATATCAATAGAACAATTGTGGCCTTGCTACAGAATTCAATGGTAAAGATCATGGCGGGGCCATGACCTACACACGTTCCACACGTTTGTACCAGCTCCACTAATAAATGAGCTCGAACAGCATTGTCCCGACAAATTATTTACTTACGCCAAACAAATAGTATTCCAAATGAAAATAAGTTTTGCGAATTTGCGAAAATATTTGATGCCAAAATATGTCATGCGTGATTGATGTTTGATTCAGTGCTGTAAGCTGCTGAATATCATAATTATTATGTTGTGTTATGTTGTGCGTAGTTATTCGCCAAAAAAATATAGTAACAGATGATTGAAGTTTTGTGAATGGTGACACATTTGTTAATTGGGAATTATAAACTGATTGAGTGTTGTTTTGATAAAAGACTGGTTGCTAGATAATTTATTAATTATAGGCGTTCTCTACAGTTTTGTAAAAAAAAGTTTACAATAATAGAATTTGTTCATACTTGGTACATCACTAGTACTATGTATTACTAACCAAAATATGCAATGCTAATAACTTTGGGGTTTTTTATTATTATTTTTTATTTTCAATTTCGGTCAATAATTTCTCATTTTTGGCGACAAAAGTAAAATAAAAAATAGTTGCAATTATTATGTATGTATTGATATACTTATATGTTACATATGACTATTAATCATAATTGCATGTAACTACAAACATAAAATATGCATATTTAGAATACAATAATCCTAAATCATGAATTTTCCATGTTCGAGTACCGTATTTAGCTGTGTATAGTGCGCACATTTCTTACTGAAATCCTCATCCATTTTATCTACTGCGCATTATACACCAGTACAGACATCAGGACATTTTTTTCCGGACCAAAATTTCGTGAAAAAACTGAAATTCGACCCGAACGGCCCACAGTCATTCTATAAGTTGTTACATTCGACAATCGTTATAAACTAGCTATTAAAACCAGTTGCCGATAGTCTATATAAATAAATCAAATGAATAAGACCACAAAATTAGCATATATTTCGTTTATTTTGGCAAACTTTGATGAATTTAATTGAAAAGGTAAATGCATGAAAAATGGCGATTTGATAACATCACGTGGTTTTATCGTATGTAATATTTCCCGTACTTTTCGCGTACTTCGCCGTACAATGTACAATGCATTGCATAAACAATTTTGGCTGCAGTATTTCAATTGATTGTAGCGATAATTAATTTCGACAAACCTTTCACAATGGGTCCCAGTTAATTAGGTAGGCTACACGTGTTGAGAAGTTTGAGCATCTGCTGACATGTTTGAGAACATGTTTGAGAACGTGTTGAGATGTTTGAGCAGGTGTTATCTACTTATACTTTTCATGAAATTATGGGTGCGTTACCGTTTTAAGATGAGGTACTCGAGTGATTAATATAAGTTGTAAAAATCACGGAGCACAATATTTAGCGAATCTTGATAAATGTTTAATTTTGACTTGAAAAATTGCGTTTTTCACCTGCGCATTATACATAGGAACTCAGTTTTTCCGCCGATTTTCGTGCCAGATCGTGGGTGCGCACTATACACGGTAGCGCACTATACACAGCTAAATACGGTACTAGATTTTGGTGAGATTTGTTTGTATTTTTCATGTAATATTTAGGATATAATTTCAAATAAATTTTTTCCCACAATAATAGAATTTCTTTAAATGTTGTAGTTCAATGTATGCCTAAGTAAAACATTAAATAAAATTGCTATGCTAATCACTTCATGTTTTTATATGAATTAATTTGTAACATGCCAATTTTCTCACTTTTTCTTTAAAATTGTTGGAAATCTATGTGTCTCGTCAGTAAGCTTACAACAGGCATATTATTATATAAAAATAACGTTTACAACATTATAGAAAGATATAATTATGTTCATGTGCATTCATTAACATCATTGTTGACACAGGAAATAAGTAACGTAATGTAATTGAGGTAATTTTTCTATCATAAAAATGAAAAATGCAAAATATTGTGATAATATTTAAAACTAAGCGCCATTATGATAACACTGATTAATACCTGCCCAAGAGAATACCTCAATAAAGATACCACCATATATGGCAAACATCATCTAGGAACTATACCCCGCCATACAGCACCTTCTCAGAGTGGCATATATGGCAAACATCATCTAGGAACTATACCCCGCCATACAGCACCTTCTCAGAGTGCCATATATGGCAAACATCATCTAGGAAATATACCCCGCCATACAGCACCTTCTCAGAGTGCCATATATGGCAAACATCATCTAGGAACTATACCCCGCCATACAGCACCTTCTCAGAGTGCCATATATGGCAAACATCATCTAGGAAATATACCCCGCCATACAGCACCTTCTCAGAGTGGCATATATGGCAAACATCATCTAGGAACTAAACCCCACCATACAGCACCTTCTCAGAGTGCCATATATGGCAAACATCATCTAGGAACTATACCCCGCCATACAGCACATTCTCAGAGTGCCATATATGGCAAACATCATCTAGGAACTATACACCGCCATACAGCACCTTCTCAGAGTGCCATATATGGCAAACATCATCTAGGAACTATACCCCACCATACAGCACCTTCTCAGAGTGGCATATATGGCAAACATCATCTAGGAACTATACCCCACCATACAGCACATTCTCAGAGTGCCATATATATGGCAAACATCATCTAGGAACTATACACCGCCATACAGCACCTTCTCAGAGTGGCATATATGGCAAACATCATCTAGGAACTATACCCCACCATACAGCACCTTCTCAGAGTGGCATATATGGCAAACATCATCTAGGAACTAAACCCCACCATACAGCACCTTCTCAGAGTGCCATATATGGCAAACATCATCTAGGAACTATACCCCGCCATACAGCACATTCTCAGAGTGCCATATATGGCAAACATCATCTAGGAACTATACCCCGTCATACAGCACCTTCTCAGAGTGCCACATATGTCAAACATCATCAGCCATACAGGTTGTAGAAATACATTATGAAAGATTTATTTCCCTTTGTTGCTATGCGCTATTTGTCTGTTTAGAGTCGTTAGGTGTCTGAAGCATAAGACATAGCTGACATTTGGAAATGATTCTGGATGGAAAGACTGTGTCTTATATATAAATGATTACTGTAGTTTATTTTTGATAGTAAATCATTTTAGAATGTGTTACATTGGTTTGGTTGCAGGCTGAGTTTGAGCAGTATTGGTTCCCCATCTTCCAGTGATGAGCTTCAGTCACCCACTGGAAAGTCCGGGGACAAACTACCTGGTGAAGAAATAGATGATAACATATTTACCTCATATCATCCCAGGCCTATTGCAGTAAGTGAATAGTTGATTGATGTGGCCAGTATTGCCTATCATAAACATAGACTAGTCTTAGCTGATGGTTCTGATTGACATTTGTCTGTTCATCTGTCTCTAAGCCTCTATCATTTGCCTTGCTTGCCTTGACTAACAAGTCCATCTTTTCCTGCATTTTGTTTCTGTAAACTTAGTCATAAAGTTAATTTAGACAATATTTTTATTCAAGAATAGTACATAACTTGTTTTTGGCTCACCTGAAATTTACTCGTGTCACAGTGATTTACGCATATTTTCACGCCTATGGAGTAGTTGTTTATTTAGAGATTTAGGTTAATATACTATTATATCTCCATGCAAACGACAGCCATTTAGCTATCACACAGTAGATAAGTAGTCGCCATATCTATTCCACCTCCATAGATATTACTGGGACTACATGAGATTCTTGCCTTTATTATGTCAATGTATGTCGTATTAGTAATGGCGTCAAGAGGTGCTTCTATGAGGGAAAGGGTTAATGTGAAACAATGTTTGACTGCAGGGCCTGATGTTTGGTGAGTGTACAACCATGGTACATACTATGGAGTAGTTGTTTATTTAATGTGAAGCACTGTTTGGTGAGTGTACAACCATGGTACATACTATGGAGTAGTTGTTTATTTAATGTGAAGCACTGTTTGGTGAGTGTACAACCATGGTACATACTATGGAGTAGTTGTTTATTTAATGTGAAGCACTGTTTGGTGAGTGTACAACCATGGTACATACTATGGAGTAGTTGTTTATTTAATGTGAAGCACTGTTTGGTGAGTGTACAACCATGGTACATACTATGGAGTAGTTGTTTATTTAATGTGAAGCACTGTTTGGTTAGTGTACAACCATGGTACAGCTGTTAATACAAATGTACACATGCACCCATATCTCTGGTATCAAAAAATGTTTACTATATTAAACTTTTTAAATAAAACTCAGCATGTTTTGCAGTATTAGTTTGATAAATTTGGAGAACCAAATAAATTCATTTTTGTCTCACCCACTTTAGTGGAAAACAAGCTTTCTGGCGTGAGCGCCGTCAATATTTACATATTTGCATATAACTAAAACACTGTCACATGTAATGCTTTGATAACTTGCATACTGTTTATATGCCCCCCCCCCCAGTGTGACCTTGAATTTTGGCATAAAATGATCTGATTGCAGAAATTATTCATACAAAAACTCAAACATTATCAGTATCAAACAATGTAAAGTTATTGCTTTGAAACTTTGCATGCACATCAGAGGGCAAATTCTATAAACAAATAGTAAATCTCAACTTTACCAGCGACATTGAACTTGAAATTTGGCAAAACCTAATGAGATTTCCAAAATACGTTTAAAAAATCTCAAGCATTATTTCTTGCTTTGAAACTTGACATACACATTTGATGATCAATTCTCAACACCAGTCCCAACACTACTACTGATATGAACTGGAAATTTGGTAATTCCTTGGATGGAATAAAAGTCATTTTTACGTATAACTTCAATATACAGTCCATTGCGTGTAGCGAGACACCCTTGTGGTGGTGGCCTTGTGATAAAAGCTTGGATTCTTTCCATAATCGGCCATTTTCATCAAACACTTGCTCATTAGGTCAAATTAAAGACAATACTTATCAACATGGTAGGTACTGTCGAACTTTGTTTCCTCAAACATGTTCTCATTGTGGAAGTCGTGATAGCGCAGTGGATGTGCGTTCGCTCCAGGTGCGAAAGGTCCGGAGTTCGAGCCCCACTGGTGCCGTTACGATTGTGCCCTTAGGCATTTAAATTCCACATTGCCTCTTCTCTCTCCCTCGTGGCGATGGATTCCATCAGGAATGAGATCTCGAGAGTGATTTATATAAGTTGAAATAACTTGTTTCGCAATCGAGCTAAAATAAATTTGTATAAACTAATATGTTCTCATTGTCATGGGTTGTTTGAGTCAAGGATAGTCAGTCGTTAGTGACCCATGATATTTAGAAATAACGTATATATATATATATACACACACTATAGATGTAGTAGCATACTGTTGCATACTGGTCTATGCAATACACCTATATCCTTCTCAAGTGGTATGATACATTTTATGGTTTATTTCAGGCTTGTTCATTTGGTGCTAGATACCACAACAACTACGGCAGTGGGTTTGGTTGTTACACATTTGGTCGCAGGACAGACCATTTGCGGGCAACTTTCTTAGATCTGTTGGAAAAACATGCAAACCCTCCCCCACCAAAGTATGTATATTGCAAAACTGTAAGTTAACCCTTCCAACACCACAGACCTCTAAATAGGCTTACAAAAAGTGTAGATCCAGATGATCCGGCTCGTGACGAGCCGTCTCATCAGGATCTGCACTTTTTGCCAGTGATATTTTTTAGACATAATTACCCATTTAGATAAATGAACTTGTCCAAATGTGATTTTCTGATTCATTTATTGGTTTATGAATATCATGGACCAGTCCATGTGAGTTACTTGGTGTTGAATGTGTTAAGAATTTTGTCTCCTTTTGTAGGTATCCATGGTTAAGTTGTTGCTGTCGTTGACCTGAAATCAGTTGGCCCTCACAGGGTGTTGAATACTTTCATCATGTGAGGGAGCTATTGAGCTGACTTGCAGTTGGCCCTGACAGGGTGTTGAATACTTTCATCATGTGAGGGAGCTATTGAGCTGACTTGCAGTTGGCCCTGACAGGGTGTTGAATACTTTCATCATGTGAGGAAGCTATTGAGCTGACTTGCAGTTGGCCCTGACAGGGTGTTGAATACTTTCATCATGTGAGGAAGCTATTGAGCTGACTTGCAGTTGGCCCTGACAGGGTGTTGAATACTTTCATCATGTGAGGGAGCTATTGAGCTGACTTGCAGTTGGCCCGGACAGGGTGTTGAATACTTTCATCATGTGAGGGAGCTATTGAGCTGACTTGCAGTTGGCCCTGACAGGGTGTTGAATACTTTCATCATGGGAGGAAGCTATTGAGCTGACTTGCAGAAGGTCGGTGGTTCTACCCAGATACATGTCTGAACCTGAAATAATGATCCCAGTGACAACTGTGATCGTCCACCAATGAAGGCTGGAACTTCACAGATTTATCTACCGTCAGTTTCGATGTATAATATACATCCAGTCTTCCCGAAATCCGTAGGACCGCCTGACATGTCAGACAAAAAATCCTTCGGTCAGACAAAATATATTGAAAGTTTAAGTGCATTTTAATCATTTGTCTGACCGGTGTCAGACAAACTCTGGCAAAGTTTCGTGAAGACTGTACATCTGGTGTGTCTACTGCTCATTAAACACAAGTACAGCCTTCAGAACAGTAGTTTTCTCCGATAAAATTATTGAATATTTAACGAAAATCAACAACTATTTGACCCCTATAGACAGGCCCCCCCCCCCCACAACGATTTAATAAACTGCTATGTAAGGCAAGAGTTACATAATAGCTTAATACCTTCTAACCAAGTGTAAATATAAATGTTGTGAATACCCCCTAAAATGAGAGCATATACAGTGGACCACCGCAAAACCCGCTAAAGTGGAATTCCTTCCAAACTGGACGACTTCCCCAGATTTTTTATTCATTATGAAAAAAACCTCTATAATATAAACCGAAACCCCTCTTTTCCGATTACCGAACAACTTTCAGAGACATTTGTGCACATTTCTATTGCAAATTACACTTGAAAACTGATTGCCTTGTGGCGAAACTCCTTATCCGAACGACGTTAGTCTCACCTGAATTTTAGCACCGTCCGTATTTTCAGAAAACAATATCAGGTAATCAACTACTAACCTCTCTTTGCACACTTCTAGTATATGTACATATTGTAGGCTTAAGGGCTTTTAAGGTGTTAGGTTTTTGCACCTTTTTTTTATCACACTACCAGTGTCCTCTTTGGTGGAATTATAGTAGCTGAGGAGGCCTGGTAGCTCACTTTTCTAACCCCCACGCATGGCCATAATAGCTCAATTATTGACTGTTAGCCATTAACAGAGAAGAAGAAGAATCGATCAGCATTTTATTTACCCATTGTCTTCAGTACTTGCGGTGTTGTTGTGAGAACAAAAAGTTATGATAAAACAAAATAAATAAAAGACTGATGTTGCACATTATGTTGGTTGTGGATTATTACTGGAGATCATTTAAACTTTTATTTTTTTTAATGATTGCGAAGCAAGTTTTAACAACTTATATCAATCCGAAAACCCCTCTTAGCCAAAAACCTCTCCAAGCCGAAAAGAGTTTGCAGGAACTATATTGAGAGTTGTGTTATCACGTATTGTTATATTGCAGGAAGGCTCGTGTATTGAGAATGGTGTTATCACGTATTGTTATATTGCAGGAAGGCTCGTGTATTGAGAGTTGTGTTATATTGCAGGAAGGCTCGTGTATTGAGAGTTGTGTTATATTGCAGGAAGGCTCGTGTATTGAGAGTTGTGTTATATTGCAGGAAGGCTCGTGTATTGAGAGTTGTGTTATATTGCAGGAAGGCTCGTGTATTGAGAGTTGTGTTATATTGCAGGAAGGCTCGTGTATTGAGAGTTGTGTTATATTGCAGGAAGGCTCGTGTATTGAGAGTTGTGTTATATTGCAGGAAGGCTCGTGTATTGAGAGTTGTGTTATATTGCAGGAAGGCTCGTGTATTGAGAGTTGTGTTATATTGCAGGAAGGCTCGTGTATTGAGAGTTGTGTTATATTGCAGGAAGGCTCGTGTATTGAGAATTGTGTTATCACGTATTGTTATATTGCAGGAAATTATGCGTTGAAGCCAACTTGCCGAGAGAGCAGGATATTGTACAGACCAATGCCGATCCATACGAGTTTGGCTTTATGGATGCCAACAGAAGCCGTATCGGTCAACATGTCATACAGGCGCCAGCTGGTCTTCTCACAACAGCTCTGCCAAATAAAGTACTCTCAAAGCAGAAAATGAAATCTCCTATAGTGAGCAGTATCAGCAATCACTCAGCAATCTCGGGTAGTAAGCCCAAGTTAAAAGACGGCTTCGTGCTGACCAAGGCTACGAGTATTAGCGGTAATGTGTCGCCAGCACTTCTAGCAGCAAGCTCCTCCGCCAAGAAACGGAGAAGTAGTGGGAGTGCTGGTTCACATAGCGCTATCAATCCTTCGAGTTTAGGGGCAACTCTAGTGACAGCCCCCAGTATTCTGGCAAGTGTAGGAGCCTTAAGTAACTCGACAGCCCCGCAACAACAGTTTGCTATTGCAATACCTAGTGTGAACATCAGTGGTGCTGCTTTAAGTCAAATCGGTGCCAGTTTAGTTGCTGGTGGCAACCTAAAACACGCTAATAAAAATAATGTGATAAAGGATACAATGGGATTTGTTGTAACGGGTATTTCACAAGAAGCTTTACTCAACGGGCAGATTGTAAATATAACAAACTCACAACTTACGAGTGACCTCACTTCCAACCAAATACAAACAGCATCTCAGGAAGAAGGAATTAAGCCAGTTGTGATCACCAGTAAACATTTACATCATCAACCAAAGTTTATTAACAGTAGTATTGATGCAATACGGGCACTGCAAGTGGGCAAAGGAAATCTTATTACCGGGCTGCCTCCAAATGCAGTGCTCCTTGATAGCAGTCTACAAGCAGGTGCTGTGCTGCAGCCTGTGACATTGAGCACGTCGTCCGGTACCCCGGTGATGTCCGTTAACAGTACATTGCTCACCCAGCATCAGCAGCATCAAAACCAAAGTGCTAATCCTAGTCAGTTTTTACGATCTGTAAGTTCAAAATGTCTTTATTTACTTTTATGTGAATTAATCTTGACTCCAGTGTTCATTTAGAGGGTGGCATGGGCGGAATAGTCGTTCTAAGAGACCCTGACATCACCCCCTGGGGACCAACTTCTCCCTAAAAAGAATGTTTACTTTTACAATTGTCATCCAAACTTATACCCAGTAAGATACACTGGCCATTGTAATGCATTCATTCCTTCTATTCAAATGTTGTATTTAATGGTCATATTGTGTATTCTAACCCTATTTTGTGAACATTTATTAAATAATAGCATTTAAGGACGCAATTGCATGCTTTCTCAGACGGATCTGTAGTCCATTGGTAACACGCTGGACTGGTAATCCAGGGATCGCAGGTTCGATCCCCCGTCTGACCATAATAAAATTAACAGTCTTTCAGATGGGACGTTAAACCGAGGTCTCGTGTCGGTGCTGTGCTGTACACCGTGCATGTAAAAGAACCAGAGGAGATTCTGGAATGGGTCTCTGTCTGTATCATTGCACTATCCTCCAAAAATCTAAAATGACTAATCTTTTCAGGAGGCGTCGCTCATATGGGCAACCGGTAGCGACGATAAATAAACGTAAAAACACACGCTTTCTCACTTCTCCCCCCACAGATTCTGACCTGCAGGATGAACCATGGACTTATTGATGATCTTGCTGACATACGTGTGTCTTACATTATAGTAAATGCGATGCTTCTTGCCTGTAAGGTGATGGCCTATCTGGCCTAGTGGTTAATTGTGCAAACAACCATCAGCACTATGTTTGAATGGCGTTGGATTCCTGTAAGTTAGGCAGCTATCCGGCTGTCTTCTTGAAGCATGATGGGTTTTGTCCAGATATTTAGTTCATGCTGATGATGCATATTTAATTTGACATTATTTATAAATGTTATTTATTTTACAATTTCGAAACAAGCTTTAACAATATTAATCACTCTCGTTGGCGCGGATGAAAGCGTATATGAGCTCATTCGTGTGGGAGGAAACAGGAGTACCCGGAGAAAACCCACCAGTCCGATCTGGCGACCACCATACCATCTCACATTGGTGAGAAGCCAGCGTGCTAACCACTGCCCTTCATTCCATGATTGTGTCTATCACCATATGGGAGAGGGAGACAGTTAATGTGGAATTTAAGTGTCTTGCCTATGAATACCACCACAATGTTCTATGAATACCACCACAATGTTCTCCTATGAATACCACCACAATGTTCTATGAATACCACCACAATGTTCTCCTGTGAATACCACCACAATGTTCTATGAATACCACCACAATGTTCTATGAATACCACCACAATGTTCTATGAATACCACCACAATGTTCTCCTATGAATACCACCACAATGTTCACCTATGAATACCACCACAATGTTCACCTATGAATACCACCACAATGTTCGCCTATGAATACCACCACAATGTTCGCCTATGAATACCACCACCATGTTCACCTATGAATACCACCACAATGTTCACCTATGAATACCACCACAATGTTCACCTATGAATACCACCACAATGTTCTATGAATACCACCACAATGTTCTCCTATGAATACCACCACAATGTTCTCCTATGAATACCACCACAATGTTCTCCTATGAATACCACCACAATGTTCTCCTATGAATACCACCACAATGTTCTCCTATGAATACCACCACAATGTTCTCCTATGAATACCACCACAATGTTCTCCTATGAATACCACCACAATGTTCTCCTATGAATACCACCACAATGTTCTCCTATGAATACCACCACAATGTTCGCCTATGAATACCACCACAATGTTCTCCTATGAATACCACCACAATGTTCTATGAATACCACCACAAAGTTCTATGAATACCACCACAATGTTCTATGAATACCACCACAATGTTCTATGAATACCACCACAATGTTCTCCTATGAATACCACCACAATGTTCTCCTATGAATACCACCACAATGTTCTCCTATGAATACCACCACAATGTTCTCCTATGAATACCACCACAATGTTCTCCTATGAATACCACCACAATGTTCTATGAATACCACCACAAAGTTCTATGAATACCACCACAATGTTCTATGAATACCACCACAATGTTCTATGAATACCACCACAATGTTCTCCTATGAATACCACCACAATGTTCTCCTATGAATACCACCACAATGTTCTCCTATGAATACCACCACAATGTTCTCCTATGAATACCACCACAATGTTCTCCTATGAATACCACCACAATGTTCTATGAATACCACCACAATGTTCTCCTATGAATACCACCACAATGTTCTATGAATACCACCACAATGTTCTATGAATACCACCACAATGTTCTCCTATGAATACCACCATAATGTTCTCCTATGAATACCACCACAATGTTCTATGAATACCACCACAATGTTCTATGAATACCACCACAAAGTTCTATGAATACCACCACAATGTTCTCCTATGAATACCACCACAATGTTCTCCTATGAATACAACCACAATGTTCTATGAATGCCACCACAATGTTCTATGAATACCACCACAATGTTCTCCTATGAATACCACCACAATGTTCTATGAATACCACCACAATGTTCTATGAATACCACCACAATGTTCTCCTATGAATACCACCACAATGTTCTATGAATACCACCACAATGTTCGCCTATGAATACCACCATAATGTTCTCCTATGAATACCACCACAATGTTCTCCTATGAATACAACCACAATGTTCTATGAATGCCACCACAATGTTCTATGAATACCACCACAATGTTCTATGAATACCACCATAATGTTCTCCTATGAATACCACCACAATGTTCACCTATGAATACCACCACAATGTTCGCCTATGAATACCACCACAATGTTCTCCTATGAATACCACCACAATGTTCTCTTATGAATACCACCGCAATGTTCTCCTATGAATACAACCACAATGTTCTATGAATGCCACCACAATGTTCTATGAATGCCACCACAATGTTCTATGAATACCACCACAATGTCCTATGAATACAACCACAATGTTCTCCTATGAATACCACCACAATGTTCTATGAATACCACCACAATGTTCTATGGATACCACCACAATGTTCTCCTATGAATGCCACCACAATGTTCTATGAATACCACCACAATGTCCTATGAATACCACCACAATGTTCTATGAATACCACCACAATGTTCTATGGATACCACCACAATGTTCTCCTATGAATACCACCATAATGTTCTCCTATGAATACCACCACAATGTTCTCCTATGAATACCACCGCAATGTTCTCCTATGAATACCACCACAATGTTCTCCTATGAATACAACCACAATGTTCTATGTCTATGGATACCACCACAATGTTCTATGAATACCACCACAATGTTCTCCTATGAATACCACCACAATGTTCGCCTATGAATACCACCACAATGTTCTATGAATACTACCACAATGTTCTCCTATGAATACCACCACAATGTCCTATGAATACCACCACAATGTTCTCCTATGAATACAACCACAATGTTCTATGAATGCCACCACAATGTTCTATGAATACCACCACAATGTTCTCCTATGAATACCACCACAATGTTCGCCTATGAATACAACCACAATGTTCTATGAATGCCACCACAATGTTCTATGAATACCACCACAATGTTCTCCTATGAATACCACCACAATGTTCTCCTATGAATACCACCACAATGTTCTCCTATGAATACCACCACAATGTTCGCCTATGAATACAACCACAATGTTCTATGAATACCACCACAATGTTCTCCTATGAATACCACCACAATGTTCTATGAATATAACCACAATGTTCTCCTATGAATACCACCACAATGTTCTCCTATGAATACCACCACAATGTTCTATGAATATAACCACAATGTTCTATGAATACCACCACAATGTTCTCCTACATGAATACCACCACAATGTTCTCCTACATGAATACCACCACAATGTTCGCCTATGAATACAACCACAATGTTCTCCTATGAATACCACCACAATGTTCTATGAATACCACTACCATGTTTGCCTATGAATACAACCACAATGTTCTCCTATGAATACCACCACAATGTTCTATGAATACCACCACAATGTTCTCCTATGAATACCACCACAATGTTCGCCTATGAATACCACCACAATGTTCTATGAATACCACTACCATGTTTGCCTATGAATACCACCACAATGTTCTCCTATGAATACCACCACAATGTTCTCCTATGAATACAACCACAATGTTCTCCTATGAATACCACCACAATGTTCTATGAATACCACTACCATGTTTGCCTATGAATACAACCACAATGTTCTCCTATGAATACCACCACAATGTTCTCCTATGAATACCACCACAATGTTCTATGAATACCACCACAATGTTCTATGAATACCACTACCATGTTTGCCTATGAATACAACCACAATGTTCTCCTATGAATACCACCACAATGTTCTCCTATGAATACCACCACAATGTTCTCCTACATGAATACCACCACAATGTTCGCCTATGAATACAACCACAATGTTCTCCTATGAATACCACCACAATGTTCTATGAATACCACCACAATGTTCTCCTATGAATACCACCACAATGTTCGCCTATGAATACCACCACCATGTTCTCCTATGAATACCACCACAATGTTCTCCTATGAATACCACCACAATGTTCTCCTATGAATACCACCACAATGTTCTCCTATGAATACCACCACAATGTTCTCACTTGACTCAAGCTTGCAACCCTGCAGTTTCTAGGCAACACCGAATCCAGTACACTATATAAAGGCTCCACTCTGGATTTCTAACTATGCCTAACGCAACACTACACTAATTATGTGTGAATAAGTACAGAATAAATATAATTTCTAACTATGCCTAACGCAACATTCTACAATAATTATGTGTGAATATGTACAGAATAAATATAATTTCTAACTATGCCTAACGTAACACTACAATAATTATGTGTGAATATGTACAGAATAAATATAATGTGCTTTTGTCACAGTGTGAGGAAAATATGCAACAAACCCCGGGCTTGAACCTGAAACCTTTTCTTACAGGGAGAATGCTGTACCGACTTACACATAATCTCCCCAATGGCAACTAAGTCTGTTCTGCGACAGACTCCCCCACCAAATTTGTCCATACCACAACACTGCAAATTGGAGAGGAATTAATATAAGTTTTCTGAAAACTTGTTTTCCAATCCAAACCATTCACAATTGATGTAATTTGTAACATTTTTTGTGTTATACATGTAAATTTATTGGAATAAATACTGTTTAAACCAAATTGTACAGTACACGCCAGACGGATTAATCAAACTCTTCGCATCTTCTCGAAGTAAAATGAAAACGGGACATAGACATCTTGTGCGTCTCGTGACGGAAACTCTGGTGCACATAATTACCTACCGCCACCGGCCATCCAGCACGAATCGGCATGAAAGATATTTAACCTTCCGTGTCGAATCGACAATCGACACCGAGTCTGACCTGTCGACACCGAGTCTGACCTGTCAACACCGAGTCTGACCTGTCAGTAACAATTTGTGTTTAAAATAGATTAGCAAGATTAACAATATCATTGAATAATTTTTTTTTTTTCAAATAAAATTTCACTAAATATACTGCATATAACCGAATCACTTAATATTCACACACAAAGGATGTGCGAAAAGTAGACGCAGAGGTGTCTCTATTGAACAAAGGCAGGTCATGCCAATATGTACCAATGCAGTCAGGCACAAACAGAGAATAATTGTTGGTAATGTTGACACTGAAATCGGAAAATTAACACCAACCAATGAATGATCCAGGTACCTAGCGAAATTAAATTCATATCGTCACAAATCGTCACGGCGATTTGTTTTCGCACAGTCAGAGGGAAATTGCCCCCAGGCATATGATCAATCTGTCTTTTGTCCATTTTATGCCATTCAATTTATTGCGGAATTTCGTAACAAATGAAAAATGACCATAGCACATGAGGGGAGGGTTGCGGGTTCCATCTGACGTATACTGTATGCAGGAAAAGGTTATATTGTGATTCAAAATCATACTGTAATTGTATTTGTAGAGTTCAGATGTCCACCACGTGTCCACATCACCCCTGCCAAATGGTGTTGTTGCCAATGTTGTTGGTAAGTTAAATATTGGTTTCAACAGGAACCGAAGTTGTTCTTTTTTATGCTTCCCCTAACAACTTTTTGGACAGCATGTAATTGTCACTTTATCCAGTTGGCCATCCACACTACTTTATCCAGTTGTCCATCCACACTACTTTATCCAGTTGTCCATCCATGCTACTTTATCCAGTTATCCATCCATGCTACTTTATCCAGTTGTCCATCCTTGCTACTTTATCCAGTTGTCCATCCATGCTACTTTATCCAGTTGTCCATCCATGCTACTTTATCCAGTTGTCCATCCATGCTACTTTATCCAGTTGTCCATCCACACTACTTTATCCAGTTGTCCATCCTTGCTACTTTATCCAGTTGGCCATCCACACTACTTTATCCAGTTGGCCATCCACACTACTTTATCCAGTTGGCCATCCACACTACTTTATCCAGTTGTCCATCCATGCTACTTTATCCAGTTGGCCATCCACACTACTTTATCCAGTTGTCCATCCTTGCTACTTTATCCAGTTATCCATCCCCACTACTTTATCCAGTTGTCCATCCACACTACTTTATCCAGTTGTCCATCCATGCTACTTTATCCAGTTGTCCATCCACACTACTTTATCCAGTTGTCCATCCATGCTACTTTATCCAGTTGTCCATCCACGCTACTTTATTCAGTTGTCCATCCATGCTACTTTATCCAGTTGTCCATCCACGCTACTTTATCCAGTTATCCATCCACGCTACTTTATCCAGTTGTCCATCCTCGCTACTTTATCCAGTTGTCCATCCACGCTACTTTATCCAGTTGTCCATCCACGCTACTTTATTCAGTTGTCCATCCACACTACTTTATCAAGTTGTCCATCCTCGCTACTTTATCAAGTTGTCCATCCTCGCTACTCTATCAAGTTGGCCATCCACACTACTTTATCCAGTTGTCCATCCTCGCTACTTTATTCAGTTGTCCATCCTCGCTACTTTATCAAGTTGTCCATCCTCGCTACTTTATTCAGTTGTCCATCCTCGCTACTTTATCAAGTTGTCCATCCTCGCTACTTTATCAAGTTGTCCATCCTCGCTACTTTATTCAGTTGTCCATCCTCGCTACTTTATCAAGTTGTCCATCCTCGCTACTTTATCAAGTTGTCCATCCTCGCTACTTTATCCAGTTGTCCATCCACACTACTTTATCCAGTTGTCCATCCACACTACTTTATCCAGTTGTCCATCCTCGCTACTTTATCCAGTTGTCCATCCACACTACTTTATCCAGTTGTCCATCCACACTACTTTATCCAGTTGTCCATCCACACTACTTTATCCAGTTGTCCATCCTTGCTACTCTATCAAGTTGGCCATCCACACTACTTTATCCAGTTGTCCATCCTCGCTACTTTATTCAGTTGTCCATCCACACTACTTTATCAAGTTGTCCATCCTCGCTACTTTATCAAGTTGTCCATCCTCGCTACTTTATTCAGTTGGCCATCCACGCTACTTTATCCAGTTGTCCATCCTCGCTACTTTATTCAGTTGTCCATCCTCGCTACTTTATCAAGTTGTTCATCCTAGCTACTTTATTCAGTTGTCCATCCTCGCTACTTTATCAAGTTGTTCATCCTAGCTACTTTATTCAGTTGTCCATCCTCGCTACTTTATCAAGTTGGCCATCCACACTACTTTATTCAGTTGTCCATCCTCGCTACTTTATCAAGTTGTCCATCCTCGCTACTTTATCCAGTTATCCATCCACACTACTTTATTCAGTTGTCCATCCTCGCTACTTTATTCAGTTGTCCATCCTCGCTACTTTATCAAGTTGTCCATCCTCGCTACTTTATCAAGTTGGCCATCCACACTACTTTATCCAGTTGTCCATCCTCGCTACTTTATTCAGTTGTCCAGCCTTGCTACTTTATCCAGTTGTCCATCCTTGCTACTTTATTCAGTTGTCCATCCTCGCTACTTTATCCAGTTGTCCATCCTCGCTACTTTATCCAGTTGTCCATACTCGCTACTTTATCCAGTTATCCATCCACACTACTTTATTCAGTTGTCCATCCTCGCTACTTTATTCAATTGTCCATCCACACTACTTTATCAAGTTGTCCATCCTCGCTACTTTATCCAGTTGTCCATCCACACTACTTTATTCATTTGTCCATCCACACTACTTTATTCAGTTGTCCATCCTTGCTACTTTATCCAGTTGTCCATCCTTGCTACTTTATTCAGTTGTCCATCCTCGCTACTTTATCCAGTTGTCCATCCTCGCTACTTTATCCAGTTGTCCATACTCGCTACTTTATTCAGTTGTTCATCCTCGCTACTTTATTCAGTTGTCCATCCACACTACTTTATCCAGTTGTCCATCCTCGCTACTCTATCAAGTTGGCCATCCACACTACTTTATCCAGTTGTCCATCCCCACTACTTTATCCAGTTGTCCATCCATGCTACTTTATTCAGTTGTCCATCCACACTATTTTATCCAGTTATCCATCCACACTACTTTATCCAGTTGTCCATCCACGCTACTTTATCCAGTTGTCCATCCATGCTACTTTATTCAGTTGTCCATCCACTCTACTTTATCCAGTTGTCCATCCTCGCTACTTTATCCAGTTGTCCATCCATGCTACTTTATCCAGTTGTCCATCCATGCTACTTTATCCAGTTGTCCATCCACACTACTTTATCCAGTTGTCCATCCACGCTACTTTATCCAGTTGTCCATCCATGCTACTTTATCCAGTTGTCCATCCATGCTACTTTATCCAGTTGTCCATCCACACTACTTTATCCAGTTGTCCATCCACGCTACTTTATCCAGTTGTCCATCCACACTACTTTATCCAGTTATCCATCCACACTACTTTATCCAGTTATCCATCCATGCTACTTTATCCAGTTGTCCATCCATGCTACTTTATCCAGTTGTCCGATTATTTAAGTATTTCATATAGCTTCCTACAAGTGTCTAGCTGTATGGTCCGATCCTGTAAGTATTTCATATAGCTTCCTACAAGTGTCTAACTGTATGGTCCGATCCTGTAAGTATTTCATATAGCTTCCTACAAGTGTCTAGCTGTATGGTCCGATCCTGTAAGTATTTCATATAGCTTCCTACAAGTGTCTAGCTGTATGGTCCGATCCTGTAAGTATTTCATATAGCTTCCTACAAGTGTCTAACTGTATGGTCCGATCCTGTAAGTATTTCATATAGCTTCCTACAAGTGTCTAGCTGTATGGTCCGATCCTGTAAGTATTTCATATAGCTTCCTACAAGTGTCTAGCTGTATGGTCCGATCCTGTAAGTATTTCATATAGCTTCCTACAAGTGTCTAGCTGTATGGTCCGATCCTGTAAGTATTTCATATAGCTTCCTACAAGTGTCTAGCTGTATGGTCCGATCCTGTAAGTATTTCATATAGCTTCCTACAAGTGTCTAGCTGTATGGTCCGATCCTGTAAGTATTTCATATAGCTTCCTTCAAGTGTCTAGCTGTATGGTCCGATCCTGTAAGTATTTCATATAGCTTCCTTCAAGTGTCTAGCTGTATGCTCCGATCCTGTAAGCTTCTTCTTCAGTATCCGATTTCCATAAAATGTTGTGTACCTTTAGTATTTAGCATTGATTCAGTTCAACAGATCTCTTCCCTTTAAGTCTTCATGCAGTTTTTCAAGCATTTAAAGGAACGTCTTGACTGTGTGACGAGGCTGTGGAAAGATACTCGGACAGTTGACACAAATACATAAATTATTCCAATTCCTGAAATACTGTTCCATGTTCATTATTGACTTGCTGCTGACCTGTGTTACACGAACCTCAGCTACAGATGGACCTACAAAACACGCAGAAGTTAGTTATAATAAGGAAATGTTTTGTGACTCAAACACGCTATGCTACATGAAAAATCTGCTTAATATAGGGAGAAGTGGAGCATGCTTAATATAGGGAGAAGTGGAGCAGTTCAGGGGGACTACTTCTCCCTCAATTCCAACCCTACACCTCCACAAACATACCTGTATGTTACTATACAATGTACATTGTAGTATATTTGTCAGATATTCTTCCATGAAATACTTGCAGATTTCACATTTTTAATGAATGGGGTCTTTTTTCAGATAAAGAATTACTGATGTCCCAACGCCACACTGTGTTCCAACCTAAGGGTGTATCCCAGTCTGCCTTACAGCAGCAGACGAGGGCTACCATCCAACAGGCATCTCATATATTCACTGGAGCCCAGCTCCACAACCAAAACTTCACGTTCCAGACACCTAGCTCATCCAATCTGACCAATCAAATAAGTGCTAATGCTAGTTCGGTGCTTCCCAGTCAGCTGACCCAGTTACAGGTGAAAAACAGCAGTCTTCACAAAACGGGCACACTCAACAAACTAAATATGCAGCCTATGTCCATAACTATACCGTTTGTCACCCAAAATAATCTGGGTGGTGTTGAAATGGGAGGTCAACAGCACGGACACACATTATTTATCACCAGCGAAGATGCACAGAAGCAGGGAATTCACCTACAGCCAACGGACCAGCCTACCCAAAACTCACCAAGTTCTCTTATTTCATAGCACAGGATGTGCACACGATATGATGATGTCATCGGAACATGATGTCACCATACCGTGTGCTGTAAGAACATGGGTTTATTGTTGATATTCAAAAGCTTGCAGTGATTTTACAACCAAGTGTTATATTGCCATCCTGTGGATCAGATCTCTAGTTTTGACATAGTGTGTATATTTCTTAGAACAAGAAGCCTTAACCCTTTCAACACCACAGACCTCTAAATAGGTTTACAAAAAAGTGTAGATCCAGATGAGCCGGCTCGTGATGAGTATCATCAGGATCTGCACTTTTTTCAAGTAATATTACTATTTTTAGACAAAATTACCCATTTTGATAAATGAAATGCTCCAAATGTTATGTTCTTATTAATGTATTGGTCTAAAAATATCATAGACCAGTCCATGTCAGTTACTTGGTGTTGAATGGGTTAATAATACTTTAACATTTTATTACCACAATTAATGTGTGTAAATCAAATCTAGTCTCATTCCATATTCTCATAATATTCGCACCAGACTGAAAGAATTGAGAATAATTTGTCACAAATTATCTACTAGGTTACTACTAAATTGTTAAAATGAAGTGGGTCTTTGCATGGTAAGGCTGCCAAATGGATAAACTTATATTCTCAAAAACCAATGGTTTCAATTCAAATAGTTTCACTGAAGCGATCATCAGGTGATCCTCTACCAAAATAATTAACATAAAATCGACCTTCAGAACTCGTAAGCCTTTTAATATTTGTGGTAATCAACTCTTTGCATGCCAGTTGCAAAAATAACAGTGAAATATGTCATGGAATTCATTTCGTTATGCCACAATTCTAATGAAATTCCATGACATATTTCCAGAGTTTTCAATTTCAATTAAGAAAAACTTAAAAAGGCATTAATGAATTGTCTTCGGCTACAATTAATTGAAGGGACTCACTTGATTATTTGTATGAGATGAGCAATCAAGGGCCAAATGACGACCATCTTGATAATCTATTTCCGACCTATCCTAAGCTGATTGGTCAATATTTGATGAAGTTTGGTATGGAACATCAGTACAACTAGTAGATCAAAATTGCTAAAATAATTCTGTCATGCCGGCCGATGAAAATGTTTTTTCGACTGCTTTGTTTGCGTTACTCAATACACCCAGCTGTCTCGGTGAGAACAACTGTGGAAACATAGAATGTATAGCCACTATCAACAGGCTTCATTGTACACGTATAATGCATGGGGAAATGTTGGTTTTTCTAGAAATGTTCGTACAGTCTTAACTTATGCTTGGCTCATACGCTTTCATCTAGTGTCCTCAAGCTGCTTCGTCAATTTTGTTGTAATATTGTGCATTATGGCAACTACTAGATAAAAATAGAAACATATTCCCGATACAATATAGTTGATATAGAGGCCATCATGAAAATATACTTCCTATATCCCCTGAACTGCACGATCAAATTACACGAAATCATGGAGCATTGTTACGATCAAATTACATGAAACTTTGCATGGAGCATTGTTACGATCAAATTACATGAAACTTTGCATGGAGCATTGTTACGATCAAATTACACGAAACTTTGCATGGAGCATTGTTACGATCAAATTACACGAAACTTTGCATGGAACATTGTTACGATCAAATTACATGAAACTTTGCATGGAACATTGTTACGATCAAATTACACGAAACTTTGCATGGAACATTGTTACGATCAAATTACATGAAACTTTGCATGGAACATTGTTACGATCAAATTACACGAAACTTTGCATGGAACATTGTTACGATCAAATTACACAAAACTTTGCATGGAGCATTGTTACGATCAAATTACACAACACTTTGCATGGACCATTGTTACAATCAAATTACACGAAACTTTGCATGGAACATTGTTACGATCAAATTACACAAAACTTTGCATGGACCATTGTTACAATCAAATTACACGAAACTTTGCATGGAACATTGTTACGATCAAATTACACAACACTTTGCATGGACCATTGTTACGATCATATTACACAAAACTTTGCATGGACCATTGTTACGATCATATTACACAAAACTTTGCATGGACCATTGTTACGATCATATTACACAAAACTTTGCATGGAGCATTGTTACGATCAAATTACATGAAACTTTGCATGGAGCATTGTTACAATCAAATTACACAAAACTTTGCATGGAGCATTGTTACGATCAAATTACATGAAACTTTGCATGGAGCATTGTTACGATCAAATTACACGAAACTTTGCATGGAGCATTGTTACGATCAAATTACACAAAACTTTGCATGGACCATTGTTACGATCATATTACACAAAACTTTGCATGGACCATTGTTACGATCAAATTACACAAAACTTTGCATGGACCATTGTTACGATCATATTACACAAAACTTTGCATGGACCATTGTTACGATCATATTACACAAAACTTTGCATAGAGCATTGTTACAATCAAATTACACGAAACTTTGCATGGAGCATTGTTACGATCAAATTACATGAAACTTTGCATGGAGCATTGTTACAATCAAATTACACAAAACTTTGCATGGAGCATTGTTACGATCAAATTACATGAAACTTTGCATGGAGCATTGTTACGATCAAATTACACGAAACTTTGCATGGAGCATTGTTACGATCAAATTACACAAAACTTTGCATGGAACATTGTTACGATCAAATTACACAGAACTTTGCATGGAGCATTGTTACGATCAAATTACACAAAACTTTGCATGGACCATTGGTGCAACTAGTAGATCTAACCTAGCTATAATCAACAACATGGCTGTCGTGGTGGCCATCTGCAGGATTGATTTTACTTTTCATCCTGAACCACTTCCTTAATTTTGTTGAATGTTATGTACTTAGCAATTGTTTGCTTACCCTGATATCGATTATCTTATATCATTTCCATCCAAAACATGTCCTAATTCATTTTCAATTTCTTCCACTCGAACTATTGGGCTATTTTATCTGACAATTTGAGTGGCATCTTGTTGACTTGTATATGAGATTTAGCTTTATTACTGTTGATCTGAGGTGGTTGTCTTCAAATATAGACTTACACTTCAACGTAGATAATTATGTGAGTTACTCTTGACCATATCAATTTCCCTGGTGTTATAGACTTCAACCGGTACATCTTGTATTGCCCCATGTACATCTTGTATTTATACACATACATCTTGTATTGCCCCATGTACATCTTGTATTGCCCCATGTACATTTTGTATTGCCCCATATACATCTTGTATTGCCCCATGTACATCTTGTATTTATACACATACATCTTGTATTGCCCCATGTACATCTTGTATTGCCCCATTTACATCTTGTATTTATACACATACATCTTGTATTGCCCCATGTACATCTTGTATTTATACACATACATCTTGTATTGCCCCATGTACATCTTGTATTGCCCCATGTACATCTTGTATTGCCCCATATACATCTTGTATTGCCCCATGTACATCTTGTATTTATACACATACATCTTGTATTGCCCCATGTACATCTTGTATTGCCCCATGTACATCTTGTATTTATACACATACATCTTGTATTGCCCCATGTACATCTTGTATTTATACACATACATCTTGTATTGCCCCATGTACATCTTGTATTGCCCCATGTACATCTTGTATTGCCCCATGTACATCTTGTATTTATACACATACATCTTGTATTGCCCCATGTACATCTTGTATTTATACACATACATCTTGTATTGCCCCATGTACATCTTGTATTGCCCCATGTACATCTTGTATTTATACACATACATCTTGTATTGCCCCATGTACATCTTGTATTGCCCCATGTACATCTTGTATTGCCCCATGTACATCTTGTATTGCCCCATGTACATCTTGTATTGCCCCATGTACATCTTGTATTTATACACATACATCTTGTATTGCCCCATGTACATCTTGTATTTATACACATACATCTTGTATTGCCCCATGTACATCTTGTATTGCCCCATGTACATCTTGTATTGCCCCATGTACATCTTGTATTGCCCCATGTACATCTTGTATTTATACACATACATCTTGTATTGCCCCATGTACATCTTGTATTGCCCCATGTACATCTTGTATTTATACACATACATCTTGTATTGCCCCATGTACATCTTGTATTGCCCCATGTACATCTTGTATTTATACACATACATCTTGTATTGCCCCACATACATCTTGTATTGCCCCATGTACATCTTGTATTGCCCCATGTACATCTTGTATTGCCCCATATACATCTTGTATTGCCCCATGTACATCTTGTATTTATACACATACATCTTGTATTGCCCCATGTACATCTTGTATTTATACACATACATCTTGTATTGCCCCACATACATCTTGTATTGCCCCATGTACATCTTGTATTGCCCCATGTACATCTTGTATTGCCCCATGTACATCTTGTATTGTCCCATGTACATCTTGTATTCCCCCATGTACATCTTGTATTGCCCCATGTACATCTTGTATTGCCCCATGTACATCTTGTATTGCCCCATGTACATCTTGTATTGCCCCATGTACATCTTGTATTGTCCCATGTACATCTTGTATTCCCCCATGTACATCTTGTATTGCCCCATGTACATCTTGTATTGCCCTGTGTACATCTTGTATTGCCCCATGTACATCTTGTATTGCCCTGCATACATCTTGTATTGCCCTGCATACATCTTGTATTCCCCATGTACATCTTGTATTGCCCCCATGTACATCTTGTATTGCCCCATGTACATCTTGTATTGCCCTGTGTACATCTTGTATTGCCCCATGTACATCTTGTATTGCCCCATGTACATCTTGTATTGCCCTGTGTACATCTTGTATTGCCCCATGTACATCTTGTATTGCCCTGCATACATCTTGTATTGCCCTGCATACATCTTGTATTGCCCTGCATACATCTTGTATTGCCCTGCATACATCTTGTATTGCCCCATGTACATCTTGTATTGCCCCATGTACATCTTGTATTGCCCCATGTACATCTTGTATTGCCCCATGTACATCTTGTATTCTCTCATGTACATCTTGTATTGCACCATGTACATCTTGTATTGCCCCATGTACATCTTGTATTGCCCCATGTACATCTTGTATTGCCCTGTGTACATATTGTATTGCCCCATGTACATCTTGTATTGCACCATGTACATCTTGTATTGCCCCATGTACATCTTGTATTGCCCTGTGTACATCTTGTATTGCCCCATGTACATCTTGTATTGCCCCATGTACATCTTGTATTGCCCTGTGTACATCTTGTATTGCCCCATGTACATCTTGTATTGCCCCATGTACATCTTGTATTGCCACATGTACATCTTGTGTTGCCTCATGTACATCTTGTATTGCCTCATGTACATCTTGTATTGCCTCATGTACATCTTGTATTGCCTCATGTACATCTTGTATTGCCCCATGTACTGGGGGGGGTGGGGTAGTACAAGATGTACATGTGGCAATACAAAATTCAATAACTGTTGATTTACAGAATTTGTTAAATCTCTGTAACCAAGTGGTTACGGCTGTTGACTTGAAATCACTTTCCCCTCAATGCTGTGGGATATCCAGCTGGCTTGCGGTAGGTCGGTGGCTGCCCATCTTTGCCTCAAATACTGAAGCACCAAAAATAGCTGGAGAGTCGCTGTTTGACCTGTTGGTGTGACAGTAATCCCCAATAGAAACAAACTGTCTGAAATGGAGGCTGTACAGATGATGAACTATCCTGATACACAGAATGGCAATGGTTGTAGTTTGAAATGTGATTGTTAATTGTTTATATGCACATCATTTTGTAGGAGCATGCTCATGTTGTACAAGTGTTTATATATGATAAGCTAAGGATTTTCTACTATTTATTAAACCTTTTGTTACCGAAATTGACTATTTAATAAAGATCTGTTAAGTATATGACATTGCCATGTCTCTACTGCATATTGTTGTTAGATCCATTATCCGTCTCTCAGGACATGTGTCATGCATCTATTCGCCATGTGTATTAAATGATTGAGAGACATTGGTGAGTTACTGCCCCTCCTAAAATAGCTCCTTAATTGGTTTCCTCTGTTTTTATCGTTGTTTCCTTTGTACCACATGCTATTAATTTTCAGCTGTTTTCTCATCTTATGATTATTAAATTTTGACATATCCATCCTACAGTGTATCATCCAATTGGTACTTTACTGTAAAACAATGTTGTCAATTAATCAACAAAGATTTTGATAAAATCACATTTATCGTATCCCAACATATGGTTAGGGAAGAACAGTAAAGCAATGCCTCTCGTTCAGCAAGTGTGTTTGATCCAATTCTGTATGTGGAATGTTATTCATTTTGAACATAGCTCAAATATGAACCAGACTATTAACTACCATTATTACGTAATATGATTTTCGTCTATTTTTTGCCGTCTAACACAATGCTGATTAGCACCCAGGTTGATATGCTGTGTTTTCCCGTATGATATCGCGTTTTCTGGTTTGATAAGCTTGTGTCAATATTTAACCAGCTCCTGAGAAAGTAACGCATGCACACTCGGTGCTAGTTTGTTTACTTCCTGTAGCATCTCTGTGTGTGTCAAATTTGACAGATAACAGTTGTTTTGTGGTAATATTTCAATAGTTTTCGTGTATCTAATTCATAGCAAGTAATGAAGACGTTATTACGTGGCTTGATTCATATCAGCCTTGATATCGACGCTCGGTAACTTGCTATCAGCCTTCAACCTTCGGTCTCAGAGTGATATCATATTACCTCAGGTCAATACGTAGAGGTTATTATGTGGCTAGTTTCATATCAGCCTTAACAATTAATTGTAATAATATTTACCTAATCATTTCGTTGCTTAATTTCGTGCATTTACTGGGAAGACTTTGGTATGAACAAAATTGAAAGCACCACTCTTGACTTGGCACATGTTTCCATAGAGTGTTGAAAGTGATGATTCCTTACCTTTATCATGCTGCCCAAATCATTTGGAGAGTATAATTTAGTTGTCGAAGGTGTCTTATATCAAACAATATAATAAGGATGAGATAGTACATGAAGCTGTTGAAGGTGAACATAACACTGTTTGGAAATTATTGATCCATCTCTTTGTAAACAGGGATTCAAGTCTGAGCAAAATTTGATTTAGGAATATATAGACAGGAGCTGCTTCCACTGGACAATGTTTAATGGCAAGTTTATGTGACCCATTTCTGGTTCAGTGCTATATTATAGTGTGACTATTAGATGTAAGGAGGCACATAATACCATTCTGCTTACAATATCTTGTGTTAATACTTATTCATAAAAGTACTAGAGGGCATTTCATCACACCCACACAACTGTTCGTATTTCGTCATACCTCAGTTTGAGAGGGTTGTTAGTGTTGGAGTGACCACGGTGATTGGTTTGTCAGTGAGTGTGTCTGCCCATTACAACTCTTGCCTATCACATATCTAACATCGACACGATATAAGCACAACAATTAGCCAGGTCGATTCAAAGTCAAGGTCACACATTTAGACAATATGCTGTCAACTTTGCGTTTAAGGGTCAAATTAGTCCATTTGCTCACAATATTTGACGAGCATCAGCCGACGTCTTTGGTAACCAATGAAGATATCGTCAAAACTGCACAACATAGACAAGATAAACAGAATTACAAGTTCCTTTCATCCGGCTTTAGTCGAGTGTACCTCAAAGCAGCTGTAGTCGGTTGTATCTTAAAGCAGTTGTAGTCGGTTGTATCATAAAGCAGCTGTAGTCGGGTTGTAGCTTAAAGCGGCTGTTAGTCGGGTGTATCGTAAACCGGCTGCAGTCGGGTGTATCGTACCCCGGGTGTATCCTAAACCAGATGTAGTTGGGTGTATCGTACCCCGGCTGTAGTCGGGTGTATCGTACCCTGGCTGTAGTCGGGTGTATTGTAACCTGGCTGTAGTCGGGTGTATCGTACCCCAGCTGTAGTCGGGTGTATCGTAACCCGGCTGTAGTCAAGTGTATCGTACCCCGGCTGTAGTTGGGTGTAACGTACCCCGGCTGTAGTCGTGTGTATCGTACCCCGGTTGTAGTCGGGTGTATCGTACCCCAGCTGTAGTCGTGTGTATCGTAACCCGGCTGTAGTCGTGTGTATCGTACCCCGGCTGTAGTCGGGTGTATCGTACCCCAGCTGTAGTCGTGTGTATCGTAACCCGGCTGTAGTCGGGTGTATTGTACCCCGGCTGTAGTTGGGTGTATCGTACCCCGGCTGTAGTCGGGTATATCATACCCCGGCTGTAGTCGGGTGTATCTTCTGATATTATGTTCTTCATGATTCGCGCACACACACACATTTTAGATGTGTTTCAATAACAAATGGTATTATTAATGCAATTGAAAATTACGAGTGTTTTCATAAAGGAATGGTATAAAGAAGCAATAAATGTAATAGAAATACAGTCTAGCACGTTCACTTGTATGTAAGTACTCCTGGACAAACTATTGCCCCGAAATTCATCTGATGTCAAAATTTACGTGATGTTCGAAACAGTACAGATTTGGATCACAACACGTTTTAAGTTTCTAACTTGTTTACCTTTATCACCTAAACATGCTGAATGAATGTGCAAACAATATAGATCTAGATCAACCTCGGACGAGATCCAGATCAGAAGCGGGATCAGCAATTGATCAGGATCTATGTTGTTTGCTATTTAGCAAAGTGTTTTAGATCCACTATTCGCATATCAAACAGCATAGAGCCTGATCAGAAGAGATTAGACATTTAGATAATATTCTAATATCTAGTTGTGAACTTAGCTTGACATCATTTTCTCAGTCACATGAAAATAAACTATTTGTATTGATTATAGCATACAGCACTGGACATATGTTGTATTGATTATAGCATACAGCACTGGACATATGTTGTATTGATTATAGCATACAGCACTGGACATATGTTGTATTGATTATAGCATACATCACCAGACATATGTTGTATTAGCATGAATTCAATGCTTTCAATATTTGTGGCTAAATCTTACATATCTTTAGTTTATTTAAGGAATGAAGTCAATCTGTGGTTCATTTATTGGGGTATATAATACATTTCAATCCGTGGTTCATTTATTGGGGTATATACTACATTTCAATCCGTGGTTCATTTATTGGGGTATATAATACATTTCAATCTGTGGTTCATTTATTGGGGTATATACTACATTTCAATCCGTGGTTCATTTATTGGGGTATATAATACATTTCAATCTGTGGTTCATTTATTGGGGTATATACTACATTTCAATCCGTGGTTCATTTATTGGGGTATATAATACATTTCAATCCATGGTTCATTTATTGGGGTATATACTACATTTGTGCTGGAATCTCTACAATCAGTTAAACAGCACAATGTATTCAGCCTCCACATACACTTTAAACACACAACAAATGTATTATATACCCCAATAAAAGCAACACCGGTTCATTTTATTCTAAACATGTATATACGTCATTTCAATGAATGGAACAGTGAAGTTACTAATGTACCGTGTGGTATTATTGACTACGGTATAGAAATGTGTGCAATTTGTGACAATCGGCAACGTGTGATGGTAACTGTGTTTACCGGAATGTAATGTGCAGTTGACTGGAAGGTGCTCATCATGGACAGCATAATAACAGAGTACATACTATCTTTCTCACATAGTGCTAAATCATTAAGAAATAAAGGGTTTGGGGACATTAAACCTATGTTGTGATGCATTTAGTTTTTCAGGGTATTTTGAAATATTAATCTGTTCATTGATATCAAAACTGGTATATAGTTCTTCACTTGCAAACGCTATTGACATACCAGTACATAGTTCTTCATTTCCAAACGCTATTGACATACCGGTACATAAAACACTATTGACATACCGGTACATAGTTCTTCACTTCCAAACACTATTGACATACCGGTACATAGTTCTTAACTTCCAAACGCTATTGACATACTGGTACATAGTTTTTCACTTCCAAACGCTATTGACATACCGGTACATAGTTCTTAACTTCCAAACACTATTGACATACCGGTATATAGTTCTTCACTTCTAAACGCCATTGACATACCGGTACACAGTTCTTCACTTCCAAACGCTATTGACATACCGGTACATAGTTCTTAACTTCCAAACGCTATTGACATACCGGTACACAGTTCTTCACTTCCAAATGCTATTGACATACCGGTACATAGTTCTTCACTTCCAAACACTATTGACATACCGGTACACAGTTCTTCACTTCTAAACACTATTGACATACCGGTACACAGTTCTTCACTTCCAAACGCTATTGACATACCGGTACATAGTTCTTCACTTCCAAACGCTATTGACATACCGGTACACAGTTCTTCACTTCCAAATGCTATTGACATACCGGTACATAGTTCTTCACTTCCAAATGCTATTGACATACCGGTACATAGTTCTTCACTTCCAAACACTATTGACATACCGGTACATAGTTTTTCACTTCCAAACGCTATTGACATACCGGTACATAGTTCTTAACTTCCAAACACTATTGACATACCGGTACATAGTTCTTCACTTCCAAACGCTATTGACATACCGGTACACAGTTCTTCACTTCCAAACACTATTGACATACCGGTACATAGTTCTTCACTTCCAAACACTATTGACATACCGGTACACAGTTCTTCACTTCCAAACACTATTGACATACCGGTACACAGTTCTTCACTTCCAAACGCTATTGACATACCGGTACATAGTTCTTCACTTCCAAACACTATTGACATACCGGTACATAGTTCTTAACTTCCAAACACTACTGACATACCGGTATATAGTTCTTCACTTCCAAACACTATTGACATACCGGTACACAGTTCTTCACTTCCAAACACTATTGACATACCGGTACACAGTTCTTCACTTCCAAACGCTATTGACATACCGGTACATAGTTCTTCACTTCCAAACACTATTGACATACCGGTACATAGTTCTTAACTTCCAAACACTACTGACATACCGGTATATAGTTCTTCACTTCCAAACACTATTGACATACCGGTACACAGTTCTTCACTTCCAAACACTATTGACATACCGGTACACAGTTCTTCACTTCCAAACGCTATTGACATACCGGTACATAGTTCTTAACTTCCAAACACTATTGACATAGCACATACCAGTACATAGTTCTTCACTTCCAAACACTATTGACATACCGGTACATAGTTCTTCACTTCCAAACGCTATTGACATAGCACATACCAGTACATAGTTCTTCACTTCCAAACGCTATTGACATAGCACATACCAGTACATAGTTCTTCACTTCCAAACACTATTGACATACCAGTACATAGTTCTTCACTTCCAAACGCTATTGACATACCGGTACATAGTTCTTAACTTCCAAACACTATTGACATAGCACATACCAGTACATAGTTCTTCACTTCCAAACACTATTGACATACCGGTACATAGTTCTTCACTTCCAAACGCTATTGACATAGCACATACCAGTACATAGTTCTTCACTTCCAAACACTATTGACATACCGGTACATAGTTCTTCACTTCCAAACACTATTGACATAGCACATACCAGTACATAGTTCTTCACTTCCAAACACTATTGACATACCGGTACATAGTTCTTCACTTCCAAACACTATTGACATAGCACATACCAGTACATAGTTCTTCACCTCCAAACGCTATTGACATAGCACATACCAGTACATAGTTCTTCACTTCCAAACACTATTGACATACCAGTACATAGTTCTTCACTTCCAAACGCTATTGACATACCGGTACATAGTTCTTAACTTCCAAACACTATTGACATAGCACATACCAGTACATAGTTCTTCACTTCCAAACACTATTGACATACCGGTACATAGTTCTTCACTTCCAAACGCTATTGACATAGCACATACCAGTACATAGTTCTTCACTTCCAAACACTATTGACATACCGGTACATAGTTCTTAACTTCCAAACACTATTGACATAGCACATACCAGTACATAGTTCTTCACTTCCAAACACTATTGACATACCGGTACATAGTTCTTCACTTCCAAACACTATTGACATAGCACATACCAGTACATAGTTCTTCACTTCCAAACGCTATTGACATGCCGTAAAACCCTTAGAGATTTTCACCTAGCTTCTTTCTTGGTAGTTTATAATAATTGCATTGGATTATGACGACAAGGTCAATCGATTGACAATGAAATAATATTTTTATTGGATATCTAAAACTTTGATATGTGTGGCGACAGTTTCGAAAAATCCGGTGTAATGCCTGACAACTTTCCATTATATTCAGGATCCAGGATATTCAATCATTGACTAAAATTATTGTTTGTTATGAACACAGATCTATGTAGACATATGTCATGCCACTTTAAGAGTTCCATAGTTGCAAGATGCACATTTTCAGTTGCAGAGTTTCAAAAGTATTCTGCCGAGGAAATGGAAATATGGTATGTTTAACCTATATGTGAACAGTCTGCTGTGTCATCTAAGCATACTTTAGATGCTTACACACAATGCTTATATCTGTGTACATTATTAACTCGCACATGCTTTGCTCCCAAAACGTTTTGTCTGTCGTCCGTCCATTTGTAGATATTCAAGGTGTAAATCTCGTCTCAAAGCATTGGACACATGTCAGCAAAATTTGACCTAAAGCATTCTGACATCAAGCTTTTTCGCATTTGTTTAAATCAGAATGTTTGTATGTCTTTGCTGTTTCTTGAAAACCACTAGTCGTAATAGTTGTGTTGGATTCAGAAGCTGGCATTTTTATAGTGGTTAAATAATGTGTTTGGCGCTTATTTATTCACATAATTTCTATGCCCGCTTCAACTTTTTTACCGTACATTATATTTTCTGAAAGTAACACATTATATTGGAATTAGTACCATATTCAGTGTTACTTATAAGCCCTACCTACATGTATAAGCCAAGGCAAGGTGAAATCATTGATTGGAATTAGTACCATATTCAGTGTTATTTATAAGCCCTACCTACATGTATAAGCCAAGGCAAGGTGAAATCATTGATTGGAATTAGTACCATATTCAGTGTTATTTATAAGCCCTACCTACATGTATAAGCCAAGGCAAGATGAAAGCTGAATGTACTTATGTGTTTGTTATCTGTCTCATATTTTCACTCTGTTAATGTTATTTATAATATTGATGGTTAGTGCCAAGTTACAATTGAAGAAACAATTAGAATTGGGTGTCACAAATTGTCACAATAAGCTTGTAATATTTAATAGACTTGTATGAAACAGTGTACAGATTCAATCACTAGTGAGTGGGTGCCCGGGACCTATATTACTGAGTGCATGAAACAGTGTACAGATTCAATCACTAGTGAGTGGGTGCCCAGGACCTATATTACTGAGTGCATGAAACAGTGTACAGATTCAATCACTAGTGAGTGGGTGCCCGGGACCTATATTACGGAGTGCATGAAACAGTGTAACCACAATGCACAGAGCTTTGATATTTTGCATGTAGCATCACCTAGTGGACCACTACTAAGTTTGCTCAAATGATGATGAACGGGTCATATTTGACTCCATGTTTAAAAATCTTCTCGGAAACCACAATGCTCAGAGCTTTAATATTTTGCAATATACAGTCAAATCTGTGTTAACGGTTACCGCTATTAAGCAACATAATTTATGATTGTATAGCCCCTTCAGCTGTTCACCTTGGGTCAGCGATTCAGGGTCTTCATGGACTTCTTGTTCTTATATCTATTTAATGCAATTTTGGAAAATTCTGTATTCCGTAAATCTTGTGTTCCTCCATCACAAGAGCATTACTTTTCAAGTAAAAAATCATTATAAATGTTTGCCATTTATTATGCATGTGATGGCAGATTTTGCATGCCTTTGAAGTTTTAGACCATTTTATTAATAAAAGAGAAAATGAATTGATTTCCTGATTGAAGTATGGCTATGAAATTTGGAAAATCATTCATGTTTCTGTTCCCTCTAAACTTCCATTACTGAAATGATGGTCTGTGTGTATGTATTGTTTCAAAGACATTCAACGTTACTGTGGTATATTATTAACCTTAGCAAAATGTGATATTTTTTATGTATGTTTGTATTTTTATATTGAAGCCAATAATTTATGTTTTTTGTTTGTATTTACAAAATCTTTCTAGTATTGACACTAACTACATTACAAAGCTGTTTTCGTTCACAGCTTGTAGTTAAAAGTTCTTCCTCTTTTCTTAAAAAACCATATCTCGATGTTGACATCAAATGGCAACAGTTTGCAAAATGTTTTAGTGAGAAGATTCAGTAGACTCTATAGTAAAGAAAATACCAGTTATATCTGACTTCGGAGTGCCAGTTATTTCTGACTTCGGAGTGCCAGTTATATCTGACTTCGGAGTGCCAGTTATATCTGACTTCGGAGTGCCAGTTGTATCTGACTTCGAAGTACCAGTTATATCTGACTTCGGAGTGCCAGTTATTTCTGACTTCGGAGTGCCAGTTATTTCTGACTTCTGAGTGCCAGTTATTTCTGACATTGGAGTGCCAGTTATATCTGACTTCGAAGTACCAGTTATATCTGACTTAGGAGTACCAGTTATATCTGACTTCGGAGTGCCAGTTATTTCTGACTTCGGAGTGCCAGTTATTTCTGACTTCGGAGTGCCAGTTATTTCTGACTTCAGAGTACCAGTTATTTCTGACTTAGGAGTACCAGTTATATCTGACTTCGGAGTGCCAGTTATTTCTGACTTCGGAGTGCCAGTTATATCTGACTTCGGAGTGCCAGTTATATCTGACTTCGGAGTGCCAGTTATTTCTGACTTCGGAGTGTTATTTATTTATGACATTGGAGTGCCAGTTATTTCTGACTTAGGAGTACCAGTTATATCTGACTTCGAAGTACCAGTTATATCTGACTTCGGAGTGCCAGTTATTTCTGACTTCGGAATGTTATTTATTTATGACTTTGGAGTGGCCTTGTTGTGCATCATAATATAATTATTATTACCCAACCACCTTAGTTTTGACTGTTCCTTGTTCTTAGCTCACATGAGCAAAGAGGTATTGTTGGCGTAATATGTCTGTCCGTCATCCATGAACAATTTCAAACATCTTCTCCTCAGTAACCATTGGGTCTATATCCACCAGTTATTGTCCTTTTACTTGGGTAGGTGGGGATTACATAATTGTTAAAATCACGTCATTACGTAATCCAAGATGGCCGCTGTGTAAAAATAGCACAAATTCTTAAAAAATCTTCTCATGAACCGCCATTTAGTAGGAATGATCGATATACAATGCTCTTTCAAAGTTGAAAAAATGGTGACCCTGGGGTAAAATTTTAGTCAGATGAGTGATACATGGCCCTCTTGTTTTACATTCGGCCGCTTGACACTGAAACAGTTTCACGCGCAATACTTTCATTTCTTCAACATACTATGGACTGGTCATGTGACTTGCTTTGCCACGGATTGAATCACATGATAAATTGAGCCAATCAAAATGTGTTTGAGCACACAAATCGTCATTGGTGTTCCATGGAATGTGGACAGATGTAAACATTGGTATTGCATAGAACTGTAAAACCAATTAAACAATTTAATCGAAAAGAAGGATGCGGTAAACACAAAAAATGTGAACACGAAGGCACGTAGTGCAGGTGTTTGGGGCTTTTTACGATGTGAAAAATATTTGCCGCCAATATATTATTTCCCTACTTCAGAAGTACACACACGTACACAACCAAAATCTATTAATACTATACAGAACTCAATTTATGTGTGTTATAAGTTGGTTCAAATTTGTTTGGGTAATAAATTTGTGCCCATATTTTGCAGTTGTGGCTTGAGCATTTTAGAACATTGCTGGGTAATAAAACAGCTATTTCATTGCCATTCGGGGAACAGTACCATTCGGAAAACAGTTAAAACTATTGCCCCTCGAATCTGTGGATGACCCGATGAACTATTGCCCTCAGCTGCAATGGAATAGTTGTATACTGTTAGTAGAAAAATGAAATGTTTAGTTGATGAAAAAACTTTGTCAGGCTTGTGGTGATAACATGATCTTTGTGTGCAAGTTATAATGTGAGCTGCTCCGTGACAAAACCAATATGGTGCTGATGAAAACAAACAGCCTGGGGAACTAACAGCATGTTTGATTAGAAAAATTAATTTTCTTACAATATTCTGAAATAACAAAGTGTCTAAGGACAGAACCATCTGATTTAAGTTAATTTACATAAATTGAGTGTTCAAGACTTTTAACCCTTTCAACACCAAGTAACTCACATGGACTGGTCCATGATATTCATAAACCAATAAATGAATCAGAAAATCACATTTGGACAAGTTCATTTATCAAAATGGGTAATTATGTCTAAAAATAGTCATATCACTGGCAAAAAGTGCAGATCCTGATGAGACGGCTCGTTACGAGCCGGCTCATCTGGATCTACACTTTTTGTAAGCCTATTTAGAGGTCTGTGGTGTTGAAAGGGTTAACTTAATTTTATTATTGAGTAAATGAAGAATGAAAACATATTCTTTGACCATTCGTAAAATGTCACGTATTACAAATCTGAGCATATACCACAACATTAAAAATGGCCAAGGTGATATTTTTGTGAAGCTGAAAGAATTTAATTTCATTTGCAATCAAAATAAACTTTTGTGTATAAATGAAGCAGTATCAGAACTATTACTTTTCATGTGCAATTTATGCTACGGGAATGGATCTGTCATTTGGAATTGTATTTCAGAAAATAAGCTTATGTTTAGTAACAAGTATAACTTTCTGTCATAAATAGATCTTGAGTGACCTGTTTTTATCATCACTATATTGATTTTGTCATTTTGAAATATATACTGAAATTGTTAATATTTATTGCAGGGCATATCAGCCCAAACAATATTTTATGAAATTATAATTGCTACTGACTGGGTATTCGTGTTCATATATGAAACATTACGGCAACTGTTGTGAACTGACATATCCATTTGTTATAGATTCAAGTTTCTTTGGACTAGTCCACGGGTTGTGCCTACAAAAATATTGCAAAGAATTACCCAAAGATGTATAATTTGTTTATAGTACAATGCAGTTGTGCCACTAATGAGTGGGTTAACCCTTTCAACCCCACAGGCCTCTAAATAGGCTTATGAAAAGTGTAGATCCAGATGAGCCGGCTCGTAACGAGCCGTCTCATCAGGATCTGCACTTTTTTGCCAGTAATAATTATTACTATATTTAGATAAAATTACCCATTTTGATAAATGAACTGGTCCAAATGTAATTTTCTTATTAATTTATTGGTCTAAAAATAGCATGCACCAGTCCATGTCAGTTACTTGGGGTTGAAAGGGTTAAGAAGAATGTTTGTGTCCAGTTGCATACACCTACAACCATCTACACCCATGTGCCAGTCATGATAGTGCATTTGCTTCAGGTGTGAAAGGCCCAGATTTTGTGCCCGGCTAAGTATTCCGATTAGGCAATGCATTTATATTCCACATTGCCTCTTCTCTCTCCCTCATGGCGATGGATTCCATCAGGAATGACGCCTCGAAGACGTCCAATGTTGTAAAAACTTACTTGCAATATTGTGATGAAAGAATCCCCAGGGTGGATCTCGGGTGTTAGTATGCTATGTGTCAACATGCCCAAAAGTACTGGCAGATCGAGAATTTGAATCTATGAAGGGTCGTTTTGCCCAAGGATTGGCCCAGAATATTTTATGAGCCTAACCTGGCCAAGGGTGTATCCAGGATTTTGTTCTATATGAGTTGACACTTGGTTTGATAAAGGTGTTGTTTGATGAATCCACTCCCGTTGTGCCAGTTAGTTTAGGATGAGATATTCGTATATGGTGGTGATTTAGTGTCTGTCTGTCAACTTTGTTGAATGCTGGTATGGACCAATTATTGATCAATTTGTTCATCTGAAGATGGTGGTCAGCTTGTATTTGTTGTGCTGGTCAATTTGTTTATCTGAAGATGGTGGTCAGCTTGTATTTGTTTATCTGAAGATGGTGGTCAGCTTGTATTTGTTTATCTGAAGATGGTGGTCAGCTTGTATTTGTTTATCTGAAGATGGTGGTCAGCTTGTATTTGTTCATCTGAAGATGGTGGTCAGCTTGTATTTGTTCATCTGAAGATGGTGGTCAGCTTGTATTTGTTCATCTGAAGATGGTGGTCAGCTTGTATTTGTTTATCTGAAGATGGTGGTCAGCTTGTATTTGTTTATCTGAAGATGGTGGTCAGCTTGTATTTGTTTATCTGAAGATGGTGGTCAGCTTGTATTTGTTTATCTGAAGATGGTGGTCAGCTTGTATTTGTTTATCTGAAGATGGTGGTCAGCTTGTATTTGTTTATCTGAAGATGGTGGTCAGCTTGTATTTGTTTATCTGAAGCTGGTGGTCAGCTTGTATTTGTTGTGCTGAAGCTGGTGGTCAGCTTGTATTTGTTGTGCTGAAGCTGGTGGTCAGCTTGTATTTGTTGTGCTGAAGCTGGTGGTCAGCTTGTATTTGTTGTGCTGAAGCTGGTGGTCAGCTTGTATTTGTTGTGCTGAAGCTGGTGGTCAGCTTGTATTTGTTGTGCTGAAGCTGGTGGTCAGCTTGTATTTGTTGTGCTGAAGCTGGTGGTCAGCTTGTATTTGTTGTGCTGAAGCTGGTCGTCAGCTTGTATTTGTTGTGCTGAAGCTGGTGGTCAGCTTGTATTTGTTGTGCTGAAGCTGGTGGTCAGCTTGTATTTGTTGTGCTGAAGCTGGTGGTCAGCTTGTATTTGTTGTGCTGAAGCTGGTGGTGCTTGTATTTGTTGTGCTGAAGCTGGTGGTCAGCTTGTATTTGTTGTGCTGAAGCTGGTGGTCAGCTTGTATTTGTTGTGCTGAGCTGGTCGTCAGCTTGTATTTGTTGTGCTGAGCTGGTGGTCAGCTGTATTTGTTGTGCTGAAGCTGGTGGTCAGCTTGTATTTGTTGTGCTGAAGCTGGTGGTCAGCTTGTATTTGTTGTGCTGAAGCTGGTGGTCAGCTTGTATTTGTTGTGCTGAAGCTGGTGGTCAGCTTGTATTTGTTGTGCTGAAGCTGGTGGTCAGCTTGTATTTGTTGTGCTGAAGCTGGTGGTCAGCTTGTATTTGTTGTGCTGAAGCTGGTGGTCAGCTTGTATTTGTTGTGCTGACTCCTCGCGAAACGTTTTATCAATTTCAACATGGTACCTAGCTGGTATTGATTATGAACCATGGTACCTAGCTGGTATTGATTATGAACCATGGTACCTAGCTGGTATTGATTATGAACCATGGTACCTAGCTGGTATTGATTATGGAGCATCATGGTACCTAGCTGGTATTGATTATGGACCATCATGGTACCTAGCTGGTATTGATTATGGACCATCATGGTACCTAGCTGGTATTGATTATGAACCATGGTACCTAGCTGGTATTGATTATGAACCATGGTACCTAGCTGGTATTGATTATGGAGCATCATGGTACCTAGCTGGTATTGATTATGGACCATCATGGTACCTAGCTGGTATTGATTATGGACCATCATGGTACCTAGCTGGTATTGATTATGAACCATGGTACCTAGCTGGTATTGATTATGGACCATCATGGTACCTAGCTGGTATTGATTATGGACCATCATGGTACCTAGCTGGTATTGATTATGGACCATCATGGTACCTAGCTGGTATTTATTATGGACCATCATGGTACCTAGCTGGTATTTATTATGGACCATCATGGTACCTAGCTGGTATTTATTATGGACCATCATGGTACCTAGCTGGTATTGATTATGGACCATCATGGTACCTAGCTGGTATTTATTATGGACCATCATGGTACCTAGCTGATGAAACAAATCATTCCTGTCATAAAATGAAAATGGTTGCCATAGCTGCTAGATAATAAATATATTTTACCACCGATTTCACCAAAAAGTTTGATATTGACATCTTGGAATCTAGTAGATAGACGATATCTGAAACCATGTTGGCCATCTTGGAATCTTGTTGCATTACTCGGGCGAGTGACCCAGTGCCATTTTAATGCATAATTCACAGACATCATTGCTACATGTTGTATGTTTTTGAGATCCACTCTGGAGGTCATCGTTTGTACACAGTACTTTTCGAAATAAAAACATTGATCAATAACATCATTATTGAAACTGATCAGCTTAACCCTTTCCCTCATAGAAGCGCCTCTTGACGCCATTACCAATACGACATACATTGACACTGTAGTAACCAAACCAGTGTTCATAATAAAGGCCAGAATCTCATATAGTCCCAGTAATATCTATGGAGGTGGGATAGATATGGCAACTACGTATCCACTGCACGGTAGCTAAATGGCTGCCGTTTGTATGGAGATATAATAGTATATTAACCTAAATCTCTATGAAGGAAAGGGTTAAACTGAGCTTGTGGAGTTTCATAGAAGCTAGGAGTGTTAATTCTGTATAACTACCCTTAATTCTGTATAACTACCCTTAATTCTGTACAACTACCCTTAATTCTGTATAACTACCCTTAATTCTGTATAACTACCCTTAATTCTGTACAACTACCCTTAATTCTGTATAACTACCCTTAATTCTGTATAACTACCCTTAATTCTGTATAACTACCCTTAATTCTGTATAACTACCCTTAATTCTGTATAACTACCCTTAATTCTGTACAACTACCCTTAATTCTGTATAACTACCCTTAATTCTGTATAACTACTGGGCACTTGTATTTGCCTGATCATATGTGGCAACTACCAATGTCTGAACTCTTGGTTTTGGCGAATTTCTGTGACTGAAAGAGGTGTGAAAGTTGTGACTGAAAGAGGTGTGAAAGTTGTGACTGAAAGAGGTGTGAAAGTTGTGACTGAAAGAGGTGTGAAAGTTGTGACTGAAAGAGGTGTGAAAGTTGTGACTGAAAGAGGTGTGAAAGTTGTGATTTCAAGCATCCTAAACACACTTCTGTTTGTAGCAATTGTGACACAAATCCCAACTTAACCTTTAAAATGCAGAATAAATTTGAAAGAATGTGCAAACAACATAGAACCAGATACTGATCAGGATCTATGTTGTTTGCTATTCACTATTTTAGCTATCCACTATCCGAATAGCAAACAGCGTAGAGCCTGATCAGGTGCCGTCTCATCTGGCTCTATACTGTTTGCAAAAACAACTTTAGTTGTGATTAATATTTGAAGGGTTAACAACAAACTTGAGATTGCTTGGAATGTCAACTACCAGGTATCTTATATCTGTGGGAAGCTGTCGACTACCAGGTATCTTATATCTGTGGGAAGCTGTCGACTACCAGGTATCTTATATCTGTGGGAAGCTGTCGACTACCAGGTATCTTATATCTGTGGGAAGCTGTCGACTACCAGGTATCTTATATCTGTGGGAAGCTGTCAACTACCAGGTATCTTATATCTGTGGGAAGCTGTCGACTACCAGGTATCTTATATCTGTGGGAAGTTGCATATTTTACTACCAATTTATTATGAAATAAGGCCAATAATAAAATACACCGATTGTTTTCCTTTTCTCCATTCAGATATTCAGTTAATTACATTTGAACATTTGAAAGACATTGACACTATTGAAAGTAATTGATGAACAATTGGTTGAGGTAGTATTAAGGGAAATTCATTGCTTATATTTTATTGTCTATTTTATTGATGGTATGTCTTGGCATGGTCATGTTATTCCGGCATTAACTTATTGCACACTGTTTTCTTCTTGTACAATTTTGTTAGCGGTCATAAAATGGTCGTACACACATGCACATATATTGTTATGCATTTATTATTAAATATGTAATATAGTTTGAATTGTTGAATGTCCTTGACCTTTGTTTGTAGAATGATACACTTGTTAAATTAAATTTATACTAAAGTATGAAAAATGTAAAAATAAAGAAAACATTTTCCTAAAATTTATGATCGAGTTGTGATTGTGAATCCCCGGGGAAAATTCAGACTTGTGAAGGGCAGTTCGCTAGCAAACACGTAGCAATTACACTTGTGAATCCACACGGGCAGTTTGCTAGCAAACACGTAGCAAGCACACTTGTGAATCCACACAGGTGGTTCGCTAACATACACAAAACACAAACTGACATAGTTCCGATCGAGTACTCGGAAATGATCATTTAATTCTTGTCTACATTGCATTAAATTTAATGAGATCGTATGTTTGATGTAATTTGAGATATTTGGCAAGTATTTCGGATGATGTTTGTCTGAAAACTGATGTTAATTAATCTGATTCTGTGGAGTAAATGTTCACAGATAGACGAATACTGGTGAAGTTGCTGTAGGAAATTTCCAGTTAGACGAAAACTGGTGACGCTGCTGTAGGAAATTTCCAGTTAGGCGAAAACTGGTGACGCTGCTGTAGGAAATTTACAGTTAGGCGAAAACTGGTGACATCATTCTGGATTACTGGGTGAGAGGTTTCACCATTTTATCACCTTTTCTCAAATAGTAAATAATCAATTTTATTCGAGATTGTTATGAATGAATGAACATTCAAAATCTATAGGAGTGCGTTATGTACTGCATCGCCGGTTACGCCGGGATATACTTAGTAGAGTTCTCACAATAATCACCTGAACGGTTAATGTTTAATCGAACACAATTCACGTGCTGAACACGTTTCAATTAAAAATATTTCATTTAAATTACATAGAAGGAAATAGTACATTAATCGACGACCTACAAAACATTTTCTGTTTCTAATAAACCACCTTTATCTTAGTTTCATAGAATAGTTTTTGTTTATTTGAACAAAAATTACTCTCTGAATATGCTTCATTAACATTACATATAACTTCTAGTAAATACCATTAAGAGATGAACACTCCAGCAACCAGGTGAATAACGTGCAACTAACTTCCTAGATACAGCAAGAAGAAAACGTATTCCAAACAACGTACTCATATCACGTTTTATGTGCATGACCTTAACCCTTTCAACCCCACAGGCCTCTAAATAGGCTTATGAAAAGTGTAGATCCAGATGAAATGTTTCCAATGTGAGAGTGTTAGACTGATGGTAGATATACATGTTGATTAAAATGTTTCCAATGTGAGAGTGTTAGACTGATGGTAGATATACATGTTGATTAAAATGTTTCCAATGTGAGAGTGTTAGACTGATGGTAGATATACATGTTGATTAAAATGTTTCCAATGTGAGAGTGTTAGACTGATGGTAGATATACATGTTGATTAAAATGTTTCCAATGTTTTATGAAGAAAACTAAATTACTACTGTATAATTTATATAATATCTTGTAAAATTTGCCAGACAAAATGGCCACCACAGTAGGAAAGGTGATGTCATATGCTAAGTATGTATATTGCTCTGTACATGTGGCAACACGACACATGGTAAATGTTTGGGCTGACATGTGACTCCATATACATCATCATTCCACAGTGGAATGTGGTTATTTAACCCTTTCAACACCACAGACTTCTATATAGGCTTACAAAAAGTGTAGATCCAGATGAGCCGGCTCGTAACGAGCCGTCTCATCAGAATCTGCACTTTTTTGCCAGTAATAATTATTACTATTTTTAGATAAAATTACCCATTTTGATAAATGAACTGGTCCAAATGTAATTTTCTTATTAATTTATTGGTCTAAAAATAGCATGCACCAGTCCATGTCAGTTACTTGGGGTTGAATGGGTTAAATTTAGTTTCCACAAGTTTCTTAAAGACATGGAGTTAAATGTTTATTTGATCGCTGCCATATCAATATTGCACTTAAATGTCCATCACATGCACATTTATTAGTCAAGTTGTTAGTTTATACAAATTTATTTTAGCTCGATTGCGAAACAAGTTATTTCAACTTATATAAATCACTCTCGAGACCTCATTCCTGATGGAATCCATCGCCACGAGGGAGAGAGAAGAGGCAACGTGGAATTTAAATGCCTTGCCTAAGGGCACAATCGTAACGGCTCCAGTGGGGCTCGAACTCCGGACCTTTCGCACCTGAAGCGAACGCGCATCCACTGCGCTATCACGACTTCCACTGACAAGTTGTTGACACAGGGAGAACACAGTGGATATAGTTTGGTGCTATTATAGGCTTACCACTGCAGTTTATGTGCAGTCAAAATGCCGATATAATTTTATGCCTACAAGTGCTAGATTTCTTTAAAAGAAAACTAGACTTTTGATGGCTTTCAATATTTTCAGAAACATTTTTGTATAATTATATTTCGAAATACGACTTGCAAAACGATGCACAATACAAATAGCAACAAGAGAGTCATTGATATAGGCTGGAGTCACTCGCATTGATATAGGCTGGAGTCACTCGCATTGATATAGGCTGGAGTCACTCCCATTGATATAGGCTGGAGTCACTCGCATTGATATAGGCTGGAGTCACTCGCATAGATATAGGCTGGAGTCACTCACATTGATATAGGCTGGAGTCACTCGCATTGATATAGGCTGGAGTCATCCACATTGATATAGGCTGGAGTCACTCGCATTGATATAGGCTGGAGTCACTCGCATTGATATAGGCTGGAGTCACTCGCATTGATATAGGCTGGAGTCACTCGCATTGATATAGGCTGGAGTCATCCACATTGATATAGGTTGGAGTCACTCACATTGATATAGGCTGGAGTCACTCACCGTGATATAGGCTGGAGTCACTCGCATTGATATAGACTGGAGTCACTCACCGTGATATAGGCTGGAGTCACTCGCATTGATATAGGCTGGAGTCACTCACCGTGATATAGGCTGGAGTCACTCACATTGATATAGGCTGGAGTCACTCACATTGATATAGGCTGGAGTCACTCATATTGATATAAACTGGAGTCACTCACATTGATATAAACTGGAGTCACTCGCATTGATATAATGTAATATCTCCCAAACAATGCCACCAGTCCAGTACATCGTTACATAGGCGTTTATAGCAGTTGCCGATTATCGAAATAAACCCAGGTTGGGCTAATTTAAGATTTGTTTGCTTGGTTTTGGGGTGTAAAGTTGCACCAACAGCTTAGGTCATATTGCAACACTCCATTATTGGTGGATGAAGGTGCTCCATCGAGCAGGCACCCGGATAGAACCACCAATCTCACGCAAGCCAGCTGGATACCTTCCCCACATGAAATCATTCGACATCTCCAGTGGGATTTGAACTTACACCATGTGGTGAGGGTGGGCAGCGAGGTGTCCATGTGGTGAGGGTGGGCAGCGAGGTGTCCATGTGGTGAGGGTAGGCAGCGAGGTGTCCATGTGATGAGGGCAGGCAGCGAGGTGTACATGTGGTGAGGGTGGGCAGCGAGGTGTCCATATGGTGAGGGTAGGCAGCGAGGTGTACATGTGGTGAGGGCAGGCAGCGAGGTGTCCAACACACAACAACACACAACAACACACAACAACACAACAATGGGCAGCGAGGTGTACATGTGGTGAGGGTGGGCAGCGAGGTGTACATGCAGTGAGGGCGGGCAGTGAGGTGTACATGCAGTGAGGGCGGGCAGCGACGGTGTCCATGTGGTGAGGGCAGTCAGCGAGGTGTACATGTGGTGAGGGTGGGCAGCGAGGTGTACATGCAGTGAGGGCGGGCAGCTACGGTGTCCATGTGGTGAGGGCATGCAGCGATGGTGTCCATGTGGTGAGGGTTACTTAGTTTACCTTAATTAGCTAAGTACAGTATCCTGGCGTACATTTACCTGTATTTATATCGCTAATGCATTTACTTTGATGAGCGCATCAACATGTGCATTCGAAATTACAGACAGGTGCATTCGCAGTGTTGGACATCGTTTCTTTGATATTATAGGCGTGTCTTACAGCTTAAGGATGATCTAAGTACCCGGTCTGGCACAAGGTAAGTCGCAAATATTGTCTAAATATATTTTAAAATACTCATTCATATTAATAATATCCAATTAATGTAGATATAAGCAATCAAGCACGGGTTCATAATATCCAATTAATGTAGATATAAGCAATCAAGCAGGGTTCATAATTTCTAATTAATGTAGATATAAGCAATCAAGCGGGGTTCATAATTTCTAATTAATGTAGATATAAGCAATCAAGCACGGGTTCATAATATCCAATTAATGTAGATATAAGCAATCAAGCACGGGTTCATAATATCCAATTAATGTAGATATAAGCAATCAAGCGGGGTTCATAATTTCTAATTAATGTAGATATAAGCAATCAAGCACGGGTTCATAATATCCAATTAATGTAGATATAAGCAATCAAGCGGGGTTCATAATATCCAATTAATGTAGATATAAGCAATCAAGCACGGGTTCACCGTTCATAATATCCAATTAATGTAGATATAAGCAATCAAGCGCGGGTTCACCGTTCATAATTTCCAATTAATGTAGATATAAGCAATCAAGCAGGGTTCATAGTTCCATCAGGGTTTCAACTTGGCCGACTTGTGGAAGTCGTGATAGCGCAGTGGAGTCGCGTTCGCTTCATGTGCGAAAGGCCCGGAGTTCGAACCCTGCTGGAGCTGTTACAATTGTGCCCTTAGGCAAGGCATTTAAATTCCACATTGCCTCTTCTCTCTCCTTCATGGCGAAGGATTCCATCAGGAATGAGGTCTCGAGAGTGATTAATATAAGGTGAAAGAACTTGTTTCGCAATAGAGCTAATATAAATTTGTATAAACTAAAACTAACTTGGCTGACCACATCCGCCTTACACTAGTTCATCCAAGAACGCATGATTTTCTGTAAGATTTAATTTGACTGTGACTAAGTTATTAGCAAAAGTATTGGCCATCAAAAACACTTCCTGTAAAAGTAGCTTATTTTGTTATTATTTTATTTAAAGAAGGATATAATACAAGGACATATACAATGTTATATAGTAACAACCATCTTCATGAAGGAGTTTAATCCTTAATCATCACTGTATAATGGCTGATGAGGAAGTAAGGACAGCTCAGGTTAAGCATACATTTCACTGTTTGCGTAACTGAAGATACATTACACCTACGCTTCATTATTGTAAAACAACTCCACTGTTTTCTATCATTCTACACTCATTGTCTGATGTCTGACATCGAATAATTCATGCTTGTATCAATAATTATGTCATATTCTGCTTGTATCAATAACTATGTCATGTTCTGCTTGTATCAATAACTAGGTCATGTTCTGCTTGTATCAATAACTAGGTCATGTTCTGCTTGTATCAATAATTAGGTCATGTTCTGCTTGTATCAATAATTAGGTCATGTTCTGCTTGTATCAATAATTAGGTCATGTTCTGCTTGTATCAATAACTAGGTCATGTTCTGCTTGTATCAATAATTAGGTCATGTTCTGCTTGTATCAATAACTAGGTCATGTTCTGCTTGTATCAATAATTAGGTCATGTTCTGCTTGTATCAATAATTAGGTCATGTTCTGCTTGTATCAATAATTAGGTCATGTTCTGCTTGTATCAATAACTAGGTCATGTTCTGCTTGTATCAATAATTAGGTCATGTTCTGCTTGTATCAATAACTAGGTCATGTTCTGCTTGTATCAATAATTAGGTCATGTTCTGCTTGTATCAATAATTAGGTCATGTTCTGCTTGTATCAATAATTAGGTCATGTTCTGGCATCAAACTATCATTCTCGTCTGTATACTCCTTCATGCTATGACGGACAGTTACAGATATATAAAAACTGGTGAAGGCTGTTTCAGATATTAATATGTATATGATTGAGCATGACGCCATTGTTCTAGCGCCGTTGTGACCTTCCGTAGTCTGCTAAGGCTGATCTTAGATTGTGCTTTATGCGCATATTCCGCGCCCGTACATGATCATTTTCTATTTCTACTGTGTGTTGAGATGGGAACCAGCCCCTTTCACCATCTCTTATTCTCTCTCCTTCATACATACCTACAAATACGAAAAACAAATTATAAGTTGTTTAAACAAGAGAGCACAACCATTAGTGGCTTAAACTGTTGTCTGTCCAATTCCTTCATTTCTAATGTTGTAAAAATGTCAAGAATTGACATCAAACTAACACAGCAGTTTGAATCATATTTTAAAATCTTCATTTATTTACATGGTAGGCCTACCTCAATTCAGAACAAATTATTTGCAATCTTCAGACTTTGAAGTTCTTACCATCTTTAAGCTTCTTAAAGACATTAACTACATCGGACAGTTCCAAGCTAAGCTCGTCCGTTTCCTGGGCTGTATATCTCTCCACACATTGCACTTGCGGACAGTCTGTAACATATATAATGATCAAATTATAATCGTAAATATAGAGATTTCTCAACAAATAGAACAATATATGATATTACAAACATAGACGGGTCAGTAGTTTAGTGGTTAACACGCTGGACTGGGAATCCAGGGATCGCAGGTTCGATACAGTCTGACCCTAATAATATTAACAGTCTTTCAGATGGGACGTAAAAGAACCAGAGTACCAACATCTGATCACACTATTGCTGGTACCAACATCTGATCACACTATCACTGGTACCAACATCTGATCACACTATCACTGGTACCAACATCTGATCACACTATCGCTGGTACCAACATCTGATCACACTATCACTGGTACCAACATCTGATTACACTATCACTGGTACCAACATCTGATCACACTATCGCAGGTACCAACATCTGATCACACTATCACTGGTACCAACATCTGATCACACTATTGCTGGTACCAACATCTGATCACACTATCACTGGTACCAACACCTGATCACACTATTGCTGGTACCAACATCTGATCACACTATTGCTGGTACCAACATCTGATCACACTATTGCTGGTACCAACATCTGATCACACTATCACTGGTACCAACATCTGATCACACTATCGCTGGTACCAACATCTGATCACACTATCACTGGTACCAACATCTGATCACACTATCACTGGTACCAACACCTGATCACACTATCACTGGTACCAACATCTGATCACACTATCACTGGTACCAACACCTGATCACACTATCACTGGTACCAACATCTGATCACACTATCACTGGTACCAACATCTGATCACACTATCACTGGTACCAACATCTGATCACACTATTGCTGGTACCAACATCTGATCACACTATCACTGGTACCAACATCTGATCACACAATCACTGGTACCAACATCTGATCACACTATTGCTGGTACCAACATCTGATCACACTATTGCTGGTACCAACATCTGATCACACTATCACTGGTACCAACATCTGATCACACTATTGCTGGTACCAACATCTGATCACACTATTGCTGGTACCAACATCTGATCACACTATCACTGGTACCAACATCTGATCACACTATCACTGGTACCAACATCTGATCACACTATTGCTGGTACCAACACCTGATCACACTATTGCTGGTACCAACATCTGATCACACTATTGCTGGTACCAACATCTGATCACACTATCACTGGTACCAACATCTGATCACACTATCACTGGTACCAACATCTGATCACACTATTGCTGGTACCAACACCTGATCACACTATTGCTGGTACCAACATCTGATCACACTATTGCTGGTACCAACATCTGATCACACTATCACTGGTACCAACATCTGATCACACTATCACTGGTACCAACATCTGATCACACTATTGCTGGTACCAACACCTGATCACACTATTGCTGGTACCAACATCTGATCACACTATTGCTGGTACCAACATCTGATCACACTATCACTGGTACCAACATCTGATCACACTATCACTGGTACCAACATCTGATCACACTATTGCTGGTACCAACACCTGATCACACTATTGCTGGTACCAACATCTGATCACACTATCTGGTACCAACATCTGATCACACTATCACTGGTACCAACACCTGATCACACTATTGCTGGTACCAACATCTGATCACACTATCACTGGTACCAACATCTGATCACACTATTGCTGGTACCAACATCTGATCACACTATTGCTGGTACCAACATCTGATCACACTATCACTGGTACCAACATCTGATCACACTATCACTGGTACCAACATCTGATCACACTATTGCTGGTACCAACACCTGATCACACTATTGCTGGTACCAACATCTGATCACACTATTGCTGGTACCAACATCTGATCACACTATCACTGGTACCAACATCTGATCACACTATCACTGGTACCAACATCTGATCACACTATTGCTGGTACCAACACCTGATCACACTATTGCTGGTACCAACATCTGATCACACTATTGCTGGTACCAACATCTGATCACACTATCACTGGTACCAACATCTGATCACACTATCACTGGTACCAACATCTGATCACACTATTGCTGGTACCAACACCTGATCACACTATTGCTGGTACCAACATCTGATCACACTATTGCTGGTACCAACATCTGATCACACTATCACTGGTACCAACATCTGATCACACTATCACTGGTACCAACATCTGATCACACTATTGCTGGTACCAACACCTGATCACACTATTGCTGGTACCAACATCTGATCACACTATCGCTGGTACCAACATCTGATCACACTATTGCTGGTACCAACATCTGATCACACTATCACTGGTACCAACATCTGATCACACTATTGCTGGTACCAACATATGATCACACTATTGCTGGTACCAACATCTGATCACACTATCGCTGGTACCAACATCTGATCACACAATCAAAGGTACCAACATCTGATGACACTATTGCTGGTACCAACATCTGATCACACTATTGCTGGTACCAACATCTGATCACACTATCGCAGGTACCAACACCTGATCACACTATTGCTGGTACCAACATCTGATCACACTATTGTTGGTACCAACACCTGATCACACTATTGCTGGTACCAACATCTGATCACACTATCACTGGTACCAACATCTGATCACACTATTGCTGGTACCAACATCTGATCACACTATCACTGGTACCAACATCTGATCACACTATCGCAGGTACCAACATCTGATCACACTATCACTGGTACCAACATCTGATCACACTATCACTGGTACCAACATCTGATCACACTATCACTGGTACCAACATCTGATCACACTATTGCTGGTACCAACATCTGATCACACTATCGCAGGTACCAACATCTGATCACACTATTGCTGGTACCAACATCTGATCACACTATTGCTGGTACCAACATCTGATCACACTATCACTGGTACCAACACCTGATCACACAATCAAAGGTACCAACATCTGATCACACTATCTGGAGCGTACATAGAACTAATACACTTGAATTTAAATTATTATAAGTCTCATATTATATGAATTCTGTATTCACTGCGTACATGTATGTATTAACATTGTTACATACCGGTTTATGGTTATTCTCAGGTAGACAAACATTATTATTATAGTGTTATGTTGTTATCGATGTTGTTATCGATGTTGTTATTGATTTGATGTTGTTATCGATGTTGTTATCGATGTTGTTATCGATGCTGTTATCGATGCTGTTATCGATGTTGTTATCGATGCTGTTATCGATGCTGTTATCGATGCTGTTATCGATGTTGTTATCGATGTTGTTATCGATGTTGTTATTGATGCTGTTATCGATGTTGTTATTGATGTTGTTATCGATGCTGTTATCGATGTTGTTATTGATGTTGTTATTGATGCTGTTATCGATGTTGTTACCGATGCTGTTATCGATGTTGTTATCGATGTTAACATTACAGTATATTATTGATACCTGACACAAGGGGGAACAGCATTTTGCGGCTGTGCTTGCTAGTTTGTTTGGGGTTTAACTTCGCACCAACAGCCTAGGTCATATGGCGACTCTCCAGCTATTATTGGTGGGGGAACCGCAATTGACAAGCCACTCTGGAAACCTTGGAAACGACCGTGATACTAATTTGCATACAGTATGCTATTTTTAGAACTTATTTATATTACGATCACAATCACAACTGAGAGGAGGTGAGAAATCTTACCCCAGTTCTCGTATATTTGTTCGTCTTCAGTAACCTTTACAGGTGTCAGTGCTTCCACCCATCTGGCTCTATCACTCCTACAATATATTACATACCACACATATATATGCTGTTAGTCTAGTGTATAGTCTATAGTACAGGACCTAGTACAGGACCAACACAGGACCTAGTACAGGACCTAGTACATGAACAACACAGGACCTAGTACAGGACCAACACATCATCCTAGTACAGGACCAACACAGGACCTAGTACATGAACAAAACAGGACCTAGTACAGGACCAACACATCATCCTAGTACAGGACCAGCACATGACATAGTACAGGACCAACACAGGCCCTAGTACAGGACCAACACAGGACATAGTACATGACCAGCACATGACCTAGTACAGGACCAACACATGACCTAGTACAGGACCAACACAGGACATAGTACATGACCAGCACATGACCTAGTACAGGACCAGCACATGACCTAGTACAGGACCAACACATGACCTAGTACAGGACCAACACAGGACATAGTACATGACCAACACAGGACCTAGTACAGGACCAACACATCATCCTAGTACAGGACAAACATAAGACCTAGTACAGTACTAACACATGACCTAGTACAGGACCAACACAGGACATAGTACAGGACCAACACAGGACCTAGTACAGGACCAACACAGGACCTAGTACAGGACCAACATATGATCTAGTACAAGACCAACACTTGACCTAGTACAGGATCAACACATGACCTAGCACAGGACCAACACATGACCTAGTACAGGACCAACACATGACCTAGTACATGACCAACACATGACCTAGTACAGGACCAACACAGGACCTAGTACAGGACCAACACAGGACCAACACATGACCTAGTACAGGACTAACACATGACCTAGTACAGGACCTAGTACAGGACCAACACATGACCTAGTACAGGACCAACACAGGACCTAGTACAGGACCAACACATGACATAGTACAGGACCAACACATGACCTAGTACAGGACCAACACAGGAACTAGTACAGGACTAAAACATGAACTAGTACAGGACCAACACAGGACCTAGTAAAGGATCAACACATCATCCTAGTACAGGACCAACACATGACCTAGTACAGGACCAACACAGGACCTACATGACCTAGTACAGGACCAACACAGGATATAGTACAGGACCAACACATGACCTAGTACAGGACCAACACAGGACTTAGTACAGGACCAACACATCATCCAATACAGGGCCAGCATAGGACCTAGTACAGGACTAACACATGACCTAGTACAGGACATAGTACAGGACCAACACAGGACCTAGTACAGGACCAACACATGACCTAGTACAGGACCACCACATGACCTAGTACAGGACCAACACATGACCTAGTACATGACCAACACATGACCTAGCACAGGACCAACACATGACCTAGTACAGGACCAACACATGATCTAGTACATGACCAACACAGGATCACCACATGACCTAGCACAGGACCAACACATGACCTAGTACAGGACCAACACATGACCTAGTACAGGACCAACACAGGACCTAGTACAGGACCAACACAGGACATAGTACAGGACCAACACATGACATAGTACAGGACCAACACATGACCTAGTACAGGACCAACACATGACCTAGTACAGGACCAACACAGGACCTAGTACAGGACCAACACAGGACCTAGTACAGGACCAAAACATGACCTAGCACAGGACCAACACATGGCCTAGTACAGGACCAACACATGACCTAGCACAGGACCAACACATGACGTAGTACAGGACCAACACAGGACCAACACATGACCTAGTACAAGACCAACACAGAACCTAGTACAGGACCAACACAGGACCTAGTACAGGGCCAACACAGGACCTAGTACAGGATCAACACAGGACCTAGTACAGGACCAACACATGATATAGTACAGGACCAACACAGGACCAAGTACAGGACCAACACAGGACCTAGTACAGTACCACCACATAGTACAGGACCAACACAGGACCTAGTACAGGACCTACACAGGACCTAGTACAGTACCAACACATAGTACAGGACCAACACATGACATAGTACAGGACCAACACAGGACCTAGTACAGGACCAACACAGGACCTAGTACAGTACCAACACATAGTACAGGACCAATACAGGACCTAGTACAGGACCTACACAGGACCTAGTACAGTACCAACACATAGTACAGGACCAACACATGACATAGTACAGAACCAACACAGGACGTAGTACAGTACCAACACATAGTACAGGACCAACACATGACCTAGTACATGACCAACACAGGACCTAGTACAGGCCCAACACAGGACCTAGTACAGGACCAACACAGGACCTAGTACATGACCAACACAGGACCTAGTACATGACCAACACATGACCTAGTACAGGACCAACACATGACCTAGTACATGATCTAGTACAGGACCAACACGGGACCTAGTACAGGATTAACACAGGACCTAGTACATGACCAACACATGACCTAGTACAGGACCAACACAGGACCTAGTACAGGACCAACACATGACCTAGTACAGGACCAACACATGACATAGTACAGGACCAACACTGAACCTAGTACAGGACCAACACAGGACCTAGTACATGACCAACACATGACCTAGTACAGGACCTAGTACAGGACCAACACATGACATAGTACAGGACCAACACAGGACCTAGTACAGGACCAACACAGGACCTAGTACAGTACCAACACATAGTACAGGACCAACACAGGACCTAGTACAGGACCTACACAGGACCTAGTACAGTACCAACACATAGTACACGACCAACACATGACATAGTACAGGACCAACACAGGACCTAGTACAGGACCAACATAGGACCTAGTACAGTACCAACACATAGTACTGGACCAACACAGGACCTAGTACAGGACCTAGTACAGTACCAACACATAGTACAGGACCAACACATGACATAGTACAGGACCAACACAGGACCAACACAGGTCATAGTACAGGACCAACACAGAACCAACACAGGACCTAGTACAGGACCAACACAGGACATAGTACAGGACCAATACAGGACCTAGTACAGGACCAACACAGGACATAGTACAGGACCAACACATGATATAGTACAGGACCAACACAGGACCTAGTACAGGACCAACACACGACCTAGTACAGGACCAACACATGACATAGTACAGGACCACCACATGACCTAATACAGGACCAACACAGGACATAGTACAGGACCAACACAGGTCCAACACAGGACCTAGTACAGGACCAACACATGACATAGTACAGGACCACCACATGACATAGTACAGGACCAACACATGACATAGTACAGGACCACCACAGGACCTAGTACAGGATCACCACAGGACATAGTACAGGACCAACACAGGTCGAACACAGGACCTAGTACAGGACCATCACATGACCTAGTACAGGACCAACAGATGACATAGTACAGGACCAACTCATGACATAGTACAGGACCACCACATGACCTAGTACAGGACCAACACATGACATAGTACAGGACCAACACAGGACCTAGTACAGGACCAACACAGGACATAGTACAGGACCAACACATGACCTAGTACAGGATCAACACAGGACCTAGTACAGGACCAACACATGACCTAGTACAGGACATAGTACAGGACCAACACATGACCTAGTACAGGACCAACATAGGACCTAGTACAGGACCAACACATGACATAGTACAGGACCAACACATGACCTAGTACAGGACCAACACATGACATTGTACAGGACCAACACAGGACCTAGTACAGGACCAACACAGGACCTAGTACAGTACCAACACATAGTACAGGACCAACACAGGACCTAGTACAGGACCTACACAGGACCTAGTACAGTACCAACACATAGTACAGGACCAACACAGGACCTAGTACAGGACCAACATAGGACCTAGTACAGTACCAACACATAGTACTGGACCAACACAGGACCTAGTACAGGACCTAGTACAGTACCAACACATAGTACAGGACCAACACATGACATAGTACAGGACCAACACAGGACCAACACAGGTCATAGTACAGGACCAACACAGAACCAACACAGGACCTAGTACAGGACCAACACAGGACATAGTACAGGACCAATACAGGACCTAGTACAGGACCAACACAGGACATAGTACAGGACCAACACATGATATAGTACAGGACCAACACAGGACCTAGTACAGGACCAACACACGACCTAGTACAGGACCAACACATGACATAGTACAGGACCACCACATGACCTAATACAGGACAAACACAGGACATAGTACAGGACCAACACAGGTCCAACACAGGACCTAGTACAGGACCAACACATGACATAGTACAGGACCACCACATGACATAGTACAGGACCAACACATGACATAGTACAGGACCACCACAGGACCTAGTACAGGACCACCACAGGACATAGTACAGGACAACACAGGTCGAACACAGGACCTAGTACAGGACCAACACATGACCTAGTACAGGACCAACATATGACATAGTACAGTACCAACACATGACATAGTACAGGACCACCACATGACCTAGTACAGGACCAACACATGACATAGTACAGGACCAACACAGGACCTAGTACAGGACCAACACAGGACATAGTACAGGACCAACACATGACCTAGTACAGGATCAACACATGACCTAGTACAGGACCAACACATGACCTAGTACAGGACCAACACAGGACATAGTACAGGACCAACACATGACCTAGTACAGGACCAACATAGGACCTAGTACAGGACCAACACATGACATAGTACAGGACCAACACATGACCTAGTACAGGACCTAGTACAGGACCAACACATGACATAGTACAGGACCAACACAGGACCTAGTACAGGACCAACACAGGACCTAGTACAGTACCAACACATAGTACAGGACCAACACATGATATAGTACAGGACCAACACAGGACCTAGTACAGGACCAACACACGACCTAGTACAGGACCAACACATGACATAGTACAGGACCACCACATGACCTAATACAGGACAAACACAGGACATAGTACAGGACCAACACAGGTCCAACACAGGACCTAGTACAGGACCAACACATGACATAGTACAGGACCACCACATGACATAGTACAGGACCAACACATGACATAGTACAGGACCACACAGGACCTAGTACAGGACCACCACAGGACATAGTACAGGACAACACAGGTCGACACAGGACCTAGTACAGGACCAACACATGACCTAGTACAGGACCAACATATGACATAGTACAGTACCAACACATGACATAGTACAGGACCACCACATGACCTAGTACAGGACCAACACATGACATAGTACAGGACCAACACAGGACCTAGTACAGGACCAACACAGGACATAGTACAGGACCAACACATGACCTAGTACAGGATCAACACATGACCTAGTACAGGACCAACACATGACCTAGTACAGGACCAACACAGGACATAGTACAGGACCAACACATGACCTAGTACAGGACCAACATAGGACCTAGTACAGGACCAACACATGACATAGTACAGGACCAACACATGATATAGTACAGGACCAACACAGGACCTAGTACAGGACCAACACACGACCTAGTACAGGACCAACACATGACATAGTACAGGACCAACACATGATATAGTACAGGACCAACACAGGACCTAGTACAGGCCCAACACAGGACCTAGTACAGGACCAACACAGGACCTAGTACATGACCAACACAGGACCTAGTACATGACCAACACATGACCTAGTACAGGACCAACACATGACCTAGTACATGATCTAGTACAGGACCAACACGGGACCTAGTACAGGATTAACACAGGACCTAGTACATGACCAACACATGACCTAGTACAGGACCAACACAGGACCTAGTACAGGACCAACACATGACCTAGTACAGGACCAACACATGACATAGTACAGGACCAACACTGAACCTAGTACAGGACCAACACAGGACCTAGTACATGACCAACACATGACCTAGTACAGGACCTAGTACAGGACCAACACATGACATAGTACAGGACCAACACAGGACCTAGTACAGGACCAACACAGGACATAGTACAGGACCAACACATGACCTAGTACAGGATCAACACATGACCTAGTACAGGACCAACACATGACCTAGTACAGGACCAACACAGGACATAGTACAGGACCAACACATGACCTAGTACAGGACCAACATAGGACCTAGTACAGGACCAACACATGACATAGTACAGGACCAACACATGATATAGTACAGGACCAACACAGGACCTAGTACAGGACCAACACACGACCTAGTACAGGACCAACACATGACATAGTACAGGACCAACACATGATATAGTACAGGACCAACACAGGACCTAGTACAGGCCCAACACAGGACCTAGTACAGGACCAACACAGGACCTAGTACATGACCAACACAGGACCTAGTACATGACCAACACATGACCTAGTACAGGACCAACACATGACCTAGTACATGATCTAGTACAGGACCAACACGGGACCTAGTACAGGATTAACACAGGACCTAGTACATGACCAACACATGACCTAGTACAGGACCAAAACAGGACCTAGTACAGGACCAACACATGACCTAGTACAGGACCAACACATGACATAGTACAGGACCAACACTGAACCTAGTACAGGACCAACACAGGACCTAGTACATGACCAACACATGACCTAGTACAGGACCTAGTACAGGACCAACACATGACATAGTACAGGACCAACACAGGACCTAGTACAGGACCAACACAGGACCTAGTACAGTACCAACACATAGTACAGGACCAACACAGGACCTAGTACAGGACCTACACAGGACCTAGTACAGTACCAACACATAGTACACGACCAACACATGACATAGTACAGGACCAACACAGGACCTAGTACAGGACCAACATAGGACCTAGTACAGTACCAACACATAGTACTGGACCAACACAGGACCTAGTACAGGACCTAGTACAGTACCAACACATAGTACAGGACCAACACATGACATAGTACAGGACCAACACAGGACCAACACAGGTCATAGTACAGGACCAACACAGAACCAACACAGGACCTAGTACAGGACCAACACAGGACATAGTACAGGACCAATACAGGACCTAGTACAGGACCAACACAGGACATAGTACAGGACCAACACATGATATAGTACAGGACCAACACAGGAACTAGTACAGGACCAACACACGACCTAGTACAGGACCAACACATGACATAGTACAGGACCACCACATGACCTAATACAGGACCAACACAGGACATAGTACAGGACCAACACAGGTCCAACACAGGACCTAGTACAGGACCAACACATGACATAGTACAGGACCACCACATGACATAGTACAGGACCAACACATGACATAGTACAGGACCACCACAGGACCTAGTACAGGATCACCACAGGACATAGTACAGGACCAAAACAGGTCGAACACAGGACCTAGTACAGGACCATCACATGACCTAGTACAGGACCAACAGATGACATAGTACAGGACCAACACATGACATAGTACAGGACCACCACATGACCTAGTACAGGACCAACACATGACATAGTACAGGACCAACACAGGACCTAGTACAGGACCAACACAGGACATAGTACAGGACCAACACATGACCTAGTACAGGATCAACACAGGACCTAGTACAGGACCAACACATGACCTAGTACAGGACATAGTACAGGACCAACACATGACCTAGTACAGGACCAACATAGGACCTAGTACAGGACCAACACATGACATAGTACAGGACCAACACATGACCTAGTACAGGACCAACACATGACATTGTACAGGACCAACACAGGACCTAGTACAGGACCAACACAGGACCTAGTACAGTACCAACACATAGTACAGGACCAACACAGGACCTAGTACAGGACCTACACAGGACCTAGTACAGTACCAACACATAGTACAGGACCAACACAGGACCTAGTACAGGACCAACATAGGACCTAGTACAGTACCAACACATAGTACTGGACCAACACAGGACCTAGTACAGGACCTAGTACAGTACCAACACATAGTACAGGACCAACACATGACATAGTACAGGACCAACACAGGACCAACACAGGTCATAGTACAGGACCAACACAGAACCAACACAGGACCTAGTACAGGACCAACACAGGACATAGTACAGGACCAATACAGGACCTAGTACAGGACCAACACAGGACATAGTACAGGACCAACACATGATATAGTACAGGACCAACACAGGACCTAGTACAGGACCAACACACGACCTAGTACAGGACCAACACATGACATAGTACAGGACCACCACATGACCTAATACAGGACAAACACAGGACATAGTACAGGACCAACACAGGTCCAACACAGGACCTAGTACAGGACCAACACATGACATAGTACAGGACCACCACATGACATAGTACAGGACCAACACATGACATAGTACAGGACCACCACAGGACCTAGTACAGGACCACCACAGGACATAGTACAGGACCAACACAGGTCGAACACAGGACCTAGTACAGGACCAACACATGACCTAGTACAGGACCAACATATGACATAGTACAGGACCAACACATGACATAGTACAGGACCTAGTACAGGACCAACACATGACATAGTACAGGACCAACACAGGACCTAGTACAGGACCAACACAGGACATAGTACAGGACCAACACATGACCTAGTACAGGATCAACACATGACCTAGTACAGGACCAACACATGACCTAGTACAGGACCAACACAGGACATAGTACAGGACCAACACATGACCTAGTACAGGACCAACATAGGACCTAGTACAGGACCAACACATGACATAGTACAGGACCAACACATGACCTAGTACAGGACCAACACAGGACCTAGTACAGACCAACACATAGTACAGGACCAACACATGACATAGTACAGGACCAACACAGGACCTAGTACAGGACCAACACAGGACCTAGTACAGGACCAACACAGGACCTAGTACAGGACCAACACAGGACCTAGTACAGGACCAACACAGGACCTAGTACAGGACCAACACATGACCTAGTACAGGACCAACACATGACCAACAACTAGTACAGGACCAACACAGGACCTAGTACAGGACCAACACAGGACCTAGTACATGACCAACACATGACCTAGTACAGGACCAACACAGGACCTAGTACAGGACCAACACATGACCTAGTACAGGACCAACACATGACATAGTACAGGACCAACACTGAACCTAGTACAGGACCAACACAGGACCTAGTACATGACCAACACATGACCTAGTACAGGACCAACACATGACCTAGTACAGGACAAACACATGACCTAGTACAGGACCAACACATGACGTAGTACAGTACCAACACATAGAACAGGACCAACACATGACCTAGTACATGACCAACACAGGACCTAGTACAGGACCAACACATGACCTAGTACAGGACCTAATACAGGACCAACACATGACATAGTACAGGACCAACACAGGACCTAGTACAGGACCAACACAGGACCAACACAGGTCATAGTACAGGACCAACACAGAACCAACACAGGACCTAGTACAGGACCAACACAGGACATAGTACAGGACCAATACAGGACCTAGTACAGGACCAACACAGGACATAGTACAGGACCAACACATGATATAGTACAGGACCAACACAGGACCTAGTACAGGACCAACACACGACCTAGTACAGGACCAACACATGACATAGTACAGGACCACCACATGACCTAATACAGGACCAACACAGGACATAGTACAGGACCAACACAGGTCCAACACAGGACCTAGTACAGGACCAACACATGACATAGTACAGGACCACCACATGACATAGTACAGGACCAACACATGACATAGTACAGGACCACCACATGACCTAGTACAGGACCAGCACAGGACATAGTACAGGACCAACACAGGTCGAACACAGGACCTAGTACAGGACCAACACATGACCTAGTACAGGACCAACAGATGACATAGTACAGGACCAACACATGACATAGTACAGGACCACCACAGGACCTAGTACAGGACCAACACATGACAAAGTACAGGACCAACACAGGACTTAGTACAGGACCAACACAGGACATAGTACAGGACCAACACATGACCTAGTACAGGATCAACACAGGACCTAGTACAGGACCAACACATGACCTAGTACAGGACCAACACAGGACATAGTACAGGACCAACACATGACCCAGTACAGGACCAACATAGGACCTAGTACAGGACCAACACATGACATAGTACAGGACCAACACATGACCTAGTACAGGACCTAGTACAGGACCAACACATGACATAGTACAGGACCAACATAGGACCTAGTACAGGACCAACACAGGACCTAGTACAGTACCAACACATAGTACAGGACCAACACAGGACCTAGTACAGGACCTACACAGGACCTAGTACAGTATCAACACATAGTACAGGACCAACACATGACATAGTACAGGACCAACACAGGACCTAGTACAGGACCAACATAGGACCTAGTACAGTACCAACACATAGTACTGGACCAACACAGGACCTAGTACAGGACCTAGTACAGTACCAACACATAGTACAGGACCAACACATGACATAGTACAGGACCAACACAGGACCAACACAGTCATAGTACAGGACCAACACAGAACCAACACAGGACCTAGTACAGGACCAACACAGGACATAGTACAGGACCAATACAGGACCTAGTACAGGACCAACACAGGACATAGTACAGGACCAACACATGATATAGTACAGGACCAACACAGGACCTAGTACAGGACCAACACACGACCTAGTACAGGACCAACACATGACATAGTACAGGACCACCACATGACCTAATACAGGACAACACAGGACATAGTACAGGACCACACAGGACCTAGTACAGGACCAACACATGACTAGTACAGGACCTATACAGGACCACACAGACATAGTACAGGACCAAAGACCTAGTACAGGACCAACACATGACCTAGTACAGGACCAACAATGACTAGTACAACCTAGTACAGGACCAACAGGACCTAGTACAGGACCAACACAGGACCTAGTACAGGACCAACACAGACCTAGTACAGGACCAACACATGACATAGTACAGACCAACACAGACCTAGTACAGGACCAACACAGGACCTAGTACAGGACCAACACATTAGTACACCGACCTAGTACAGGACCAACACATGACATAGTACAGGACCAACACAGACCTAGTACAGGACCAACACAGGACCTAGTACAGACCAACACAGAACCAACACAGGACCTAATACAGGACCAACACAGACCTAGTACAGGACCAACACAGACATAGTACAGGACCAACACATGACATAGTACAGGCCAACACATGACACAACAACCAAACAACATAGTACAGGACCAACACAGGACCTAGTACAGGACCACACAGACCTAGTACAGGACCAACACATGACATAGTACAGGACCACCACATGACCTAATACAGGACAAACACAGGACATAGTACAGGACCAACACAGGTCCAACACAGGACCTAGTACAGGACCAACACATGACATAGTACAGGACCACCACATGACATAGTACAGGACCAACACATGACATAGTACAGGACCACCACAGGACCTAGTACAGGACCACCACAGGACATAGTACAGGACCAACACAGGTCGAACACAGGACCTAGTACAGGACCAACACATGACCTAGTACAGGACCAACAGATGACATAGTACAGGACCAACACATGACATAGTACAGGACCACCACAGGACCTAGTACAGGACCAACACATGACATAGTACAGGACCAACACAGGACCTAGTACAGGACCAACACAGGACATAGTACAGGACCAACACATGACCTAGTACAGGATCAACACAGGACCTAGTACAGGACCAACACATGACCTAGTACAGGACCAACACAGGACATAGTACAGGACCAACACTTGACCTAGTACAGGACCAACATAGGACCTAGTACAGGACCAACACATGACATAGTACAGGACCAACACAGGACCTAGTACAGGACCAACACAGGACCTAGTACAGTACCAACACATAGTACAGGACCAACACATGACATAGTACAGGACCAACACAGGACCTAGTACAGTACCAACACATAGTACAGGACCAACACATGACCTAGTACATGACCAACACATCACCTAGTACTGGACCTAGTACAGGACCAACACAGGACATAGTACAGGACCAACACAGGACTTAGTACAGTACCAACACATAGTACAGGACCAACACAGGACCTAGTACAGGACCACACAGGACCTAGTACAGTACCAACACATAGTACAGGACCAACACATGACATAGTACAGGACCAACACAGGACCTAGTACAGTACCAACACATAGTACAGGACCAACACATGACCTAGTACATGACCAACACATGACCTAGTACAGGACCTAGTACAGGACCAACACAGGACCAATACAGGAACTAGTACAGGACCAACACAGGACCTAGTACATGACCAACACATGACCTAGTACAGGACCAACACATGACCTAGTACCGGACCTAATACAGGACCAACACAGGACCTAGTACATGACCAACACATGACCTAGTACAGGACCAACACATGACCTAGTACAGGACAAACACATGACCTAGTACAGGACCAACACATGACGTAGTACAGTACCAACACATAGAACAGGACCAACACATGACCTAGTACATGACCAACACAGGACCTAGTACAGGACCAACACATGACCTAGTACAGGACCTAATACAGGACCAACACAGGACCTAGTACATGACCAATATATGACCTAGTACAGGACCAACACATGACCTAGTACAGGACCAACACATGACCTAGTACAGGACCAACACATGACGTAGTACAGTACCAACACATAGAACAGGACCAACACATGACCTAGTACATGACCAACACAGGACCTAGTACAGGCCCAACACAGGACCTAGTACAGGACTAACACAGGACCTAGTACATGACCAACACATGACCTAGTACAGGACCAACACATGACCTAGTACATGATCTAGTACAGGACCAACACAGGACCTAGTACAGGACTAACACAGGACCTAGTACATGACCAACACATGACCTAGTACAGGACCAACACATGACCTAGTACAGGACCAACACATGACCTAGTACAGGACCAACACATGACATAGTACAGGACCAACACAGAACCTAGTACAGGACCAACACAGGACCTAGTACATGACCAACACATGACCTAGTACAGGACCTAGTACAGGACCAACACATGACATAGTACAGGACCAACACAGGACCTACACAGGACCTAGTACAGTACCAACACATAGAACAGGACCAACACATGACATATTACAGGACCAACACAGGACCTAGTACAGGACCAACACAGGACCTAGTACAGTACCAACACATAGTACTGGACCAACACAGGACCTAGTACAGGACCTAGTACAGTACCAACACATAGTACAGGACCAACACATGACATAGTACAGGACCAACACAGGACCAACACAGGTCATAGTACAGGACCAACACAGAACCAACACAGGACCTAGTACAGGACCAACACAGGACATAGTACAGGACCAATACAGGACCTAGTACAGGACCAACACAGGACATAGTACAGGACCAACACATGATATAGTACAGGACCAACACAGGACCTAGTACAGGACCAACACATGACCTAGTACAGGACCAACACATGACATAGTACAGGACCACCACATGACCTAATACAGGACCAACACAGGACATAGTACAGGACCAACACAGGTCCAACACAGGACCTAGTACAGGACCAACACATGACATAGTACAGGACCACCACAGGACCTAGTACAGGACCACCACAGGACATAGTACAGGACCAACACAGGTCGAACACAGGACCTAGTACAGGACCAACACATGCCATAGTACAGGACCAACACATGACATAGTACAGGACCACCACAGGACCTAGTACAGGACCAACACATGACATAGTACAGGACCAACACAGGACCTAGTACAGGACCAACACAGGACATAGTACAGGACCAACACATGACCTAGTACAGGATCAACACAGGACCTAGTACAGGACCAACACATGACCTAGTACATGACCAACACATGACATAGTACAGGACCAACACATGACCTAGTACAGGACCAACATAGGACCTAGTACAGGACCAACACATGACATAGTACAGGACCAACACAGGACCTAGTACAGGACCAACACAGGACCTAGTACAGTACCAACACATAGTACAGGACCAACACATGACATAGTACAGGACCAACACAGGACCAAGTACAGTACCAACACATAGTACAGGACCAACACATGACCTAGTACATGACCAACACATCACCTTGTACAGGACCAACACAGGACATAGTACAGGACCAACACAGGACTTAGTACAGTACCAACACATAGTACAGGACCAACACAGGACCTAGTACAGGACCTACACAGGACCTAGTACAGTACCAACACATAGTACAGGACCAACACATGACATAGTACAGGACCAACACAGGACCTAGTACAGTACCAACACATAGTACAGGACCAACACATGACCTAGTACATGACCAACACATGACCTAGTACAGGACCTAGTACAGGACCAATACAGGACCTAGTACAGGACCAACACAGGACCTAGTACATGACCAACACATGACCTAGTACAGGACCAACACATGACCTAGTACAGGACCTAATACAGGACCAACACAGGACCTAGTACATGACCAACACATGACCTAGTACAGGACCAACACATGACCTAGTACAGAACCAACACATGACCTAGTACAGGACCAACACAGGACCTAGTACAGGACCAACACAGGACCTAGTACATGACCAACACATGACCTAGTATATGACCAACACAGGACCTAATACAGGACCAACACATGACCTAGTACAGGACCAACACATGACATAGTACAGGACCAACACATGACATAGTACAGGTCCAACACATGACCTAGTACAGGACCTAGTACAGGACCAAGACATTACATAGTACAGGACCAACACAGGACCTAGTACAGGACCAGCACAGGACCTAGTACAGTACCAACACATAGTACAGGACCAACACATGACATAGTACAGGACCAACACAGGACCTAGTACAGGACCAACACAGGACCTAGTACAGTACCAACACATAGTACAGGACCAACACAGGACCTAGTACAGGACCTACACAGGACCTAGTACAGTACCAACACATAGTACAGGACCAACACATGACATAGTACAGGACCAACACAGGACCTAGTACAGTACCAACACATAGTACAGGACCAACACATGGCCTAGTACAGGACCTAGTACATGACCAACACAGGACCAATACAGGACCTAGTACAGGACCAACACAGGACCTAGTACATGACCAACATATGACCTAGTACAGGACCAACACATGACCTAGTACAGGACCTAGTACAGGACCAACACAGGACCTAGTACAGGACCAACACAGGACCTAGTACAGGACCAACACATGACCTAGTACAGGACCAACATATGACCTAGTACAGGACCAACACAGAACCTAATACATGACCAACACAGGACCTAGTACAGGACCTAGTACATGACCAACACAGGACCAACACAGGACCTAGTACATGACCAACACATGACCTAGTACAGGACCAACACATGACCTAGTACAGGACCTAGTACAGGACCAACACAGGACCTAGTACAGGACCAACACAGGACCTAGTACATGACCAACACATGACCTAGTACAGGACCAACACATGATCTAGTACAGGACCAACATATGACCTAGTACAGGACCAACACAGAACCTAATACATGACCAACACAGGACCTAGTACAGGACCTAGTACATGACCAACACAGGACCAATACAGGACCTAGTACAGGACCAACACAGGACCTAGTACATGACCAACACATGACCTAGTACAGGACCAACACATGACCTAGTACAGGACCTAGTACAGGACCAACACATGACCTAGTACAGGACCAACACATGATCTAGTACAGTACCAACACAGGACCTAGTACAGGACCAACACAGTACATGTACTACAACAACGGCTATACCTAGCAATACAAAATCTGACCACTCTACCACTGCGGCTATACTCCTAGCAATACGAAATCTGACCACTCTACCACTGCGGCTATACTCCTAGCAATACAAAATCTGACCACTCTACCACTGCGTCTATACTTCTAGCAATATGAAATCTGACCACTCTACCACTGTGGCTATACTCCTAGCAATACGAAATCTGACCACTCTACCACTGCATCTATACTTCTAGCAATACGAAATCTGACCACTCTACCACTGCGTCTATACTTCTAGCAATACAAAATCTGACCACTCTACCACTGCGTCTATACTTCTAGCAATACGAAATCTGACCACTCTACCACTGCGTCTATACTTCTAGCAATACGAAATCTGACCACTCTACCACTGTGGCTATACTCCTAGCAATACGAAATCTGACCACTCTACCACTGCGGCTATACTTCTAGCAATACGAAATCTGACCACTCTACCACTGCGTCTATACTTCTAGCAATACGAAATCTGACCACTCTACCACTGTGGCTATACTCCTAGCAATACGAAATCTGACCACTCTACCACTGCATCTATACTAGCAATACGAAATCTGACCACTCTACCACTGCAGCTATACTCCTAGCAATACAAAATCTGACCACTCTACCACTTCGGCTATACTCCTAGCAATACAAAATCTGACCACTCTACCACTGCATCTATACTTCTAGCAATACGAAATCTGACCACTCTACCACTGCGTCTATACTTCTAGCAATACGAAATCTGACCACTCTACTACTGCATCTATACTTCTAGCAATACAAAATCTGACCACTCTACCACTGTGGCTATACTCCTAGCAATACAAAATCTGACCACTCTACCACTTCGGCTATACTCCTAGCAATACAAAATCTGACCACTCTACCACTGCGTCTATACTTCTAGCAATATGAAATCTGACCATTCTACCACTGTGGCTATACTCCTAGCAATACGAAATCTGACCACTCTACCAATGCGTCTATACTTCTAGCAATACGAAATCTGACCACTCTACCACTGCGTCTATACTTCTAGCAATATGAAATCTGACCACTCTACCACTGCGGCTATACTCCTAGCAATACAAAATCTGACCACTCTACCACTGTGGCTATACTCCTAGCAATACAAAATCTGACCACTCTACCACTTCGGCTATACTTCTAGCAATACGAAATCTGACCACTCTACCACTGCGTCTATACTTCTAGCAATATGAAAACTGACCACTCTACCACTGTGGCTATACTTCTAGCAATACGAAATCTGACCACTCTACCACTGCGTCTATACTTCTAGCAATATGAAATCTGACCACTCTACCACTGCGTCTATACTTCTAGCAATACGAAATCTGACCACTCTACCACTGTGGCTATACTCCTAGCAATACGAAATCTGACCACTCTACCACTGCGTCTATACTTCTAGCAATACGAAATCTGACCACTCTACCACTGCGTCTATACTTCTAGCAATACGAAATCTGACCACTCTACCACTGTGGCTATACTCCTAGCAATACGAAATCTGACCACTCTACCACTGCATCTATACTTCTAGCAATACGAAATATGACCACTCTACCACTGCGTCTATACTTCTAGCAATACGAAATCTGACCACTCTACCACTGTGGCTATACTTCTAGCAATACGAAATCTGACCACTCTACCACTGCGTCTATACTTCTAGCAATACGAAATCTGACCACTCTACCAATGCGTCTATACTTCTAGCAATACGAAATCTGACCACTCTACCACTGCATCTATACTTCTAGCAATACGAAATCTGACCACTCTACCACTGCGTCTATACTTCTAGCAATACGAAATCTGACCACTCTACCACTGCGTCTATACTTCTAGCAATACGAAATCTGACCACTCTACCACTGTGGCTATACTTCTAGCAATACGAAATCTGACCACTCTACCACTGCATCTATACTTCTAGCAATACGAAATCTGACCACTCTACCACTGTGTCTATACTTCTAGCAATACGAAATCTGACCACTCTACCACTGTGGCTATACTCCTAGCAATACGAAATCTGACCACTCTACCACTGCATCTATACTTCTAGCAATACGAAATCTGACCACTCTACCACTGCGTCTATACTTCTAGCAATACGAAATCTGACCACTCTAACGCAGACAATAATGTGTCGCTGGTAATGATTTGCGCATCATAAACATAATTATTACACAGAGCTTTCATTTCCCATTCGATTATATTATAGTTTTAACTTGCACATACAGTCAAACCTGTCTTAAGCAAGCCCACCAAGGCAGTCAGAGAAAGTGGCTGCTTAGCACAGGTGGCTGGTTAATAGAGGTCAAATGTATAATAAAACAACATATTGGGAATCTGGAAACTGGCTGCTTAATACAGGTTGGCTGTTTAATAGAGGTCAAATGTATAATAAAACAACATATTGGGAATCTGGAAACTGGCTGCTTAATACAGGTTGGCTGCTTAATAGAGGTGAACACTAACACAGGTTTGACTGTATGTGAAAATGTTATATACATGTACCGGTAATAAGTAAGTACTTACGTGGAATCACACGCAAATACTGTTTTCATTTGTTGTTTTTCATGGTTCTCAAGCATCATGAGCAGAAATAGATGGTCACAGCCGCTTGGCACACCTAGCGGCAGCACGGTAGTGAAATTATCAGGGTTGTTTATCTCTTGTATGTGCAATTCATTGCGCTTACCATAATCTATGACTTTGTAACGGTCACTGAAATAAATAATGGTGTGTGTTTATTAATATGACACCAACATTTTAGTTACTATGTCGACTGAAGTAGATTTTAGTTTGGTGTGTTCCATCTAACGATGTATCTATAGCATTTTGCACTTTAATTCTTAACCTTTATTCTTTTATGTACTTTTCTCAATATTTTTGCTAAACATTTTACATTGTTTTATTTTTATTTTATTATATTTTTATTCCTACCAAATTGTTGTCCTTAATGTTGACTATTGTAATGTATGTTGTAAAAATGTCTTAACCCATTCAACACAAAGTAACTGACATGGACTGGTCCATGATATTTTTAGACCAATAAATTAATAACAAAATTACATTTGGATGAGTTCATTTATCAAAATGGGTAAAAAAAATTCTAAAAATAGTTATATTACTTGAAAAAAGTGCAGATCCTGATGAGATGGCTCATCACGAGCCGGCTCATCTGGATCTACACTTTTTTGTAAGCCAATTTAGAGGTCTGTGGTGTTGAAAGGGTTAATATGCTAAATTAATGTTAAGCACTTTTGAACGTATAATTTCTGTATGAAAAGAGTGCTATACAAATCTGGTATAATAACAATAATAATAATAATAATGATATCCAGCCCTTATTGGTGGAGGAGGGCAAGGGGACACTAATAAAATAAATCATATTTTAATGCTTGATTCATTTTACATATATACAATATAAAACATGACAATTCAGAGTAAAGCAACCAGATCAGGTCCCAAGTTCTAACAGCATTAGTTACAGCCCTTCCTGATTAATAGTAGATATTTGAACATGTGCAAACGTGTCATTCAGCATGTCTCGTTATATGCCTCCACGTGGTATGTATTACATAATATCGTGACGACACATTACAATAGACAAGCCTAAGGACGGTGTTGACAAAGTGCTAAGCATTGTATTCTCAACAGCCGTTTATGAATTCAGTATTTCAATGTATTCCTTACACTATAATTCCACTATTCCAATATCTGCCTAACATCAAAAATGGGGCATTTACGTTGATGAATTCAGTATTCCAATATCCACCTAAAACTATATCGTAATATTTACGTTGATATTCAGTATTCCAATATCCACCTAAAACTATTTCGTAATATTTACGTTGATATTCAGTATTCCAATATCCACCTAAAACTATATCGTAATATTTACGTTGATATTCAGTATTCCAATATCCACCTAAAACTATATCGTAGTATTTACGTTGATATTCAGTATTCCAATATCCACCTAAAACTATATCGTAATATTTACGTTGATATTCAGTATTCCAATATCCACCTAACACTATATCGTAATATTTACGTTGATATTCAGTATTCCAATATCCACCTAACACTATATCGTAATATTTACGTTGATATTCAGTATTCCAATATCCACCTAACACTATATCGTAATATTTACGTTGATATTCAGTATTCCAATATCCACCTAACACTATATCGTAATATTTACGTTGATATTCAGTATTCCAATATCCACCTAACACTATATCGTAATATTTACGTTGATATTCAGTATTCCAATATCCACCTAACACTATATCGTAATATTTACGTTGATATTCAGTATTCCAATTCTTCCCTGCACTATATATAATGCAGCATTTATGTTTATGAATTCAGAAGTCCGTGTACGAAATCAGTTTAAGATAGAACGGTCTAATTATAAATTGCTCGTTACCTCTCTTGTATATTTGTGGCGTCTGTGGTCCAGTGGTAGAGCGTCGGATTTGGAATCGAACGGTCCCGGGTTCGATACTCGGTCAGGCCACGTATGTAGTGTCATTGAGCAAGGCACCTCACACACATTGCTTAGTACTGGTTAATCGCTTAGGTCGGCTGAGCCTGCCCCGCGAGGAGTTTGACATTAAAGGAACATACATACATATGTTCACATAATAGTAAGATCTAGCATTCATAGTGTGAACAGAATAGCAACATATACATTCAACAGTAAAAAAAATAAAATAAAGCGTACCCTTTTTTCTTTGTGAGCAATAATACGTCATTGAATAAGTAGATATGTAATGACTTTTTGATTGGTTTTGCAGTGCCAAAAGGGCCTCGACTGGCTGACTCATTCACTATCCTCGTTATTTTCCCGTGTTTAACCAGATACCGAGAGGATGAGATCAAGGGTATCTTGGCAATTGTCTGAAATATATGTATAATTTTAAATCTTAGAGCATCAGCATTTGCAGATTGATTTCATTTCCAGGAATATAGATGCTCTATTATTATTATCTATTATTGGTGGAGGAAGACCCAAGAGAAATATGAACACCCAGGTAGAACCACCAACCTACCACAAGCCAGTTGGATGGCTTCCTCATATGAAAGTCAGTAACCATAACAACTCGGCCACGGAGGTCCCGCCCCGCATGCTGTGAGGTCCCGCCCCGCATGCTGTGAGGTCCCGCCCCGCATGCTGTGAGGTCCCTGAGGTCCCGCCCCGCATGCTGTGAGGTCCCGCCCCGCATGCTGTGAGGTCCCGCCCCGCATGCTGTGAGGTCCCGCCCCGCATGCTGTGAGGTCCCGCCCCACATGCTGTGAGGTCCCGCCCCGCATGCTATGAGGTCCTGCCCCGCATGCTGTGAGGTCCCGCCGCGCATGCTGTGAGGTCCCACCCCGCATGCTGTGAGGTCCCGCCCCGCATGCTGTGAGGTCCCGCCCCGCATGCTGTGGTACTACAATAACGTTGCAAGTAATATAAAAAACATTTCTTTCCAACAAAAAGGTTCATTATATCTTAGTTTATACAAAGATATTTGAGCTTGATTGCCAAACAAGTTCTTACAACATTAGGTTAATTGGTCTCGAGATTCCTCTTGAAATCCATCGTCACGAGGCAGAGAAAAGCAATGTAAGTGCCTTGTCTAAATGTACAGTTGTAACGGTCACAGCTGGGCAGTAACTCCTGGTCACAGCTGGGCAGCAACTCCTGGTCACAGCTGGGCAGCAACTCCTGGTCACAGCTGGGCAGCAACTCCGGGCCACAGCTGGGCAGCAACTCCTGGCCACAGCTGGGCAGCAACTCCTGGTCACAGCTGGGCAGCAACACCGGGCCACAGCTGGGCAGCAACTCCTGGTCACAGCTGGGCAGCAACTCCTGGTCACAGCTGGGCGGCAACTGCTGGCCACAGCTGGGTGTGAACTCTGGGCCACAGCTGGGCAGCAACTCCTGGCCACAGCTGGGTGGCAACTCCTGGTTACAGCTGGGCGGCAACTCCAGGCCACAGCTGGGCGGCAACTCCGGGTCACAGCTTGGCGGCAACTCCGGGTCACAACTGGGCACCAACTCTGGGTCACAGTTGGGCACCAACTCCGGGTCACAACTGGGCACCAACTCCTGGTCACAGCTGGGCAGCAACTCCTGGTCACATCTGGGTAGCAACTCCTGGTCACAGCTGGGCAGCAACTCCTGGTCACAGCTGGGCAGCAACTCCTGGTCACAGCTGGGCGGCAACTCTGGGCCACAGCTGGGCAGCAACTCCACGCCACAGCTGGGCAGCAACTCCGGGCCACAGCTGGGCAGCAACTTCACGCCACAGCTGGGTGGCAACTCCGGGCCACAGCTGGGCAGCAACTCATGGTCACAGCTGGGCAGCAACTCCGGGCCACAGCTGGGCAGCAATTCCAGGCCACAGCTGGGCAGCAACTCCTGGTCCCAGCTGGGCGGCAACTCCGGGCCACAGCTGGGCAGCAACTCCAGGCCACAGCTGGGCAGCAACTCCGGGCCACAGCTGGGCAGCAACTCCGGGCCACAGCTGGGCAGCAACTCCGGGCCACAGCTGGGCAGCAACTCCTGGTCACAGCTGGGTGGCAACTCCGGGCCACAGCTGGGTGCCAACTCCAGGCCACAGCTGGGCAGCAACACCTGGCCACAGCTGGGCGGCAACTCCTGGCCACAGCTGGGCAGCAACTCCAGGCCACAGCTGGGTGGCAACTCCTGGTCACAGCTGGCCGGCAACTCCGGGCCACAGCTGGGCAGCAACTCCTGATCATAGCTGGGCGGCAACACCGGGCCACAGCTGGGTGGCAACTCCGGGTCACAGCTGGGTGCCAACTCCGGGTCACAGCTAGGCGGCAACTCCAGGCCACAGCTGGGCGACAACTCCGGGTCACAGCTGGGCGGCAACTCCAGGCCACAGCTGGGCGACAACTCCGGGTCACAGCTTGGCGGCAACTCCGGGTCACAACTGGGCACCAACTCTGGGTCACAGTTGGGCACCAACTCCGGGTCACAACTGGGCACCAACTCTGGGTCACAGTTGGGCACCGACTCCGGGTCACAGCTGGGTGTGAACTCCGGGTCACAGCTGGGTGCCAACTCCGGGTCACAGCTGAGCACCAACTCCGGGTCAAAGCTGAGCACCAACTCCGGGTCACAGCTGGTTGGTAACTCCGGATCACAGCTGGGCACCAACTCCTGGTCACAGCTGGGCAGCAACTCCTGGTCACATCTGGGTAGCAACTCCTGGTCACAGCTGGGCAGCAACTCCTGGTCACAGCTGGGCAGCAACTCCTGGTCACAGCTGGGCGGCAACTCTGGGCCACAGCTGGGCAGCAACTCCACGCCACAGCTGGGCAGCAACTCCTGGTCACAGCTGGGCAGCAACTCCGGGCCACAGCTGGGCAGCAACTCCTGGTCTCAGCTGGGCGGAAACTCCGGGTCACAGCTGGGCAGCAACTCCAGGCCACAGCTGGGCAGCAACTCCGGGCCACAGCTGGGCAGCAACTCCTGATCACAGCTGGGCAGCAACTCCGGGCCACAGCTGGGCTGCAACTCCTGGTCTCAGCTGGGCGGCAACTCCGGGCCACAGCTGGGCAGCAACTCCAGGCCACAGCTGGGCAGCAACTCCGGGCCACAGCTGGGCAGCAACTCCGGGCCACAGCTGGGCAGCAACTCCTGGTCACAGCTGGGTGGCAACTCCGGGCCACAGCTGGGTGCCAACTCCAGGCCACAGCTGGGCGGCAACTCCAGGCCACAGCTGGGCGACAACTCCGGGTCACAGCTTGACGGCAACTCCGGGTCACAACTGGGCACCAACTCTGGGTCACAGTTGGGCACCAACTCCGGGTCACAACTGGGCACCAACTCTGGGTCACAGTTGGGCACCAACTCCGGGTCACAGCTGGGTGTGAACTCCGGGTCACAGCTGGGTGCCAACTCCGGGTCACAGCTGAGCACCAACTCCGGGTCACAGCTGAGCACCAACTCCGGGCCACAGCTGGTTGGTAACTCCGGATCACAGCTGGGCACCAACTCCTGGTCACAGCTGGGCAGCAACTCTTGGTCACATCTGGGTAGCAACTCCTGGTCACAGCTGGGCAGCAACTCCTGGTCACAGCTGGGCAGCAACTCCTGGTCACAGCTAGGTGGCAACTCTGGGCCACAGCTGGACAGCAACTCCACGCCACAGCTGGGCAGCAACTCCGGGCCACAGCTGTGCAGCAACTCCAGGCCACAGCTGGGTGGCAACTCCTGGTCACAGCTGGCCGGCAACTCCGGGCCACAGCTGGGCAGCAACTCCTGGTCTCAGCTGGGCGGAAACTCCGGGTCACAGCTGGGCAGCAACTCCAGGCCACAGCTGGGCAGCAACTCCGGGCCACAGCTGGGCAGCAACTCCTGATCACAGCTGGGCAGCAACTCCGGGCCACAGCTGGGCTGCAACTCCTGGTCTCAGCTGGGCGGCAACTCCGGGCCACAGCTGGGCAGCAACTCCAGGCCACAGCTGGGCAGCAACTCCGGGCCACAGCTGGGCAGCAACTCCGGGCCACAGCTGGGCAGCAACTCCTGGTCACAGCTGGGTGGCAACTCCGGGCCACAGCTGGGTGCCAACTCCAGGCCACAGCTGGGCGGCAACTCCAGGCCACAGCTGGGCGACAACTCCGGGTCACAGCTTGACGGCAACTCCGGGTCACAACTGGGCACCAACTCTGGGTCACAGTTGGGCACCAACTCCGGGTCACAACTGGGCACCAACTCTGGGTCACAGTTGGGCACCAACTCCGGGTCACAGCTGGGTGTGAACTCCGGGTCACAGCTGGGTGCCAACTCCGGGTCACAGCTGAGCACCAACTCCGGGTCACAGCTGAGCACCAACTCCGGGCCACAGCTGGTTGGTAACTCCGGATCACAGCTGGGCACCAACTCCTGGTCACAGCTGGGCAGCAACTCTTGGTCACATCTGGGTAGCAACTCCTGGTCACAGCTGGGCAGCAACTCCTGGTCACAGCTGGGCAGCAACTCCTGGTCACAGCTAGGTGGCAACTCTGGGCCACAGCTGGACAGCAACTCCACGCCACAGCTGGGCAGCAACTCCGGGCCACAGCTGTGCAGCAACTCCAGGCCACAGCTGGGTGGCAACTCCTGGTCACAGCAGGCCGGCAACTCCGGGCCACAGCTGGGCAGCAACTCCTGATCACAGCTGGGCAGCAACACCGGGCCACAGCTGGGTGGCAACTCCGGGTCACAGCTGGGTGCCAACTCCAGGTCACAGCTGGGCGGCAACTCCTGGCCACAGCTGGGTGTGAACTCTGGGTCACAGCTGGGCAGCAACTCCTGGCCACAGCTGGGTGGCAACTCCTGGTCACAGCTGGGCGGCAACTCCAGGCCACAGCTGGGCGACAACTCCGGGTCACAGCTTGGCGGCAACTCCGGGTCACAACTGGGCACCAACTCTGGGTCACAGTTGGGCACCAACTCCGGGTCACAACTTGGCACCAACTCTGGGTCACAGTTGGGCACCAACTCCGGGTCACAGCTGGGTGTGAACTCCGGGTCACAGCTGGGTGCCAACTCCGGGTCACAGCTGAGCACCAACTCCGGGTCACAGCTGAGCACCAACTCCGGGTCACAACTTGGCACCAACTCTGGGTCACAGTTGGGCACCAACTCCGGGTCACAGCTGGGTGTGAACTCCGGGTCACAGCTGGGTGCTAACTCCGGGTCACAGCTGAGCACCAACTCCGGGTCACAGCTGAGCACCAACTCTGGGTCAAAGCTGGGTGCGAACTCCAGGTCACAGCTGGGCGGCAACTCTGGGTCACAGCTGGGCACCAACTCCAGATCACAGCTGGGTGGCAACTCTGGGTCACAGCTGGACACCAACTCCGTGTCACAGCTGGGTGCGAACTCCGGGTCACAGCTGGGCGCCAACTCAGGATCACAGCTGGGCGACAACTCTGGCTCACAGCTGGGTGTGAACTCTGGGTCACAGCTGGGCAGCAACTCCTGGCCACAGATGGGTGGCAACTCCTGGTCACAGCTGGGCGGCAACTCCAGGCCACAGCTGGGCGACAACTCTGGGTCACAGCTTGGCGGCAACTCCGGGTCACAACTGGGCACCAACTCTGGGTCACAGTTGGGCACCAACTCCGGGTCACAACTGGGCATCAACTCTGGGTCACAGTTGGGCACCAACTCCGGGTCACAGCTGGGTGTGAACTCCGGGTCACAGCTGGGTGCCAACTCCGGGTCACAGCTGAGCACCAACTCCGGGTCACAGCTGAGCACCAACTCCGGGTCACAGCTGGTTGGTAACTCTGGGTCACAGCTGGACACCAACTCCGTGTCACAGCTGGGTGCGAACTCCGGGTCACAGCTGGGCGCCAACTCAGGATCACAGCTGGGCGACAACTCTGGCTCACAGCTGGGTGTGAACTCCGGGTCACAACCAAGCGTGAAGTCCTCCGGCCAATCACAATCGGTGTGCTATCATGACTTCCATAGTAATCATACCAAAATCTGACGAATCATAAATTTACTTTAAAGGAACAACAAACAACAGTAAATATAACATTAGGCCTACTGTGAGCATGCTTTTGTTTTCTTTGTGGGTCTTTATTGTAACTATTAACCCATTTCATTCTGGATACCGTTCAAACGGTATTTGCAAAGAACATAGAGAGCCAGATCAACCACCACGGAACGTTCCGTCTGATCAGGCTCTATGCTGTTTGCTATTCAGATGATCTTGCTAAGACACTTGGCTATGCAGCAAACAACATAGATCCTGATCAGCACGCAGCGTCACGCTGTGGCTGATCTGGATCTATGTTGTTTGCAAAAGCCTTTAAATATATCCAGAATGAAATGGGTTAATGAAGATATCTTCGAGTCATATTGTTCTTGGTTGTTTTAGAGCTCTAAGAGTCGCACTGACAAACTTAGGCGAGGAAGATCCCAGGTGTCTCTCCAGTAGTAGTTCAGTCACGGACGTGCACCCATGTAGAACCACTGACCCTCTGCAAGACAGCTGCTGGATAGCATCATAACATGACAGAATACCCTAGTGCAATTCAAACCTACACATCTAGTGGCTAGGGTAAAGTGATTTGAAGTCAACGACCATAGCAACTCAGTCACGGAGGCCATGTTGTATGTAAACATTTTAAAACATTGTCAGCTTACAATGTTGCTTACATATTGTTATCACAGCAGTTTCTTCTCCAAGCATGGTTATTGCCCATTCCCCAAATACAAAGCAAATATTATATGTGGTGGATACCTTTGGAAAGTCTATTTGTTTGTTTATTTCAATAATCTGTTCCGTCTGCTGCATCCTTCTAACGCCATCGTCACTTTTCCTGGCAATCTGAAAACATGCGTTTTATATTTTTAAGATATTGTCATGTTATTCACAGATATTGCTGTAATACATTTAAACACAAATTAAAAATATGTGATTGTGTTAATATTTTCCTGCCTTCTAACACCGAATGTGATACTTACTTTGCAGAGAGCCTTTACAGCACGCATGGCCGATGCTTTTATCTCATCTTTATTGAGGACTTTAATGACGTTACCAGCAGATGATTTAGTATCGTTGGCATCAATACTTTCTGATCTTTGGCCAATTTCAGTAGCAAGTAACTGGAGACGGGGTATTCTCTGCACAGGAAGCATCAGGAAAGAAAACATTGATAGTCTCTGACAGTCCGTGTGGTTTTCTAACCGCGTGACAACATTCAAAAACTTCGGCTTCTTCCTGAAAGATATGCTATGAGTGACAATGTATAACATTACAGTGTTACATATTTATGTTTGGTAATATTTCCATGTTTGAAAGTTTACATATAAGAATACAGTGCTACATATCTATGTTTGGTAATATTTCCATGTTTGAAAGTTTACATATAAGATAACAGTGCTACATATCTATGTTTGGTAATACTTCCATGTTTGGCAATACTTCCATGTTTGGTAATACTTCCATGTTTGGTAATACTTCCATGTTTGGCCATACTTCCATGTTTGGCCATACTTCCATGTTTGGTAATACTTCCATGTTTGGCCATACTTCCATGTTTGGCCATACTTCCATGTTTGGTAATACTTCCATGTTTGGCCATACTTCCATGTTTGGTAATACTTCCATGTTTGGTAATACTTCCATGTTTGGTAATACTTCCATGTTTGGCAATACTTCCATGTTTGAAAGTTTACAAAGCCTCAGCTTTTATTCAGTATTTAATTATGAATTAATGAAGTGCTATTATGTGCATACGCTAACATTACACAAAGTTCTTACATATTTGAGAGCATGTGAGACATTTACGCCTACACAATTTACCTGACATTGAAACAATTAGGCAATTACAGTCGAACCTGTAATAAAGACCACCTTCCAATAAGGACCACCTGTCGGTAAGGACGATTGTTATGATCGTTTATGAAGTCGTTTATCAATGCATTTTGATGTCCAAATAAACACCAATGTCAACGAAGATAACGTTTTACAATTCAAACTGCGAATTGTGTTTATAAACAGGTTTTACTGAAATTTGAAATAGCTGTAGTGCTTAGCTTAAAGCAGCATTACATCGTATGAAATAAAAGATATTTGAAAAATTCAATTTTTACGTATGGGTAGCAATACTGCTACACATTCTAACATTATACTTTGTATGCTTATGTTCATTTGGTAAACAGTGTTTTTTTGCGATAAAACAAACTCGAAACGAAAAGTAGGACTTTCCGAGTCGATCGGTCACGCACTTGTTTACAATTGGAACGCATCGTCCGCACTTGTTTGCATTCGGAATACATCGTCCCCATTTGTCCCACGTTGTCTTTTTTAATTAAATTACTTGATATGTTGATTCATACCTCTGTTAGCTAAGTCTTTTAAGGACATTTCTACATCCCCGCGAGGGGTTCGACATTAGAGGAAGATAGATAGATAGTATTTCCTGTTCAAAATATATACGTTGTTTTCTACATCCTCTGTTGTTTCACACATGCGCGCTGTGCGTGTTTACATTTCGTGTGTTGATAAACAAATTCGCGTATACGACGGTTTAAATTTATTGGAATTTTATCGTTTCTGAGCGACTATTTCGATTTTTGTAAACACACACACGTTAGTATTTATATTTTACCCAAAACATCCTTTATTACGATGTAATGCTGCTTTAATTATACCGAGGACAGGTAATGAACATATGCATGCCAATCATTGGCACATCCATCATATGTTTATGTTGACAGTTTATATTTTGAACATCTCTATCAACCAGTGGCTATGACATATTAGTTCTTGAGTTTTGTTGAGTCACTAAGTATCTCACAATATAGATATAGTAAATATTGCCATGTTTATCATACTCTGAATAGTAAACGCACTTACTTTGTTTAAATCGAATTGTTTAAAATGGATGGATGTTTAATATTACACAATCTATGTAGATGGTTCTTACTTTTATTAGTTCTAATACCACATGACTTTTATTAGTTCTAATACCACATTACTTTTATTAGTTCTAATACCACATGACTTTTATTAGTTCTAATACCACATGACTTTTATTAGTTCTAATACCACATTACTTTTATTAGCTCTAATACCACATGACTTTTATTAGTTCTAATACCACATGACTTTTATTAGTTCTAATACCACATGACTTTTTATTAGCTCTAATACCACATGACTTTTATTAGTTCTAATACCACATGACTTTTATTAGTTCTAATACCACATGACTTTTATTAGTTCTAATACCACATGACTTTTATTAGTTCTAATACCACATGACTTTTATTAGTTCTAATACCACATGACTTTTATTAGTTCTAATACCACATGACTTTTATTAGCTCTAATACCACATGACTTTTATTAGTTCTAATACCACATGACTTTTATTAGTTCTAATACCACATGACTTTTATTAGCTCTAATACCACATGACTTTTATTAGTCTAATACCACATGACTTTTATTAGTTCTAATACCACATGACTTTATTAGTTCTAATACCACATGACTTTTATTAGTTCTAATACCACATGACTTTTATTAGTTCTAATACCACATGACTTTTATTAGTTCTAATACCACATGACTTTTATTAGTTCTAATACCACATGACTTTTATTAGTTCTAATACCACATGATTTATTAGTTCTATACCACATGACTTTTATTAGTTCTAATACCACATACTTTTTTAGTTCTAATACCACATGACTTTTATTAGTTCTAATACAACATGACTTTTATTAGTTCTAATACCACATGATTTATTAGTTCTAATACCACATGACTTATTAGTACTAATACCACAAACTTTTATTAGTTCTAATACCACATGATTTATTAGTTCTAATACCACATGACTTATTAGTTCTAATACCACATTACTTTTATTAGCTCTAATACCACATGACTTTTATTAGTTCTAATACCTCATGACTTTTATTTCAGTTGTTTGTGTATGTCATGTGTGAATAAATATGTTTTTATATTAAGAGGGCCCATGCAAGATTAGCCTTGCTAAATGGGTTACACTCTCTATGTAAAGAATTTGCTTGCTAAAATCTTACTTACTAACAAACCAACATTTACAGTTAGTGACATTGTATGCAATATAGTATCCATTGATGAGTGTGGCATTTGAAAGACAGTTACACACACAAACACCCAGTTTCTGGGCACATCTTTAAAATCTGCTGAAATTATTACAAGCAGCACATTCCAAGTAAATGATTTTAAATAAATTCTCGGAACATACTTTAAATCCGTGACAGTTCTAGCCTGGAAAGTTTGATTGCTGCAGTAATGGGCATAACATTCGAAGTGATTGTTGGTATGTGCTGTTATGATATCACAGCTATCCAATAACTCTACAGACTGTCTCCATCGTCTCTCCAAGTCCAATAGAAACCTGCAAGGGTAATATCACAGATATCCAATAACTCTACAGACTGTCTCCATCGTCTCTCCAAGTCCAATAGAAACCTGCAAGGGTAATATCACAGCTATCCAATAACTCTACAGACTGTCTCCATCGTCTCTCCAAGTCCAATAGAAACCTGCAAGGGTAATATCACAGATATCCAATAACTCTACAGACTGTCTCCATCGTCTCTCCAAGTCCAATAGAAACCTGCAAGGGTAATATCACAGCTATCCAATAACTCTACAGACTGTCTCCATCGTCTCTCCAAGTCCAATAGAAACCTGCAAGGGTAATATCACAGATATCCAATAACTCTACAGACTGTCTCCATCGTCTCTCCAAGTCCAATAGAAACCTGCAAGGGTAATATCACAGATATCCAATAACACTACCTCCACCGTCTTCTCCAAGTCCAATAGAAACCTGCAAGGGTAATATCACAGATATCCGACAACTCTACAGACTGTCTCCATCGTCTCTCCAATAGATAGTCCAATAGAAACCTGCAAGTGTATAAGTAATGCTTCATTAAGTATCACATACAGCACATACTATTTCTTGCATAGCTTTGATGAAAATTTATTAGATAATTTCGTCATCATCACCGTCAAAGTCATTATCATCATCCATCAATCATCATCATCATCATCATCATCATCATCATCATCATCATCATCATCATCTCTAGTGTTTGATTCATTCTGTCAATAGTATACCATCAAACGTGTCTTAAGCAGCCAGTCAAAGGAATCACAGAAAGTGGCTGCTTAACACAGGTGGCTGCTTAATAGAGGTGACCACTAACACAGGTTTGACTGTACCCGCAGGTACAGTTGTTTAAAAACTGGATAAAAACGTCTCTCATATTTAGTGAACTTTTTCGTTGGACAGGACCGATTGGAATCCTTTCAGGTGATCTTGTCAATTTAGAAATAATGTAAAAAACCATTATATAGCAATATTGCAGGCACGGACGGACGGACAGCTGGGTGGAACCACGGACCTACCTCAAGCCAGCTAGATACCATCCTCACATGAAATAATTAGACCGCCCCCCCCAGTGAGTGGCAGGTGGGGCAATTTGAAGTCGACGACCGTAACCACTCGGCCCCCGAATATATTGTATTTTATATCACTAACAATCGACATATATAACTATGATGGTGACGAGATGTCATTTATACTAAATGCGCAGAAGACTAAATTTGAAATTAAGATATTATGGGACCAAAATCACCATATTGACCGATGGAAAACCGCACGACTGTCCCGATGGAAAAACACATGAATGACCGATGGGAAACCACCCGACTGACGGTTGGGAAACCGCTAGACTGACCAATGGAAAAGCACCCGACTGACCGATGGGAAACCACTAGACTGACCAATGGAAAAGCACCCGACTGACCGATGGGAAACCGCTAGACTGACCAATGGAAAAGCACCCGACTGACCGATGGGAAACCGCTAGACTGACCAATGGAAAAGCACCCGACTGACCAATTGAAAACTGCAAGGCTGACCAATGGAAAAGCACCCGACTGACCAATTGAAAACTGCAAGGCTGACCAATGGAAAAGCACCCGACTGACCAATTGAAAACTGCAAGGCTGACCAATGGAAAAGCACCCGACTGATCAATGGAACATCACCAGAGTGACCGATGGAAGTCCACCCGACGGACTGGTGGGACATTGGTTTGTCCTAAACCCACATATTTATGGACAACCTATACACTTACTTTTCACTAGTATTACGTATAACATCGATATTTGAGAATATCATGTGTCGTTCCTGTTTAGTGAGAACACCTTTGCCGGGTAAATCGCATCCTAACTCGTCCGAGTTGCGGAATACGTCGATAAACACGTTTAGGCTCTTGAGATATGTAGCTTCTGAGGTGATGATTTCAAACATGGACTGCAATCAAAGATTGGACACAATTGATGTTGCTAGAAATCAACTGACATGGACTGGTCCATGATATTCTTAGACCAATAAATGAATAAGAAAATTACATTCGGACCAGTTCATTTATCAAGATGGGTAATTTTGTCTAAAATTAGTAATACTACTTGCAAAAAGTGCAGATCCTGATGAGACGGCTCGTTACGAGCCGGCTCATCTGGATCTACACTTTTTGTAAGCCTATATAGAGGTCTGTGGTGTTGAAAGGGTTAAATAACCACATTCCACTGTGGAATGATGATGTATATGGAGTCACATGTCAGCCCAAACATTTACCATGTGTCGTGTTGCCACATGTACAGAGCAATATACATACTTAGCATATGACATCACCTTTCCTACTGTGGTGGCCATTTTGTCTGGCAAATTTTACAAGATATTATATAAATTATACAGTAGTAATTTAGTTTTCTTCATAAAACATTGGAAACATTTTAATCAACATGTATATCTACCATCAGTCTAACACTCTCACATTGGAAACATTTTAATCAACATGTATATCTACCATCAGTCTAACACTCTCACATTGGAAACATTTTAATCAACATGTATATCTACCATCAGTCTAACACTCTCACATTGGAAACATTTTAATCAACATGTATATCTACCATCAGTCTAACACTCTCACATTGGAAACATTTTAATCAACATGTATATCTACCATCAGTCTAACACTCACATTGGAAACATTTTAATCAACATGTATATCTACCATCAGTCTAACACTCTCACATTGGATACATTTTAATCAACATGTATATCTACCATCAGTCTAACACTCTCACATTGGAAACATTTTAATCAACATGTATATCTACCATCAGTCTAACACTCTCACATTGGAAACATTTTAATCAACATGTATATCTACCATCAGTCTAACATTCTCACATTGGAAACATTTTAATCAACATGTATATCTACCATCAGTCTAACACTCTCACATTGGATACATTTTAATCAACATGTATATCTACCATCAGTCTAACACTCTCACATTGGAAACATTTTAATCAACATGTATATCTACCATCAGTCTAACACTCTCACATTGGAAACATTTTAATCAACATGTATATCTACCATCAGTCTCACATTGGAAACATTTTAATCAACATGTATATCTACCATCAGTCTAACACTCTCACATTGGATACATTTTAATCAACATGTATATCTACCATCAGTCTAACACTCTCACATTGGAAACATTTTAATCAACATGTATATCTACCATCCATTTAACACTCTTCATATATTTATCACTATTATTTTTCATTGCATGCAACTTGTATATGTATTATTATGATGATGAGCTATGTAATGCTTAAGTCTAATAAACAATATGTTCTGTTCATAAAATATTATTTTATATCCCATAACCATGGCTCATACATTGTCATACAGCTCTAAATGGACCTTGTCATAGATCATACATTGTCATACAGCTCTAAATGGACATCACCATGGGTCATACATTGTCATACAGCTCTAAATGGACATCACCATGGATCATACATTGTCATACAGCTCTAAATGGACCTTGTGATGGATCATACCTTGTCATACAGCTCTAAATGGACATCACCATGGATCATACATTGTCATACAGCTCTAAATGGACATTGTCATAGATCATACATTGTCATACAGCTCTAAATGGACATTGTCATAGATCATACATTGTCATACAGCTCTAAATGGACATCACCATGGATCATACATTGTCATACAGCTCTAAATGGACATCACCATAGATCATACATTGTCATACAGCTCTAAATGGACATCACCATGGATCATACATTGTCATACAGCTCTAAATGGACCTTGTCATGGGTCATACATTGTCATACAGCTCTAAATGGACATCACCATGGATCATACATTGTCATACAGCTCTAAATGGACCTTGTCATGGGTCATACATTGTCATACAGCTCTAAATGGACATCACCATGGATCATACATTGTCATACAGCTCTAAATGGACCTTGTCATGGGTCATACATTGTCATACAGCTCTAAATGGACATCACCATGGATCATACATTGTCATACAGCTCTAAATGGACCTTGTCATGGGTCATACATTGTCATACAGCTCTAAATGGACATCACCATGGATCATACATTGTCATACAGCTCTAAATGGACCTTGTCATGGGTCATACATTGTCATACAGCTCTAAATGGACATCACCATGGATCATACATTGTCATACAGCTCTAAATGGACCTTGTCATGGGTCATACATTGTCATACAGCTCTAAATGGACATTGTGATAGATCATACATTGTCATACAGCTCTAAATGGACATTGTGATAGATCATACATTGTCATACAGCTCTAAATGGACCTTGTCATGGGTCATACATTGTCATACAGCTCTAAATGGACATTGTGATAGATCATACATTGTCATACAGCTCTAAATGGACATTGTGATAGATCATACATTGTCATACAGCTCTAAATGGACCTTGTCATGGGTCATACATTGTCATACAGCTCTAAATGGACATTGTGATAGATCATACATTGTCATACAGCTCTAAATGGACATTGTGATAGATCATACATTGTCATACAGCTCTAAATGGACCTTGTCATGGGTCATACATTGTCATACAGCTCTAAATGGACATTGTGATAGATCATACATTGTCATACAGCTCTAAATGGACATTGTGATAGATCATACATTGTCATACAGCTCTAAATGGACCTTGTCATGGGTCATACATTGTCATACAGCTCTAAATGGACATTGTGATAGATCATACATTGTCATACAGCTCTAAATGGACATTGTGATAGATCATATATTGTCATACAGCTCTAAATGGACATTGTGATAGATCATACATTGTCATACAGCTCTAAATGGACATCACCATGGATCATACATTGTCATACAGCTCTAAATGGACATCACCATAGATCATACATTGTCATACAGCTCTAAATGGACATCACCATGGATCATACATTGTCATACAGCTCTAAATGGACATCACCATGGATCATACATTGTCATACAGCTCTAAATGGACCTTGTCATGGGTCATACATTGTCATACAGCTCTAAATGGACATTGTGATAGATCATACATTGTCATACAGCTCTAAATGGACAATGTCATAGATCATACATTGTCATACAGCTCTAAATGGACATCACCATAGATCATACATTGTCATACAGCTCTAAATGGACATCACCATGGATCATACATTGTCATACAGCTCTAAATGGACATTGTGATAGATCATACATTGTCATACAGCTCTAAATGGACAATGTCATAGATCATACATTGTCATACAGCTCTAAATGGACATCACCATGGATCATACATTGTCATACAGCTCTAAATGGACATTGTGATAGATCATACATTGTCATACAGCTCTAAATGGACATCACCATGGATCATACATTGTCATACAGCTCTAAATGGACATTGTCATGGATCATACATTGTCATACAGCTCTAAATGGACATCACCATAGATCATACATTGTCATACAGCTCTAAATGGACATTGTCATAGATCATACATTGTCATACAGCTCTAAATGGACATCACCATGGATCATACATTGTCATACAGCTCTAAATGGACATCACCATAGATCATACATTGTCATACAGCTCTAAATGGACATCACCATGGATCATACATTGTCATACAGCTCTAAATGGACATTGTCATAGATCATACATTGTCATACAGCTCTAAATGGACATTGTCATGGATCATACATTGTCATACAGCTCTAAATGGACATCACCATAGATCATACATTGTCATACAGCTCTAAATGGACATCACCATGGATCATACATTGTCATACAGCTCTAAATGGACATCACCATGGATCATACATTGTCATACAGCTCTAAATGGACATCACCATAGATCATACATTGTCATACAGCTCTAAATGGACATCACCATGGATCATACATTGTCATACAGCTCTAAATGGACATCACCATGGATCATACATTGTCATACAGCTCTAAATGGACCTTGTCATGGGTCATACATTGTCATGGATCATACATTGTCATACAACTCTATATGGACATCACCATGGATCATACATTGTCATACAGCTCTAAATGGACCTTGTCATGGGTCATACATTGTCATACAGCTCTAAATGGACATCACCATGGATCATACATTGTCATACAGCTCTAAATGGACATTGTCATAGATCATACATTGTCATACAGCTCTAAATGGACATCACCATGGATCATACATTGTCATACAGCTCTAAATGGACATTGCCATGGATCATACATTGTCATACAGCTCTAAATGGACATTGTCATGGATCATACATTGTCATACAGCTCTAAATGGACATCACCATGGATCATACATTGTCATACAGCTCTAAATGGACATCACCATGGATCATACATTGTCATACAGCTCTAAATGGACATTGCCATGGATCATACATTGTCATACAGCTCTAAATGGACATTGTCATGGATCATACATTGTCATACAGCTCTAAATGGACATCACCATGGATCATACATTGTCATACAGCTCTAAATGGACATCACCATGGATCATACATTGTCATACAGCTCTAAATGGACATTGCCATGGATCATACATTGTCATACAGCTCTAAATGGACATTGTCATGGATCATACATTGTCATACAGCTCTAAATGGACATCACCATGGATCATACATTGTCATACAGCTCTAAATGGACATCACCATGGATCATACATTGTCATACAGCTCTAAATGGACATTGCCATGGATCATACATTGTCATACAGCTCTAAATGGACATTTGTCATGGCTCATACATTGTCATACAGCTCTAAATGGACCTTGTCATGGATCATACATTGTCATACAGCTCTAAATGGACCTATTTTTTGTAACATTTCACAAATTTCATATCACTAACGAATAAAAAAAAATGTGCCTGTATATTAATATTTAAACTGTGAAAATAGACTTTCAAAAATTCAAGCGTTAAGTTCTTAGAAATTCTAACCTAACCATTGTCAAAAAGTAAATTTATATTTATAAGTGTATGTAGGTGTATCATTAACATGATAACAAAATACAAAATTATGTTATTTCAATTAAAGAATTATTAGGAAAATTGTGAAATTGCCGTTTATTGAACTTGCCATAAAAGATGGCTCCAATATTTAGATTTTATCAGTGTTATCTCAGGCTGTATGAAGTATGTATTGAACTGCTACATTTATCTGTGTTATCTCAGGCTGTATGAAGTATGTATTGAACTGCTACACTTATCTGTGTTATCTCAGGCTGTATGTATTGAACTGCTACATTTATCAGTGTTATCTCAGGCTGTATGAAGTATGTATTGAACTGCTACAGCTATCAGTGTTATCTCAGACTGTATGCAGTATGTATTGAACTGCTACATTTATCAGTGTTATCTCAGGCTGTATGCAGTATGTATTGAACTGCTACATTTATCTGTGTTATCTCAGACTGTATGTATTGAACTGCTACATTTATCTGTGTTATCTCAAGCTGTATGTATTGAACTGCTACATTTATCTGTGTTATCTCAGACTGTATGTATTGAACTGCTACATTTATCTGTGTTATCTCAGGCTGTATGAAGTATGTATTGAACTGCTACATTTATCTGTGTTATCTCAAGCTGTATGTATTGAACTGCTACATTTATCTGTGTTATCTCAGGCTGTATGTATTGAACTGCTACATTTATCTGTGTTATCTCAAGCTGTATGTATTGAACTGCTACATGTATCTGTGTTATCTCAGACTGTATGAAGTATGTATTGAACTGCTACATTTATCTGTGTTATCTCAGACTGTATGCAGTATGTATTGAACTGCTACATTTATCTGTGTTATCTCAGGCTGTATGAAGTATGTATTGAACTGCTATATTTATCTGTGTTATCTCAGGCTGTATGAAGTATGTATTGAACTGCTACACTTATCTGTGTTATCTCAGGCTGTATGTATTGAACTGCTACATTTATCAGTGTTATCTCAGGCTGTATGAAGTATGTATTGAACTGCTACATTTATCTGTGTTATCTCAGGCTGTATGAAGTATGTATTGAACTGCTACATTTATCTGTGTTATCTCAGGCTGTATGTATTGAACTGCTAGATTTATCTGTGTTATCTCAGGCTGTATGAAGTATGTATTGAACTGCTACATTTATCTGTGTTATCTCAGGCTGTATGTATTGAACTGCTACATTTATCAGTGTTATCTCAGGCTGTATGAAGTATGTATTGAACTGCTACATTTATCTGTGTTATCTCAGGCTGTATGAAGTATGTATTGAACTGCTACATTTATCTGTGTTATCTCAGGCTGTATGTATTGAACTGCTAGATTTATCTGTGTTATCTCAGGCTGTATGAAGTATGTATTGAACTGCTACATTTATCTGTGTTATCTCAGGCTGTATGTATTGAACTGCTACATTTATCAGTGTTATCTCAGGCTGTATGAAGTATGTATTGAACTGCTACATTTATCTGTGTTATCTCAGGCTGTATGAAGTATGTATTGAACTGCTACATTTATCTGTGTTATCTCAGGCTGTATGAAGTATGTATTGAACTGCTACATTTATCTGTGTTATCTCAGACTGTATGTATTGAACTGCTACATTTATCTGTGTTATCTCAGGCTGTATGAAGTTTGTATTGAACTGCTACATTTATCTGTGTTATCTCAGGCTGTATGAAGTATGTATTGAACTGCTACATTCATTATGTTCCAAATTTCAAGACAAACATAGTGAGTATCCTTCATATACACAGGTGTGCGACAAGGTTATTTCACCACAGCAGTCTGAATATGTCGTCAGAAATGAGGCCCTGATAAAAGTAAAAGGATCTATTTTCTTAAAGACATCAATTTATTTCTAAGCAACAAGGCACATGGTTTTAGAATACTATGGGGTGATCTTAATGATATGCGTTCAGTACATGATTTCTAGGTCTGATGCGCATAAACATATAACTAAAACACTCCTTAATGAACAGGATTTAAATGAAGAAAACATAAACTAACATTTGGAGAGTAATGAATACAGATACACAGCGATACACACGGAGAAAATAACACTGAAAGAATCAGAAATGATATGTAGTTATTAACTCTTTCAACACCAAGTAACTGACATGGACTGGTACATGATATTCTTAGACCAATAAATGAATAACAAAATTACATTCGGACAAGTTCATTTATCAAGATGGGTAATTTTGTCTAAAATTAGTAATTCTACTTGCAAAAAGTGCAGATCCTGATGAGACGGCTCGTCATGAGCCGGCTCATCTGGATCTACACTTTTTGTAAGCCTATATAGAGGTCTGTGGTGTTGAAAGGGTTAAATAAAAGATGCTCTGAATTCTTCTGTATTTTATGCTGACATACGACTAGTGATATAAAATACGCAGACCATTATGCAATTTCTTTGAAAATATTCAAGCTCTCAAATCGAGGTCCAGAATATTGGAAATTCAACAATATGCTTTTAAAAGATCAACATCATACATCCATTATTAATAACACTATAGGAGAACAAGAACAAATATATACTAAAATAACATCAAAACATTCGTTATGGGAATTATGCAAATTGCAATAAAAGATAAATCAATAAACATATGCAAAGTCATCATGTAAACAGACAAGAAATAAAGACAACAATTAGAAAATACACAAGCTCTATTGTAAAAGAAAGAAAATACACAAGTTCTATTGTAAAAGACAGAAAATACACAAGCTCTATTGTAAAAGACAGAAAATACACAAACTCTATTGTAAAAGACAGAAAATACACAAACTCTATTGTAAAAGAAAGAAAATACACAAGCTCTATTGTAAAAGACAGAAAATACACAAGCTCTATTGTAAAAGACAGAAAATACACAAGCTCTATTGTAAAAGACAGAAAATACACAAACTCTATTGTAAAAGACAGAAAATACACAAGCTCTATTGTAAAAGAAAGAAAATACACAAGCTCTATTGTACAAGACAGAAAATACACAAGCTCTATTGTAAAAGAAAGAAAATACACAAGCTCTATTGTAAAAGAAAGAAAATACACAAGCTCTATTGTACAAGACAGAAAATACACAAGCTCTATTGTAAAAGACAGAAAATACACAAGCTCTATTGTAAAAGACAGAAAATACACAAGCTCTATTGTAAAAGAAAGAAAATACACAAGCTCTATTGTAAAAGAAAGAAAATACACAAGCTCTATTGTAAAAGAAAGAAAATACACAAGCTCTATTGTAAAAGAAAGAAAATACACAAGCTCTATTGTACAAGACAGAAAATACACAAGCTCTATTGTAAAAGACAGAAAATACACAAGCTCTATTGTAAAAGACAGAAAATACACAAGCTCTATTGTAAAAGACAGAAAATACACAAGCTCTATTGTACAAGACAGAAAATACACAAGCTCTATTGTAAAAGACAGAAAATACACAAGTTCTATTGTAAAAGAAAGAAAATACACAAGTTCTATTGTAAAAGACAGAAAATACACAAGCTCTATTGTACAAGACAGAAAATACACAAGCTCTATTGTGAAAGAAAGAAAATACACAAGCTCTATTGTAAAAGAAAGAAAATACACAAGCTCTATTGTACAAGACAGAAAATACACAAGCTCTATTGTAAAAGATAGAAAATACACAAGCTCTATTGTAAAAGACAGAAAATACACAAGCTCTATTGTAAAAGAAAGAAAATACACAAGCTCTATTGTACAAGACAGAAAATACACAAGTTCTATTGTAAAAGAAAGAAAATACACAAGCTCTATTGTGAAAGAAAGAAAATACACAAGCTCTATTGTAAAAGAAAGAAAATACACAAGCTCTATTGTACAAGACAGAAAATACACAAGTTCTATTGTAAAAGAAAGAAAATACACAAGCTCTATTGTAAAAGAAAGAAAATACACAAGCTCTATTGTAAAAGAAAGAAAATACACAAGCTCTATTGTACAAGACAGAAAATACACAAGCTCTATTGTAAAAGACAGAAAATACACAAGCTCTATTGTAAAAGACAGAAAATACACAAGCTCTATTGTAAAAGAAAGAAACTACACAAGCTCTATTGTAAAAGACAGAAAATACACAAGCTCTATTGTAAATGAAAGAAAATACACAAGCTCTATTGTAAAAGACAGAAAATACACAAGCTCTATTGTACAAGACAGAAAATACACAAGCTCTATTGTAAAAGAAAGAAAATACACAAGCTCTATTGTAAAAGAAAGAAAATAACAAGCTCTATTGTAAAAGAAAGAACCTACACAAGCTCTATTGTGGAAGTCGTGATAGCGCAGTGGATACGCGTTCGCTTCAGGTGCGAAAGGTCCGGAGTTCGAGCCCCACTGGAGCCGTTACGATTGTGCCCTTAGGCAAGGCATTTAAATTCCACGTTGCCTCTTCTCTCTCCCTCGTGGCGATGGATTCCATCAGGAATGAGGTCTCGAGAGTGATTTATATAAGTTGAAATAACTTGTTTCGCAATCGAGCTAAAATAAATTTGTATAAACTAAGCTCTATTGTACAAGACAGAAAATACACAAGCTCTATTGTAAAATACAGAAAATACACAAGCTCTATTGTACAAGACAGAAAATACACAAGCTCTATTGTACATGACAGAAAATACACAAGCTCTATTGTAAAAGAAAGAAAATACACAAGCTCTATTGTACAAGACAGAAAATACACAAGCTCTATTGTAAAAGAAAGAAAATACACAAGCTCTATTGTAAAAGAGAGAAAATACACAAGCTCTATTGTACAAGACAGAAAATACACAAGCTCTATTGTAAAAGACAGAACATACACAAGCTCTATTGTACAAGACAGAAAATACACAAGCTCTATTGTAAAAGAAAGAAATTATGAAGCAACAAATATTGGTTATAAAATCCAATCATTATAGTATTCTCCCTATTAAATTACAACCTTAGTCATGAATCTTAAGTGGGTCTGATAATGCAACCGGCAATATAGTCTGCAAGCAAAGATGTCGGCCTAATTAGTATCCACTACCCAAAATGTAAACCAATAATACCTGCCTAAGCTTGGATATCACATTCACAACTCACCTCTTGTAACTTTCTTTTCTCTGGCGACATTGTGTTTAATATACCACTGGATACAACCTGCAGAGAGACAGACAGCACAGATATTCCACATGAAATTGCACCTAAAGTATGGAACATATATTGATGATACTATCAATAGTTAACGAAGACTATATTTTGCTAACAAGTGGAATTAACGGAAAATGAACATTTCAATATTTTGAAACCTGGGATGTCTCCCATCCTCCTTTCATATTTGTACATAGTAGTTGTAGAAAACAGTACTCATTTAGTAGTTGTAGAAAACAGTACTCATTTAGTAGTTGTAGAAAACAGTACTCATTTAGTAGTTGTAGAAAACAGTACTCATTTAGTAGTTGTAGAAAACAGTACTCATTTAGTAGTTGTAGAAAACAGTACTCATTTAGTAGTTGCAGAAAACAGTACTCATTTAGTAGTTGCAGAAAACAGTACTCATTTAGTAGTTGTAGAAAACAGTACTCATTTAGTAGTTGTAGAAAACAGTACTCATTTAGTAGTTGCAGAAAACAGTACTCATTTAGTAGTTGTAGAAAACAGTACTCATTTAGTAGTTGTAGAAAACAGTACTCATTTAGTAGTTGTAGTACCAGTACTCATTTAGTAGTTGTAGAAAACAGTACTCATTTAGTAGTTGTAGTACCAGTACTCATTTAGTAGTTGTAGAAAACAGTACTCATTTAGTAGTTGTAGAAACCAGTACTCATTTAGTAGTTGTAGAAAACAGTACTCATTTAGTAGTTGTAGAAAACAGTACTCATTTAGTAGTTGTAGAAAACAGTACTCATTTAGTAGTTGTAGTACCAGTACTCATTTAGTAGTTGTAGAAAACAGTACTCATTTAGTAGTTGTAGAAACCAGTACTCATTTAGTAGTTGTAGAAAACAGTACTCATTTAGTAGTTGTAGAAAACAGTACTCATTTAGTAGTTGTAGAAACCAGTACTCATTTAGTAGTTGTAGTACCAGTACTCATTTAGTAGTTGCAGAAAACAGTACTCATTTAGTAGTTGTAGAAAACAGTACTCATTTAGTAGTTGTAGAAACCAGTACTCATTTAGTAGTTGTAGAAAACAGTACTCATTTAGTAGTTGTAGAAAACAGTACTCATTTAGTAGTTGTAGTACCAGTACTCATTTAGTAGTTGTAGAAAACAGTACTCATTTAGTAGTTGTAGAAAACAGTACTCATTTAGTAGTTGTAGAAAACAGTACTCATTTAGTAGTTGTAGAAAACAGTACTCATTTAGTAGTTGTAGAAAACAGTACTCATTTAGTAGTTGTAGAAAACAGTACTCATTTAGTAGTTGTAGAAAACAGTACTCATTTAGTAGTTGTAGAAAACAGTACTCATTTAGTAGTTGTAGAAAACAGTACTCATTTAGTAGTTGTAGAAAACAGTACTCATTTAGTAGTTGTAGAAAACAGTACTCATTTAGTAGTTGTAGAAAACAGTACTCATTTAGTAGTTGTAGTACCAGTACTCATTTAGTAGTTGTAGAAAACAGTACTCATTTAGTAGTTGTAGAAAACAGTACTCATTTAGTAGTTGTAGAAAACAGTACTCATTTAGTAGTTGTAGAAAACAGTACTCATTTAGTAGTTGTAGAAAACAGTACTCATTTAGTAGTTGTAGAAAACAGTACTCATTTAGTAGTTGTAGAAAACAGTACTCATTTAGTAGTTGTAGAAAACAGTACTCATTTAGTAGTTATTGAAAACAGTACTCATTTAGTAGTTGTAGAAAACAGTACTCATTTAGTAGTTGTAGAAAACAGTACTCATTTCTCCAACTGCCACAGGAGCCTGACATTGTTCTATTGTTGTCACATATTAACCCTTTGCCTGCTGAGTAAATAAAATCACATTTGCAAACAACATAGATCCAGATCAGCCGCGGTGTAACGCCTCGTCTAATCAGGATCTATGTTGTTTGTTATTCAGCTAAGTGTTTTAGCTCCACTATCCGAATAGCAAACAGCATAGAGCCTGATCAGACGGCACGTTCTGTGCCGTCTGATCTGGCTCTATACTGTTTGCAAAGGTGATTTTATCTGCCGCTAGCGTGCAAAGCGTTAATATCATTATCACTTGCGAACGCGCAGCCATGATTATAGTGGTGAAAGGCAAGTTCTAACAGCGGCGTGCTAGACAACTCGACCAAAGAAGCATTTACAATTTTGGAAGAATTTCAGAATCTTGCTCATAATGATTAAATTAAATATTGCAAGTTATAAAATATTAATGTTTTGTGAATACACTTCAATGAAATAGAATCGAATGCTAAGAGATCTGATAAACCTTCCTGATTTGAAACCTTCCTGATCTTGATGAATAATTTGGTCTCGGGCTGGTTCCCCCATTCAGTTTGCTATCACTGTAGATGCTAACTTTTATATAACTTCTAAGAAATTGGTCTCCAATTCGTAAGTAAATGTCTAATTTTAGCTGGCTTTGGGAGGCAAACAATTCCCTGTTCTTGTGCTACTGATAATTTACCTATATTATGCTTGTGTTTGTTATCTACATGTTATATTGTGCTTGTGTTTGCTATATACATGTTATATTGTGCTTGCTATCTACATGTTATATTGTGCTTGTGTTTGTTATCTACATGTTATATTGTGCTTGTGTTTGTTATCTACATGTTATATTGTGCTTGTGTTTGTTATCTACATGTTATATTATGCTTGTGTTTGTTATCTACATGTTATATTATGCTTGTGTTTGTTATCTACATGTTATATTGTGCTTGTGTTTGTTATCTACATGTTATATTATGCTTGTGTTTGTTATCTACATGTTATATTATGCTTGTGTTTGCTATATACATGTTATATTGTGCTTGTGTTTGCTATATACATGTTATATTGTGCTTGTGTTTGTTATCTACATGTTATATTGTGCTTGTGTTTGTTATCTACATGTTATATTGTGCTTGTGTTTGTTATCTACATGTTATATTGTGCTTGTGTTTGCTATATACATGTTATATTGTGCTTGTTATCTACATGTTATATTGTGCTTGTGTTTGCTATATACATGTTATATTGTGCTTGTGTTTGTTATCTACATGTTATATTGTGCTTGTGTTTGCTATATACATGTTATATTGTGCTTGTGTTTGTTATCTACATGTTATATTGTGCTTGTGTTTGTTATCTACATGTTATATTGTGCTTGTGTTTGCTATATACATGTTATATTGTGCTTGTTATCTACATGTTATATTGTGCTTGTGTTTGTTATCTACATGTTATATTGTGCTTGTGTTTGCTATATACATGTTATATTGTGCTTGTGTTTGTTATCTACATGTTATATTGTGCTTGTGTTTGCTATATACATGTTATATTGTGCTTGTGTTTGCTATATACATGTTATATTGTGCTTGTGTTTGTTATCTACATGTTATATTGTGCTTGTGTTTGCTATATACATGTTATATTGTGCTTGTGTTTGTTATCTACATGTTATATTGTGCTTGTGTTTGCTATATACATGTTATATTGTGCTTGTGTTTGCTATCTACATGTTATATTATGCTTGTGTTTGCTATATACATGTTATATTATGCTTGTGTTTGCTATATACATGTTATATTGTGCTTGTGTTTGCTATATACATGTTATATTGTGCTTGTGTTTGTTATCTACATGTTATATTGTGCTTGTGTTTGTTATCTACATGTTATATTGTGCTTGTGTTTGTTATCTACATGTTATATTATGCTTGTGTTTGCTATATACATGTTATATTGTGCTTGTGTTTGCTATATACATGTTATATTGTGCTTGTGTTTGCTATATACATGTTATATTATGCTTGTGTTTGTTATCTACATGTTATATTGTGCTTGTGTTTGCTATATACATGTTATATTGTGCTTGTGTTTGCTATCTACATGTTATATTGTGCTTGTGTTTGATATATACATGTTATATTGTGCTTGTGTTTGCTATATACATGTTATATTGTGCTTGTGTTTGCTATATACATGTTATATTGTGCTTGTGTTTGCTATATACATGTTATATTGTGCTTGTGTTTGCTATATACATGTTATATTGTGCTTGTGTTTGCTATATACATGTTATATTGTGCTTGTGTTTGGTATCTACATGTTATATTGTGCTTGTGTTTGCTATATACATGTTATATTGTGCTTGTGTTTGCTATATACATGTTATATTGTGCTTGTGTTTGCTATATACATGTTATATTGTGCTTGTGTTTGTTATATACATGTTATATTGTGCTTGTGTTTGTTATATACATGTTATATTGTGCTTGTGTTTGTTATCTACATGTTATATTGTGCTTGTGTTTGTTATCTACATGTTATATTGTGCTTGTGTTTGTTATCTACATGTTATATTGTGCTTGTGTTTGTTATCTACATGTTATATTGTGCTTGTGTTTGTTATCTACATGTTATATTGTGCTTGTGTTTGCTATATACATGTTATATTGTGCTTGTGTTTGTTATCTACATGTTATATTGTGCTTGTGTTTGTTATCTACATGTTATATTGTGCTTGTGTTTGCTATATACATGTTATATTGTGCTTGTTATATACATGTTATATTGTGCTTGTGTTTGCTATATACATGTTATATTGTGCTTGTTATCTACATGTTATATTGTGTTTGCTATATACATGTTATATTGTGCTTGTGTTTGCTATATACATGTTATATTGTGCTTGTGTTTGCTATATACATGTTATATTGTGCTTGTGTTTGCTATATACATGTTATATTGTGCTTGTTATCTACATGTTATATTGTGTTTGCTATATACATGTTATATTGTGCTTGTGTTTGCTATATACATGTTATATTGTGCTTGTGTTTGTTATATACATGTTATATTGTGCTTGTGTTTGCTATATACATGTTATATTGTGCTTGTTATCTACATGTTATATTGTGTTTGCTATATACATGTTATATTGTGCTTGTGTTTGCTATATACATGTTATATTGTGCTTGTGTTTGTTATCTACATGTTATATTGTGCTTGTGTTTGTTATCTACATGTTATATTGTGCTTGTGTTTGTTATCTACATGTTATATTGTGCTTGTGTTTGTTATCTACATGTTATATTGTGCTTGTGTTTGTTATCTACATGTTATATTGTGCTTGTGTTTGCTATATACATGTTATATTGTGCTTGTGTTTGCTATATACATGTTATATTGTGCTTGTGTTTGCTATATACATGTTATATTGTGCTTGTGTTTGCTATATACATGTTATATTGTGCTTGTTATCTACATGTTATATTGTGTTTGCTATATACATGTTATATTGTGCTTGTGTTTGCTATATACATGTTATATTGTGCTTGTGTTTGTTATATACATGTTATATTGTGCTTGTGTTTGCTATATACATGTTATATTGTGCTTGTTATCTACATGTTATATTGTGTTTGCTATATACATGTTATATTGTGCTTGTGTTTGCTATATACATGTTATATTGTGCTTGTGTTTGTTATCTACATGTTATATTGTGCTTGTGTTTGTTATCTACATGTTATATTGTGCTTGTGTTTGTTATCTACATGTTATATTGTGCTTGTGTTTGTTATCTACATGTTATATTGTGCTTGTGTTTGCTATATACATGTTATATTGTGCTTGTGTTTGCTATATACATGTTATATTGTGCTTGTGTTTGCTATATACATGTTATATTGTGCTTGTGTTTGCTATATACATGTTATATTGTGCTTGTGTTTGCTATATACATGTTATATTGTGCTTGTGTTTGTTATCTACATGTTATATTGTGCTTGTGTTTGTTATATACATGTTATATTGTGCTTGTGTTTGTTATCTACATGTTATATTGTGCTTGTGTTTGTTATCTACATGTTATATTGTGCTTGTGTTTGTTATCTACATGTTATATTGTGCTTGTGTTTGCTATATACATGTTATATTGTGCTTGTGTTTGCTATATACATGTTATATTGTGCTTGTGTTTGCTATATACATGTTATATTGTGCTTGTGTTTGCTATATACATGTTATATTGTGCTTGTTATCTACATGTTATATTGTGTTTGCTATATACATGTTATATTGTGCTTGTGTTTGCTATATACATGTTATATTGTGCTTGTGTTTGTTATCTACATGTTATATTGTGCTTGTGTTTGTTATCTACATGTTATATTGTGCTTGTGTTTGGTATCTACATGTTATATTGTGCTTGTGTTTGCTATATACATGTTATATTGTGCTTGTGTTTGCTATATACATGTTATATTGTGCTTGTGTTTGCTATATACATGTTATATTGTGCTTGTGTTTGTTATATACATGTTATATTGTGCTTGTGTTTGTTATCTACATGTTATATTGTGCTTGTGTTTGCTATATACATGTTATATTGTGCTTGTGTTTGTTATCTACATGTTATATTGTGCTTGTGTTTGTTATCTACATGTTATATTGTGCTTGTGTTTGTTATCTACATGTTATATTGTGCTTGTGTTTGTTATCTACATGTTATATTGTGCTTGTGTTTGTTATCTACATGTTATATTGTGCTTGTGTTTGTTATCTACATGTTATATTGTGCTTGTGTTTGTTATCTACATGTTATATTGTGCTTGTGTTTGTTATCTACATGTTATATTGTGCTTGTGTTTGTTATCTACATGTTATATTGTGCTTGTGTTTGTTATCTACATGTTATATTGTGCTTGTGTTTGCTATATACATGTTATATTATGCTTGTGTTTGCTATATACATGTTATATTATGCTTGTGTTTGTTATCTACATGTTATATTGTGCTTGTGTTTGCTATATACATGTTATATTGTGCTTGTGTTTGCTATATACATGTTATATTGTGCTTGTGTTTGCTATATACATGTTATATTGTGCTTGTGTTTGCTATATACATGTTATATTGTGCTTGTGTTTGCTATATACATGTTATATTGTGCTTGTGTTTGCTATCTACATGTTATATTGTGCTTGTGTTTGGTATCTACATGTTATATTGTGCTTGTGTTTGCTATATACATGTATATAGAGCAATAAAATATCAAAGCAAAGGAACAAACTTCTCTTTTTTTTTCCGTATTTCCAAGATCATGACAAGATCCTGACAATTGTGAAAAATACCTTTAATCGATCACACATTTTGGTAATATTTTCATGAACAATACCACAGCTCAACATATCTTCAAGCATCGATTCTGCCTATTTGGTTTTCCATATTACATGTAATATTGCGTGGCATCCGTGGTCCAGTGGTAGAGAATCGGTCCTGGGTTCGATACTCGGTCAGGTCACGTATGTAGTGTCATTGAGCAAGGCACCTCACACACACATTGCTTAGTACTGGTTAATCGCTTAATCCTTTCAACACCACAGACCTCTAAATAGGCTTACAAAAAGTGTAGATCCAGATGAGCCGGCTCGTGACGAGCCGTCTCATCAGGATCTGCACTTTTTGCCAGTGATATGACTATTTTTAGACATAATTACCCATTTTGATAAATGAACTTGTCCGAATGTAATTTTCTTATTAATTTATTGGTCTAAGAATATCATGGACCAGTCCATGTCAGTTACTTGGTGTTGAAAGGGTTAAGCCTGCCCAGGAAAAACATGTCTAGGTTCCCACAAGTAGTTTGACATTAAACGAACATACATACATAATTATTCTACAGATTGTGTGAATCATCTTTATATACAGACCTCCGGCATTTCTACCCAGAATACTCGCATATTCTTGCCTGACTTTCCCAACCTCTCTAAGGTGGATCGTTTAGCGTTTTCTCCCGTTCCATCTATAATACAATATAGTTTAACATCTAATCAGTATTCTCCGTTCTCTTACAATCATCCATTGCGGTAAGATAAACATGATATATTTTGACAGACAGCGGAACTACAACATTTCAGGGAATATTATGCACACTTTCGAAATGGTACACCAGTTGGATTTGTGTTATTGATTTCATGTTTTCCTACAAAACAAAGCCTACTGTAAAAGCAATTCTCATGAATCTGAACTATTTACCAATTATTTAAACCATTAAAGAGAATTATAATGGTAACTTAAAATGACACGCTTTATTGGAACTTTGGTTGTTCGTCTCCGTGGACGAGTGGTTAAGGTCGCTGACTTGTATACAACCGTAACCTATTGTCACGATGTTAACGGGTTCAAGCCTCACTTGGTTGTTTATACGGTACAGCAGTACAGTTCCGAGTATATGGCGCTGATAATACTAGACAGTAGGGTTTTATCATTTACATGGAAGCAAAACTATGAGATATGGAAGCAACATTGAACACATGCGGGAATTACGCAGATGCAGAAAACACACGTATTCGAATGCGATCAGTTGTATCTTAACCCATTCAACACCAAGTAACTCACATGGACTGGTCCATGATATTCATAAACCAATAAATGAATCAGAAAATCACATTTGGACAAGTTCATTTATCAAAATGGGTAATTATGTCTAAAAATAGTCATATCACTGGCAAAAAGTGCAGATCCTGATGAGACGGCTCATCACGAGCCGGCTCATCTGGATCTACACTTTTTGTAAGCCTATTTAGAGGTCTGTGGTGTTGAAAGGGTTAATACAGGCGATGGTAAGGCAGAGGAGGTCCAAATTAGAAATTACACAAATGCTTCTGTACCACACGGGGTGTAATACGACATATATATGTAAATGTATAACGAGACATCTCTAATTTTATATTACCTCCTTTGGCAGATAAAGTATGCTTTATCCTAAAATGTAAATAGGTTCTTTTAGTTGGAATCCTTTGTGTTTACTGTTGTTCCCTAACCAGATGTTGCGGTATGATAAATGTGATTTGATCAAAATCGTGTTAATTAACGGATAGCATTGTTTTACAAATAAGTACCAATTGCATAATTATACTGTAGGAGATTTGTCGAGATATAGTCATTTAATAATCATAAAATTGCTACCATGTTGTGTAAAGGAAACAACGATTAAAAAGGAAGGAAACATTTAATGGGACCTACTTCTAGGCAGTATTCATGGACAATAACTCACCGATACTTGTCTATGCGCATCATCAACATATGTCGTGTGCAGCAGGATTCAGCATCATCAGTAGGTGCACACAGGCGCCTCCGTGTCTGAGTGGTTACGGTAATTGACTTCAAATCACGTATCATGTAGGTTCGAATCCTAATGTGGCGCTGTAGGTTCGAATCCCAATGAGGTGTCAAATTATTTCCTGTGAGGAAGCTATCCAGCTGGCTTTTGGAAGGTCGGTGGTTCTATCCGGGTTCCCGTCCGTGCCTGAAATACTGTCCGGAGGGGGGAAGGGGCACTTGGGTCCTTCCTCAACCAATAACAGCTGGAATGACGTCATATCGACATTTGGCATGACCTCATTTCCTTACAACAAACATATGCCGGCAGATAGACGAGTTGCGCCCAAAACGAGGACGACAGTGAACTATACCTGATACTTTATCGTCGTCATAGAACTGATACAGCGCCCCGGACTCCAGCTCTGACTTGTATCTCCCATGCTCGTCCTTCTCATCACTCTGTTAATATGTACAATATCATATATTATATATGTCTAACTTACACACTATACTTGTACAATATCATATATTATATATGTCTAACTTACACACTATACTTGTACAATATCATATATTATATATGTCTAACTTACACACTATGCTTGTACAATATCATATATTATATCTGTGTAACTTACACACTATACTTGTACAAAATACTGATTTGGAGAAAATACATACACTGTGTAATGGATGCAGTGATCCCATAGTAACCAGTGTGTAATGGATGCAGTGATCCCATAGTAACCATTGTATAATGGTTGCAGTGATCTCATTGTAACCGTTGTGTAATGGGTGCAGTGACCCCATCGTACCCGGTGTATAATGGATGCAGTGACCCCATCGTACCCGGTGTATAATGGATGCAGTGACCCCATCGTACCCGGTGTATAATGGATGCAGTGACCCCATCGTACCCGGTGTATAATGGATGCAGTGACCCCATCGTACCCGGTGTATAATGGATGCAGTGACCCCATCGTAACTGTTGTGTAATGGGTGCAGTGATCTCATCGTACCCGGTGTATAATGGATGCAGTGACCCCATCGTAACTGTTGTGTAATGGGTGCAGTGACCCCATCGTACCCGGTGTATAATGGATGCAGTGACCCCATCGTACCCGGTGTATAATGGATGCAGTGACCCCATCGTAACTGTTGTGTAATGGGTGCAGTGATCTCATCGTAACCGGTCTGTAATGGATGCAGTGATCTCATCGTAACCGGTGTATAATGGATGCAGTGATCTCATCGTAACCGGTCTGTAATGGATGCAGTGATCTCATCGTAATCAGTGTGTAATGGATGCAGTGATCCCATCGTAACCGTTGTATAATGGGTGCAGTGACCTCATCATAACCGGTGTGTAATGGATGCAGTGATCCCATCATAACCGGTGTGTAATGGGTGTAGTGATCCCATCATAACTGGTGTGTAATGGGTGCAGTGATCCCATCATAACCGGTGTGTAATGGATGCAGTGATCCCATCATAACCGGTGTGTAATGGATGCAGTGATCCCATCATAACCGGTGTGTAATGGGTGCAGTGATCCCATCATAACCGGTGTGTAATGGATGCAGTGATCTCATCATAACCGGTGTGTAATGGATGCAGTGATCTCATCATAACCGGTGTGTAATGGATGCAGTGATCTCATCATAACCGGTGTGTAATGGATGCAGTGATCTCATCATAACCGGTGTGTAATGGATGCAGTGATCCCATCGTAATCGGTGTGTAATGGATGCAGTGATCCCATCATAACCGTTGTGTAATGGGTGCAGTGACCTCATCATAACCGGTGTTTAACGGATGCAGTGACCCCATAGTAACCGTTGTGTAATGGGTGCAGTGATCCCATCGTAACCGGTGTATAATTGGTGCAGTGATCCCATCGTACCACAGTAATGTACCGACTACCACAGTAATGTACCGACTACCACAGTAATGTACCGACTACCAGAGTAATGTACCAGCTACCACAGTAATGTACCGACTACCACAGTAATTTACCTACTACCAGAGTAATTTACCGACTACCACAGTAATGTACCGACTACCACAGTAATTTACCAACTACCAGAGTAATTTACCGACTAACACAGTAATGTACCGACTACCAGAGTAATTTACCAACTAACACAGTAATTTACCGACTACCACAGTAATTTACCGACTACCAGAGTAATTTACCGACTACCACAATAATTTACTGACTACCACAGTAATTTACCGACTACCACAGTAATTGACCAACTACCAGAGTAATTTACCAACTACCAGAGTAATTTACTGACTACCACAGTAACTTACCGACTACCAGAGTAATTTACCAACAACCAGAGTAATTTACCGACTACCACAGTAATTTACCGACTACCACAGTAATTTACCGACTACCAGAGTAATTTACCAACTAACACAGTAATTTACCGACTACCACGGTAATTTACCGACTACCACGGTAATTTACTGACTACCACAGTAATGTACCGACTACCACAGTAATGTACCGACTACCACAGTAATGTACCGACTACCACAGTAATGTACCGACTATCACAGTAATGTACCGACTACCAGAGTAATTTACCGAATACCACAGTAATGTACCGACTACCACAGTAATGTACCGACTACCAGAGTAATGTACCAACTACCACAGTAATGTACCGACTACCACAGTAATGTACCGACTACCACAGTAATGTACCGACTACCACAGTAATGTACCGACTACCACAGTAATGTACTGACTACCACAGTAATTTACCGACTACCAGAGTAATTTACCGACTACCACAGTAATGTACCGACAACCACAGTAATTTTCCAACTACCAGAGTAATTTACCGACTACCAGAGTAATTTACCGACTACCACAATAATTTACCGACTACCACAGTAATGTACCGACTACAACAGTAATTGACCAACTACCACAGTAATTTACCGACTACCAAAGTAATTTACCAACTACCAGAGTAATTTACCGACTACCACAGTAATGTACCGACTACCACAGTAATTTACCGACTACCAGAGTAAATTACCAACTAACACAGTAATTTACCGACTACCACGGTAATCTACCGACTACCACAGTAATTTACCGACTACCACAGTAATGTACCGACTACCACAGTAATGTACCGACTACCACAGTAATGTACCGACTATCACAGTAATGTACCGACTACCAGAGTAATTTACTGACTACCACAGTAATGTACCGACTACCACAGTAATGTACCGACTACCAGAGTAATGTACCGACTACCAGAGTAATGTACCAACTACCACAGTAATGTACCGACTACCACAGTAATTTACCGACTACCAAGAGTAATTTACTGACTACCACAGTAATGTACCGACTACCAGAGTAATTTACCGACTACCACAGTAATGTACCGACTACCACAGTAATGTACCGACTACCACAGTAATGTACCGACTACCACAGTAATTTACCGACTACCATAGTAATGTACCGACTACCACAGTAATGTACCGACTACCAGAGTAATGTACCAACTACCACAGTAATGTACCGACTACCACAGTAATGTACCGACTACCACAGTAATGTACCGACTACCAGAGTAATGTACCAACTACCACAGTAATGTACCGACTACCAGAGTAATTTACCAACTACCACAGTAATGTACCGACTACCACAGTAATGTACCGACTACCACAGTAATGTACCGACTACCAGAGTAATGTACCAACTACCACAGTAATGTACCGACTACCACAGTAATGTATCGACTACCAGATTAATTTACCAACTAACACAGTAATTTACCGACTACCACAGTAATTTACCGACTATCACAGTAATGTACCAACTACCACAGTAATGTACCGACTACCACAGTAATGTACCGACTACCACAGTAATGTACCGACTACCAGAGTAATTTACCGACTACCACAGTAATGTACCGACTACCAGAGTAATTTACCGACTACCACAGTAATGTACCGACTACCAGAGTACTTTACCGACTACCACAGTAATGTACCGACTACCACAGTAATGTACCGACTACCAGAGTAATGTACCAACTACCACAGTAATGTACCGACTACCACAGTAATGTACCGACTACCACAGTAATGTACCGACTACCAGAGTAATGTACCAACTACCACAGTAATGTACCGACTACCAGAGTAATTTACCGACTACCACAGTAATGTACCGACTACCACAGTAATGTACCGACTACCACAGTAATGTACCGACTACCACAGTAATGTACCGACTACCAGAGTAATGTACCAACTACCACAGTAATGTACCGACTACCACAGTAATTTACCGACTACCAGATTAATTTACCAACTAACACAGTAATGTACCGACTACCACAGTAATTTATCGACTACCAGAGTAATTTACCGACTACCACAGTAATTTACCGACTACCAGATTAATTTACCAACAAACACAGTAATGTACCGACTACCACAGTAATTTATCGACTACCAGAGTAATTTACCGACTACCACAGTAATGTACCGACTACCACAGTAATCTACCGACTACCAGAGTAATTTACCGACTACCAGAGTACTTTACCGACTACCACAATAATTTACCAACTACCACAGTAATATACCGACTACCACAGTAATTGACCAACTACCAGAGTAATTTACCAACTACCAGAGTAATTTACCGACTACCACAGTAATTTACTGACTACCAGAGTAATTTACCAACTACCAGAGTAATTTACCGACTACCACAGTAATTTACCGACTACCACAGTAATTTACCGACTACCAGAGTAATTTACCAACTAACACAGTAATTTACCGACTACCACAGTAATTTACTGACTACCACAGTAATGTACCGACTACCACAGTAATGTACCGACTACCAGAGTAATGTACCAATACCACAGTAATGTACCGACTACCACAGTAATTTATCGACTACCAGAGTAATTTACCGACTACCACAGTAATGTACCGACTACCAGAGTAATTTACCGACTACCATAGTAATGTACCGACTACCACAGTAATGTACCGACTACCACAGTAATGTACCGACTACCACAGTAATGTACCGACTACCAGAGTAATTTACCGACTACCACAGTAATGTACCGACTACCACAGTAATGTACAGACTACCAGAGTAATGTACCAACTACCACAGTAATGTACCGACTACCACAGTAATGTACCGACTACCACAGTAATGTACCGACTACCACAGTAATGTACCGACAACCAGAGTAATGTACCAACTACCACAGTAATGTACCGACTACCACAGTAATGTACCGACTACAACAGTAATGTACCGACTACCAGAGTAATTTACCGACTACCACAGTAATGTACCGACTACCACAGTAATTTACCGACTACCAGAGTAATGTACCTACTACCACAGTAAGGTACCGACTACCACAGTAATGTACCGACTACCACAGTAATGTACCGACTACCACAGTAATGTACCGACTACCACAGTAATTTACCGACTACCACAGTAATTTATCAACTAACACAGTAATATACCGACTACCACAGTAATTTACCGACTACCACAGTAATGTACCGACTACCACAGTAATGTACCGACTACCATAGTAATGTACCAACTACCACAGTAATGTACCGACTACCACAGTAATTTACCGACTACCAGAGTAATATACCGACTACCACAGTAAGTTACCGACTACCAGAGTAATATACCGACTACCACAGTAATGTACCATCTACCACAATAATGTACCGACTACCACTGTAATTTACCAATTACCAGAGTAATGTACCGACTACCAGAGTAATGTACCGACTACCACAGTAATGTACCGACTACCAGAGTAATGTACCAACTACCACAGTAATGTACCGACTACCAGAGTAATTTACCAACTACCAGAGTAATTTACCAACTACCACAGTAATGTACCAACTACCAGAGTAATTGACCGACTACCACAGTAATGTACCGACTACCACAGTAATTTACCTACTACCACAGTAATTTACCGACTACCACAGTAATGTACCGACTACCACAGTAATGTACCGACTACCACAGTAATTTACCGACTACCACAGTAATTTACCGACTACCACAGTAATTTACCGACTACCAGAGTAATGTACCGACTACCAGAGTAATGTACCGACTACTACAGTAATGTACCGACTACCACAGTAATTTACCGACTACCAGAGTAATTTACCAACTACCAGAGTAATTTACCGACTACCACAGTAATTTACCGACTACCACAGTAATTTACCAACTACCAGAGTAATTTACCGACTACCACAGTCATTTACCGACTACCACAGTAATTTACCGACTACCAGAGTAATTTACCGACTACCAGAGTAATTTACCGACTACCACAGTAATGTACCAACTACCAGAGTAATTTACCGACTACCACAGTAATGTACCGACTACCACAGTAATGTACCGACTACCACAGTAATTTACCTACTACCACAGTAATTTACCGACTACCACAGTAATTTACCGACTACCACAGTAATGTACCGACTACCACAGTAATTTACCGACTACCACAGTAATTTACCGACTACCACAGTAATTTACCGACTACCACAGTAATGTACCGACTACCACAGTAATGTACCGACTACCACAGTAATTTACCGACTACCAGAGTAATTTACCAACTACCAGAGTAATTTACCGACTACCACAGTAATTTACCGACTACCACAATAATTTACCAACTACCAGAGTAATTTACCGACTACCACAGCCATTTACCGACTACCACAGTAATTTACCGACTACCACAGTAATTTACCGACTACTACAGTAATTTACCGACTACCACAGTAATTTACCAACTACCACAGTAATTTACCGACTACCACAGTAATGTACCGACTACCACAGTAAATTACCAACTACCACAGTAATTTACCGACTACCACAGTAATTTACCGACTACCACAGTAATGTACCGACTACCACTGTAATTTCACCTTTTCGTCGATTAACATTGCAAAAATAATCGCTAACATCCATGAATCGTGATAATACATCACAAGTGGAATTTCATTACACAGTGAACCATTATACTATATGTATATATGCATGAACAAATCATTACACAGTGAACCATTATACTATATACATGCATGAACAAATCATTACACAGTGAACCATTATACTATATACATGCATGAACAAATCATTACACAGTGAACCATTATACTATATACATGCATGAACAAATCATTACACAGTGAACCATTATACTATATACATGCATGAACAAATCATTACACAGTGAACCATTATACTATATACATGCATGAACAAATCATTACACAGTGAACCATTATACTATATACATGCATGAACAAATCATTACACAGTGAACCATTATACTATATACATGCATGAACAAATCATTACACAGTGAACCATTATACTATATACATGCATGAACAAATCATTACACAGTGAACCATTATACTATATACATGCATGAACAAATCATTACACAGTGAACCATTATACTATATACATGCATGAACAAATCATTACACAGTGAACCATTATACTATATACATGCATGAACAAATCATTACACAGTGAACCATTATACTATATACATGCATGAACTATTCGGAAGCTTCTTTTGTGTTTAGTATTCATGTAACTTCGGGTTATAGTACCATTTGAATGACAGCTAATAGTGTTATGGTCAGACGGGGTGGGATGGGTGGGTATGTATGTTCCATTAATATCAAACCCGTTGCGGGGACATGTTTTCCTGGGCAGGCTTAGCCGACCTAAGTGGTTAACCAGTACTAAGCAACGTGTGTGAGGTGCCTTGCTCATACATACGTGGCCTGACCGAGTATCGAACCCGGGACCGTTCGATTCCAAGTCCGACGCTCTACAACTGGACCACGGACGCCACACATTATTGAACCTGCGAGCCCTAGATTCGCAATTCAACGTGTTGACCACTGACCCGCATTCACAAACTCACTATCAATTTTATACTTGGATAATTGGCTTAAAACATATCTAGTTCACTATATCTATTACCTTATGATTTAAAAAATGCAATAGTAGAGAAAAAACACTTACGGAGTCTCTGCAAAATATCCACACAATAACGCATATACCGGTAGCTAATCCGAATGTAATGAAGAGAATGGTAGCATCCATGCTTCGTGTGTCCTTATTCCTGTTTACAGCACAATTATGTCATGACCGATTCATCTGCCATATATATTCCACTTGGAACTTGGTTACACGGATCGATGAGTTTGTATTCCAGTGAGCAAGAGCTAATACGCATGTATTGTTCACTGAAAAGTATAATATGTCATTCTGTACACACGATTTATCAATATTTGCAAGCACCGGCAAGTATGTTCTAGGAACTTCTCTGACTCGTTTCTGAACGATGTTGAATACAGTTGACGTATTGTCGTGTGTACTATCGGTGTATGGTCGGTTGTCGGGTTGTGCTAAGACGTCAGCGAAGTCGTGTGTACTACCGATACGTGTATGATCGGTTGTCGGGTTGTGCTAAGACGTCAGCGAAGTCGTGTGTACTACCGATACGTGTATGGTCGGTTGTCGGGTTGTGATAAGACGTCAGCGAAGTCGTGTGTACTACCGATACGTGTATGGTCGGTTGTCGGGTTGTGCTAAGACGTCAGCGAAGTCGTGTGTACTACCGATACGTGTATGGTCGGTTGTCGGGTTGACAGTATTATATGTTCTAACAGCACATAGGGACTCAACACCTAAAGGGAAAAATACAACTACCTTCTGTAGTATGTTATAATATATTATGGTATGCTAATGTCCCCTTCCGGTCGACCCTTAGCCTACGGGGAGGGCTGTAAATAATGTTGTTATAACTTGTAGCCCAACCCATTTGCTTTTTTCCCTCGACAAAAAAAATCGTATACTGCAATCAATAATTATATATTAACCTCTGATTTGTTCTTAGTATTGTATGTATAAATGTAATGTATTGTATGAAAAAATGCAATACAATATTATTAAAGTTAAAGTCCGGTCGACTATAGGATTGGGCTCATTCGTCCGTATGTCCTCAGTTGCACTTTCGTATCAGGGCTGTTACTTTGCATTCGCATGCGTAGGGGGTATTGCAATCAATTGGCACACATGTCAATGTCACACTGTAAGGTTCAAGGTCAATTATTGGTATATTTCGTTTCAGGGTTGCAACTTTGTCTTGCATGTGGGGCTTTGAAATCACTTGGCACACATAATCGCCACATCAAGACGATGTGCTACACCCAGGACCCGGGTCCCGATCTCAAATGTCAAGGTCACGCTTGGAGGTTAATGGTCACATTGGTTGTTGTTACAGTTTGTTTCCGAGATGTAACTGTCATGGCGGCTTTTGAAATGTTGAAATATTTGAAATTGGTACAAATGTTCGCCGCATCATGATGATGTGTAGCGTCCAGGGTTAAGGTCACATATGGAAGTTAAATACTAAACTTAGATAGTAGTGTATAAAACACTGACATGTGGTAATGAAGAATACACTGAACAAAACTTATAAACCGACATTTTATTAATTGCAATTTCTTGGAAATAACTTTATAGATCTTCACAAAAATTGGCAAATCTTTATTGAACACCCATTTTCACCGCTAAAACATGTATCCAATGTCACGGTAGTCCAAGCGGAACAGTAGTATAGTGTGGACTAGCCCAAGCCCCAAGCTGAGGATCGAGGATCCATGACGTCACAAAATGGCGGCCAAGATGGCGGCATATCCGGTTCCCGTCAAAATGGCGGAGTTTCCGTTTCAAAATATCCCTAAGAATAGTGTGGACTAACCCAAGCCCCAAGCTGAGGATCGAGGATCCATGACGTCACAAAATGGCGGCCAAGATGCAAGAATTCGTTTCCGATTCAAAATGGCGGCATATCCTTTTCCGCTTAAAAATGGCGGACTCGGGAGGGTCCGTAGATATCAAAACTGGTCTTATCTCGATCGGCACCGAGTCCTGGTATGTACGCTAGTGACACACTATAGTTTATAGACTCACGTGTTGCTACGATGATGAAAATACCGAAGTTTCGATATAATGTTGATTAGGAGGAGTTGTTCATTGGTCCTTGTCTCATTATCCCTCCTACATACTTCAAATGCACCCATCATGCCGACAAATAAGCTCATCACGTACACTGTATATGTGTACTATTGCACCAAGACCACTACTAATCCACCATTCAGGACACAATATAACATGAGGAGTAGATATGCTTTAATGAGGAGTTGAAAAGAGTAAGCGAGGAGTCAAAACGAGGACAATAAGCATGTGTATAGTAACTATATAGGTGGCGTTACGAGTAGTACATGCGTCTCTTTGAATGGTAAACAAACGGGCGCCATTTTGAATACGCTTTATAGTAACTCATTTGCATATAAGGTAATATAAAGTAGGTCAAGCGCGTGCGCGTATATTTTTAGTATATTGATGATATATCGCGCAACTACCGATCTCTTTACTTGTTGCGTATACGTCACCACCACCACTACCGAGCTCTTTGCTTTTTTTGGTATACGCGTCACTATTGATGACGTAGCGCTCAACTACAGAGCTCTTTGCTTGTTTGGTATACGCGTCACTATATAGCCTATTGGTAATAGCTTTATAAATAGCTATCTCGTACCATTCTATAAATATAGACTACGAACCTATCCATAAATAACTATTACGAACGCTTCTATATAAATATAGTCCGATTAGAACGGTCTTAGTACTCAAGCAGCTTCACGAGCTTCAACGAATATACGGGTAAGTTCATTATATTATTCGAGCTAGGCGTACGTTTTTATCGAGTAAGAAATCCTAATTACAAACTTAACCTATGTACGAAAATGAATAATATATATCCTTACGTATACTTCCATAAAAACGCGAGAAATTATTAATAATCCGTAATGTACGTTTTACAGGGCGATGGATTCCATCAGGAATGAGATATACATAGCGATAAGTCGTAACAACTTGTTTCGCGATCTAGCAATTTTGTATTTTATCGTATAGAGTGATACAACGATTAATATAAATTTATGTCTAATACGTGGTGTTCCATGCCCTGTAACATAATTAACTGAATCCAAGCGGTATGAGGTTATATGTTTGTCAGGTGACCCTAAATAACCTTATCTACAAATGCGAGAGAAATACACGGAGCCCAGCTACAACAGTACGATACATCTCAGTTTAAGCAACTCCCCCAACACCAGCAGTACACAAAATGAAGGCTAAATCCGTTTGCATCAGTATTTACTACAAAATACGTCATTAGTTGCCTGGAATGCCATAGAAATACTTAAGCACTGAACCAAACACTGACGCAGGTAATTATAAAACCCGTCCGCGCGAACGTATGTCTGGTGTCAATAGAGGTTAGTCATATAAATAACGCGTATATCTCCGAATAAATCATATCGGTTAGTATGACGCATACTATCTCGTCTGTTCGATACAACGGAATGGCTCCAATAATGAATGCGATGTATGAGGTTATATGTTGACCCTAAATAACCTTATCCGGGAATGCGAGAAAAATCACCAGCGCAGTAGGTACACAACATGACATCGAAGTAATTAATACGTTTACATACAGAGGTTGCTCTCACATGACAACTGAAGTGTTCCAAATTGAACAGGTCATAAACAACTATAACTTAATCATCGGCTAATTGGTCTTAATTGAGGCGATGTAGCGGCTTGTATAGCCTCAATGAGAACGAAATATTTATTTCTGTCTGCTTATCAACTCGAAGGTATTTTACATGGAACATTATTAAACTCGTTTCAAGTTTGATTTATTTGACATCTTGACACGCGTCCATTTTGAATCGCAAACCCCACACTGTATCACCGCGTGAGAGTTCGCTCAATTAGTTTTATAATTAACGGCAAATATAAACATTAGCATAAATTGGGAAAATAAGCGCTGTAACGATTCATTATAGCAAGAATATTTAAAACATGTAAACATAACGTCATATCATATTTACAATCAGACTATTCATAGTGTATATATAGATATACGCCCATATCTATTGTCTGTCTGTCTGTCTGTCCGTCTGTCTGTCTGTCTGTCGTCTGTCTGTCCGTCTGTCTGTCTGTCTGTCTGTCTGTCTGTCTGTCTGTCTGTCTGTCTGTATGTCTGTCTGTCTGTCCGTCTGTCTGTCTGTCTGTCTGTCTGTCTGTCTGTCTGTCTGTCTGTCTGTCTGTCTGTCTGTCTGTCTGTCTGTCTGTCTGTCTGTCTGTCTGTCTGTCTGTCTGTCTGTCTGTCTGTCTGTAATATATGCAGATATGGTGATATAGTGTGTATATATTGTAGTAATGTATGTAGCTATGGTGAGACAGCGTGTATATCTTGTAGTAATGTGTGTATATATGGTGAGATAGTGTGTATATCTTGTAGAAATGTATGTAGATATGGTGAGACAGTGTGTAGTTAGTGTAGTAATGTATGTAAATATGGTGAGATAGTGTATATATCTTGTAGTAATGAATGTAATTATGGTGATATAGTGTGTAGATCTTGTAGTAATGAATGTAAATATGGTGAGCTAGTGTGTAAATTTAGTAGCAATGTATGTATATATGGTGAGATAGTGTGTATATCTTGTAGAAATGTATGTAGATATGGTGAGATAGTGGATATATATTGTTGTGATATATGCAGATATGGTGATATAACGTGTATATATTGTAGTAATGTATTTAGATATGGTGAGACAGCGTGTATATCTTGTAGTAATGTACGTATATTTGGTGAGATAGTGTGTATATCTTGTAGTAATGTATGTAGATATGGTGACATAGTGTGTATATCTTGTAGTAATGAATGTAGATATGGTGAGATAGTGTGTATATCTTGTAGAAATGTATTTAGATATGGTGAGACAGTGTGTATATCTTGTAGTAATGTACGTATATTTGGTGAGATAGTGCTTATATCTTGTAGTAATGTACTTAGATATGATGAGATAGTGCGTATATCTTGCAATAATGAATGTAGATATGATGAGATAGTGCGTTTATCTTGTAGAAATGTATTTAGATATGGTGAGACAGCGTGTATATCTTGTAGTAATGTACGTATATTTGGTGAGATAGTGCTTATATCTTGTAGTAATGTACTTAGATATGATGAGATAGTGCGTATATCTTGCAATAATGAATGTAGATATGATGAGATAGTGCGTTTATCTTGTAGAAATGTATGCAGATATGGTGAGACAGCGTGTAGTTATTGTAGTAATATATGTAAATATGGTGAGATAGTGGATATATCTTGTAGGAATGTATGTAGATATGGTGATATAGTGTGTAGATCTTGTAGTAATGAATGTAGATATGGTGAGATAGTGTGTAAATTTAGTATCAATGTATGTATATATGGTGAGATAGTGGATATATCTTGTAGGAATGTATGTAGATATGGTGATATAGCGTGTAGATCTTGTATTAATGCATGTAAATATGGTGAGATAGTGGATATATCTTGTAGGAATGTACGTAGATATGGTGATATGGTGTGTAGATCTTGTAGTAATGAATGTATATATGATGAAATAGTGTGTAGATCTTGTAGTAATGAATGTAGATATGGTGAGATAGTGGATATATATTGTTGTAATATATGTAGATATGGTGAGATAGTGTGTATATATTGTATTAATGTATGTAGATATGGTGAAATAGTTTGTAGATCTTGTAGGAATGTATGTAGATATGGTGAGACAGTGTGTAGTTAGTGTAGTAATGTATGTAAATATGGTGAGATAGTGTATATATCTTGTAGTAATGAATGTAATTATGGTGATATAGTGTGTAGATCTTGTAGTAATGAATGTAAATATGGTGAGCTAGTGTGTAAATTTAGTAGCAATGTATGTATATATGGTGAGATAGTGTGTATATCTTGTAGAAATGTATGTAGATATGGTGAGATAGTGGATATATATTGTTGTGATATATGCAGATATGGTGATATAACGTGTATATATTGTAGTAATGTACGTATATTTGGTGAGATAGTGCTTATATCTTGTAGTAATGTACTTAGATATGATGAGATAGTGCGTATATCTTGCAATAATGAATGTAGATATGATGAGATAGTGCGTTTATCTTGTAGAAATGTATTTAGATATGGTGAGACAGCGTGTATATCTTGTAGTAATGTACGTATATTGGTGAGATAGTGCTTATATCTTGTAGTAATGTACTTAGATATGATGAGATAGTGCGTATATCTTGCAATAATGAATGTAGATATGATGAGATAGTGCGTTTATCTTGTAGAAATGTATTTAGATATGGTGAGACAGCGTGTATATCTTGTAGTAATGTACGTATATTGGTGAGATAGTGCTTATATCTTGTAGTAATGTACTTAGATATGATGAGATAGTGCGTATATCTTGCAATAATGAATGTAGATATGATGAGATAGTGCGTTTATCTTGTAGAAATGTATGCAGATATGGTGAGACAGAGTGTAGTTATTGTAGTAATATATGTAAATATGGTGAGATAGTGGATATATCTTGTAGGAATGTATGTAGATATGGTGATATAGTTTGTAGAGCTTGTAGTAATGAATGTAGATATGGTGAGATAGTGTGTAAATTTAGTATCAATGTATGTATATATGGTGAGATAGTGGATATATCTTGTAGGAATGTATGTATATATGGTGATATAGCGTGTAGATCTTGTATTAATGCATGTAAATATGGTGAGATAGTGGATATATCTTGTAGGAATGTACGTATATATGGTGATATGGTGTGTAGATCTTGTAGTAATGAATGTATATATGGTGAACTAGTATGTAGATCGTGTAGTAATGAATGTATATATGATGAAATAGTGTGTAGATCTTGTAGTAATGAATGTAGATATGGTGAGATAGTGGATATATATTGTTGTAATATATGTAGATATGGTGAGATAGTGTGTATATATTGTATTAATGTATGTAGATATGGTGAAATAGTTTGTAGATCTTGTAGGAATGTATGTAGATATGATGAAATAGTGTGGAGATCTTGTAGTATTGTATGTAGATATGGTGAGACAGCGTGTATATCTTGTAGTAATGAACGTAGATATGGTGAAATAGTGTGTAGATCTTGTAGTAATGAATGTAGGTATGGTAAGATAATGTGTATATCTTGTAGTAATGTATGTAAATATGGTGAGATAGTGGATATATCTTGTAGTAATGTATGTAGATATAGTGAGACAGTGTGTAGTTATTGTAGTAATGTATGTAAATATGGTGAGTTAATGGATATATCTTGTAGGAATGTATGTAGATATGTTGATATAGTGTGTAGATCTTGTAGTAATGAATGTAAATATGGTGAGAGAGTGGATATATCTTGTAGGAATGTATGTAGATATGGTGATATAGTGTGTAGATCTTGTAGTAATTTATGTAGATATGGTGAGACAGCGTGTAGTTATTGTAGTAATGTATGTAAATATGGTGAAATAGCGTGTATATATTGTAGTAATGTATGTAGATATGTTGAGACAGCGTGTATTTCTTGTAGTAATTTATGTAGATATGGTGAGACAGCGCGTAGTTATTGTAGTAATGTATGTAAATATGGTGAGATAGTGGATACATCTTGTAGGAATGTACGTAGATATGGTGATATAGTGTGTAGATCTTGTAGCAATGTTTGTAGATATGGTGATATAACGCGTATATCTTGTAGTAATGTATGTAAATATTGTGAGATAGTGGATATATCTTGTAGTAATGTATATAGATTTGGTGAGAAAGTGTGTATATTTAGTAGCAATGTATGTATATATGGTGAGATAGCGTGTATATCTTGTAGAAATTTATGTATATATGGTGAGCTAGTGGATATATATTGTTGTAATATATGCAGATATGGTGAGACATCGTGTATATATTGTAGTAGTGTATGTATATTTGGTGAGACATCGTGTATATCTTGTAGTAATGTGCGTATATATATATAGTGAGATAGTGTGTATATCTTGTAGTAATGTACGTAGATATGGTGAGATAGTGTGAATATCTTGTAGGAATGTACGTAGATATGGTGAGACAGCGCGTATATCTTGTAGAAATGTATTTAGATATGGTGAGAGAGTGTGAAGTTATTGTAGTACTGTATGTAAATATGGTGAGATAGTGGATATATCTTGTATGAATGTATGTAGATATGGTGAGACAGCGTGTATGTCGTGTAGTAATGTGCGTATATATGGTGAGATAGCGTGTATATCTTGTAGAAATGTATTTAGATATGGTGAGATAGTGGATATATCTTGTAGGACTGTATGTAGATATGGTGATATTGTGTGTAGATCTTGTAGCAATGTTTGTAGATATGGTGCCATAGTGTGTATATCTTGTAGTAATGTACGTAGATATGGTGAGATAGTGGATATATCTTGTAGTAATGTATGTAGATTTGGTGAGATAGCGCGTATATTTAGTAGCAATGTATGTATATATGGTGATATAGTGTGTATATCTTGTAGAAATGTATGTATATATGGTGAGATAGTGGATATATATTGTTGTAATATATGCAGATATGGTGATATAGTGTGTATATATTGTAGTAATGTATGTATATTTGGTGAGACAGCGTGTATATCTTGTAGTAATGTGCGTATATATAGTGAGATAGTGTGTATATCTTGTATTAATGTACGTAGATATGGTGAGATAGTGGATATATCCTGTAGGAATGTATGTAGATATGGTGAGTCAGCGCGTATATCTTGTAGTAATGTATGTATATATGGTGAGATAGTGTGTGTATCTTGTAGTAATATAATCATTTTATCGGTATATGTCACTATCATGGATTCTGATCGGTCGTTTATAACGTCATTGGGTAAATAAAAATAGCAATACCGGTTCTAACTAGTTTTCTATTTATAGTAACGTAGTTAATTGTTATTTATAGCAATACGCTCTCCTCGGATAAATAAAAATAGCAATACCGGATTTAACTAGTTTTCTATTTATAGTAACGTATGTCATTGTTATTTATAGCAATACGTTCTGATCGGATGAATATAAATAGCCCGTTCCAACTAGTTTTCTATTTATAGTACCTTAGGTCATTTATAGGATAGGTCTATACGTGACTGGACATGATTTCGTTACGCCAACGACTGATTGACGCAATATTCCGGAAACGCTCAGCGACTTAAGTATCGGATGCCAAAGTGTAAGGATATTTAGGTACCTATACGAATTATATAATATCAACATCTTACGATCGAAATGAAGATAATAAATATAATCGGTATAACGAGAATGCGTAGAGGGAGTGTGTACGGACATCGTTTATCGAAACCCCCGGATAGATAGGACCTATAATAAAGCTTATATAACGAATTTATATCGGTACTTCCGGTTTTTCGGATCACTACTTCCGGTATGAGGTCGGACCATTAATTGAGTCGCGGATTCGTCATTGTCTCTTCGAGATCTCTCCGACGATACCAAACACGGCCAGTTTCCTCGAAAGTTCATTTTTCTTCAAACTTATTTACGATTAAAGGGAGATAATCAGTATTATAGATATATCGAAAGATCAAAATGAAGGGTAGCGTCGGACTCGTGACGTCGATACGCGTATATTAGAACTAACTTATAGTTACGTTTAAATATTTTTTTTATTTTCGTAATCGGGACTTTAAGAATATATCAAATCTTTAAACGGCTATTTCTCGTAAAGTACTGGTCGTATAAATAAATGAAAGATATGGTCGTGTCGGTCTCACCGAGCTACGTCGATTTATACGGATGTCTACGCTCTAACGCAGATTAGAAAAATTGATGACGTCAGATTCGTAGGCCGAGTCTTTTAGCTCCACATGACTGTGAAAGAAGCTTTAACAACTTTATTAATCACCCTCGTTGTTGCGGATGAAAGCATATATGGAATCATTCATTTTGGAAAGGAGAAACGAGAGTATCCCAGAGTAAATCCACCTGCTTGGATCTGAAAACCCAATTGGGAAAAGAAGCTTTAACAACTTATATGAATCACTCTCACTGGTGGGAATGAAAGTATACATGCAGTCATTCCTGATCGAGCTAAAATAAATTTGTATAAACTAATTAAATAACATCGATACAATAGGAGAGACGAACAGAATGGGCTACAAACTGTTAAGATAACGACATAAATGCGGTCATTACTGCTGTATAAATGATTGTTTAACGGTTGATCAATTGACCGTCATTCTGAATTATTGTCTTATCATACCTCAAGAATGTATTCCAAATGCCCGCACGATGTAAATAGACATACATTATATAAAATAACTGCAAACAACATACAACCTGATAGAGGGAATCAGTAACTTGCCAAATATTACATTCTTATCACACACGCACGCACACACACACACGCACGCACGCGCGCCCACACACACACACACACGCACGCACACACACACGCACGCACGCACGCACACACGCACACTGTGTTCGCTGAACCCTTTATATATTTTCAACAATATGTATACACACACACATTCTGTGTTCCCTGAGCACCTTATATATTTTCAACAATATGTACACATAACGCAACCATCCCCTCATACACACGCACACGCACACACGCACACACACTTGAGACATATGCATCGGCAAAGCCTTTGTTTCGGAGGACAGTGCACGAGGCAGAAGATGCTCCACCGACAGACAGACCGCCAGACTGACGGACAGACGGACGGACGGACAGACAGACAGACAGATGGACGGACGGACAGACGGACGGACAGACAGACGGACAGACATACAGACAATAGATATGGGCGTATATCTATATATATATATACACTATGAATAGTCTGATTGTAAATATGATATGACGTTATGTTTACATGTTTTAAATATTCTTGCTATAATGAATCGTTACAGCGCTTATTTTCCCAATGTATGCTAATGTTTATATTTGCCGTTAATTATAAAACTAATTGAGCGAACTCTCACGCGGTGATACAGCGTGGGGTTTGCGATTCAAAATGGACGCGTGTCAAGATGTCAAATAAATCAAACTTGAAACGAGTTTAATAATGTTCCATGTAAAATACCTTCGAGTTGATAAGCAGACAGAAATAAATATTTCGTTCTCATTGAGGCTATACAAGCCGTTACATCGCCTCAATTAAGACCAGTTAGCCGATGATTAAGTTATAGTTGTTTACGACCTGTTCAATTTGGAACACTTCAGTTGTCATGTGAGAGCAACCTCTGTATGTAAACGTATTAATTACTTCGATGTCATGTTGTGTACCTACTGCGATAGTGATGGTTATACATTTTTCTCGCATTTCCCAGATAAGGTTATTTAGGGTCAACTGGCAACCATATAACCTCATACCGTTTGGATTCATTATTGGAGGCATTCCGAGCAGAGAATTAACGTGGGTCATACTAAATCATAGGATTTATTCGGAGATAGCCATCAGACGGGTTTTATAATTACCTGCGTCAGTGTTTGGTTCAGTGCTTAAGTATTTCTATGGCATTCCAGGCAACTAATGACGTATTTTGTAGTAAATACTGATGTAAACGAATTTAGCCTTCATTTTGTGTACTGCTGGTGTTGGGGGAGTTGCTTAAACGGAGATGTATCGTACTGTTGTATCTGGGTTCCGTGTATTTCTCTCGCATTTCTAGATAAGGTTATTTAGGGTCACCTGACAAACCTATAACCTCATACCGCTTGGATTCAGTTAATTATGTTACAGGGCATGGAACAACACGTATTGGACATTTATATTAATAGTTGTTTCACTCTATACGATAAAATACAAAATTGCTAGATCGCGAAACAAGTTGTTACGACTTATCGCTATGTATATCTCATCCTGATGGAATCCATCGCCTGTAACACGTAATACGGATTATTAATAATTTCTCGCGTTTTTATGGAAGAATACGTAAGGATATATATTATTCATTTTGTACATAGGGTAAGTTTGTAATTAGGATTTCTTACTCGATAAAAAACGTACGCTAGCTCGAATAATATAATGAACTTACCCGTATATTCGTTGAAGCTCGTGAAGCTGCTTGAGTACTAAGACCGTTCTAATCGGACTATATTTATATAGAAGCGTTCGTAAATAGTTATTTATGGATAGGTTCGTAGTCTATATTTATAGAATGGTACGAGATAGCTATTTATAAAGCTATTACCAATAGGCTATATAGTGACGCGTATACCAAACAAGCAAAGAGCTCTGTAGTTGAGCGCTACGTCATCAATAGTGACGCGTATACCAAAAAAAGCAAAGAGCTCGGTAGTGGTGGTGGTGACGTATACGCAACAAGTAAAGAGATCGGTAGTTGCGCGATATATCATCAATATACTAAAAATATACGCGCACGCGCTTGACCTACTTTATATTACCTTATATGCAAATGAGTTACTATAAAGCGTATTCAAAATGGCGCCCGTTTGTTTACCATTCAAAGAGACGCATGTACTACTGTTACGTATAAATATGTACACACGTATCGCCCGCTCAAACTCAACACCTCCCATACATTTTATAGACGATAACATATGTTGATATATTGTTAAATTTGCTTTAATCGTTCATAAATTATTATTATTAAAGACACACCAATATACAGGTAGTTCCGGTCAATGTTGTAAATCCTAGCATGTAGCACAACTTGTGAATAGTTTGTTAATCTTTTAATAGTTACTGAATTTGCGACCGATGATTACAATTTTCGTGCGGTTTTTCTTCCTCTCCATTTCGCTCTCTGCCCACCTTTCTGCCTGCTGCATCGGCGTTAATCTAGTATCGATCTCTATGCCTGCTCTTGCTCCTGCCTGTGTATGATCAGAATTTATGCCAGTGTCCGTATCTTTACATCCGCTCGCGGTTATTTCCGGAAGTTCGAATCGTTTCAGAACGGTTTCGAACAAGTACTTTCTCTGATTAGTGGCATATTTCCACGCCTCCTCTTTATCGTAGCCATCGATCATCTTTAGATCCGCTACAGTCTTCTTAATCGCAGTATAAACTGGATCGCGTAGGAGACCATGCATCCATTCCACTTTTAACATGAAATCTTCCACCAATTTCTTCCTGTACTTGGATTTCATATTCCGGAATACCGTGCGTCTAGCAACATTATCCGTAGCTCCCTGTGTCCGCATGTAATCTTTCACCTTCTCCTCAAATTCCGATTGGCACTGATCAAACACTCTGTCTACGATACAGTACCACGGATCGATAAATCAGACTCCTCCTCTTCGCTGGAATCTTCGTCATTACTGGAATCTTCGCCACTCGCGTCATCGGAATTTGACATATCCACATCATCGATCGTACCCAATACATCCTTCTCGTATTCATTCTCATCGACATGAAGCGTTCGTTTATGGCGAAGCATATTGTCTTTCCGCATGAATCGTTTCGAGCATATATCGCAACTGTACATGTCGAGGTCTCGCTAAGGAATGAGGAGTGAGGAGGAGTGCTTTACATATAAGTAGTAGTACACAAGTTGTGCTACATGCTAGGATTTACAACATTGACCGGAACTACCTGTATTTTGGTGTGTCTTTAATAATAATAATTTATGAACGATTAAAGCAAATTTAACAATATATCAACATGTGTTATCGTCTATAAAATGTATGGGAGGTGTTGAGTTTGAGCGGGCGATACGTGTGTACATATTTATACGTAACGCCACCTATATAGTTACTATACACATTCTTATTGTCCTCGTTTTGACTCCTGGCTTACTCTTTTCAACTCCTCATTAAAGCATATCTACTCCTCATGTTATATTGTGTCCTGAATGGTGGATTAGTAGTGGTCTTGGTGCAATAGTACACATATACAGTGTACGTGATGAGCTTATTTGTCGGCATGATGGTGCATTTGAAGTATGTAGGAGCGATAATGAGACAAGGACCAATGAACAACTCCTCCTAATCAACATTATATCGAAACTTCGGTATTTTCATCATCGTAGCAACACGTGAGTCTATAAACTATAGTTTGTCACTAGCGTACATACCAGGACGCGGTGCCGATCGAGATAAGACCAGTTTTGATATCTACGGACCCTCGCGAGTCCGCCATTTTTAAGCGGAAAAGGATATGCCGCCATTTTGAATCGGAAACGGATATGCCGCCATCTTGGCCGCCATTTTGTGACGTCATGGATCCTCGATCCTCAGCTTGGGGCTTGGGTTAGTCCACACTATACTTATATTAGGGATATTTTGAAACGAAAACTCCGCCATTTTGACGGGAACCAGTTATGTCGCCATTTTGAACGGAACCGGATATGTCGCCATTTTGACCGGAACCGGATTATGCCGTCATTTTTAAGCGGAAACTGATATGCCGCCATTTTGAATCGGAAACGGATATGCCGCCATCTTGGCCGCCATATTGTGACGTCATAGATCCTCGATCCTCAGCTTGGGGCTTGGGGCTTGGGCTAGTCCACACTATGGAACAAAGGGTTCGATTTTGAAAATCAACTCACCGGTCCGATCTGGCGACCATCTTACCAACTCACCGGTCCGATCTGGCGACCACCTTACCATCTCACCGGTCCGATCTGGCGACCACCTTACCAACTCACCGGTCCGATCTGGCGACCACCTTACCAACTTACCGGTCCGATCTGGCGACCACCTTACCAACTCACCGGTCCGAGCTGGTGACCACCTTACCAACTCACCGGTCCGATTTGGCGACCACCTTACCATCTCACCGGTCCGAGCTGGTGACCACCTTACCATCTCACCGGTCCGAGCTGGTGACCACCTTACCATCTCACCGATCCGAGCTGGTGACCACCTTACCATCTCACCGGTCCGAGCTGGTGACCACCTTACCATCTCACCGATCCGAGCTGGTGACCACCTTACCATCTCACCGGTCCGAGCTGGTGACCACCTTACCAACTCACCGGTCCGATCTGGCGACCACCTTACCATCTCACCGGTCCGAGCTGGCGACCACTTTACCATCTCACCGATCCGATTTGGCGACCACCTTATAATCTCACCGGTCCGAGCTGGCGACCACCTTACCATCTCACATACTTCCATATACAGGCAAATAGCTACTATACGGCACTGAAGCCCGGGCCTGAGGATTGTCCCAGAAATTGAAAACATCTATAAACCCAAGAGATATATAATATACATGTTTTGTAGTTAATTTGACATTTCAGCTCTGTAAAGCTGTTGGTTTGAATCACACTAGATGTGTTGAAATAATTCAAGTTATTCAACTGGCTTGCGGAAGGCCGGTGGTTCTACACGGGTGGCAATCCGTACCTGTAATATTACCGGAAGGGGCATCCGGGTTCTACACGGGTGCCAACCCGTGCCTGTAATATTACCGGAAGGGGCATCCGGGTTCTACACGGGTGCCAATCCGTACCTGTAATATTACCGGAAGGGGCATCCGGGTTCTACACGGGTGCCAATCCGTACCTGTAATATTACCGGAAGGGGCATCCGGGTTCATTCTCCACAGATACTTGCTGGAGAGTCATCATAGGACCCACGCCATTCGTGCAACTTTAAACTAAAACACAAACAAGTAAATATAAGTGTTATGGTTTAGCTATCCGCCATGTTGTTTGCTTAGTGATAACTGAACACTGAACAGTTGTTTTGATCATATTTCTTTTCATCCGCGTCAATTTAACGATCGAGTATGTCAAATTGTTCTGTAAATAGCATACATTACAGGTCGTATCCGGGCAATAACTCGTTAAAGGATACTAAAATAAATTATTGGGTATTCTTGGCTCAATACCCTCTCAGCATAGTCAAGGTTATGGCTAATGAAATTTAATGACGCCAAGTGTGTGGTTTTGAAACTGCGTCAGGCCTTGGAATATGTGTACACATTAAATGGTGTTGAATTACTAAATGTTCATGAACACAAGGACTTGGGTGTGTTAATCTCTAGTGACTTAAAGCCTAGTAAACACATTACTGAAATAACGAAAAGGGCTTCCCAAAGAGTGGGACTAATCAGACGTTGTTTTACAAACTTAACCCAAAGAAAAGTGACAATTCTTTATACATCAACAATACGCCCACTGCTGGAGTACGCTTCAGTAGTGTGGAATCCTAGCTATAAAAAAGATATTGATATGCTACAAAAAGTGCAGAACTGCTGTTTAGCCTTGTGTGCTGATCCACCAACACTCAATAGTTTAGAGTCGCGCAGGAAAAATACTGACATGTGTGAAACTTATAAAATGCTTCATAACAAATACAACATAAATCCAGACACTCTATTTTATCGACCATTGAAAAGACTTCCTGGTCACCAACTTAAACTACACAAGGTTAGCTTTCGCTCAGACATCCGGAACAATTTCTTTTCCAATCGGGTATTCTCACCCTGGAATAATCTCTCAGAAGACACAGTTTCTGCACAAAGTGGCTATACTTTCAAGAAGAAATTGAGAGTCGCGCCTCAAGGACAAAGCGACTAAAGAACAAATAAAATCAAGTAAACCAAGTACTAATATGTATTTTCGTTCATTTGACAACAATACCACACTGGACATGTCGAATCATGCAGGAATACCACACTGGACATGTCCAACCATGCATGGATACCACACTGGGCATGTCGAACCATGCATGCATACCACACTCGACATGTCGAACCATGCATGACTACCACACTGGACATGTCGAACCATGCACGAATACCACACTGGACATGTCGAACCATGCATGCATACTACACTCGACATGTCGAACCATGCATGAATACCACACTGGACATGTCCAACCATGCATGGATACCACACTGGGCATGTCGAACCATGCATGCATACCACACTCGACATGTCGAACCATGCATGACTACCACACTGGACATGTCGAACCATGCACGAATACCACACTGGACATGTCGAACCATGCATGCATACTACACTCGACATGTCGAACCATGCATGAATACCACACTGGACATGTCCAACCATGCATGGATACCACACTGGGCATGTCGAACCATGCATGCATACCACACTCGACATGTCGAACCATGCATGACTACCACACTGGACATGTCGAACCATGCACGAATACCACACTGGACATGTCGAACCATGCATGCATACTACACTCGACATGTCGAACCATGCATGAATACCACACTGGACATGTTGAACCATGCATGACTACCACACTGGACATGTCGAACCATGCATGACTACCACACTGGACATGTCGAACCATGCAGGAATACCACACTGGATATGTCGAACCATGCAGGAATACCACACTGGGCATGTCGAAACATGCATGCATACCACACGAGACATGTCGAACCATGCATGACTACCACACTGGACATGTCGAACCATGCACGAATACCACACTGGACATGTCGAACCATGCATGCATACCACACTGGACATGTCGAACCATGCATGAATACCACACTGGACATGTCGAACTATGCATGCATACCACACTGAACATGTCGAACCATGCATGACTACCACACTGGACATGTCGAACCATGCATGACTACCACACTGGACATGTCGAACCATGCATGACTACCACACTGGACATGTCGAACCATGCATGACTACCACACTGGACATGTCGAACCATGCATGACTACCACACTGGACATGTGGAACCATGCATGAATACCACACAGGACATGTCGAACCATGCATGACTACCACACTGGACATGTCGAACCATGCAGGAATACCACACTGGATATGTCGAACCGTGCAGGAATACCACACTGGGCATGTCGAAACATGCATGCATACCACACGAGACATGTCGAACCATGCATGACTACCACACTGGACATGTCGAACCATGCATGACTACCACACTGGACATGTCGAACCATGCATGACTACCACACTGAACATGTCGAACCATGCATGACTACCACACTGGACATGTCGAACCATGCATGACTACCACACTGGACATGTGGAACCATGTATGAATACCACACAGGACATGTCGAACCATGCATGACTACCACACTGGACATGTCGAACCATGCATGACTACCACACTGGACATGTCGAACCATGCACGAATACCACACTGGACAAGTCGAACCATGCATGCATACCACACTGGACATGTCGAACCATGCATGAATACCACACTGGACATGTCGATCTATGCATGCATACCACACTGGACATGTCGAACCATGCATGACTACCACACTGGACATGTCGAACCATGCATGCATACCACACTGGACATGTCGAACCATGCATGCATACCACACTGGACATGTCGAACCATGCATGACTACCACACTGGACATGTCGAACCATGCATGCATACCACACGAGACATGTCGAAACATGCATGCATACCACACGAGACATGTCGAACCATGCATGACTACCACACTGGACATGTCGAACCATGCATGCATACCACACTGGACATGTCGAACCATGCATGCATACCACACGAGACATGCTGAACCATGCATGACTACCACACTGGACATGTCGAACCATGCATGACTACCACACTGGACATGTCGAACCATGCATGACTACCACACTGGACATGTCGAACCATGCATGACTACCACACTAGACATGTCGAACCATGCATGACTACCACACTGAACATGTCGAACCATGCATGACTACCACACTGGACATGTCGAACCATGCATGACTACCACACTGGACATGTCGAACCATGCATGACTACCACACTGGACATGTCGAACCATGCATGACTACCACACTGGACATGTCGAACCATGCATGAATACCACACTGGACATGTCGAACCATGCATGACTACCACACTGGACATGTCGAACCATGCATGACTACCACACTGGACACGTCGAACCATGCATGCATACCACACTGGACATGTCGAACCATGCATGACTACCACACTGGACATGTGGAACCATGCATGACTACCACACTGGACATGTCGAACCATGCATGACTACCTCACTGGACATGTCGAACCATGCATGAATACCACACTGGACATGTGGAACCATGCATGACTACCACACTGGACATGTGGAACCATGCATGACTACCACACTGGACATGTCGAACCATGCATGACTACCTCACTGGACATGTCGAACCATGCAGGAATACCACACTGGACATGTCGAACCATGCATGACTACCACACTGGACATGTCGAACCATGCATGACTACCACACTGGACATGTCGAACCATGCATGACTACCACACTGGACATGTCGAACCATGCATGACTACCACACTGGACATGTCGAACCATGCATGACTACCACACTGGACATGTCGAACCATGCATGAGTACCACACTGGACATGTAGAACCATGCATGACTACCACACTGGACATGTCGAACTATGCATGCATACCACATGGACATGTCGAACAATGCATGACTACCACACTGGACATGTCGAACCATGCATGACTACCACACTGGACATGTCGAACCATGCATGACTACCACACTGGACATGTCGAACCATGCATGCATACCACACGAGACATGTCGAACCATGCATGACTACCACACGAGACATGTCGAACCATGCATGACTACCACACTGGACATGTCGAACCATGCATGACTACCACACTGGACATGTCGAACCATGCATGACTACCACACTGGACATGTCGAACCATGCATGACTACCACACTGGACATGTCGAACCATACATGAATACCACACTGGACATGTCGAACCATGCATGACTACCACACTGGCCATGTCGAATCATGCATGACTACCACACTGGATATGTCGAACCATGCATGACTACCACACTGGACATGTCGAACCATGCATGCATACCACACGAGACATGTCGAACCATGCACGAATACCACACTGGACATGTCGAACCATGCAGGAATACCACACTGGACATGTCGAACCATGCACGACTACCACACTGGACATGTCGAACCATGCATGACTACCACACAGGACATGTCGAACCATGCATGACTACCACACGAGACATGTCGAACCATGCATGACTACCATACGAGACATGTCGAACTATGCATGACTAACACACTGGACATGTCGAACCATGCATGCATACCACACGAGACATGTCGAACCATGCACGAATACCACACTGGACATGTCGAACCATGCACGAATACCACACTGGACATGTCGAACCATGCATGACTACCACACTGGACATGTCGAACCATGCACGAATACCACACTGGATATGTCGAACCATGCATGCATACCACACTGGACATGTCGAACCATGCATGAATACCACACTGGACATGTCGAACTATGCATGCATACCACACTGGACATGTCGAACCATGCATGACTACCACACTGGACATGTCGAACCATGCATGACTACCGCACTGGACATGTCGAACCATGCATGACTACCACACTGGACATGTCGAACCATGCACGAATACCACACTGGACATGTCGAACCATGCATGACTACCACACTGGACATGTCGAACCATGCATGACTACCACACTGGACATGTCGAACCATGCATGCATGTGTACATCGAGTTGAGGACGATTAACAGTACTAATATAAGGGCTACCATTCATGCATACTGATACTGCAGCTACATGATAACACTACCTATCGTCATTACACAATGAATTCATTAGCTCAACCAATACTATTCGCAACTTTCTATTGTTTTTGTTAATTAGAAATGATTGCGTAATATTTTATGCTTACCACAATGACCTATTGATTGTTATAATATATATCACTTATAATTGGCACCACAGAAATGTACCAGAATGCGCCAAGCGCAATGCTACCCCATAAATATGTGGGAAGGCTAGGGGCATGCCCACAACCCCCTGCCGAACTCACGCCCCCATTGCCAATTCCTGGACCCGCACATGAATGTGATTAGACAGAAAGCTAACTAGTTTATATTACCACTGTCTTCTCTAAGAGAAATTCATGTTTGTTTAAACATATGTATTTTTCAAATAACATAACACATTTATTTTTAAGAATGGACTGCTCTCACTAGGCCAAAGTAATAAATGAACTCTGGGACATAAATGAACGCAATTATGAGGCTAAGTTACAATAAACAATACTAAGCAGTTGACAGAAATCCTACTAGCTTAAAGCGACACCATATCACATGGAAGAAACTATTATAACATTTGAAAATGTTCGTATAGTAGCAATGACACTACACATTCTTTTAGTTATAATTTGAGTAAATATTTTCAGTCAGTATTTACAAATTACGTTTGGTGTATTCGTGTATTACGATGATGATGTATTTAGTTGATTTATTTACAAATTACGTTTGGTGTATTACGATGATGATATATTTAGTTGATTTATTTACAAATTACGTGTGGTGTATTACGATGATGATATATTTAGTTGATTTATTTACAAATTACGTTTGGTGTATTCGTGTATTACGATGATGATGTATTTAGTTGATTTATTTACAAATTACGTTTGGTGTATTCGTGTATTACGATGATGATATATTTAGTTGATTTATTTTCTTTTCTGTGCGAATATTTGGATATTTTCAAACACTGTCATTGGAAATTATATTCTTTACATATCTGGTTCGTGTCATTCTTTATTTCCTATATAGTGTCGCTTTAACAGTGTCGTTTCCTATGGCAATATTGGTACTTCGGATGCATTAAAATTGTATGATCATGAAGAAGAAGAGGAAGAAGAAGAAGAAGAAGAAGAAGAAGGATGCGTTATTATGACTGATACATTGCAGTTTCTCGTCTGATAAATGATAAAAAAGATGTTTGATTTCATGCATGTTTGATTTGATAGTGAATATGGTACAAACCATGTACCCATTATTATATTGCAAAACTTATGTTCATAAACACTAACATACACATATATAGAATACGAGACTCTAATAAACTTGAAATAAAGTTGACAGTAGGTTAGACAAATATTTGAACCCACTCTTTTAAACGTTACTGTATACCGACTGTTTTCCTTGTAGGCATTTCTAACATATTCTGATGACGAGATGTACACCGGATTAAGGACGCACGCACCTGTGTAGGGGTTATCTCAAAATATAAATTTAATTAGCGTTTAGGCAAAGCACTGGTTTCTTTCAAATACAAGATAAATCAATAAGCATGTGTCGCATTTGTTTTATTCAATTCTAATCCAATCCATAATCTTGTAGTAGTGTAATGTGTTTCTCATAAAGTCATTGTACAATTCGTTGTTCTCGCGGATTAGATCCACCTGTCTTCGCCGACGACGCGTGGGCTCGACTTGCTCATCGTCAGAACTTAGATTCGCAGCGATGTTGTCGCGACGATCTCCGGCTGCAGTAGCACGACGACCAGCCGCTCTCTAAGGAGCACGGGCGACCTGGTTACCCGCCTTCCGTGGGGCACGGCCGTCTGCTCTTGGCTGGTTATCACCCTGTACTGGCGGGGGCTGGTTATCACCCTGTACTGGCGCGGGCTGGTTATCATCCTGTACTGGCACAGGTTGGTTATCACCCTGTACTGGCGCGGGTTGGTTATCATCCTGTACTGGCGCGGGTTGGCTGTCATACTGTACTGGCGCGGGTTGGTTATCACCCTGTACTGGCGGGGGCTGGTTATCATCCTGTACTGGCGCGGGCTGGTTATCACCCTGTACTGGCGCGGGTTGGTTATCATCCTGTACTGACGGGGGCTGGTTATCACCCTGTACTGGCACGGGCTGGTTATCATCATGTACTGGCGGGGGCTGGTTATCATACTGTACTGGCGCGGGTTGGTTATCACCCTGTACTGACGGGGGCTGGTTATCATCATGTACTGGCGCGGGCTGGTTATCATCCTGTACTGGCGCGGGCTGGTGATCACCCTGTACTGGCGGGGGCTGGTTATCATCCTGTACTGATTGGGGCTGGTTATCACCCTGTACTGGCACGGGCTGGTTATCATCATGTACTGGCGGGGGCTGGTTATCATATTGTACTGGCGGGGGCTGGTTATCACCCTGTACTGGCGGGGGCTGGTTACCACCCTGTACTGGCGCGGGCTGGTTATCACCCTGTACTGGCGCGGGCTGGTTATCACCCTGTACTGGCGCAGGCTGGTTATCATCCTGTACTGGCGCGGGCTGGTTATCACCCTGTACTGGCGCGGGCTGGTGATCATGATTGGGGATATGTAAATTATATATATATATATCATTTAGACTACCGTAGCGTACTTTTGCAGACTTGTTGCGATGGCACTTTCACGCTTCCGTAGTTTACTCACGTATTTGCCAAATATGGGAAGCAAATGGAATTGATTCTTTAAGAAATAAAATAAAATAGTATGGCTATAAAATTATCCGATTTTCTTTGAATTATTGTCGTTACAAGTTGGCTTGGATGTATGGGGTTTCCATTTTACTGGCATGGCTAACCCAGATAAATAGAAGGCAACAGTCCATATAGAAATCCTACACAGCCATGCCAACTACAAAGGACAGTAATGTACAGTTCACATTATAGTATACGCCTCACAAAATAAATAACCCCTTGCTACAGCCATGCATTAATTTTATATTGTACAATAAACTTGAGAAAACCCCCAATATTTTATCGTCATCCAATGTTCATCTCGTCATCAGAATAGGTTAGAAATGCTGCCCTTGTAGTATTAGGTTACACACCAAACGCGAGTCGCTATTCAGGCGACACAAGTAGCATACATACATCCTTTTGACAATATGTTATTCTATCTACCCGCGTGGTAGACACATTTCATTTAAACAAGGTAGGGCTATATTAGAAGCATGTACATGTATGCACACTGCAATGAAATGCGTTGACTCATTATGAATTGCATTTGTATTGTACAATCTGTAAGTAATTGCTTACATTTATTATACAAATGAACTACATTGCTAGTTTTTCAATTACCCCGCCCCCCTCTTGCAGATAAAAGTCCGATTAAACCCGAAATATATATTGTTCCTTTTTGTTGGAATCATTTGTTTTTATTGTTGTTCTTTAACCAGATGTTGCGGTACGACGAATGTGATTTTATCAAAATCATGTTAATTAATTGATAACAAAGAATATATGTCGAGATTTAAATAAAACGGATGGTCATTGATAGCACGTGGTGCAAAGGAAACGATTAAAGAAGATAGCTGTCCTATCTAAATAGTATTCAGGGGCAGTAAGTGACCAGGAGCCCAGGGGGGTCAGCCTAACTCGAAAGTTAACCAATTTTCATGTATATAGCAATGGTCCATGTGCATGCCCATGTAAGGAAATGGACGTCTGGCATGCTCATTCTGGTGGGTGTGGTCAGGAGGGCCATGAGAAAGGAACCCCAAAATTGAGCTAGATCAGCTCGTGAGTTAACCTGATGAAACCTACTGGAAAATGTTCGGCATAGTCCCAGGTATCATGAATGACCACTGCCAGACATTTTCAGTGGTGGCTTGTGCCCGCCAGACAACACACCCACAATTGAGCTAGATCAGCTCATGAGTTAACCTGATGAAACCTACTGGAAAATGTTCAGCATAGTCCCAGGTATCACAAGTGACCACTGCCAGACATTTTCAGTGGTGGGTTATGCCCGCCAGACACCCCCGAATGCCCCCACCCCCAAAACTGAGCCAGATCAGCTCGTGAGTTAACCTGATGAAACTTACTGGAAAATGTTCAGCATAGTCCCAGGTATCTTGAATGACCACTGCAAGACATTTTCAGTGGTGGAGTGTGCCTGCCAGATACCCCTCCCCAAATGCCCCCATCCCCAACATCTTTAAAGATGGCCGCCATGAACACCTATCTTTCTTATATCTCAAGTCCTAATTCACATCGTCATCATTTTGGTGTCAAAATATATTGGGGGGGGGGGGGACAAGAATTAAAAATATTCTACTTTTGACCAGCACTGATATTTATTTCTACCATTTAAAATTAACTAATAAATAGCATTTAATGTAAACAGTTCATTTAATGTTATTTATTAGTGGAGGAAGAACCCTTATGGTATGGAAAATGTTATTTATTAGTGGAGGCCATAGCTTCAACCATAATTTAGTGTTAATATAACATGTTAATATAACAGTAAAAACATGTTGATGTTTATCATTTATATAGAAGGCAGTTACAGAATAAAATAACACAGGGCTCACTAGAAATCTGTCTGAACAGGGTGCTGGGAACAAAATCTAAAATACTAAATATCAGCAGGTGTTTAACATTTCAGAAGGGTATCATTTCTCAGCAGGGTAGATCACATTCTTTAATCATAATAATGAAAACTCTGTTAATAATAGAAATAGAAAGTAAAGGGTTAATTTGTAATGACTGAATGGGGTGACCTGTACATGGTAAGAAGGGATGCTGCCTGACCAGATGGGTGGCTATTTTTAGGACTGATGTAAGATTAGCAGCATACTGGCTCTCATGAGGGCAGAGATTAGCCCAGATATAATTTTGAGGGTGGTATGAAAACAACAACACAGGCAGCATTACAAGTATATTCCAAGCTGGGATTCCAAGACATCCTTCCAATCAAGAAACAGAGTTGACAGATGAACCAGTCCAAGGTAGGTTATTAACTTATTGTTGTAATATTGATAATCAAGACTAATAATGATATAAAAGCTGGTCCTACCGGGTTCCTACCTCAGCAGCAATTACTGATACCCCTGCCGGAGCATCCAGTATAGCATCTCAATCGACTGCTGAAGAACTGAATGAATGCAAGATTGGACTAAAAGTATTGGATCTGTATTGGTTTTCGAAACTGAGAGAAGGCAACACACCATTGCATGCTGGATTCATGAGCAAGTACATCAATGACTCCTTACTACTTCAACGAATGTGCTACATGGACCCAATATCCAAATTCCCAACCAACAATAATGTGGCGAGAGAGACGATGATCCGGACAATGAACGTTGCAAAGGAAACAGGCCACGATTACGCAGTTGTCACCTATGATTTGGCCATTGCGTTGAAAGCCTACTAAATACAAGCAATTGAAACCCCCTTGTTTGACAGCTTCCAGTCGATTCTGGATGGGCATCTTGGGTCAACAGCTCAATTCTGGGCCATTTACATCTTCCTGATCAATCGCCTCCACAGAGAGCTGCAGAGATGCATAAAGACGAATGAGGTCGGTGGCTATATCCATGTATTCACAATGTTGCTTGCAGTATACTTCGCCCTGAACCGACCAAACTATGCCAGATGTTGAAGAGTTCAGACCCAAAGCTGCGTAAAGTACCGGAGAATGGTGTGTTTTCCATCAGAGGCACACAGAAGTGTTACAGTAGATCGGCTGTTGACCTCTCTTTGGAGCAAACGGTCAACCGTGATGCTGCATCCAAAATGAAGGGAATTGTTAACTTCCGAAATTCTAATAACGCAATGCACTGATGGTCATTGACTATGACCCAGCGAGCTATGGCAATCACCGAGCTTAGAACATCCACTGGGCTTGAACTGGGAGAAATGCAACAGCTCAATGCCGTCCCTCAAGAATCATAAAGGACAACAGTCAGATAGCTGAACTGAGTGGAAAAATTGACGAATTCTGCAATCCATTCACAGATGATGCTCCAACTTCCTTGGTGAATGTTGCAACCGGTCAAGCAGCATCTAAGGCAACTGTATTATATCTACTCAATATGCTGAAAAGGGATCAGGATGAAAGGGATACATTTCAAGATGAATGGGACAGCAACAGCCATCGATTTCTTCAACCTGTGAAACGTACGCGTGTACAGAACTTTGCTGTTCTGATCATGAAGAAAAAAGCAAGCCGAAAATGTCTAGCAGTGGCCATTTGTGATACCTGGGACTATACCGGGCATTTTACAATAAGTTTCATTAGGTTAACTCATGAGCTGATCTAGCTCAATTTTTGGGTTCCTTTCTCATGGCCCTCCTGACCACACCCACCAGAATGAGCATGCCAGACGTCCATTTCCTTACATGTGCATGCACATGGACCATTGCTATATACATGAAAATTGGTTAACTTTCCAGCTAGACTGACCCCTCTGGGCTCCTGTTCTATAAGTGACCAATGTCTCTCATTCAAGCATCGTCCAAGGTCACCAAGGTCATATTCAGCAAAGTACGGAAGCACATATATATGAGGTATGAGTTACACATATTTAATGTGCATATACCAAAATCAGATAATCGCGATATAAAGAATGTATTGGTTCAAATTGTGTTTTAATGTCAATATGTGTTGCCTTGGTGACATTGTTGTAACGTGTTCATAAGGAAAACTGAATATAAAGACAATGTCCATTGATTTATAGAAATTGATTTGAACAAACATTGTGTTGTTATTTTGGTGTGCCATTTAACAGTCAGACAGCACACCACTATGTCTTAGAAGATCCGTGACCCCTAGTTTATATGCAGCTATCGTGACCCCTATTTTATATACAGCTAACGTGACCCCTAGTTTATATACAGCTATCGTGACCCCTATTTTATATGCAGCTATCGTGACCCCTAGTTTATATGCAGCTATCGTGACCCCTAGTATATATGCAGCTATCGTGACCCCTAGTTTATATACAGCTATCATGACCCCTAGTATATATGCAGCTATCGTGACCCCTAGTTTATATGGAGCTATCGTGACCCCTAGTTTATATGCAGCTATCGTGGCCCCTAGTTTATATGCAGCTATCGTGACCCCTATTTTATATACAGCTATCGTGACCCCTATTTTATATGCAGCTATCGTGACCCCCCTATTTCATATGCAGCTATCGTGACCCCTAGTTTATATGCAGCTATCGTGACCCCTAGTTTATATGCAGCTATCGTGACCCCTAGTTTATATGCAGTTATCGTGACCCCTAGTTTATATGCAGCTATCGGGACGCCTAGTTTATATGCAGCTATCGTGGCCCCTAGTTTATATGCAGCTATCGTGACCACTAGTTTATATGCAGCAATCGGGACCCCTAGTTTATATGCAGCTATCGTGACCCTAGTTTATATGCAGCTATCGGGACCCCTAGTTTATATACAGCTATCGTGACCCCTAGTTTATATGCAGCTATCGGGACCCCTAGTTTATATGCAGCTATCGTGGCCCCTAGTTTATATGCAGCTATCGGGACCCCTAGTTTATATGCAGCTATCGTGGCCCCTAGTTTATATGCAGCTATCGTGACCCCTAGTATATATGCCGCTATCGTGACCGCTAGTTTATATGCAGCTATCGTGACCCCTAGTTTATATGCAGCTATCGTGACCCCTAGTTTATATGTAGCTATCGTGACCGCTAGTTTATATGCAGCTATCGTGACCCCTAGTTTATATACAGCTATCGTGACCCCTAGTTTATATGCAGCTATCGTGACCCCTATTTTATATACAGCTATCGTGACCCCTATTTTATATGCAGCTATCGTAACCCCTATTTTATATGCAGCTATCGTGACCCTTAGTTTATATGCAGCTATCGTGACCCCTAGTTTATATGCAGCTATCGGGACGCCTAGTTTATATGCAGCTATCGTGGCCCCTAGTTTATATGCAGCTATCGTGACCCTAGTTTATATGCAGCAATCGGGACCCCTAGTTTATATGCAGCTATCGTGACCCTAGTTTATATGCAGCTATCGGGACCCCTAGTTTATATACAGCTATCGTGACCCCTAGTTTATATGCAGCTATCGGGACCCCTAGTTTATATACAGCTATCGTGGCCCCTAGTTTATATGCAGCTATCGTGACCCCTAGTTTATATGCAGCTATCGTGGCCCCTAGTTTATATGCAGCTATCGTGACCCCTAGTATATATGCCGCTATCGTGACCGCTAGTTTATATGCAGCTATCGTGACCCCTAGTTTATATGCAGCTATCGTGACCCCTAGTTTATATGCAGCTATCGTGACCGCTAGTTTATATGCAGCTATCGTGACCCCTAGTTTATATACAGCTATCGTGACCCCTAGTTTATATGCAGCTATCGTGACCCCCTAGTTTATATGCAGCTATCGTGACCCCTAGTTTATATGCAGCTATCGTGACCCCTAGTTTATATGCAGCTATCGGGACCCCTAGTTTATATGCAGCTATCGTGACCCTAGTTTATATGCAGCTATCGGGACCCCTAGTTTATATACAGCTATCGTGACCCCTAGTTTATATGCAGCTATCGGGACCCCTAGTTTATATGCAGCTATCGTGGCCCCTAGTTTATATGCAGCTATCGGGACCCCTAGTTTATATGCAGCTATCGTGGCCCCTAGTTTATATGCAGCTATCGTGACCCCTAGTATATATGCCGCTATCGTGACCGCTAGTTTATATGCAGCTATCGTGACCCCTAGTTTATATGCAGCTATCGTGACCCCTAGTTTATATGCAGCTATCGTGACCGCTAGTTTATATGCAGCTATCGTGACCCCTAGTTTATATACAGCTATCGTGACCCCTAGTTTATATGCAGCTATCGTGACCCCTATTTTATATACAGCTATCGTGACCCCTATTTTATATGCAGCTATCGTAACCCCTATTTTATATGCAGCTATCGTGACCCTTAGTTTATATGCAGCTATCGTGACCCCTAGTTTATATGCAGCTATCGGGACGCCTAGTTTATATGCAGCTATCGTGGCCCCTAGTTTATATGCAGCTATCGTGACCCTAGTTTATATGCAGCAATCGGGACCCCTAGTTTATATGCAGCTATCGTGACCCTAGTTTATATGCAGCTATCGGGACCCCTAGTTTATATACAGCTATCGTGAACCCCTAGTTTATATGCAGCTATCGTGGCCCCTAGTTTATATGCAGCTATCGTGACCCCTAGTATATATGCCGCTATCGTGACCGCTAGTTTATATGCAGCTATCGTGACCCCTAGTTTATATGCAGCTATCGTGACCCCTAGTTTATATGCAGCTATCGTGACCGCTAGTTTATATGCAGCTATCGTGACCCCTAGTTTATATACAGCTATCGTGACCCCTAGTTTATATGCAGCTATCGTGACCCCCCTATTTCATATGCAGCTATCGTGACCCCTAGTTTATATGCAGTTATCGTGACCCCTAGTTTATATGCAGCTATCGGGACGCCTAGTTTATATGCAGCTATCGTGGCCCCTAGTTTATATGCAGCTATCGGGACCCCTAGTTTATATGCAGCTATCGTGACCCTAGTTTATATGCAGCTATCGGGACCCCTAGTTTATATACAGCTATCGTGACCCCTAGTTTATATGCAGCTATCGGGACCCCTAGTTTATATGCAGCTATCGTGGCCCCTAGTTTATATGCAGCTATCGGGACCCCTAGTTTATATGCAGCTATCGTGGCCCCTAGTTTATATGCAGCTATCGTGACCCCTAGTATATATGCCGCTATCGTGACCGCTAGTTTATATGCAGCTATCGTGACCCCTAGTTTATATGCAGCTATCGTGACCCCTAGTTTATATGCAGCTATCGTGACCGCTAGTTTATATGCAGCTATCGTGACCCCTAGTTTATATACAGCTATCGTGACCCCTAGTTTATATGCAGCTATCGTGACCCCTATTTTATATACAGCTATCGTGACCCCTATTTTATATGCAGCTATCGTAACCCCTATTTTATATGCAGCTATCGTGACCCCTAGTTTATATGCAGCTATCGTGACCCCTAGTTTATATGCAGCTATCGGGACGCCTAGTTTATATGCAGCTATCGTGGCCCCTAGTTTATATGCAGCTATCGTGACCCCTAGTTTATATGCAGCAATCGGGACCCCTAGTTTATATGCAGCTATCGTGACCCTAGTTTATATGCAGCTATCGGGACCCCTAGTTTATATACAGCTATCGTGACCCCTAGTTTATATGCAGCTATCGGGACCCCTAGTTTATATGCAGCTATCGTGGCCCCTAGTTTATATGCAGCTATCGGGACCCCTAGTTTATATGCAGCTATCGTGGCCCCTAGTTTATATGCAGCTATCGTGACCCCTAGTATATATGCCGCTATCGTGACCCCTAGTTTATATGCAGCTATCGTGACCCCTAGTTTATATGCAGCTATCGTGACCGCTAGTTTATATGCAGCTATCGTGACCCCTAGTTTATATACAGCTATCGTGACCCCTAGTTTATATGCAGCTATCGTGACCCCTATTTTATATACAGCTATCGTGACCCCTATTTTATATGCAGCTATCGTAACCCCTATTTTATATGCAGCTATCGTGACCCTTAGTTTATATGCAGCTATCGTGACCCCTAGTTTATATACAGCTATCATGACCCCTCGTGTATATGCAGCTATCGTGACCCCTCGTTTATATGCAGCTATCGTGACCCCTAGTTTATATGCAGCTATCGTGACCCTAGTGTATATGCAGCTATCGTGACCCTAGTTTATATGCAGCTATCGTGGCCCCTAGTTTATATACAGCTATCGTGACCACTAGTTTATATGCAGCTATCATGGCCCCTAGTTTATATACAGCTATCGTGACCCCTAGTTTATACGCAGCTATCGTGACTCCTAGTTTATATACAGCTATCGTGACCGCTAGTTTATATGCAGCTATCATGACCCCTAGTTTATATACAGCTATCGTGACCCCTAGTTTATATGCAGCTATCGTGACCCCTAGTTTATATGCAGCTACCATGACCCCTAGTTTATATGCAGCTATCGCGACCGCTAGTTTATATGCAGCTATCGTGGCCCCTAGTTTATATGCAGCTATCGTGGCCCCTAGTTTATATGCAGCTATCGTGGCCCCTAGTTTATATGCAGCTATCGTGACCCCTAGTTTATATGCAGCTATCGTGGCCCCTAGTTTATATGCAGCTATCGTGACCCCTAGTTTATATGCAGCTATCGTGGCCCTTAGTTTATATGCAGCTATCGTGACCCCTAGTATATATGCCGCTATCGTGACCGCTAGTTTATATGCAGCTATCGTGACCCCTAGTTTATATGCAGCTATCGTGACCCCTAGTTTATAGGCAGCTGTCGTGACCGCTAGTTTATATGCAGCTATCGTGACCCCTAGTTTATATACAGCTATCGTGACCCCTAGTTTATATGCAGCTATCGTGACCCCTATTTTATATACAGCTATCGTGACCCCTATTTTATATGCAGCTATCGTGACCCCTATTTTATATGCAGCTATCGTGACCCTTAGTTTATATGCAGCTATCGTGACCCCTAGTTTATATACAGCTATCATGACCCCTCGTTTATATGCAGCTATCGTGACTCCTCGTTTATATGCAGCTATCGTGATCCCTAGTTTATATGCAGCTATCGTGACCCCTAGTTTATATGCAGCTATCGTGACCCTAGTGTATATGCAGCTATCGTGACCCTAGTTTATATGCAGCTATCGTGGCCCCTAGTTTATATACAGCTATCGTGACCACTAGTTTATATGCAGCTATCATGACCCCTAGTTTATATGCAGCTATCGCGACCGCTAGTTTATATGCAGCTATCGTGGCCCCTAGTTTATATGCAGCTATCGTGGCCCCTAGTTTATATGCAGCTATCGTGGCCCCTAGTTTATATGCAGCTATCGTGACCCCTAGTTTATATGCAGCTATCGTGGCCCCTAGTTTATATGCAGCTATCGTGACCCCTAGTTTATATGCAGCTATCGTGGCCCCTAGTTTATATGCAGCTATCGTGGCCCCTAGTTTATATGCAGCTATATTGACATATTAACTCGTTCCCACGACATAGTAACTCGTTCCCACGACATCGTAACTCGTTCCCACGACATCGTAACTCGTTCCCACGACATAGTAACTCGTTCCCACGACATAGTAACTCGTTTCCACGACATAGTAACTCGTTTCCACGACATAGTAACTCGTTCCCTCTACATAGTAACTCGTTTCCACGACATAGTAACTCGTTCCCACGACATCGTAACTCGTTCCCACGACATAGTAACTCGTTCCCACGACATAGTAACTCGTTCCCACAACATAGTAACTCGTTCCCACGACATAGTAACTCGTTCCCACGACATAGTAACTCGTTCCCTCTACATAGTAACTCGTTCCCACGACATATTATCTCGTTCCCACGACATCGTAACTCGTTCCCACGACAAAGTAACTCGTTCCCTCTACATAGTAACTCGTTCCCACGACATAGTAACTCGTTCCCACGACATAGTAACTCGTTTCCACGACATAGTAACTCGTTCCCACGACATAGTATAACTCCTTCCCACGACATAGTAACTCGTTTCCACGACATAGTAACTCGTTCCCACGACATAGTACAACTCGTTCCCACGACATAGTAACTCGTTCCCACGACATAGTAACTCTTTTCCTCGACATTGTAACTCGTTCCCACGACATAGTAACTCGTTCCCACGACATAGTACAACTCGTTCCCACGACATAGTAACTCGTTCCCACGACATAGTAACTCTTTTCCTCGACATTGTAACTCGTTCCCACGACATAGTAACTCGTTCCCACGACATAGTACAACTCGCTCCCACGACATAGTAACTCTTTTCCTCGACATCGTAACTCGTTCCCACGACATAGTAATTCGTTCCCACAATATATATAACTCGTTCCCGCAATATATATATAACTCGTTCCCTCGACATAGTAACTCGTTTCCACGACATCGTAACTCGCTTCAACGACATAGTAACTAGTTCCCACGACATAGTAACTCGTTCCCATAATATCTATTACTCGTTCCCACGACATAGTAACTCGTTCCCACGACATATATTATGGGAACGAGATGCTATGTCGTGGGAACGAGGATATGCTATGTTGTAGGAACGAGATGCTATGTCGTGGGAACAAGATGCTATATCATGGGAACGAGATGCTATGTCGTAGGAACGAGATGCTATGTCGTATGGACGAGATGCTATGTCGTATGGACGAGGTGCTATGTCGTATGGACGAGATGATATGTCGTTTGGACGAGATGCTATGTCGTATGGACGAGATGCTATGTCGTATGGACGAGGTGCTATGTCGTATGGACGAGATGATATGTCGTTTGGACGAGATGCTATGTCGTATGGACGAGGGTGCTATGTCGTATGGTCGAGGTGCTATGTCGTATGGACGAGATGCTATGTCGTATGGACGAGATGCTATGTCGTATGGACGAGGTGCTATGTCGTATGGACGAGGTGCTATGTCGTATGGACGAGATGCTATGTCGTATGAACGAGGTGCTATGTCGTATGGACGAGATGCTATGTCGTATGGACGAGATGCTATGTCGTATGGACGAGATGCTATGTTGTATGGACGAGTTGCTATGTCGTATGGACGAGGTGCTATGTCGTATGGACGAGATGCTATGTCGTATGGACGAGGCGCTATGTCGTATGGACGAGGTGCTATGTCGTATGGACGAGGTGCTATGTCGTATGGACGAGGTGCTATACGACGAGGTGCTATGTCGTATGGACGAGGTGCTATGTCGTATGGACGAGATGCTATGTCGTATGGACGATGTGCTATGTCGTATGGACGAGGTGCTATGTCGTATGGACGAGGTGCTATACGACGAGGTGCTATGTCGTATGGACGAGGTGCTATGTCGTATGGACGAGATGCTATGTCGTATGGACGAGATGCTATGTCGTATGGACGAGGTGCTATGTCGTATGGACGAGGTGCTATGTCGTATGGACGAGGTGCTATGTCGTATGGACGAGGTGCTATACGACGAGGTGCTATGTCGTATGGACGAGGTGCTATGTCGTATGGACGAGATGCTATGTCGTATGGACGAGGTGCTATGTCGTATGGACGAGGTGCTATACGACGAGGTGCTATGTCGTATGGACGAGGTGCTATGTCGTATGGACGAGGTGCTATGTCGTATGGACGAGGTGCTATGTCTTATGGACGAGGTGCTATGTCGTATGGACGAGATGCTATGTCGTATGGACGAGGTGCTATGTCGTATGAACGAGGTGCTATACGACGAGGTGCTATGTCGTATGGACGAGGTGCTATACGACGAGGTGCTATGTCGTATGGACGAGGTGCTATGTCGTATGGACGAGGTGCTATGTCGTATGGACGAGATGCTATGTCGTATGGACGAGGTGCTATGTCGTATGGTCGAGGTGCTATGTCGTATGGACGAGGTGCTATGTCGTATGGACGAGGTGCTATACGACGAGGTGCTATGTCGTATGGACGAGGTGCTATGTCGTATGGACGAGGTGCTATGTCGTATGGACGAGATGCTATGTCGTATGGACGAGGTGCTATGTCGTATGGTCGAGGTGCTATGTCGTATGGTCGAGGTGCTATGTCGTATGGATGAGGTGCTATGTCGTATGGACGAGGTAGCTAACGTGTGGGGAGAAGGTAGAACAACATCTTGATATTAAATTAATTTTTTTTTTTTTGAGGATGTAGGCAGTGCGAGGAAGTGCATGGGTTTAGCTAGCCATTTTAAATGTGTATGCCAGACTTACTCAATTGGCTGTCCAATTAGCTCGGACCGGGAAGTATTTGAGGTGGTCGCCAGATCGGACAGGCGGGTTTTCTCCGGGTACTCATGAATGACCACATTTACGCGTTCATCCGCGCCAACGAGAGTGATTAATATAACTTGCTTCACAGTGGTTGTAAAATAAATAAAGTTTAAACATTGTCCACGACTGTGGATACCCCACCCCCGGAATATTTTGTTTGAATCATAGAACGTCGACGGTGCACTCCGGCACATTGTAATGTACGCTATGGATGTCGAAATATCGATGCATTATTGAAATTGATACCACATTGAGTCCAAAATTGAGAGTTGAAATGTTACACTGACATGCGAAAGTGTATGATGTTATGCGACAGCTGGTGTATATTATATATCACACAGGCATGCCAACACCCGCACCATTTTCTATTGCATTTTGTGTGACAATCTGTAGGCCCGAGCTGTCAGTGTCAGTGTCTTATAGGAGCTATGCTCATGAATGGCATATCTACACAATTCTAATTTGTAAATCAGTAAGTATCTATGGATACTAAAATATGTATATTTCTGCATAATGATAACATAGTGACAATTATTATACTCATAAGTATAAAGTATGTATAAGTGTACGTACATATAGCAATGATTGAATCCGATATAAAACGAGTACTTCCTAGTACAGCACTGTAGTCAAATTGAAATCACCAACCAAGTCACAAGCTATACTGAATTATGTTGAAATACACTCGATTTACGAACCATCAACTACTCTATATTCAGTGTAGTCTTATCACAACTCGCCCCCTTGATCAGAGTATAAACATACTGGTACTTGACTAGAGGTAGTATGCACACGTTCAACTTTAATAACTGATGGCGTTTCCCCTGCTCTCTATACATACAACGTGAAGTCATTGAAGACTTTCTATTTTGGTGGCATGTCACTATGCAAAACAGAAATACTATAAGATAGCATAGGATAGGTTTCGTATTTTGGTCCGTGTCGATTGATTACAATTTTACAGTGTGTTTTTTTTTTTTTCATTTTGGTATCCGGGTAACCTCGTTTATTTCTTTATTGCATATACATTTAGTTGATACATATTTCGACATTTTTTTGGTTTTTAATAGTATACATATTACTTCAGTTCGAATATCTATATGTACAGTGTGTCCCTTAAGATTGAGTGCATACAAAGATTGTCAACAGTTAAAAGTGAACAATGGGTAACTAACTTAGTTAGGCTAAGGAGTAGTTGTTAAAGCGAGGGAGCGAGAGAGCGAGAGAGCGAGAGCGAGAGAGAGAGAGAGAGAGGAGAGAGAGAGAGAGAGAGAGAGAGAGAGAGAGAGAGAGAGAGAGAGAGAGAGAGAGAGAGAGAGAGAGAGATGTAATGAGTGGCTGATCGCTTCTGCTTGCTAACATTTCTATTTGTTAATAGGATAAAGAATCAAATAGCTTTATTTTTTGCAAAGTTGGTAAACACACACTTAGATCAATGCAACCCATGTAGCCCTCTAAAAATATTCTTATTGTAATTTTAATTCTTTATTAATTATGTTTAGATTGTTTAATCTTCTTAGAAAATAATTTAGTCGCCCAAATGCATTTATGCGGTGAACACAATGTTTCCAAATGAATTTATGGGTGAACACAATGTTTCCAAATGAATTGATGGGTGAACACAATGTTTCCAAATGAATTTATGGGTGAACACAATGTTTCAACACAATCTAGATAATTTATATGATTTACGGATGTTTCGTCAACCTACAATTTAGTCAAACTGGTGTTATGTACTACCTGGACTGGATGTTTCGTCTGATATACAGTATATCACACATTTTAATAAAACATAATTATTTCAGAATAGTCAATAAGAGTATTTTAAATCATTTTATCACAAAACAAACAAAAATGGAGGAAATAAAAGTATCTATCTCTATCTATCTACCAATCCAATCATAATTGTATTTTTAATAATAGGCATAATTGCTTTGTTTGTGTTTCGTCTATTAATTTATATAGTAGTTTGTTCTGTAAGGCAGAGGTGATAAAACACCTCCGCGACCACAATAGTAAACTACTATAAAAATAGGGTTGACGAAACTACTACTATTACAGACGGATATGTAGTCCAGTGGTAACACGCTGGACTGGTAATCCAGGGATCGCAGGTTCGATCCCCCGTCTGACCCTAATAAAATTAACAGTCTTTCAGATGGGACGTTAAACCGAGGTCTCGTGTCGGTGCTTTACACCGGGCACATAAAAGAACCAGAGGAGACTCTGTAATGGGTCTCTGTCTGTATCATTGCACTATCCTCCAAAATCTAAACTGACTAATCTCTTCAGGAGGCGTCGCTCATATGGGTAACCGGTAGCGACGATAAATAAACGTAAAACACACACACTACTACCATTTATATATCGTGTATGGATCATCAGGAACATAGATAAATCAATCAAAACGATCCTGGTATCAAATATCATATTTAAGGCATCATGTGCAATTTCATACTGATACTGATTTTGTCAGAAGTTATACCAAAGACAATTGAACGACGAATACGGCTATAACAGGAATGCTTTGTAACAATGAAGATGTTATTTAGAGTTTACTATGAAAGTTATTGGTCTGTCATGGATACCAGTTTCAGCTTATTTTTCATATTCTCAGGATGCATATTTGCAAATTATCGTTGAAGATAACAACTTATTTTATTATACTTTGCATCATTAAAAAGATCTTGAAAATATGAAGAATGTCATATATGGTAATAGATTGTCAACGAACAACAAAATAAAACTATTTGAGCACAAAACAGGTACATATCAGTGTTTTCTAAATTTTACATAGTATTATATAGGCGAAATATGACGTGATGGTCTATGTATATTTGCTTAATTATACTGTACAAGACATATACTTATTTTAAAATAAAAACAACGTCTTAAAAGTACAGAAAATTATCTATCTTCGTATATGTGGTAATAGATTGTCCTATGATGAAATAATGACTTTATTGCAATTTATATATCGAGTTACTATATAACTCTATGGAAAACACGTCAGAGATTGTCTATCGATATCTGCTTATCGGGTAATTTACAAGGGGGACAACTTTCTCGATTTTCCATGCACTTGGAGTGAACTAGTCACTAATGCTAAGGAGTAGTTGTTAAAGCGAGGGAGCGAGAGAGCGAGAGAGCGAGAGCGAGAGAGAGAGAGAGAGAGAGGAGAGAGAGAGAGAGAGAGAGAGAGAGAGAGAGAGAGAGAGAGAGAGAGAGAGAGAGAGAGAGAGAGATGTAATTAGTGGCTGATCGCTTCTGCTTGCTAACATTTCTATTTGTTAATAGGATAAGGAGTGTGTCAAACAAGGATTGTAGGGGTTGGATAATTGGTGTGGGGGTTCATTTGTAGTGTAAGCTGTTCCAGGTCCTGTGTTGTTTGTACTGTATTTATGAACACATTAATTGATATGCATGATTATTTGATTAGCTTAGTTAAACTTTGACCATTTCAAGTTGTGTCTATCTATTTTTCCAGAATATGAAGCAATGTCTTTTTCGATTTCGATCCTTTGATACAAGTACTTTTTAAATGATTCGAACTTTGGCAGGATTTTACTATATTTCATATTTGAGATAAAGTATTTGCACAGGATTATTATAAAATTAACAATGTTATTATTTTTTTTCGCACCCTAAACAAATGTCTTTAAAGTTTAAAGACATGTTAATACCAATAGTTCTTAGATAATTACGAATGCTTGTCCATAGGTCTTGTATGATCGGGCATTCCCAAAACAGGTGTTCTATACATTCTATGCTCATATTACAGAAGTCACATAGGGATGATTCAGTTAATTTACACATATGGAGATACTTGTTTGTTGGAACTAGTCTCATTAAAAAATTATATTGATAATTTCTCAGTTTAGTGTCAATCGTTGCTTTATATGCCATGCAGTAGATTATTTTCCAATTGAGATTGTCATCGCCGAACAATTGAGACCATTTTCGCTCAGAATTTCTACGTTCTATGTTCTTTAAATGTATCTGTGTTTGATATAATAGTTTATTTGGTTTCTTTACTCTTTTTATTTTTTCTAGCATGTTTTCCGGTTTTAGCCCAGTAATAATGTGTTGATTTAGTTTTTCTTTGCACTTTTTAGGTATACTACCGATCAAAGAGTGGTATTTTAAAAAATCATTATTGCGTAAATTATACAATTGCTTAAGGTTTTCAAACGTGTAAAAATTGTTATTTCTAAAATGATATAGGTGATCAACATACTTTATTCCGTTATTGAACCATTCCTGATTGATAACTGGTTTTCCTGTTATTCTGATGTCAGAATTATTCCAAATAATGGGTCTAATAACTGTAATATTATTATTTTCGTACATATGTTTTATTTTAAACCAGGAAATCAAAACGTCTTTTAGGAAAGGTTGTGTTTGGCATCATTTATTTATGTCTTTGAGTGATAAATTATATTCAAATAAGAAGTTTCCACCAAATTGTTTTAGATACTTATCATAAAAACATTTCCAAGAACCTGTGTTATTGTTTGTTATCCTTTTCACCCAGCTTGCCTTAATTGTATGTAGAAATGCATGTATATTTGTTAATTTTATTCCTCCATATTCATAGTCTCGAAAAAGTATATTACGTTTTATTTTATCTGGTTTTCCTTCCCAGATGAAGTTAAATATTGCATGATTTATATCCGCTAGCACTTTTTCTGTTGGGTTTGGTAAAACGGTAAATAGATAGACCAGTTTTGGGAGAGCAAATGTCTTTATTACTATCACTTTACCTAGAAGTGTCAGTTTACGATGTTGCCATTGTTTCAGACAGTTATAAAATTCTCGCAGTTTTGGTTCAAGATTTAGATGCAAGGTCAGTTCTTTATTGTTGCTAAAATATATGCCAAGAGTCTTTGTTTTTTCAGATGTCCATAGCATGTCTGGTTGCAGTAAGATGTGTTTGTATTTCGTAATGATCCAATTCTTAGTATTACAGATTTTGATACATTTAGTTTTAGACCACTTATGATTCCAAATTCAGTAATTAAATCTATTAAATGTTCAAATGTTCCCCATTTAATATGTAGGATGCATCGTCAGCAAATAATGTTTGTTTTATTTCTTTATTATGTATGGTGATTCCTTTTATATCGTTATCAATAGTGATTTGATATGACAATAGTTCCATACATATGATAAATAGATACGATGATAATGGACAGCCTTGTCGTACGCCTCTTTGTATAGGTAGAGATTCTGTTAAATAACCATTGCTAATGATTATACTATTTATATTTTTTATAAAACAGTTTTATCCAAGAAATGATGGGGTCACCAAAATTAAAATGATTTAGACATTTGTAGAGAAAAGCATGGTTTAGGCTATCAAAGGCTTTTTCATAGTCTGAAAAGAATATTAGGCCTGGAAGGTTGTGTTCGTTGATGTAGTATATAGTTTCAAATATTAATCGTACATTCTCACCAATATATCGGTCCTTCATAAATCCAGTTTGATTGGTACTTATTATATGGGGTAATACATTTTTTATCCGATTCGCAATAGCTTTGGTTGCAATCTTATAGTCGATGTTGAGTAAACTTATAGGCCGCCAGTTTGATAATATGTCTAATTGTTTACCAGGCTTGGGTAATAGCGTAATAATTCCTTGTTTCTGGAGATCTGTTAGTTCGCCATTAGAGTATGAATAGTTTATCGATTTCAAATAGTGTACTTTAATATCTTGCCAAAACGTTTTATAGAACTCACTTGTCAGACCGTCTGAGCCGGGGCTTTTATTGTTTGTCATATCATACAGAGATTGCCAGCATTCGTATTCGGTTAACAACTCATTACATTGTGTTGACTCACATCAATCAACCATCTCACACTCACAGCAAGCACTCACACAACAACCATCTCACACTCACGGCACGCACTCACACAACAACCATCTCACACTCACGACACGCACTCACACAACAACCATCTCACACTCACGACACGCACTCACACAACAACCATCTCACACTCACGACACGCACTCACACAACAACCATCTCACACTCACGGCACGCACTAACACAACAACCATCTCACACTCACGGTACGCACTCACACAACAACCATCTCACATTCACGACACGCACTCACACAACAACAATCTCACACTCACGACACGCACTCACACAACAACCACCTCACATTCACGGCACACACTCACACAACAACCATCTCACACTCACGACACACACTCAACACAACAACCATCTCGCACTCACAGCACGCACTCACACAACAACCACCTCGCACTCACGGCACGCACTCACACAACAACCATCTCGCACTCACGGCACGAACTCACACAACAACCACCTCGCACTCACGGCACGCACTCACACAACAACCATCTCGCACTCACGGCACGCACTCACACAACAACAATCTCATACTCACGACACACACTCAAAACAACAACCATCTCACACACAGCACGCACTCACACAACAACTTCCTCACATTCATGGCACGCACTCACACAACAATCTCACACTCACGACAAGCACTCACACAACAACCATCTCACACTCACGACACGCACTCACACAACAACCATCTCACACTCACGACACGCACTCACACAACAACAATCTCACATTCACGACGCACACTCACACAACAACAATCTCACATTCACGACGCACACTCACACAACAACAATCTCACATTCACGACAAGCACTCATACAACAACAATCTCACACTCACGACAAGCACTCACACAACAACAATCTCACATTCACGACAAACACTCATACAACAACAATCTCACATTCACGACAATCACTCATACAACAACAATCTCACATTCACGACGCACACTCACACAACAACAATCTCACATTCACGACAAGCACTCATACAACAACAATCTCACATTCACGACAAGCACTCATACAACAGCAATCTCACATTCACGACAAGCACTCATACAACAACAATCTCACATTCACGACAAGCACTCACACAACAACAATCTCACATTCACGACAAGCACTCACACGACAAAATCTCACATTCACGACGCATACTCACACAACAACAATCTCACATTCACGACAAGCACTCATACAACAACAATCTGACATTCACGACAAGCACTCATACAACAACATTTTCACATTCACGACAAGCACTCACACAACAACAATCTCACATTCACGACACGCACTCACACAACAACCATCTCACACTTACGGCACGCACCCACACAACAACCATCTCACACTCACGGCACGCACTCACACAACAACCATCTCACATTCACGACACGCACTCACACAACAACAATCTCACACTCACGACACGCACTCACACAACAACCACCTCACATTCACGGCACACACTCACACAACAACCCTCTCACACTCACGACACACACTCAACACAACAACCATCTCGCACTCACAGCACGCACTCACACAACAACCACCTCGCACTCACGGCACGCACTCACACAACAACCACCTCGCACTCACGGCACGCACTCACACAACAACCATCTCGCACTCACGGCACGCACTCACACAACAACAATCTCATACTCACGACACATACTCAATACAACAACCATCTCACACTCACAGCACGCACTCACACAACAACCTCCTCACATTCATGGCACGCACTCACACAACAATCTCACACTCACGACAAGCACTCACACAACAACCATCTCACACTCACGACACGCACTCACACAACAACCATCTCACACTCACGACACGCACTCACACAACAATCTCACATTCACGACGCACACTCACACAACAACAATCTCACATTCACGACAAGCACTCACACAACAACAATCTCACACTCACGACAAGCACTCACACAACAACAATCTCACATTCACGACGCACACTCACACAACAACAATCTCACATTCACGACACACTCATACAACAACAATCTCACATTCACGACGCATACTCACACAACAACAATCTCACATTCACGACAAGCACTCACACAACAACAATCTCACATTCACGACAAGCACTCATACAACAACAATCTCACATTCACGACAAGCACTCACACAACAACAATCTCACATTCACGGCACACTCACACAACAACAATCTCACATTCACGGCACGCACTCACACAACAACAACTCACACTCACACTCACGGCACGCACTCACACAACAGCCATCTCACACTCACGACACGCACTCACACAACAACCAACTCACACTCACGACGCACACTCACACAGCAACAATCTCACACTCACACTCACGGCACGCACTCACACAGCAACCATCTCACATTCACGGCACGCACGCACACAACAACCATCTCACATTCACGGCACGCACTCACACAACAACCATCTCACATTCACGACACGCACTCACACAACAACCATCTCACATTCACGACACGCACTCACACAACAACCATCTCACATTCACGACACGCACTCACACAACAACCATCTCACACTCACGGCACGCACTCACACAACAACCATCTCACACTCACGACACGCACTCACACAACAACCATCTCACACTCACGACACGCACTCACACAACAACCATCTCACACTCACGACACACACTCACACAACAACCATATCACACTCACGGCACGCACTCACACAACAACCATCTCACATTCACGGCACGCACTCACACAACAACCATCTCACACTCACGGCACGCACTCACACAACAACCATCTCACACTCACGGCACGCACTCACACACAACACATCTCACACTCACGGCACGCACTCACACAACACCATCTCACACTCACGACACGCACTCACACAACAACCATCTCACATTCACGACACGCACTCACACAACAACCATCTCACATTCACGACACGCACTCACACAACAACCATCTCACATTCACGACACCACACACACACAACATCTCACACTCACGACACGCACTCACACAACAACCATCTCACACTCACGACACGCACTCACACAACAACCATCTCACAGTCACGACACGCACTCACACAACAACCATCTCACATTCACGACACACACTCACACACAACCATCTCACACACCAACGACACACACTCACACAACAACCATCTCACACTCACGACACACACTCACACAACAACCATCTCACACTCACGGCACGCACTTACACAACAACCACCTCACATACACGGCACGCACTTACACAACAGCCATCTCACACTCACGGCACGCACTCACACAACAACCATCTCACAATCACGACACGCACTCACACAACAACCATCTCACACTCATGACAGGCACTCACACAACAACCATCTTACATTCATGACACGCACACACACAACAACCATCTCATATTCATGACACGCACACAATCAACAACCATCTCACATTCACGACACGCACTCACACAACAACCAGCTCACACTCACGACACGCCCTCACACAGCAACCATCTCACATTCACGACACGCACTCACACAACAACTATCTCACACTCACGGCACATACTCACACAACAACCAGCTCACACTCACGACACGCCCTCACACAGTAACCATCTCACATTCACGGCACGCACTCACACAATAACCATCTCACATTCACGAAACGCACTCACAACAACCATCTCACAATCATGACACGCACACACACAACAACCATCTCACATTCACGACACGCACTCACACAACAACCATCTCACATTCACGACACGCACTCACACAACAACCATCTCACATTCACGACACGCACTCACACAACAACCATCTCACATTCACGACACGCACTCACACAACAACCATCTCACATTCACGACACGCACTCACACAACAACCATCTCACATTCACTACACGCACTCACACAGCAACCATCTCACATTCACGACACGCACTCACACAACAACCATCTCTCATTCACGAAACGCACTCACACAACAACCATCTCACACTCACGACACGCACTCTCACAACAACCATCTCACACTCACGTTACGCACTCACACAACAACCACCTCACACTCACGGCACGCACTCACACAACAACCATCTCACACTCACGACACTCACACACACAACAACCATCTCACACTCACGACACACTCACACAACAACCATCTCACACTCACGACGCACACTCACACAACAACAATCTCACACTCACACTCACGGCACGCACTCACACAACAACCATCTCACACTCACGGCACGCACTCACACAACAACCATCTCACATTCACGACACGCACTCACACAACAACCATCTCACATTCACGACACGCACTCACACAACAACCATCTCACATTCACGACAAGCACTCACACAACAACAATCTCACATTCACGACGCATATTCACACAACAACAATCTCACATTCACGACAAGCACTCATACAACAACAATCTCACATTCACGACACGCACTCACCACAACCATCTCACACTCACGACACGCACTCACACAACAACCATCTCACATTCACGACACGCACTCACAACAACCATCTCACACTCACGACACACACACACAACAACCATCTCACACTCACGGCACGCACTCACACAACAACCATCTCACACTCACGACACACACTCACACAACAACCATCTCACACTCACGGCACGCACTCACACAACAACCATCTCACATTCACGGCACGCACTCACACAACAGCCATCTCACACTCACGGCACGCACTCACACAACAACCATCTCACATTCACGACACGCACTCACACAACAACCATCTCACACTCACGACACGCACTCACACAACAACCATCTCACATTCATGACACGCACACACACAACAACCATCTCACATTCATGACACGCACACAATCAACAACCATCTCACATTCACGACACGCACTCACACAACAACCATCTCACACTCACGACACGCACTCTCACAACAACCATCTCACACTCACGACACGCACTCACACAGCAACCATCTCACATTCACGACACGCACTCACACAACAACCATCTCACACTCACGGCACACACTCACACAACAACCAGCTCACACTCACGACACGCCCTCACACAGCAACCATCTCACATTCACGGCACGCACTCACACAACAACCATCTCACAATCATGACACGCACACACACAACAACCATCGCACATTCACGACACGCACTCACACAACAACCATCTCACATTCACGACACGCCCTCACACACAAATCTCACATTCACGACACGCCTCACACAACAACCATCTCACATTCACGACACGCACTCACACAACAACCATCTCACACTCACGACACGCACTCACACAACAACCATTTCACATTCACGACACACACTCACACAGCAACCATCTCACATTCACGACACGCACTCACAACAACCATCTCACATTCACGACACGCACTCACACAACAACCATCTCACATTCACGACACGCACTCACACAACAACCATCTCACATTCACGACACGCACTCACACAACAACCACCTCACACTCACGGCACGCACTCACACAACTACAATCTCACACTCACGACACGCACTCACACAACAACCATTATACACTCACGGTACGCACTCACACAACAACCATCTCACACTCACGGTACGCACTCACACAACAACTATCTCA
>CM026398.1:8824275-8841444 GCA_014843695.1 Archivesica marissinica | reverse complement strand
TGTCGTGAATGTGAGATTGTTGTTGTGTGAGTGCTTGTCGTGAATGTGAGATTGTTGTTGTGTGAGTGTGTGTCGTGAATGTGAGATTGTTGTTGTGTGAGTGTGCGTCGTGAATGTGAGATTGTTGTTGTGTGAGTATGCGTCGTGAATGTGAGATTGTTGTTGTGTGAGTGCTTGCCGTGAATGTGAGATTGTTGTTGTGTGAGTATGCGTCGTGAATGTGAGATTGTTGTTGTGTGAGTATGCGTCGTGAATGTGAGATTGTTGTTGTATGAGTGCTTGTCGTGAATGTGAGATTGTTGTTGTGTGAGTATGCGTCGTGAATGTGAGATTGTTGTTGTATGAGTTCTTGTCGTGAATGTGAGATTGTTGTTGTGTGAGTATGCGTCGTGAATGTGAGATTGTTGTTGTATGAGTGCTTGTCGTGAGTGTGAGATTGTTGTTGTATGAGTGCTTGTCGTGAGTATGAGATTGTTGTTGTATGAGTGCTTGTCGTGAATGTGAGATTGTTGTTGTGTGAGTATGCGTCGTGAATGTGAGATTTTGTTGTGTGAGTGCTTGTCGTGAGTGTGAGATTGTTGTTGTATGAGTGCTCGTCGTGAATGTGAGATTGTTGTTGTGTGCGTGCGTGCCGTGAATGTGAGATGGTTGCTGTGTGAGTGCTTGCCGTGAGTGTGAGTGTGAGATTGTTGCTGTGTGAGTGTGCGTCGTGAGTGTGAGTTGGTTGTTGGGTGAGTGCGTGTCGTGAGTGTGAGATGGATGTTGTGTGAGTGCTTGCCGTGAGTGTGAGTGTGAGATTGTTGTTGTGTGAGTGTTTGTCGTGAATGTGAGATTGTTGTTGTGTGAGTGCTTGCCGTGAATTTGAGATTGTTGTTGTGTGAGTGCTTGCCGTGAATGTGAATTTGTTGTTGTGTGAGTGCTTGCCGTGAATGTGAGATTGTTGTAGTGTGAGTGCTTGCCGTGAATGTGAGATTGTTGTTGTGTGAGTATGCGTCGTGAATGTGAGATTGTTGTTGTGTGAGTATGCATCGTGAATGTGAGATTGTTGTTGTGTGAGTATGCGTCGTGAATGTGAGATTGTTGTTTTGTGCGTGTTTGTCGTGAGTGTGAGATTGTTGTTATATGAGTGCTTGTCGTGAATGTGAGATTGTTGTTGTATGAGTGCTTGTCGTGAATGTGAGATTGTTGTTGTATGAGTGCTTCTCGTGAATGTGAGATTGTTGTTGTATGAGTGCTTCTCGTGAATGTGAGATTGTTGTTGTATGAGTGCTTGTCGTGAGTGTGAAATTGTTGTTGTGTGAGTGCTTGCCGTGAATGTGAGATTGTTGTTGTGTGAGTGCTTGTCGTGAATGTGAGATTGTTGTTGTGTTAGTGCTTGTCGTGAGTGTGATCTTGTTGTTGTGTGAGTATGCGTCGTGAATGTGAGATTGTTGTTGTGTGAGTGTTTGTCGTGAGTGTGAGATTGTTGTTGTATGAGTGCTTGTCGTGAATGTGAGATTGTTGTTGTGTGAGTGTGCGTCGTGAATGTGAGATTGTTGTTGTGTGAGTGCTTGTCGTGAGTGTGAGATTGTTGTTGTATGAGTGTTTGTCGTGAATGTTAGATTGTTGTTGTGTGAGTGTGCGTCGTGAATGTGAGATTGTTGTTGTGTGTGTGAGTGTCGTGAGTGTGAGATGGTTGTTGTGTGAGTGCGTGCCGTGAGTGTGAGGTTGTTGTTGTGTGAGTGCGTAAGGTGAGTGTGAGATGGTTGTTGTTAGAGTGCGTGTCGTGAGTGTGAGATGGTTGTTGTGTGAGTGCGTGTCGTGAATGTGAGATGGTTGTTGTGTGAGTGCGTGTCGTGAATGTGAGATGGTTGCTGTGTGAGTGCGTGTCGTGAATGTGAGATGGTTGTTGTGTGAGTGCGTGCCGTGAGTGTGAGATGGTTGTTATGTGAGTGCGTATCGTGAATGTGAGATGGTTGTTGTGTGAGTGCGTGTCGTGAATGTGAGATGGTTGTTGTGTGCGTGCGTGCCGTGAATGTGAGATGGTTGCTGTGTGAGTGCGTGCCGTGAGTGTGAGTGTGAGATTGTTGCTGTGTGAGTGTGCGTCGTTAGTGTGATTTGGTTGTTGTGTGAGTGCGTGTCGTGAGTGTGAGATGGCTGTTGTGTGAGTGCGTGCCGTGAGTGTGAGGTGGTTGTTGTGTGAGTGCGTGCCGTGAGTGTGAGTGTGAGATTGTTGTTGTGTGAGTATGCATCGTGAATGTGAGATTGTTGTTGTGTGAGTGTTTGTCGTGAGTGTGAGATTGTTGTTGTATGAGTGCTTGTCGTGAATGTGAGATTGTTGTTGTATGAGTGCTTGTCGTGAATGTGAGATTGTTGTTGTATGAATGCTTGTCGTGAATGTGAGATTGTTGTTGTATGAGTGCTTGTCGTGAATGTGAGATTGTTGTTGTGTGAGTATGCGTCGTGAATGTGAGATTGTTGTTGTGTGAGTGCTTGTCGTGAATGTGAGATTGTTGTTGTGTGAGTATGCGTCGTGAATGTGAGATTGTTGTTGTGTGAGTGTTTGTCGTGAGTGTGAGATTGTTGTTGTATGAGTGCTTGTCGTGAATGTGAGATTGTTGTTGTGTGAGTGTTTGTCGTGAGTGTGAGATTGTTGTTGTATGAGTGCTTGTCGTGAATGTGAGATTGTTGTTGTGTGAATGTTTGTCGTGAGTGTGAGATTGTTGTTGTATGAGTGTTTGTCGTGAATGTGAGATTGTTGTTGTGTGAGTGTGCGTCGTGAATGTGAGATTTTGTTGCGTGAGTGCTTGTCGTGAGTGTGAGATTGTTGTTGTATGAGTGCTTGTCGTGAGTGTGAGATTGTTGTTGTATGAGTGCTTGTCGTGAATGTGAGATTGTTGTTGTATGAGTGCTTGTCGTGAGTGTGAGATTGTTGTTGCATGAGTGCTTGTCGTGAATGTGAGATTGTTGTTGTGTGAGTATGCGTCGTGAATGTGAGATTGTTGTTGTATGAGTGCTTGTCGTGAATGTGAGATTGCTGTTGTGTGAGTATGCGTCGTGAATGTGAGATTGTTGTTGTGTGAGTGTGCGTCGTGATTGTGAGATTGTTGTTGTGTGAGTATGCGTCGTGAATGTGAGATTGTTGTTGTGTGAGTGCTTGTCGTGAGTGTGAGATTATCGTTGTATGAGTGCTTGTCGTGAATGTTAGATTGTTGTTGTGTGAGTGTGCGTCGTGAATGTGAGATTGTTGTTGTGTGTGTGAGTGTCGTGAGTGTGAGATTGTTGCTGTGTGAGTGTGCGTCGTGAGTGTGAGTTGGTTGTTGGGTGAGTGCGTGTCGTGAGTGTGAGATGGCTGTTGTGTGAGTGCGTGCCGTGAGTGTGAGGTGGTTGTTGTGTGAGTGCGTGCCGTGAGTGTGAGTGTGAGATTGTTGTTGTGTGAGTGTGCGTCGTGAATGTGAAATTGTTGTTGTGTGAGTGTGTGTCGTGAATGTGAGAAGGTTGTTGTGTGAGTGTGCGTCGTGAATGTGAGATTGTTGTTCGTGTGAGTGCTTGCCGTGAATGTGAGATTGTTGTTGTGTGAGTATGCGTCGTGAATGTGAGATTGTTGTTGTGTGAGTGCTTGTCGTGAGTGTGAGATTATCGTTGTATGAGTGCTTGTCGTGAATGTGAGATTGTTGTTGTGTGAGTTGCGTCGTGAATGTGAGATTGTTGTTGTGTGAGTGCGTGTCGTGAATGTGAGATGGTTGTTGTGTGAGTGTGTGTCGTGAATGTGAGATTGTTGTTGTGTGAGTGCTTGTCGTGAATGTGAGATTGTTGTAGTGTGAGTGCTTGCCGTGAATGTGAGATTGTTGTTGTGTGAGTATGCGTCGTGAATGTTGAGATTGTTGTTGTGTGAGTTCTTGTCGTGAATGTGAGATTGTTGTTGTATGAGTGCTTGTCGTGAATGTGAGATTGTTGTTGTGTGAGTATGCATCGTGAATGTGAGATTGTTGTTGTGTGAGTGCTTGTCGTGAGTGTGAGATTGTTGTTGTATGAGTGATTGTCGTGAATGTGAGATAGTTGTTGTATGAGTGCTTGTCGTGAATGTGAGATTGTTGTTGTGTGAGTGCTTGTCGTGAATGTGAGATTGTTGTTGTGTGAGTATGCGTCGTGAATGTGAGATTGTTGTTGTGTGAGTGTTTGTCGTGAGTGTGAGATTGTTGTTGTATGAGTGCTTGTCGTGAATGTGAGATTGTTGTTGTGTGAATGTTGTCGTGAGTGTGAGATTGTTGTTGTATGAGTGTTTGTCGTGAATGTGAGATTGTTGTTGTGTGAGTGTGCGTCGTGAATGTGAGATTGTTGTAGTGTGAGTGCTTGCCGTGAATGTGAGATTGTTGTTGTGTGAGTATGCGTCGTGAATGTGAGATTGTTGTAGTGTGAGTGCTTGCCGTGAATGTGAGATTGTTGTTGTGTGAGTATGCGACGTGAATGTGAGATTGTTGTTGTGTGAGTGCTTGCCGTGAATGTGAGATTGTTGTTGTGTGAGTTCTTGTCGTGAATGTGAGATTGTTGTTGTGTGAGTATGCGTCGTGAATGTGAGATTGTTGTTGTGTGAGTATGCGTCGTGAATGTGAGATTGTTGTTGTGTGAGTATGCGTCGTGAATGTGAGATTGTTGTTGTGTGAGTATGCGTCGTGAATGTGAGATTGTTGTTGTGTGAGTGCTTGTCGTGAGTGTGAGATGGTTGTTGTGTGAGTGCGTGCCGTGAGTGTGAGATGGTTGTTGTGTGAGTGCGAGTCGTGAATGTGAGATGGTTGTTGTGTGAGTGCGTGTCGTGAGTGTGAGATGGTTGTTGTGTGAGTGCGTGCGTGAGTGTGAGATGGTTGTTGTGTTAGTGCGTCGTGAGTGTGAGATGGTTGTTGTGTGAGTGCGTGCGTGAATGTGAGATTGTTGTTGTGTGAGTGCGTGTCGTGAATGTGAGATGGTTGTTGTGTGTGTGCATGTCGTGAATGTGAGATGTTTGTTGTGTGTGTGCATGTCGTGAATGTGAGATGTTTGTTGTGTGTGTGCGTGTCGTGAGTGTGAGATGGTTGTTGTGTGAGTGCGTGCCGTGAATGTGAGATGGTTGTTGTGAGTGCGTGTTGTGAATGTGAGATGGTTGTTGTGTGAGTGCGTGTCGTGAGTGTGAGATTGTTGTTGTGTGAGTGCTTGCCGTGAATGTGAGATTGTTGTTGTGTGAGTGCTTGCCGTGAATGTGAATTTGTTGTTGTGTGAGTGCTTGCCGTGAATGTGAGATTGTTGTAGTGTGAGAGCTTGCCGTAAATGTGAGATTGTTGTTGTGTGTGTATGCGTCGTGAATGTGAGATTGTTGTTGTGTGAGTTCTTGTCGTGAATGTGAGATTGTTGTTGTATGAGTGCTTGTCGTGAATGTGAGATTGTTGTTGTGTGAGTATGCATCGTGAATGTGAGATTGTTGTTGTGTGAGTGCTTGTCGTGAGTGTGAGATTGTTGTTGTATGAGTGCTTGTCGTGAATGTGAGATTGTTGTTGTATGAGTGCTTGTCGTGAATGTGAGATTGTTGTTGTGTGAGTGCTTGTCGTGAATGTGAGATTGCTGTTGTATGAGTGCTTGTCGTGAATGTGAGATTGTTGTTGTGTGAGTATGCGTCGTGAATGTGAGATTGTTGTTGTGTGAGTGCTTGTCGTGAATGTGAGATTGTTGTTGTGTGAGTATGCGTCGTGAATGTGAGATTGTTGTTGTGTGAGTGTTTGTCGTGAGTGTGAGATTGTTGTTGTATGAGTGCTTGTCGTGAATGTGAGATTGTTGTTGTGTGAGTGTTTGTCGTGAGTGTGAGATTGTTGTTGTATGAGTGTGCGTCGTGAATGTGAGATTGTTGTTGTGTGAGTGTGCGTCGTGAATGTGAGATTGTTGTAGTGTGATTACTTGCCGTGAATGTGAGATTGTTGTTTTGTGAGTATGCGTCGTGAATGTGAGATTGTTGTTGTGTGAGTTCTTGTCGTGAATGTGAGATTGTTGTTGTGTGAGTATGCGTCGTGAATGTGAGATTGTTGTTGTGTGAGTGCTTGTCGTGAATGTGAGATTGTTGTTGTGTGAGTATGCATCGTGAATGTGAGATTGATGTTGTATGAGTGCTTGTCGTGACTGTGAGATTGTTGTTGTGTGAGTGTTTGTCGTGAATGTGAGATTGTTGTTGTGTGAGTATGCATCGTGAATGTGAGATTGATGTTGTATGCGTGCTTGTCGTGACTGTGAGATAGTTGTTGTGTGAGTGCTTGTCGTGAATGTGAGATTGTTGTTGTGTGAGTATGCGTCGTGAATGTGAGATTGTTGTTGTGTGAGTATGCATCGTGAATGTGAGATTTTTGTTGTATGAGTGCTTGTCGTGAATGTGAGATTGTTGTTGTGTGAGTATGCGTCGTGAATGTGAGATTGTTGTTGTATGAGTTCTTGTCGTGAATGTGAGATTGTTGTTGTGTGAGTGCTTGTCGTGAATGTGAGATTGTTGTTGTGTGAGTATGCATCGTGAATGTGAGATTGATGTTGTATGAGTGCTTGTCGTGACTGTGAGATTGTTGTTGTGTGAGTGTTTGTCGTGAATGTGAGATTGTTGTTGTGTGAGTATGCATCGTGAATGTGAGATTGATGTTGTATGAGTGCTTGTCGTGACTGTGAGATAGTTGTTGTGTGAGTGCTTGTCGTGAATGTGAGATTGTTGTTGTGTGAGTATGCGTCGTGAATGTGAGATTGTTGTTGTGTGAGTATGCATCGTGAATGTGAGATTGTTGTTGTATGAGTGCTTGTCGTGAATGTGAGATTGTTGTTGTGTGAGTATGCGTCGTGAATGTGAGATTGTTGTTGTATGAGTTCTTGTCGTGAATGTGAGATTGTTGTTGTGTGAGTATGCGTCGTGAATGTGAGATTGTTGTTGTATGAGTGCTTGCCGTGAATGTGAGATTGTTGTTGTGTGAGTTCTTGTCGTGAATGTGAGATTGTTGTTGTGTGAGTATGCGTCGTGAATGTGAGATTTTGTTGTGTGAGTGCTTGTCGTGAGTGTGAGATTGTTGTTGTATGAGTGATTGTCGTGAGTATGAGATTGTTGTTGTATGAGTGCTTGTCGTGAATGTGAGATTGTTGTTGTGTGAGTATGCGTCGTGAATGTGAGATTTTGTTGTGTGAGTGCTTGTCGTGAGTGTGAGATTGTTGTTGTATGAGTGCATGTCGTGAGTGTGAGATTGTTGTTGTATGAGTGCTTGTCGTGAATGTGAGATTGTTGTTGTATGAGTGCTTGTCGTGAGTGTGAGATGTTTGTTGTGTGTGTGCGTGTCGTGAGTGTGAGATGGTTGTTGTGTGAGTGCGTGCCGTGAATGTGAGATGGTTGTTGTGAGTGCGTGTTGTGAATGTGAGATGGTTGTTGTGTGAGTGCGTGTCGTGAGTGTGAGATTGTTGTTGTGTGAGTGCTTGCCGTGAATGTGAGATTGTTGTTGTGTGAGTGCTTGCCGTGAATGTGAATTTGTTGTTGTGTGAGTGCTTGCCGTGAATGTGAGATTGTTGTAGTGTGAGTGCTTGCCGTAATGTGAGATTGTTGTGTGTGTGCGTCGTGAATGTGAGATTGTTGTTGTGTGAGTTCTTGTCGTGAATGTGAGATTGTTGTTGTATGAGTGCTTGTCGTGAATGTGAGATTGTTGTTGTGTGAGTATGCATCGTGAATGTGAGATTGTTGTTGTGTGAGTGCTTGTCGTGAGTGTGAGATTGTTGTTGTATGAGTGCTTGTCGTGAATGTGAGATTGTTGTTGTATGAGTGCTTGTCGTGAATGTGAGATTGTTGTTGTGTGAGTGCTTGTCGTGAATGTGAGATTGCTGTTGTATGAGTGCTTGTCGTGAATGTGAGATTGTTGTTGTGTGAGTATGCGTCGTGAATGTGAGATTGTTGTTGTGTGAGTGCTTGTCGTGAATGTGAGATTGTTGTTTTGTGAGTATGCGTCGTGAATGTGAGATTGTTGTTGTGTGAGTGTTTGTCGTGAGTGTGAGATTGTTGTTGTATGAGTGCTTGTCGTGAATGTGAGATTGTTGTTGTGTGAGTGTTTGTCGTGAGTGTGAGATTGTTGTTGTATGAGTGTGCGTCGTGAATGTGAGATTGTTGTTGTGTGAGTGTGCGTCGTGAATGTGAGATTGTTGTAGTGTGATTACTTGCCGTGAATGTGAGATTGTTGTTTTGTGAGTATGCGTCGTGAATGTGAGATTGTTGTTGTGTGAGTTCTTGTCGTGAATGTGAGATTGTTGTTGTGTGAGTATGCGTCGTGAATGTGAGATTGTTGTTGTGTGAGTGCTTGTCGTGAATGTGAGATTGTTGTTGTGTGAGTATGCATCGTGAATGTGAGATTGATGTTGTATGAGTGCTTGTCGTGACTGTGAGATTGTTGTTGTGTGAGTGTTTGTCGTGAATGTGAGATTGTTGTTGTGTGAGTATGCATCGTGAATGTGAGATTGATGTTGTATGCGTGCTTGTCGTGACTGTGAGATAGTTGTTGTGTGAGTGCTTGTCGTGAATGTGAGATTGTTGTTGTGTGAGTATGCGTCGTGAATGTGAGATTGTTGTTGTGTGAGTATGCATCGTGAATGTGAGATTTTTGTTGTATGAGTGCTTGTCGTGAATGTGAGATTGTTGTTGTGTGAGTATGCGTCGTGAATGTGAGATTGTTGTTGTATGAGTTCTTGTCGTGAATGTGAGATTGTTGTTGTGTGAGTGCTTGTCGTGAATGTGAGATTGTTGTTGTGTGAGTATGCATCGTGAATGTGAGATTGATGTTGTATGAGTGCTTGTCGTGACTGTGAGATTGTTGTTGTGTGAGTGTTTGTCGTGAATGTGAGATTGTTGTTGTGTGAGTATGCATCGTGAATGTGAGATTGATGTTGTATGCGTGCTTGTCGTGACTGTGAGATAGTTGTTGTGTGAGTGCTTGTCGTGAATGTGAGATTGTTGTTGTGTGAGTATGCGTCGTGAATGTGAGATTGTTGTTGTGTGAGTATGCATCGTGAATGTGAGATTTTTGTTGTATGAGTGCTTGTCGTGAATGTGAGATTGTTGTTGTGTGAGTATGCGTCGTGAATGTGAGATTGTTGTTGTATGAGTTCTTGTCGTGAATGTGAGATTGTTGTTGTGTGAGTATGCGTCGTGAATGTGAGATTGTTGTTGTATGAGTGCTTGCCGTGAATGTGAGATTGTTGTTGTGTGAGTTCTTGTCGTGAATGTGAGATTGTTGTTGTGTGAGTATGCGTCGTGAATGTGAGATTTTGTTGTGTGAGTGCTTGTCGTGAGTGTGAGATTGTTGTTGTATGAGTGATTGTCGTGAGTATGAGATTGTTGTTGTATGAGTGCTTGTCGTGAATGTGAGATTGTTGTTGTGTGAGTATGCGTCGTGAATGTGAGATTTTGTTGTGTGAGTGCTTGTCGTGAGTGTGAGATTGTTGTTGTATGAGTGCATGTCGTGAGTGTGAGATTGTTGTTGTATGAGTGCTTGTCGTGAATGTGAGATTGTTGTTGTATGAGTGCTTGTCGTGAGTGTGAGATGTTTGTTGTGTGAGTGAGTGCCGTGAGTGTGAGATGGTTGTTGTGTGTGTGCGAGTCATGAATGTGAGATGGTTGCTGTGTGAGTGCGTGTCGTGAGTGTGAGATGGTTGTTGTTTGAGTGCGTGCCGTGAGTGTGAGGTGGTTGTTGTGTTAGTGCGTTACGTGAGTGTGAGATGGTTATTGTGTGAGTGCCTGCCGTGAGTGTGAGGTGGTTGTTGTGTGAGTGCGTAACGTGAGTGTGAGATGGTTGTTGTGTGTGTGCGTGTCGTGAATGTGAGATGGTTGTTGTGTGAGTGCGTGTCGTGAATGTGAGGTGGTTGTTGTGTGAGTGCGTAACGTGAGTGTGAGATGGTTGTTGTGTGTGCGTGTCGTGAATGTGAGATGGTTGTGTGTGTGTGCGTGTCGTGAATGTGAGATGGGTTGTGTGTGTGCGTGTCGTGAGTGTGAGTGGTTGTTGTGGAGTGCGCTGCCGTGAGTGTGAGGTGGTTGTTGTGTGAGTGCGTGCCGTGAATGTGAGATGTTGTGTGAGTGCGTGTTGTGAATGTGAGATGGTTGTTGTGTGAGTGCGTGTCGTGAGTGTGAGATGGTTGTTGTGTGAGTGCGTGTCGTGAGTGTGAGATGGTTGTTGTGTGAGTGCGTGTCGTGAGTGTGAGATGGTTGTTGTGTGAGTGCGTGTCGTGAGTAGTGTGAGATGGTTGTTGTGTGAGTGCGTGCCGTGAATGTGAGATGGTTGTTGTGTGAGTGTGTGTCGTGAATGTGAGATGGTTGTTGTGTGAGTGCGTGTCGTGAGATGGTTGTGTGTGAGGCGTGTCGTGAATGTGAGATGGTTGTTGTGTGAGTGCGTGTCGTGAATGTGAGATGGTTGTTGTGTGAGTGCGTGTCGTGAATGTGAGATGGTTGTTGTGTGAGTGCGTGTCGTGAATGTGAGATGGTTGTTGTGTGAGGGCGTGTCGTGAATGTGAATGGTTGTTGTGTGAGTGCCTACCGTGAGTTTATAATGGTTGTTGTGTGAGTGCGTGTCGTGAGTGTGAGATTGTAGTTGTGTGCGTGCGTACCGTGAGTATGAGATGGTTGTTGTGTGAGTGCGTGCCGTGAATGTGAGATGGTTGTTGTGAGTGCGTGTCCTGAATGTGAGATGGTTGCTGTGTGAGTGCGTGTCATGAATGTGAGATGGTTGTTGTGTGAGTGCGTGCCGTGAATGTGAGATGGTTGTTGTGAGTGCGTGTCGTGAATATAAGATGGTTGCTGTGTGAGGCGTCGTGAATGTGAGATGGTTGTTGTGTGAGTGCCATCGTGAGTGTGAGATCGTTGATAGTGTTGCGTGTCGCGAGTGTGAAGTGGTTGTTGTTGAGTGCGTGTCGTGAGTGTGAAGTGGTTGTTGTGTGAGTCGTGCGTGCCGTGAGGTGAGGTTGTTTGTGTGAGTGCGTGTCGTGAGTGTGAGATCGTTGTTGTGTGAGTGCGTGCCGTGAGTGTGAGGTGGTTGTTGTGTGAGTGCGTACCGTGAGTGTGAGATGGTTGTTGTGTGAGTGCGTGCCGTGAGTGTGAGATGGTTGTTGTGTGAGTGCGTGTCGTGAATGTGAGATGGTTGTTGTGTGAGTGCGTGCCGTGAGTGTGAGATGGTTGTTGTGTGAGTGCGTGTCGTGAGTGTGAGATGGTTGTTGTGTGAGTGCGTGTCGTGAGTGTGAGATGGTTGTTGTGTGTGTGCGTGTCGTGAATGTGAGATGGTTGTTGTGTGAGTGCGTGCCGTGAATGTGAGATGGTTGTTGTGAGTGCGTGTCGTGAATGTGAGATGGTTGTTGTGTGAGTGCGTGTCGTGAGTGTGAGATGGTTGTTGTGTGAGTGCGTGTCGTGAGTGTGAGATGGTTGTTGTGTGAGTGCGTGTCGTGAATGTGAGATGTTGTTGTGTGAGTGCGTGCGTGAATGGAATTTGTTGTGAGTCGTCGTGATGTGAGATGTTGTTGTTGAGGGCGTTCGTGAATGTGAGATGTTGTTGTGTGAGTGCCTGTCGTGAGTGTGAGATCGTTGTTATGTGTGTGCTGTCGTGAGTGTGAAGTGGTTGTTGTGTGAGTGCGTGTCGTGAGTGTGAAGTGGTTGTTGTGTGAGTGCGTGCGTGCCGTGAGTGTGAGGTGGTTGTTGTGTGAGTGCGTGTCGTGAGTGTGAGATCGTTGTTGTGTGAGTGCGTGCCGTGAGTGTGAGGTGGTTGTTGTGTGAGTCGTCGTCGTGAGTCTGAGATGGTTGTTGTGTGAGTGCATGCCGTGAGTGTGAGATGGTTGTTGTGTGAGTGCGTACGTGAATGTGAGATGTTGTTGTGTGAGTGCGTGCCGTGATGTGATGTTGTTGTGTGAGTGCGTGTCGTGAGTGTGAGATGGTTGTTGTGTGAGGCGTGCCGTGAGTATGAGATGGTGTGTGTGTGCGTGTCATGAATGTGAGATGGTTGTTGTGTGAGTGCGTGCCGTGATGGAGATGGTTGTTGTTGAGTGCGTGCGTGAATGTGAGATGGTTGTTGTGAGTGCGTGTCGTGAATGTGAGATGGTTGTTGTGTGAGTGCTGTCTGAGTGTGAGATGTTTTGTGGTGCGTGCGTGAATGTGAGATTTGTTGGTGCGTGAATGTGAGATGGTTGTTGTGTGAGTGCGTCCGTGAATGTGAGATGGTTTTGAACAAACCAAAAACAAACTGATGTGAGATGTTGTTGTTGAGTGCGTGCGTGATGTGAGTGGTTGTTGTGTGTGCGTGCGTGATGTGAGTGGTTGTGTGTAGTGTGCGTCGTGTGTGAGTGTTGTTGTGTGAGGCGTGTCGTGAGTGTGAGATGTTGTTGTGTGAGTGCGTGCCGTGAGTGTGAGATGGTTGTTGTGTGAGTGCGTGCCGTGAGTGTGAGATGGTTGTTGTGTGAGTGCGTGCCGTGAGTGTGAGATGGCTGTTGTGTGAGTGCGTGCCGTGAATGTGAGATGGTTGTTGTGTAAGTGCGTGCCGTGAGTGTGATATGGTTGTTGTGTGAGTGTGTGTCGTGAGTGTGAGATGGTTGTTGTGTGAGTGTGTGTCGTGAGTGTGAGATGGTTGTTGTGTGAGTGCGTGTCGTGAGTGTGAGATGGTTGTTGTGTGAGTGCGTGCCGTGAGTGTGAGATGGTTGTTGTGTGAGTGCGTGTCGTGAATGTGAGATGGTTGTTGTGTGAGTGCGTGTCGTGAATGTGAGATGGTTGTTGTGTGAGTGCGTGTCGTGAATGTGAGATGGTTGTTGTGTGAGTGCGTGCGTGATGTGAGATTGGTGATGTGAGATGTTTTTGAGTGCCGTATTGATTTGTTGTGAGTGTCGTGATGTGAGATGTTGTTGAGTGCGTGAGTGTGAGATGGTTGTTGTGTGAGTGCGTGCCTATGTGAGTGTGAGATTGTTGTTGTGTGAGTGTGCGTCGTGAATGTGAGATTGTTGTTGTGTGAGTGCGTGTCGTGAATGTGAGATGGTTGTTGTGTGAGTGCGTGTCGTGAATGTGAGATGGTTGTTGTGTGAGTGCGTGTCGTGAATGTGAGATGGTTGTTGTGTGAGTGCCTGTCGTGAGTGTGAGATCGTTGTTGTGTGAGTGCGTGTCGTGAGTGTGAGATGGTTGTTGTGTGTGCGTGTCGTGAGTGTGAAGTGGTTGTTGTGTGAGTGCGTGCGTCCGTGAGTGTGAGGTGGTTGTTGTGTGAGTGCGTGTCGTGAGTGTGAGATCGTTGTTGTGTGAGTGCGTGCCGTGAGTGTGAGTGGTTGGTGTGTGAGTGCGTGCGTGCCGTTAGTGTGAGGTGGTTGTTGTGTGAGTGCATGCCGTGAGTGTGAGATGGCTGTTGTGTGAGTGCGTACCGTGAATGTGAGATGGTTGTTGTGTAAGTGCGTGCCGTGAGTGTGATACTGGTTGTTGTGTGAGTGTGTGTCGTGAGTGTGAGATGGTTGTTGTGTGAGTGCGTGCCGTGAGTATGAGATGGTTGGTGTGTTTGTGCGTGTCATGAATGTGAGATGGTTGTTGTGTGAGTGCGAGCCGTGAATGAGAGATGGTTGTTGTTTGAGTGCGTGACGTGAATGTGAGATGGTTGTTGTGAGTGCGTGTTGTGAATGTGAGATGGTTGTTGTGTGAGTGCATGTCGTGAGTGTGAGATGGTTGTTGTGTGAGTGCGTGTCGTGAATGTGAGATGGTTGCTGTGTGAGGGCGTGTCGTGAATGTGAGATGGTTGTTGTGTGAGTGCGTACCGTGAGTGTGAGATGGTTGTTGTGTGAGTGCGTAACGTGAATGTATAATGGTTGTTGTGTGGGTGCGTGTCGTGAGTGTGAGATTGTAGTTGTGTGACTGCGTACCGTGAGTATGAGATGGTTGTTGTGTGAGTGCGTGCCGTGAATGTGAGATGGTTGTTGTGAGTGCGTGTCGTGAATGTGAGATGGTTGCTGTGTGAGGGCGTGTCGTGAATGTGAGATGGTTGTTGTGTGAGTGCCTGTCGTGAGTGTGAGATCGTTGTTATGTGTGTGCGTGTCGTGAGTGTGAAGTGGTTGTTGTGTGAGTGCGTGTCGTGAGTGTGAAGTGGTTGTTGTGTGAGTGCGTGCGTGCCGTGTGTGTGAGGTGGTTGTTGTGTGAGTGCGTGTCGTGAGTGTGAGATCGTTGTTGTGTGAGTGCGTGCCGTGAGTGTGAGGTGGTTGTTTGTGTGAGTGTGTGCGTGCCGTGAGTGTGAGATGGTTGTTGTGTGAGTGCGTGCCGTGAGTGTGAGATGGCTGTTGTGTGAGTGCGTGCCGTGAATGTGAGATGGTTGTTGTGTAAGTGCGTGCCGTGAGTGTGATACTGGTTGTTGTGTGAGTGTGTGTCGTGAGTGTGAGATTGTTTTTGTGTGAGTGTGTGTCGTGAGCATGAGATGGTTGTTGTGTGAATGCGTGTCGTGAGTGTGAGATGGTTGTTGAGTGAGTGCTTGCCGTGAGTGTGAGATGGTTGCTGTGTGAGTGCGTGTCGTGAATGTGAGATGGTTGCTGTGTGAGTGCGTGTCGTGAATGTGAGATGGTTGTTTTGTTAGTGCGTGTCGTGAATGTGAGATGGTTGTTGTGTGAGTGCGTGCCGTGAATGTGAGATGGTTGTTGTTTGCGTGCGTTCCGTGAATGTGAGATGGTTGCTGTGTGAGTGCGTGCCGTGAGTGTGAGTGTGAGATTGTTGCTGTGTGAGTGTGCGTCGTGAATGTGATTTGGTTGTTGGGTGAGTGCGTGTCGTGAGTGTGAGATGGCTGTTGTGTGAGTGCGTGCCGTGAGTGTGAGGTGGTTGTTGTGTGAGTGCGTGCCGTGAGTGTGAGTGTGAGATTGTTGTTGTGTGAGTGTGCTTCGTGAATGTGAGATTGTTGTTGTGTGAGTGCGTGTCGTGAATGTGAGATGGTTGTTGTGTGAGTTTGCGTCGTGAGTGTGAGATTGTTGTTGTGTGAGTGAGTGGTTGCCGTGAATGTGAGATTGTTGTTGTGTGAGTGCTTGTCGTGAGTGTGAGATTGTTGTTTTGTGAGTGCTTGTCGTGAATGTGAGATTGTTGTTGTGTGAGTGCTTGCCGTGAATGTGAGATTGTTGTTGTGTGAGTGCTTGCCGTGAATGTGAGATTGTTGTTGTGTGAGTATGCGTCGTGAATGTGAGATTGTTGTTGTGTGAGTGCGTGTCGTGAATGTGAGATTGTTGTTGTGTGAGTGCGTGCGTGCCGTGAGTGTGAGATGGTTGTTGTGTGAGTGCGTGCCGTGAGTGTGAGATGGTTGTTGTGTGAGTGCGTGTCGTGAATGTGAGATGGTTGTTGTGTGAGTGCGTGCCGTGAGTGTGATACTGGTTGTTGTGTGAGTGTGTGTCGTGAATGTGAGATGGTTGTTGTGTGAGTGTGTGTCGTGAGCATGAGATGGTTGTTGTGTGAATGTGTGTCGTGAGTGTGAGATGATTGTTGAGTGAGTGCGTGCCGTGAGTGTGAGATGGTTGCTGTGTGAGTGCGTGTCGTGAATGTGAGATGGTTGCTGTGTGAGTGCGTGTCGTGAATGTGAGATGGTTGTTGTGTTAGTGCGTGTCGTGAATGTGAGATGGTTGTTGTGTGAGTGCGTGCCGTGAATGTGAGATGGTTGTTGTTTGCTTGCCTGCCGTGAATGTGAGATGGTTACTGTGTGAGTGCGTGCCGTGAGTGTGAGTGTGAGATTGTTGCTGTGTGAGTGTGCGTCGTGAGTGTGAGTTGGTTGTTGGGTGAGTATGTGTCGTGAGTGTGAGATGGCTGTTGTGTGAGTGCGTGCCGTGAGTGTGAGTGTGAGATTGTTGTTGTGTGAGTGTGCGTCGTGAATGTGAGATTATTGTTGTGTGAGTGAGTGCTTGCCGTGAATGTGAGATTGTTGTTGTGTGAGTGCTTGTCGTGAGTGTGAGATTGTTGTTTTATGAGTGCTTGTCGTGAGTGTGAGATTGTTGTTGTATGATCTTGTCGTGAGTGTGAGATTGTTGCTGTATGGTGCTTGTCGTGAATGTGAGATTGTTGTTGTTGAGTAGCCGTAATGTAGATTGTGTTGTTTGAGTGTTTGTCGTGAGTGTGAGATTGTTGTTGTATGATGTTTGTCGTGAATGTGAGATTGTTGTTGTGTGAGTGTGCGTCGTGAATGTGAGATTGTTGTTGTGTGAGTGCTTGTCGTGAGTGTGAGATTGTTGTTGTATGAGTGCTTGTCGTGAATGTGAGATTGTTGTTGTGTGAGTGTGCATCGTGAATGTGAGATTGTTGTTGTGTGAGTGTGCGTCGTGAATGTGAGATGGTTGTTGTGTGAGTGCGTGCCGTGAGTGTGAGATGGTTGTTGTGTGTGTGCGTGTCATGAATGTGAGATGGTTGATGTGTGAGTGCGTGCCGTGAGTGTGATACTGGTTGTTGTGTGAGTGCGTGTCGTGAATGTGAGATGTTGTTGTGTGAGTGTGTGTCGTGAGCTATGAGATGGTTGTTGTGTGAATGTGTGTCGTGAGTGTGAGATGATTGTTGAGTGAGTGCGTGCCGTGAGTGTGAGATGGTTGCTGTGTGAGTGCGTGTCGTGAATGTGAGATGGTTGCTGTGTGAGTGCGTGTCGTGAATGTGAGATGGTTGTTGTGTTGTGCGTGTCGTGAATGTGAGATGGTTGTTGTGTGAGTGCGTGCCGTGAATGTGAGATGGTTGTTGTTTGCTTGCCTGCCGTGAATGTGAGATGGTTACTGTGTGAGTGCGTGCCGTGAGTGTGAGTGTGAGATTGTTGCTGTGTGAGTGTGCGTCGTGAGTGTGATTGGTTGTTGGGTGAGTATGTGTCGTGAGTGGAGATGCTGTTGTGTGAGTGCGTGCCGTGAGTGTGAGTGTGAGATTGTTGTTGTGTGAGTGTGCGTCGTGAATGTGAGATTATTGTTGTGTGAGTGAGTGCTTGCCGTGAATGTGAGATTGTTGTTGTGTGAGTGCTTGTCGTGACTGTGAGATTGTTGTTGTATGAGTGCTTGTCGTGAGTGTGAGATTGTTGTTGTATGAGTTCTTGTCGTGAGTGTGAGATTGTTGCTGTATGAGTGCTTGTCGTGAATGTGAGATTGTTGTTGTGTGAGTATGCGTCGTGAATGTGAGATTGTTGTTGTTTGAGTGCTTGTCGTGAGTGTGAGATTGTTGTTGTATGAGTGCTTGTC
>CM026398.1:8803539-8823275 GCA_014843695.1 Archivesica marissinica | reverse complement strand
ACGCACTCTAACAACAACCATCTCACACTCACCTTACGCACTCACACAACAACAACCTCACACTCACGACACGCACTCACACAACAACCATCTCACACTCACGACACTCACACACACAACAACAATCTCACATTCACGACACACACTCACACAACAACAATCTAACATTCACGACAAACACTCACACAACAACAATCTCACACTCACGACAAGCACTCACACAACAACAATCTCACATTCACGACACACACTCACACAACAACAATCTCACATTCACGACAAGCACTCATACAACAACAATCTCACACTCACGACACACACTCACACAACAACAATCTCACATTCACGACGCACTCACACAACAACAATCTCACATTCACGACAAGCACTCACACAACAACAATCTCACATTCACGACGCACACTCACACAACAACAATCTCACATTCACGACAAGCACTCACACAACAACAATCTCACACTCACGACAAGCACTCATACAACAACAATCTCACATTCACGACAAGCACTCATACAACAACAATCTCACATTCACGACAAGCACTCACACAACAACAATCTCACATTCACGACAAGCACTCATACAACAACAATCTCACATTCACGACAAGCACTCACACAACAACAATCTCACACTCACGACAAACACTCACACAACAACAATCTCACATTCACGAGCATACTCACACAACAACAATCTCACATACACTCACGGCACGCACTCACACAACAACAATCTCACACTCACGACACGCACTCACACAACAACCATCTCACACTCACGACAAGCACTCACACAACAACCATCTCACACTCACGGCAAGCACTCACACAACAACAATCTCACACTCACGACAAGCACTCACACAACAACATCTCACATTCACGACACGCACTCACACAACAACAATCTCACATTCACGACGCACACTCACACAACAACAATCTCACACTCACACTCACGGCACGCACTCACACAACAACCACCTCACACTCACGGCACGCACTCACACAACAACCATCTCACACTCACGACACGCACTCACACAACAACCATCTCACACTCACGACGCACACTCACACAACAACAATCTCACACTCACACTCACGGCACGCACTCACACAGCAACCATCTCACATTCACGGCACGCACGCACACAACAACCATCTCACATTCACGACACGCACTCACACAACAACCATCTCACATTCACGACACGCACTCACACAACAACCATCTCACACTCACGACACGCACTCACACAACAACCATCTCACATTCACGACACGCACTCACACACACACACAACAACCATCTCACATCACGCACCACTCACACAACCATCTCACATCACGTTACGCACTCACACAACAACCATCTCACACTCACGGACACGCACTCACACAACAACCATCTCACACTCACGACACGCACTCACACAACAACCATCTCACACTCACGACACGCACTCACACAACAACCATCTCACACTCACGTCACGCACTCACACAACAACCACCTCACACTCACGGCACGCACTCACACAACAACCATCTCACACTCACGACACGCACTCACACAACAACAATCTCACATTCACGACGCACACTCACACAACAACCATCTCACATTCACGACGCACACTCACACAACAACAATCTCACATTCACGACAAGCACTCACACAACAACAATCTCACATTCACGACGCATACTCACACAACAACCATCTCACATTCACGACAAGCACTCACACAACAACAATCTCACATTCACGACACGCACTCACACAACAACAATCTCACATTCACGACACGCACTCACACAACAACAATCTCACATTCACGACACGCACTCACACAACAACAATCTCACATTCACGACAAGCACTCACACAACAACAATCTCACATTCACGATGCACACTCACACAACAACAATCTCACATTCACGACAAGCACTCACACAACAACAATCTCACATTCACGACACGCACTCACACAACAACAATCTCACATTCACGACGCACTCACACAACAACAATCTCACACTCACATCACGGCACGCACTCACACAACAACAATCTCACACTCACGGCACGCACTCACACAACAACCATCTCACATTCACGACACGCACTCACACAACAACCATCTCACACTCACGACACGCACTCACACAACAACCATCTCACACTCACGGCACGCACTCACACAACAACCATCTCACACTCACGACACGCACTCACACAACAACCATCTCACACTCACGACGCACACTCACACAACAACAATCTCACACTCAACGACACGCACTCACACAACAACCATCTCACATTCACGGCACGCACTCACACAACAACCATCTCACATTCACGACACGCACTCACCACACATCTCACATTCACGACACGCACCACACAACAACCATCTCACACTCACGACACGCACTCACACAACAACCATCTCACACTCACGGCACGCACTCACACAACAACCATCTCACACTCACGACACGCACTCACACAACAACCATCTCACACTCACGACACGCACTCACACAACAACCATCTCACATTCACGACACGCACTCACACAACAACCATCTCACACTCACGACACGCACTCACACAACAACCATCTCACACTCACGTTACGCACTCACACAACAACCACCTCACACTCACGGCACGCACTCACACAACAACCATCTCACACTCACGACACGCACTCACACAACAACCATCTCACATTCACGACACGCACACACACAACAACCATCTCACACTCACGTTACGCACTCACACAACAACCACCTCACACTCACGGCACGCACTCACACAACAACCATCTCACACTCACGACACGCACTCAAACAACAAAAATCTCACATTCACGACGCACACTCACACAACAACAATCTCACACTCACGACACGCACTCACACAACAACCATCTCACATTCACGACAAGCACTCACACAACAACAATCTCACACTCACGACAAGCACTCACACAACAACAATCTCACATTCACGACGCACACTCACACAACAACAATCTCACATTCACGACAAGCACTCATACAACAACAATCTCACACTCACGACAAACACTCACACAACAACAATCTCACATTCACGACGCATACTCACACAACAACAATCTCACACTCACGACAAGCACTCACACAACAAAATCTCACATTCACGACACGCACTCAACAACAACAATCTCACATTCACGACACGCACTCACACAACAACAATCTCACATCACGACGCACTCACACAACAACAATCTCACACTCACGACAAGCACTCACACAACAAATCTCACATTCACGACGCATACTCACACAACAACAATCTCACATTCACGACGCAACTCACACAACAACAATCTCACATTCACGACGCACACTCACACACAACAATCTCACATTCACGACAAGCACTCATACAACAACAATCTCACATTCACGACAAGCACTCACACAACAACAATCTCACATTCACGACGCATACTCACACAACAACAATCTCACATTCACGACAAGCACTCACACAACAACAATCTCACATTCACGACAAGCACTCACACAACAACAATCTCACATTCACGACGCATACTCACACAACAACAATCTCACATTCACGACAAGCACTCACACAACAACAATCTCACATTCACGACAAGCACTCACACAACAACAATCTCACATTCACGACGCATACTCACACAACAACAATCTCACATTCACGACAAGCACTCATACAACAACAATCTCACATTCACGACAAGCACTCACACAACAACAATCTCACATTCACGAAAAGCACTCACACAACAACAATCTCACATTCACGAAAAGCACTCATACAACAACAATCTCACATTCACGACAAGCACTCATACAACAACAATCTCACACTCACGGCACGCACTCACACAACAACAATCTCACATTCACGACAAGCACTCATACAACAACAATCTCACATTCACGACAAGCACTCATACAACAACAATCTCACATTCACGACAAGCACTCACACAACAACAATCTCACATTCACGATGCATACTCACAAAACAACAATCTCACACTCACGACAAGTACTTACACAACAACAATCTCAAATTCACGGCAAGCACTCACACAACAACAATCTCACATTCACGGCAAGCACTCATACAACAACAATCTCACACTCACGACAAGCACTCACACAACAACAATCTCACATTCACGACGCATACTCACACAACAACAATCTCACATTCACGGCAAGCACTCACACTACAACAATCTCACATTCACGACAAGCACTCACACAACAACAATCTCACATTCACGGCAAGCACTCACACAACAACAATCTCACACTCACGACAAGTACTCACACAACAACAATCTCACATTCACGACAAGCACTCACACAGCACCATCTCACGGCACGCACTCACACAACAACAATATCACATTCACGAAGCACACTCACACAACAACCTTCTCACATTCACGACACGCACTCACACAACAACAATCTCACACTCACACTCACGGCACGCACTCACACAACAACCACCTCACACTCACGGCACGCACTCACATAACAGCCATCTCACACTCACGACACGCACTCACACAACAACCATCTCACACTCACGACACGCACTCACACAACAAACATCTCACATTCACAACACGCACTCACAACAACCATCTCACATTCACGGCACGCACTCACACAACAACCATCTCACATTCATGACATGCACACACACAACAACCATCTCATACTCACGGCACGCACTCACACAACAACCATCTCACACTCACGTTACGTACTCACACAACAACCACCTCACACTCACGGCACGCACTCACACAACAACCACCTCACACTCACGACACGCTCACACACAACAACCATCTCACATTCACGACACGCACACACACAACAACCATCTCATACTCACGTTACGCACTCACACAACAACCACCTCACACTCACGGCACGCACTCACACAACAACCATCTCACATTCACGACACGCACACACACAACAACCATCTCACACTCACGTTACGCACTCACACAACAACCACCTCACACTCACGGCACGCACTCATACAACAACCATCTCACACTCACGTTACGTACTCACACAACAACCACCTCACACTCACGGCACGCACTCACACAACAACAATCTCACATTCACGGCAAGCACTCACACTACAACAATCTCACATTCACGGCAAGCACTCACACAACAACAATCTCACATTCACGGCAAGCACTCACAAAACAACAATCTCACACTCACGACAAGTACTGACACAATAACAATCTCACATTCACGACAAGCACTCACACAGCAACCATCTCACGGCACGCACTCACACAACAACAATATCACATTCACGAAGCACACTCACACAACAACCTTCTCACATTCACGACAGGCACTCACACAACAACAATCTCACATTAACGACGCACACTCACACAACAACAATCTCACACTCACACTCACGGCACGCACTCACACAACAACCACCTCACACTCACGGCACGCACTCACACAACAGCCATCTCACACTCACGACACGCACTCACACAACAACCATCTCACATTCACGACACGCACTCACAACAACCATCTCACACTCACGGCACGCACTCACACAACAACCATCTCACATTCACGACACGCACACACACAACAACCATCTCACACTCACGACACGCACTCACACAACAACCATCTCACACTCACGTTACGCACTCACACAACAACCATCTCACACTCACGGCACGCACTCACACAACACCCCTCACACTCACGACACGCACTCACACACAACAACCATCTCACATTCACGACACGCACACACAACAACCATCTCACCTCACGTTACGCACTCACACAACAACCACCTCACACTCACGACGCACACTCACACAACAACCATCTCACATTCACGACAAGCACTCATACAACAACAATCTCACACTCACGACAAGCACTCACACAACAACCATCTCACATTCACGACGCACACTCATACAACAACCATCTCACACTCACGTTACGCACTCACACAACAACCACCTCACACTCACGGCACGCACTCACACAACAACCATCTCACACTCACGACACGCACTCACACAGCAACCATCTCACATTCATGACACGCACACACACAACAACCATCTCACACTCACGTTACGCACTCACACAACAACCATCTCACACTCACGACACGCACTCACAACAACCATCTCACATTCACGCACCACTCACACAACACCATCTCACATCACGACGCACTCACACAACAACACACATCACGGCACGCACTCACACAACAACCATCTCACACTCACGACACGCACTCACACAACAACAATCTCACATTCACGACGCACATTCACACAACAACAATCTCACATTCACGACAAGCACTCATACAACAACAATCTCACACTCACGACGCACACACACACAACAACAATCTCACACTCACGACAAGCACTCACACAACAACAATCTCACATTCACGACAAGCACTCATACAACAACAATCTCACATTCACGACAAGCACTCACACAACAACAATCTCACATTCACGACAAGCACTCACACAACAACAATCTCACATTCACGAAAATCACTCATACAACAACAATCTCACATTCACGACAAGCACTCATACAACAACAATCTCACACTCACGACAATCACTCACACAACAACAATCTCACATTCACGACGCATACTCATACAACAACAATCTCACACTCACGACAAACACTCATACAACAACAATCTCACACTCACGACAAACACTCATACAACAACAATCTCACATTCACGACGCATACTCACACAACAACAATCTCACATTCACGATGCATACTCACACAACAACAATCTCACATTCACGACGCATACACATACAACAACAATCTCACACTCACGACAAACACTCATACAACAACAATCTCACACTCACGACAAACACTCATACAACAACAATCTCACATTCTCGACGCACACTCATACAACAACAATCTCACACTCACGACAAACACTCATACAACAACAATCTCACACTCACGACAAACACTCATACAACAACAATCTCACACTCACGACAAACACTCACACAACAACCACCTCACACTCACGGCACGCACTCACACAACAGCCATCTCACACTCACGACACACACTCACCCAACAACCAACTCACACTCACGACGCACACTCACACAGCAACAATCTCACACTCACACTCTCGGCACGCACTCACACAGTAACCATCTCACATTCACGGCACGCACGCACACAACAACCATCTCACATTCACGACACGCACTCACACAACAACCATCTCACATTCACGACACGCACTCACACAACAACCATCTCACACTCACGGCACGCACTCACACAACAACCATCTCACATTCACGACACGCACTCACACAGCAACCATCTCACATTCACTACACGCACTCACACAGCAACCATCTCACATTCACGACACGCACTCACACAACAACCATCTCTCATTCACGAAACGCACTCACACAACAACCATCTCACACTCACGACACGCTCTCTCACAACAACCATCTCACACTCACGTTACGCACTCACACAACAACCACCTCACACTCACGGCACGCACTCACACAACAACCATCTCACACTCACGACACTCACACACACAACAGCCATCTCACACTCACGACACACTCACCCAACAACCAACTCACACTCACGACGCACACTCACACAGCAACAATCTCACACTCACACTCACGGCACGCACTCACACAGTAACCATCTCACACTCACGGCACGCACTCACACAACAACCATCTCACATTCACGACACGCACTCACACAACAACCATCTCACATTCACGACACGCACTCACATAACAACCATCTCACATTCACGACAAGCACTCACACAACAACAATCTCACATTCACGACGCATATTCACACAACAACAATCTCACATTCACGACAAGCACTCATACAACAACAATCTCACATTCACGACAAGCACTCACACAACAATAATCTCACATTCACGACAAGCACTCATACAACAACAATCTCACATTCACGAGAAGCACTCATACAACAACAATCTCACATTCACGACAAGCACTCACACAGCAACAATCTCACATTCACGATGCACACTCACACAAGAACAATCTCACATTCACGACAAGCACTCACACAACAACAATCTCACATTCACGACAGGCACTCACACAACAACAATCTCACATTCACGACGCATACTCACACAACAACAATCTCACACTCACACTCACGGCACGCACTCACACAACAACAACCTCACACTCACGGCACGCACTCACACAACAGCCATCTCACACTCACGATACGCACTCACACAACAACCATCTCACACACACGACACGCACTCACACAACAACCATCTCACACTCACGGCACGCACTCACACAACAGCCATCTCACACTCACGACACACACTCACCCAACAACCAACTCACACTCACGACGCACACTCACACAGCAACAATCTCACACTCACACTCTCGGCACGCACTCACACAGTAACCATCTCACATTCACGGCACGCACGCACACAACAACCATCTCTCATTCACGAAACGCACTCACACAACAACCATCTCACACTCACGACACGCTCTCTCACAACAACCATCTCACACTCACGTTACGCACTCACACAACAACCACCTCACACTCACGGCACGCACTCACACAACAACCATCTCACACTCACGACACTCACACACACAACAGCCATCTCACACTCACGACACACACTCACCCAACAACCAACTCACACTCACGACGCACACTCACACAGCAACAATCTCACACTCACACTCACGGCACGCACTCACACAGTAACCATCTCACACTCACGGCACGCACTCACACAACAACCATCTCACATTCACGACACGCACTCACACAACAACCATCTCACATTCACGACACGCACTCACATAACAACCATCTCACATTCACGACAAGCACTCACACAACAACAATCTCACATTCACGACGCATATTCACACAACAACAATCTCACATTCACGACAAGCACTCATACAACAACAATCTCACATTCACGACAAGCACTCACACAACAACAATCTCACATTCACGACAAGCACTCATACAACAACAATCTCACATTCACGAGAAGCACTCATACAACAACAATCTCACATTCACGACAAGCACTCACACAGCAACAATCTCACATTCACGATGCACACTCACACAAGAACAATCTCACATTCACGACAAGCACTCACACAACAACAATCTCACATTCACGACAGGCACTCACACAACAACAATCTCACATTCACGACGCATACTCACACAACAACAATCTCACACTCACACTCACGGCACGCACTCACACAACAACAACCTCACACTCACGGCACGCACTCACACAACAGCCATCTCACACTCACGACACGCACTCACACAACAACCATCTCACACACACGACACGCACTCACACAACAACCATCTCACACTCACGGCACGCACTCACACAACAGCCATCTCACACTCACGACACACACTCACCCAACAACCAACTCACACTCACGACGCACACTCACACAGCAACAATCTCACACTCACACTCTCGGCACGCACTCACACAGTAACCATCTCACATTCACGGCACGCACGCACACAACAACCATCTCACATTCACGACACGCACTCACACAACAACCATCTCACATTCACGACACGCACTCACACAACAACCATCTCACACTCACGGCACGCACTCACACAACAACCATCTCACATTCACGACACGCACTCACACAACAACCATCTCACATTCACGACACGCACTCACACAGCAACCATCTCACATTCACGACACGCACTCACACAACAACCATCTCACACTCACGACACGCACTCACACAACAACCATCTCACACTCACGACACGCACTCACACAACAACCATCTCACACTCACGACACGCACTCACACAACAACCATCTCACACTCACGGCACGCACTCACACAACAACCACTCACACTCACGACACCACACACACAACACCATCTCACACTCACGACACACACTCACCCAACAACCAACTCACACTCACGACGCACACTCACACAGCAACAATCTCACACTCACACTCACGGCACGCACTCACACAGTAACCATCTCACACTCACGGCACGCACTCACACAACAACCATCTCACATTCACGACACGCACTCACACAACAACCATCTCACATTCACGACACGCACTCACATAACAACCATCTCACACTCACGGCACGCACTCACACAACAACCATCTCACATTCACGACACGCACTCACACAGCAACCATCTCACATTCACGACACGCACTCACACAGCAACCATCTCACACTCACGACACTCACACACACAACAACAATCTCACATTCACGACGCACACTCACACAACAATAATCTCACATTCTCGACGCACACTCACACAACAACAATCTCACATTCACGACAAGCACTCATACAACAACAATCTCACACTCACAACAAGCACTCACACAACAACAATCTCACATTCACGACGCACACTCACACAACAACAATCTCACATTCACGACAAGCACTCATACACACAACCATCTCACACTCACGACAAACACTCACACAACAACAATCTCACATTCACGATGCATACTCACACAACAATCTCACACTCACGACAAGCACTAACACAACAACAATCTCACATTCACCACAAGCACTCATACAACAACAATCTCACACTCACGACAAGCACTCATACAACAACAATCTCACATTCACGACAAGCACTCACACAACAACAATCTCACATTCACGACAAGCACTCACAAAACAACAATCTCACATTCACGGCAAGCACTCACAAAACAACAATCTCACATTCACGGCAAGCACTCACACAACAACAATCTCACATTCACGGCAAGCACTCACACAACAACAATCTCACATTCATGGCAAGCACTCATACAACAACAATCTCAAACTCACGACAAACACTCATACAACAACAATCTCACATTCACGACGCATTCTCACACAACAACAATCTCACATTCACGATGCATACTCACACAACAACAATCTCACATTCACGACGCATACTCATACAACAACAATCTCACACTCACGACAAACACTCATACAACAACAATCTCACACTCACGACAAACACTCATACAACAACAATCTCACATTCTCGAAGCACACTCATACAACAACAATCTCACACTCACGACAAAAACTCATACAACAACAATCTCACACTCACGACAAACACTCATGCAACAACAATCTCACACTCACGACAAACACTCATACAACAACAATCTCACACTCACGACAAACACTCATACAACAACAATCTCACATTCACAATGCATACTCACACAACAACAATCTCACACTCAAGACAAGCACTCACACAACAACAATCTCACACTCACGACAAACACTCACACAACAACAATCTCACATTCACGATGCATACTCATACAACAACAATCTCACACTCACGACCAGCACACACACAACAACAATCTCACACTCACGACAAGCACTCACACAACAACAATCTCACATTCACGATGCATACTCACACAACAACCATCTCACACTCATGTCAAGCACTCACACAACAACCATCTCACACTCACGACAAGCACTCACAAAATAACAATCTCACACTCACGACAAGCACTCACAAAACAACAATCTCACACTCACGACAAGCACTCACAAAACAACAATCTCACACTCACGACAAGCACTCACAAAACAACAATCTCACACTCACGACAAGCACTCACAAAACAACAATCTCACACTCACGACAAGCACTCACAAAACAACAATCTCACACTCACGACAAGCACTCACACAACAACAATCTCAAATTCACGTTAAGCACTCACACAACAACCATCTCACACTCACGACAAGCACTCACAAAACAACAATCTCACATTCACGGCAAGCACTCACACAACAACAATCTCACACTCACGACAAGCACTCACACAACAACAATCTCACACTCACGACAAGCACTCACACAACAACAATCTCACACTCACGACAAGCACTCACACAACAACAATCTCACACTCACGACAAGCACTCACACAACAACAATATCACATTCACGACGCACACTCACACAACAACCTTCTCACATTCACGACACGCACTCACACAACAACAATCTCACACTCACACTCACGGCACGCACTCACACAACAACCACCTCACACTCACGTCACGCACTCACACAACAGCCATCTCACACTCACGACACACACTCACCCAACAACCAACTCACACTCACGAAGCACACTCACACAGCAACAATCTCACACTCACGACAAACACTCATACAACAACAATCTCACACTCACGACAAACACTCATACAACAACAATCTCACATTCACAATGCATACTCACACAACAACAATCTCACATTCACGACGCATACTCATACAACAACAATCTCACACTCACGACAAGCACTCACACGACAACAATCTCACACTCACGACAAACACTCACACAACAACAATCTCACATTCACGATGCATACTCATACAACAACAATCTCACACTCACGACCAGCACACACACAACAACAATCTCACACTCACGACAAGCACTCACACAACAACCTTCTCACATTCACGGCAAGCACTCACACAACAACAATCTCACATTCACGGCAAGCACTCACACAACAACAATCTCACATTCACGACTCGCACAACAAAAATCTCACATTCACGACGCTCCCTCACACAACAACAATCTCACACTCACACTCACGGCACGCACTCACACAACAACCACCTCACACTCACGTCACGCACTCACACAACAGCCATCTCACACTCACGACACACACTCACCCAACAACCAACTCACACTCACGAAGCACACTCACACAGCAACAATCTCACACTCACACTCACGGCACGCACTCACACAGTAACCATCTCACATTCACGGCACGCACGCACAGAACAACCATCTCACATTCACGACACGCACTCACACAACAACCATCTCACATTCACGACACGCACTCACATAACAACCATCTCACACTCACGGCACGCACTCACACAACAACCATCTCACATTCACGACACGCACTCACACAGCAACCATCTCACATTCACGACACGCACTCACACAACAACCATCTCACATTCACGACACGCACTCACACAACAACCATCTCACACTCACGACACGCACTCACACAACAACCATCTCACACTCACGACACGCACTCACACAACAACCATCTCACACTCACGACGCACACTCACACAACAACAATCTCACATTCACGACACGCACTCACACAACAACAATCTCACACTCACGACGCACACTCACACAACAACAATCTCACACTCACGACAAGCACTCACACAACAACAATCTCACATTCACGACAAGCACTCATACAACAACAATCTCACATTCACGACAAGCACTCACACAACAACAATCTCACATTCACGACAAGCACTCACACAACAACAATCTCACATTCACGACAAGCACTCATACAACAACAATCTCACATTCACGACAAGCACTCATACAACAACAATCTCACATTCACGACAAGCACTCACACAACAACAATCTCACATTCACGACAAGCACTCATACAACAACAATCTCACACTCACGACAAGCACTCATACAACAACAATCTCACACTCACGACAAGCACTCATACAACAACAATCTCACATTCACGACGCAACTCACACAACAACAATCTCACATTCACGAGCATACTCACACAACAACAATCTCACATTCACGACGCATACTCATACAACAACAATCTCACACTCACGACAAACACTCATACAACAACAATCTCACACTCACGACAAACACTCATACAACAACAATCTCACATTCACGACGCACACTCATACAACAACAATCTCACACTCACGACAAACACTCATACAACAACAATCTCACACTCACGACAAACACTCATACAACAACAATCTCACACTCACGACAAACACTCACACAACAACCACCTCACACTCACGGCACGCACTCACACAACAACCATCTCACACTCACGACACACACTCACCCAACAACCAACTCACACTCACGACGCACACTCACACAGCAACAATCTCACACTCACACTCCGGCACGCACTCACACAGTAACCATCTCACATTCACGGCACGCACGCACACAACAACCATCTCACATTCACGACACGCACTCACACAACAACCATCTCACATTCACGACACGCACTCACATAACAACCATCTCACACTCACGGCACGCACTCACACAACAACCATCTCACATTCACGACACGCACTCACACAGCAACCATCTCACATTCACGACACGCACTCACACAGCAACCATCTCACATTCACGACACGCACTCACACAACAACCATCTCACATTCACGACACGCACTCACACAACAACCATCTCACACTCACGACACGCTCTCTCACAACAACCATCTCACACTCACGTTACGCACTCACACAACAACCACCTCACACTCACGGCACGCACTCACACAACAACCATCTCACACTCACGACACTCACACACACAACAGCCATCTCACACTCACGACACACTCACCCAACAACCAACTCACACTCACGACGCACACTCACACAGCAACAATCTCACACTCACACTCACGGCACGCACTCACACAGTAACCATCTCACACTCACGGCACGCACTCACACAACAACCATCTCACATTCACGACACGCACTCACACAACAACCATCTCACATTCACGACACGCACTCACATAACAACCATCTCACATTCACGACAAGCACTCACACAACAACAATCTCACATTCACGACGCATACTCACACAACAACAATCTCACATTCACGACAAGCACTCATACAACAACAATCTCACATTCACGACAAGCACTCACACAACAACAATCTCACATTCACGACAAGCACTCATACAACAACAATCTCACATTCACGAGAAGCACTCATACAACAACAATCTCACATTCACGACAAGCACTCACACAGCAACAATCTCACATTCACGATGCACACTCACACAAGAACAATCTCACATTCACGACAAGCACTCACACAACAACAATCTCACATTCACGACAGGCACTCACACAACAACAATCTCACATTCACGACGCATACTCACACAACAACAATCTCACACTCACACTCACGGCACGCACTCACACAACAACAACCTCACACTCACGGCACGCACTCACACAACAGCCATCTCACACTCACGATACGCACTCACACAACAACCATCTCACACACACGACACGCACTCACACAACAACCATCTCACACTCACGGCACGCACTCACACAACAGCCATCTCACACTCACGACACACACTCACCCAACAACCAACTCACACTCACGACGCACACTCACACAGCAACAATCTCACACTCACACTCTCGGCACGCACTCACACAGTAACCATCTCACATTCACGGCACGCACGCACACAACAACCATCTCTCATTCACGAAACGCACTCACACAACAACCATCTCACACTCACGACACGCTCTCTCACAACAACCATCTCACACTCACGTTACGCACTCACACAACAACCACCTCACACTCACGGCACGCACTCACACAACAACCATCTCACACTCACGACACTCACACACACAACAGCCATCTCACACTCACGACACACACTCACCCAACAACCAACTCACACTCACGACGCACACTCACACAGCAACAATCTCACACTCACACTCACGGCACGCACTCACACAGTAACCATCTCACACTCACGGCACGCACTCACACAACAACCATCTCACATTCACGACACGCACTCACACAACAACCATCTCACATTCACGACACGCACTCACACAACAACCATCTCACATTCACGACAAGCACTCACACAACAACAATCTCACATTCACGACGCATACTCACACAACAACAATCTCACATTCACGACAAGCACTCATACAACAACAATCTCACATTCACGACAAGCACTCACACAACAACAATCTCACATTCACGACAAGCACTCATACAACAACAATCTCACATTCACGACAAGCACTCATACAACAACAATCTCACATTCACGACAAGCACTCACACAGCAACAATCTCACATTCACGATGCACACTCACACAAGAACAATCTCACATTCACGACAAGCACTCACACAACAACAATCTCACATTCACGACAGGCACTCACACAACAACAATCTCACATTCACGACGCATACTCACACAACAACAATCTCACACTCACACTCACGGCACGCACTCACACAACAACAACCTCACACTCACGGCACGCACTCACACAACAGCCATCTCACACTCACGACACGCACTCACACAACAACCATCTCACACACACGACACGCACTCACACAACAACCATCTCACACTCACGGCACGCACTCACACAACAGCCATCTCACACTCACGACACACACTCACCCAACAACCAACTCACACTCACGACGCACACTCACACAGCAACAATCTCACACTCACACTCTCGGCACGCACTCACACAGTAACCATCTCACATTCACGGCACGCACGCACACAACAACCATCTCACATTCACGACACGCACTCACACAACAACCATCTCACATTCACGACACGCACTCACATAACAACCATCTCACACTCACGGCACGCACTCACACAACAACCATCTCACATTCACGACACGCACTCACACAACAACCATCTCACATTCACTACACGCACTCACACAGCAACCATCTCACATTCACGACACGCACTCACACAACAACCATCTCACATTCACGACACGCACTCACACAACAACCATCTCACACTCACGACACGCACTCTCACAACAACCATCTCACACTCACGTTACGCACTCACACAACAACCACCTCACACTCACGGCACGCACTCACACAACAACCATCTCACACTCACGACACGCACACACACAACAACCATCTCACACTCACGACACACACTCACCCAACAACCAACTCACACTCACGACGCACACTCACACAGCAACAATCTCACACTCACACTCACGGCACGCACTCACACAATAACCATCTCACACTCACGGCACGCACTCACACAACAACCATCTCACATTCACGACACGCACTCACACAACAACCATCTCACATTCACGACACGCACTCACATAACAACCATCTCACACTCACGGCACGCACTCACACAACAACCATCTCACATTCACGACACGCACTCACACAGCAACCATCTCACATTCACGACACGCACTCACACAGCAACCATCTCACACTCACGACACTCACACACACAACAACAATCTCACATTCACGACGCACACTCACACAACAATAATCTCACATTCTCGACGCACACTCACACAACAACAATCTCACATTCACGACAAGCACTCATACAACAACAATCTCACACTCACAACAAGCACTCACACAACAACAATCTCACATTCACGACGCACACTCACACAACAACAATCTCACATTCACGACAAGCACTCATACACACAACCATCTCACACTCACGACAAACACTCACACAACAACAATCTCACATTCACGATGCATACTCACACAACAATCTCACACTCACGACAAGCACTAACACAACAACAATCTCACATTCACCACAAGCACTCATACAACAACAATCTCACACTCACGACAAGCACTCATACAACAACAATCTCACATTCACGACAAGCACTCACACAACAACAATCTCACATTCACGACAAGCACTCACAAAACAACAATCTCACATTCACGGCAAGCACTCACAAAACAACAATCTCACATTCACGGCAAGCACTCACACAACAACAATCTCACATTCACGGCAAGCACTCACACAACAACAATCTCACATTCATGGCAAGCACTCATACAACAACAATCTCAAACTCACGACAAACACTCATACAACAACAATCTCACATTCACGACGCATTCTCACACAACAACAATCTCACATTCACGATGCATACTCACACAACAACAATCTCACATTCACGACGCATACTCATACAACAACAATCTCACACTCACGACAAACACTCATACAACAACAATCTCACACTCACGACAAACACTCATACAACAACAATCTCACATTCTCGAAGCACACTCATACAACAACAATCTCACACTCACGACAAAAACTCATACAACAACAATCTCACACTCACGACAAACACTCATGCAACAACAATCTCACACTCACGACAAACACTCATACAACAACAATCTCACACTCACGACAAACACTCATACAACAACAATCTCACATTCACAATGCATACTCACACAACAACAATCTCACACTCAAGACAAGCACTCACACAACAACAATCTCACACTCACGACAAACACTCACACAACAACAATCTCACATTCACGATGCATACTCATACAACAACAATCTCACACTCACGACCAGCACACACACAACAACAATCTCACACTCACGACAAGCACTCACACAACAACAATCTCACATTCACGATGCATACTCACACAACAACCATCTCACACTCATGTCAAGCACTCACACAACAACCATCTCACACTCACGACAAGCACTCACAAAATAACAATCTCACACTCACGACAAGCACTCACAAAACAACAATCTCACACTCACGACAAGCACTCACAAAACAACAATCTCACACTCACGACAAGCACTCACAAAACAACAATCTCACACTCACGACAAGCACTCACAAAACAACAATCTCACACTCACGACAAGCACTCACAAAACAACAATCTCACACTCACGACAAGCACTCACACAACAACAATCTCAAATTCACGAAGCACTCACACAACAACCATCTCACACTCACGACAAGCACTCACAAAACAACAATCTCACATTCACGGCAAGCACTCACACAACAACAATCTCACACTCACGACAAGCACTCACACAACAACAATCTCACACTCACGACAAGCACTCACACAACAACAATCTCACACTCACGACAAGCACTCACACAACAACCATCTCACACTCACGGCACGCACTCACACAACAACAATATCACATTCACGACGCACACTCACACAACAACCTTCTCACATTCACGACACGCACTCACACAACAACAATCTCACACTCACACTCACGGCACGCACTCACACAACAACCACCTCACACTCACGGCACGCACTCACACAACAGCCATCTCACACTCACGACACACACTCACACAACAACCATCTCACACTCACGAAGCACACTCACACAACAACAATCTCACACTCACGACAAACACTCATACAACAACAATCTCACACTCACGACAAACACTCATACAACAACAATCTCACATTCACAATGCAACTCACACAACAACAATCTCACATTCACGACGCATACTCACACAACAACAATCTCACACTCACGACAAGCACTCACACAACAACAATCTCACACTCACGACAAACACTCACACAACAACAAT
>CM026398.1:8773477-8802539 GCA_014843695.1 Archivesica marissinica | reverse complement strand
GGTCGCACAGTGGTTAGCACGCTGGACATGTACTCCAGGGTCGCACAGTGGTTAGCACGCTGGACATGTACTCCAGGGGTTAGCACGCAGGACATGTACTCCAGTGGTTAGCACGCTGGACATGTACTCCAGTGGTTAGCACGCTGGACATGTACTCCAGGGGTTAGCACGCTGGACATGTACTCCAGGGGTTAGCACGCTGGACATGTACTCCAGGGTTAGCACGCTGGACATGTACTCCAGTGGTTAGCACGCTGGACATGTACTACAGGGGTTAGCACGCTGGACATGTACTCCAGTGGTTAGCACGCTGGACATGTACTACAGGTCCAGGGTTAGTACGCTGGACATGTACTCCAGTGGTTAGCACGCTGGACATGTACTACAGGGGTCGCACAGTGGTTAGCACGCTGGACATGTACTCCAGGGTTAGCACGCTGGACATGTACTCCAGGGGTTAGCACGCTGGACATGTACTCCAGGGGTTAGCACACTGGACATGTACTCCAGGAGTCGCACAGTGGTTAGTACGCTGGACATGTACTCCAGGGGTTAGCACGCTGGCCATGTACTCCAGGGGTTAGCACGCTGGACATGTACTGCAGGGGTCGCATAGTGGTTAGCACGCTGAACATGTACTGCAGGGGTCGCACAGTGGTTAGCACGCTACGCTGGACATGTACTGCAGGGGTTAGCACGCTGGACATGTACATTAGGGGTTAGCACGCTGGACATGTACTCCAGGGTTAGTACGCTGGACATGTACTCCAGGGTTTAGCACGCAGGACATGTACTGCAGGGGTCGCACAGTGGTTAGTACGCTGGACATGTACTGCAGGGGTCGCACAGTGGTTAGTATGCTGGACATGTACTGCAGGGGTCGCACAGTGGTTAGTACGCTGGACATGTACTCCAGGGGTTAGTACGCTGGACATGTACTCCAGGGGTTAGTACGCTGGACATGTACTCCAGGGGTTAGCACGCTGGACATGTACTCCAGTGGTTAGCACGCTGGACATGTACTCCAGGGGTCGCACAGTGGTTAGCACGCTGGACATGTACTCCAGTGGTTAGCACGCTGGACATGTACTCCAGTGGTTAGCACGCTGGACATGTACTCCAGGGTCGCACAGTGGTTAGCACGCTGGACATGTACTCCAGGGGTTAGCACGCTGGACATGTACTCCAGGGTTAGCACGCTGGACATGTACTCCAGGGTAGCACGCTGGACATGTACTCCAGGGGTTAGCACGCTGGACATGTACTCCAGGGGTTAGCACGCTGGACATGTACTCCAGTGGTTAGTACGCTGGACATGTACTCCAGTGGTTAGCACGCTGGACATGTACTCCAGGGGTCGCACAGTGGTTAGCACGCTGGACATGTACTCCAGTGGTTAGCACGCTGGACATGTACTCCAGGGTTAGCACGCTGGACATGTACTCCAGGGGTCGCACAGTGGTTAGCACGCTGGACATGTACTCCAGGGGTCGCACAGTGGTTAGCACGCTGGACATGTACTCCAGGGGTTAGTACGCTGGACTTGTACTGCAGTGGTTAGCACGCTGGACATGTACTCCAGGGGTCGCACAGTGGTTAGCACGCTGGACATGTACTGCAGGGGTCGCACAGTGGTTAGCACGCTGGACATGTACTGCAGTGGTTAGCACGCTGGACATGTACTCCAGGAGTCGCACAGTGGTTAGCACGCTGGACATGTACTCCAGGGGTTAGCACGCTGGACATGTACTGCAGGGGTCGCACAGTGGTTAGCACGCTGGACATGTACTCCAGGGGTTAGCACGCTGGACATGTACTCCAGTGGTTAGCACGCTGGACTTGTACTCCAGGGGTTAGCACGCTGGACATGTACTCCAGGGGTTAGCACGCTGGACATGTACTCCAGTGGTTAGCACGCTGGACATGTACTCCAGGGGTTAGCACGCTGGACATGTACTCCAGGGGTTAGCACGCAGGACTTGTACTCCAGTGGTTAGCACGCTGGACATGTACTCCAGGGGTTAGCACGCTGGACATGTACTCCAGTGGTTAGCACACAGGACTTGTACTCCAGGGGTTAGTACGCTGGACATGTACTCCAGGGGTTAGCACGCTGGACATGTACTCCTGGGGTTAGCACACTGGACATGTACTCCAGGTGTTAGCACGCTGGACATGTACTCCAGGTGTTAGCACGCTGGACATGTACTTCAGTGGTTAGCACGCTGGACATGTACTCCAGGGGTCGCACAGTGGTTAGCACGCTGGACATGTACTCCAGGGGTTAGCACGCTGGACATGTACTCCAGTGGTTAGTACGCTGGACATGTACTCCAGGGGTTAGTACGCTGGACATGTACTCCAGGGTTAGTACGCTGGACATGTACTCCAGGGGTCGCACAGTGGTTAGCACGCTGGACATGTACTCCAGGGGTTAGCACGCTGGACATGTACTCCAGTGGTTAGTACGCTGGACATGTACTCCAGGGGTTAGTACGCTGGACATGTACTCCAGGGGTTAGTACGCTGGACATGTACTCCAGGGGTCGCACAGTGGTTAGCACGCTGGACATGTACTCCAGGGGTTAGCACGCTTGACATGTACTCCAGGGGTTAGCACGCTGGACATGTACTCCAGGGGTTAGTACGCTGGACATGTACTCCAGGGGTTAGTACGCTGGACTTGTACTGCAGTGGTTAGCACGCTGGACATGTACTGCAGGGGTCGCAGAGTGGCTAGCACGCTGGACATGTACTCCAGTGGTTAGCACGCTGGACATGTACTCCTGGTGTTAGTACGCTGGACATGTACTCCAGGGGTTAGCACGCTGGACATGTACTCCAGTGGTTAGTATGCTGGACATGTACTGCAGTGGTCGCACAGTGGTTAGCACGCTGGACATGTACTCCAGGAATCGCACAGTGGTTAGCACGCTGGACATATACTGCAGGGGTCGCACAGTGGTTAGCACGCTGGACATGTACTCCAGTGGTTAATACGCTGGACATGTACTCCAGGAGTCGCACATTGGTTAGCACGTTGGACATGTACTGCATGGGTCGCACAGTGGTTAGCACGCTGGACATGTACTCCAGGGGTTAGCACGCTGGACATGTACTCCAGGGGTTAGCACGCTGGACATGTACTCCAGGGGTTAGCACGCTGAACATGTACTCCAGGGGTTAGCACACTGGACATGTACTCCAGGAGTCGCACAGTGGTTAGTACGCTGGACATGTACTCCTGGTGTTAGTACGCTGGACTTGTACTGCAGTGGTTAGCACGCTGGACATGTACTCCAGGGGTTAGTACTCTGGACTTGTACTGCAGTGGTTAGCACGCTGGACATGTACTCCAAGGGTCGCAGAGTGGTTAGCACGCTGGACATGTACTCCAGGGGTTAGCATGCTGGACATGTACTCCAGGGGTTAGCACGCTGGACATGTACTCCAGGGGTTAGCACACTGGACATGTACTCCAGGAGTCGCACAGTGGTTAGTACGCTGGACATGTACTCCAGGGGTTAGCACGCTGGCCATGTACTCCAGGGGTTAGCACGCTGGACATGTACTGCAGGGGTCGCATAGTGGTTAGCACGCTGAACATGTACTGCAGGGGTCGCACAGTGGTTAGCAAGCTACGCTGGACATGTACTGCAGGGGTTAGCACGCTGGACATGTATATTAGGGGTTAGCACACTGGACATGTACTCCAGGGTTAGTACACTGGACATGTACTCCAGGGGTCGCACAGTGGTTAGTATGCTGGACATGTACTGCAGAGGTCGCACAGTGGTTAGTACGCTGGACATGTACTCCAGGGGTTAGTACGCTGGACATGTAATCCAGGGGTTAGTACGCTGGACATGTACTCCAGGGGTCGCACAGTGGTTAGCACGTTGGACATGTACTGCAGGGGTCGCACAGGGGTTAGCACGCTGGACATGTACTCCAGGGGTTAGCACGCTGGACATGTACTCCAGTGGTTAGCACGCTGGACATGTACTCCAGGGGTCGCACAGTGGTTAGCACGCTGGACATGTACTCCAGTGGTTAGCACGCTGGACATGTACTCCAGTGGTTAGCACGCTGGACTTGTACTCCAGGGGTCGCACAGTGGTTAGCACGCTGGACATGTACTCCAGGGGTTAGTACGCTGGACATGTACTCCAGGGGTTAGTACGCTGGACTTGTACTGCAGTGGTTAGCACGCTGGACATGTACTCCAGGGGTTAGTACGCTGGACATGTACTCCTGGTGTTAGTACGCTGGACATGTACTCCAGGGGTTAGTACGCTGGACATGTACTCCTGGTGTTAGTACGCTGGACATGTACTCCAGGGGTTAGTACGCTGGACTTGTACTGCAGTGGTTAGCACGCTGGACATGTACTCCAGGGGTTAGTACGCTGGACATGTACTCCTGGTGTTAGTACGCTGGACATGTACTCCAGGGGTTAGTACGCTGGACTTGTACTGCAGTGGTTAGCACGCTGGACATGTACTCCAGTGGTTAGCACGCTGGACATGTACTCCAGGGGTTAGTACGCTGGACATGTACTCCAGTAGTTAGTATGCAGGACATGTACTCCAGGGGTTAGTACGCTGGACATGTACTCCAGGGGTTAGTACGCTGGACATGTACTCCAGGGGTTAGCACACTGGACATGTACTCCAGGGGTTAGCACGCTGGACATGTACTCCAGGGGTTAGCACGCTGGATATGTACTTCAGGGGTCGCACAGTTGTTAGCACGCTGGACATGTACTGCAGTGGTTACCACGCTGGACATGTACTGCAGGGGTTAGTACGCTGGACATGTACTCCAGGGGTCGCACAGTGGTTAGTACGCTGGACATGTACTCCAGGGGTTAGTACGCTGGACTTGTACTGCAGTGGTTAGCACGCAGGACATGTACTCCAGGGGTCGCACAGTGGTTAGCACGCTGGACATGTACTGCAGGGGTCGCACAGTGGTTAGCACGCTGGACATGTACTACAGGGGTCGCACAGTGGTTAGCACGCTGGACATGTACTCCAGTGGTTAGCACGCTGGACATGTACTCCAGGAGTCGCACAGTGGTTAGTACGCTGGACATGTACTCCAGTGGTTAGCACGCTGGACATGTACTCCAGGGGTTAGCACGCTGGACATGTACTCCAGTGGTTAGCACGCTGGACATGTACTCCAGGGGTCGCACAGTGGTTAGCACGCTGGACATGTACTCCAGTGGTTAGCACGCTGGACATGTACTCCAGTGGTTAGCACGCTGGACATGTACTGCAGGGGTCGCACAGTGGTTAGCACGCAGGACTTGTACTCCAGGGGTTAGCACGCTGGACATGTACTCCAGGGGTTAGTACGCTGGACATGTACTCCAGGGTTTAGTACGCTGGACATGTACTCCAGGGGTTAGCACGCTGGACATGTACTCCAGGGGTTAGCACGCTGGACATGTACTTCAGGGGTCGCACAGTGGTTAGCACGCTGGACATGTACTCCAGGGGTCGCACAGTGGTTAGCACGCTGGACATGTACTGCAGTGGTTAGCACGCTGGACATATACTCCAGGGGTCGCACAGTGGTTAGCACGCTGGACATGTACTCCAGGGGTTAGTACGCTGGACTTGTACTGCAGTGGTTAGCACGCTGGACATGTACTCCAGGGGTCGCACAGTGGTTAGCACGCTGGACATGTACTGCAGGGGTCGCACAGTGGTTAGCACGCTGGACATGTACTACAGGGGTCGCACAGTGGTTAGTACGCTGGACATGTACTCCAGTGGTTAGCACGCTGGACATGTACTCCAGTGGTTAGCACGCTGGACATGTACTGCAGGGGTTAGCACGCTGGACATGTACTCCAGGGGTTAGCACGCTGGACATGTACTCCAGTGGTTAGCACGCTGGACATGTACTGCAGGGGTTAGCACGCTGGACATGTACTCCAGTGGTTAGCACGCTGGACATGTACTACAGGGGTCGCACAGTGGTTAGCACGCTGGACATGTACTCCAGTGGTTAGCACGCTGGACATGTACTCCAGGGATCGCACAGTGGTTAGCACGCTGGACATGTACTCCAGGGGTTAGCACGCTGGACATGTACTCCAGGGGTTAGCACGCTGGACATGTACTCCTGGGGTTAGCACGCTGGACATGTACTCCAGGGGTTAGCACGCTGGACTTGTACTCCAGGGGTTAGCACGCTGGACTTGTACTCCAGGGGTTAGCACGCTGGACATGTACTCCAGGGGTTAGCACGCTGGACATGTACTCCAGGGGTTAGCAAGCTCGACATGTACTCCAGGGGTTAGCACGCTGGACATGTACTCCAGGGTTAGCACGCTGGACATGTACTCCGTGGTTAGCACGCTGGACATGTACTCCAGGTTAACGCTGGCATTACTCAGGGTTAGCACGCTGGACATGTACTCCAGTGGTTAGCACGCTGGACATGTACTCCAGGGGTTAGCACGCTGGACATGTACTCCGTGGTTAGCACGCTGGACATGTACTCCAGGGTAGACGCTGGCACTCCAGTGGTTAGCACGCTGGACATGTACTCCAGGGTTAGCACGCTGGACATGTACTCCAGGGGTTAGTACGCTGGACATGTACTCCAGGGGTTAGTACGCTGGACATGTACTCCAGTGGTTAGTACGCTGGACATGTACTCCAGTGGTTAGCACGCTGGACATGTACTGCAGGGGTCGCACAGTGGTTAGTACGCTGTACATGTACTCCTGGTGTTAGTACGCTGGACATGTACTCCAGGGGTTAGTACGCTGGACATGTACTGCAGGGGTTAGTACGCTGGACATGTACTCCAGGGGTTAGCACGCTGGACATGTACTCCAGGGGTTAGTACGCTGGACATGTACTGCAGTGGTTAGTACGCTGGACATGTACTCCTGGTGTTAGTACGCTGGACATGTACTCAAGGGGTTAGTACGCTGGACATGTACTGCAGTGGTTATTACGCTGGACATGTACTCCAGGGGTTAGCACGCTGGACATGTACTCCAGGGGTTAGCACGCTGGACATGTACTCCAGTGGTTAGCACGCTGGACATGTACTGCAGGGGTCGCACAGTGGTTAGTACGCTGGACATGTACTCCTGGTGTTAGTACGCTGGACATGTACTGCAGGGGTCGCACAGTGGTTCGCACGCTGGAAATGTACTCCAGTGGTTAGCACGCTGGACATGTACTCCAGGGGTTAGCACGCTGGACATGTACTCCAGGGGTTAGCACGCTGGACATGTACTCCAGGGGTTAGCACGCTGGACATGTACTCCAGGGGTCGCACTGTGGTTTGCACGCTGGATATGTACTCCAGGGGTTAGCACGCTGGACATGTACTCCAGTGGTTAGCACGCTGGACATGTACTGCAGGGGTCGCACAGTGGTTAGCACGCTGGACATGTACTCCAGTGGTTAGCACGCTGGACATGTACTCCAGGGGTTAGCACGCTGGACATGTACTCCAAAGGTCGCACATTGGTTAGCACGCTGGACATGTACTCCAGGGGTTAGCACGCTGGACATGTACTCTAGGGGTTAGCACGCTGGACATGTACTGCAGGGTTAGCACGCTGGACATGTAGTCCAGTGATTAGCACGCTGAACATGTACTGCAGGGGTTAGCCCGCTGGACATGTACTCCAGTGGTTAGCACCCTGGACATGTACTGCAGGGGTTAGCACGCTGGACATGTACTCCAGTGGTTAGCACGCTGGACATGTACTCCAGGGGTTAGCACGCTGGACATGTACTGCAGGGGTTAGCACGCTGGACATGTACTGCAGGGGTTAGCACGCTGGACATGTACTGCAGGGGTTAGCACGCTGGACATGTACTCCAGTGGTTAGTATGCTGGACATGTACTGCAGTGGTCGCACAGTGGTTAGCACGCTGGACATGTACTCCAGGAATCGCACAGTGGTTAGCACGCTGGACATATACTGCAGGGGTCGCACAGTGGTTAGCACGCTGGACATGTACTCCAGTGGTTAATACGCTGGACATGTACTCCAGGAGTCGCACATTGGTTAGCACGTTGGACATGTACTGCATGGGTCGCACAGTGGTTAGCACGCTGGACATGTACTCCAGGGGTTAGCACGCTGGACATGTACTCCAGGGGTTAGCACGCTGGACATGTACTCCAGGGGTTAGCACGCTGAACATGTACTCCAGGGGTTAGCACACTGGACATGTACTCCAGGAGTCGCACAGTGGTTAGTACGCTGGACATGTACTCCTGGTGTTAGTACGCTGGACTTGTACTGCAGTGGTTAGCACGCTGGACATGTACTCCAGGGGTTAGTACGCTGGACTTGTACTGCAGTGGTTAGCACGCTGGACATGTACTCCAAGGGTCGCAGAGTGGTTAGCACGCTGGACATGTACTCCAGGGGTTAGCAGCTGGACATGTACTCCAGGGGTTAGCACGCTGGACATGTACTCCAGGGGTTAGCACACTGGACATGTACTCCAGGAGTCGCACAGTGGTTAGTACGCTGGACATGTACTCCAGGGGTTAGCACGCTGGCCATGTACTCCAGGGGTTAGCACGCTGGACATGTACTGCAGGGGTCGCATAGTGGTTAGCACGCTGAACATGTACTGCAGGGGTCGCACAGTGGTTAGCTACGCTGGACATGTACTGCAGGGGTTAGCACGCTGGACATGTACATTAGGGGTTAGCACGCTGGACATGTACTCCAGGGTTAGTACGCTGGACATGTACTCCAGGGGTCGCACAGTGGTTAGTACGCTGGACATGTACTCAGGGTCGCACAGTGGTTAGTACGCTGGACATGTACTCCAGGGGTTAGTACGCTGGACATGTACTCCAGGGGTTAGTACGCTGGACATGTACTCCAGTGGTTAGTACGCTGGACATGTACTCCAGTGGTTAGCACGCTGGACATGTACTGCAGGGGTCGCACAGTGGTTAGTACGCTGTACATGTACTCCAGGGGTTAGTACGCTGGACATGTACTCCAGGGGTTAGTACGCTGGACATGTACTGCAGGGGTTAGTACGCTGGACATGTACTCCAGGGGTTAGCACGCTGGACATGTACTCCAGGGGTTAGTACGCTGGACATGTACTGCAGTGGTTAGTACGCTGGACATGTACTCCAGGTGTTAGTACGCTGGACATGTACTCAAGGGGTTAGTACGCTGGACATGTACTGCAGTGGTTATTACGCTGGACATGTACTCCAGGGGTTAGCACGCTGGACATGTACTCCAGGGGTTAGCACGCTGGACATGTACTCCAGTGGTTAGCACGCTGGACATGTACTGCAGGGGTCGCACAGTGGTTAGTACGCTGGACATGTACTCCTGGTGTTAGTACGCTGGACATGTACTGCAGGGGTCGCACAGTGGTTCGCACGCTGGAAATGTACTCCAGTGGTTAGCACGCTGGACATGTACTCCAGGGGTTAGCACGCTGGACATGTACTCCAGGGGTTAGCACGCTGGACATGTACTCCAGGGGTTAGCACGCTGGACATGTACTCCAGGGGTCGCACTGTGGTTAGCACGCTGGACATGTACTCCAGGGGTTAGCACGCTGGACATGTACTCCAGTGGTTAGCACGCTGGACATGTACTGCAGGGGTCGCACAGTGGTTAGCACGCTGGACATGTACTCCAGTGGTTAGCACGCTGGACATGTACTCCAGGGGTTAGCACGCTGGACATGTACTCCAAAGGTCGCACATTGGTTAGCACGCTGGACATGTACTCCAGGGGTTAGCACGCTGGACATGTACTCTAGGGGTTAGCACGCTGGACATGTACTGCAGGGTTAGCACGCTGGACATGTAGTCCAGTGATTAGCACGCTGAACATGTACTGCAGGGGTTAGCCCGCTGGACATGTACTCCAGTGGTTAGCACGCTGGACATGTACTGCAGGGGTTAGCACGCTGGACATGTACTCCAGTGGTTAGCACGCTGGACATGTACTCCAGGGGTTAGCACGCTGGACATGTACTGCAGGGGTTAGCACGCTGGACATGTACTGCAGGGGTTAGCACGCTGGACATGTACTGCAGGGGTTAGCACGCTGGACATGTACTCCAGTGGTTAGCACGCTGGACATGTACTCCAGGGGTTAGCACGCTGGACATGTACTCCAGGGGTTAGTACGCTGGACATGTACTGCAGGGGTCGCACAGTGGTTAGTACGCTGGACATGTACTCCAGGGGTTAGTACGCTGGACATGTACTCCAGGGGTTAGCACGCTGGACATGTACTCCAGTGGTTAGCACGCTGGACATGTACTGCAGGGGTCGCACAGTGGTTAGTACGCTGGACATGTACTCCTGGTGTTAGTACGCTGGACATGTACTGCAGGGGTCGCACAGTGGTTAGCACGCTGGACATGTACTCCAGTGGTTAGCACGCTGGACATGTACTCCAGGGGTTAGCACGCTGGACATGTACTCCAGGGGTCGCACAGTGGTTAGCACGCTGGACATGTACTCCAGGGGTTAGCACGCTGGACATGTACTCCAGGGGTTAGCACGCTGGACATGTACTCCAGTGGTTAGCACGCTGGACATGTACTCCAGGGGTTAGCACGCTGGACATGTACTGCAGTGGTTAGCACGCTGGACATGTACTCCAGGGGTCGCACAGTGGTTAGCACGCTGGACATGTACTCCAGGGGTCGCACAGTGGTTAGCACGCTGGACATGTACTGCAGTGGTTAGCACGCTGGACATGTACTCCAGGAGTCGCACAGTGGTTAGCACGCTGGACATGTACTCCAGGGGTTAGCACGCTGGACATGTACTGCAGGGGTCGCACAGTGGTTAGCACGCTGGACATGTACTCCAGGGGTTAGCACGCTGGACATGTACTCCAGTGGTTAGCACGCTGGACATGTACTCCAGGGGTTAGCACGCTGGACATGTACTCCAGTGGTTAGCACGCTGGACATGTACTCCAGGGGTTAGCACGCTGGACATGTACTCCAGGGGTTAGCACGCAGGACATGTACTCCAGTGGTTAGCACGCTGGACATGTACTCCAGGGGTTAGCACGCTGGACATGTACTCCAGTGGTTAGCACGCAGGACATGTACTACAGGGGTTAGCACGCTGGACATGTACTCCAGGGGTTAGCACGCTGGACATGTACTCCAGGGGTTAGCACACTGGACATGTACTCCAGGTGTTAGCACGCTGGACATGTACTCCAGGGGTTAGCACGCTGGACATGTACTGCAGGGGTTAGCACGCTGGACATGTACTCCAGGGGTCGCACAGTGGTTTGCACGCTGGACATGTACTCCAGGGGTCGCACAGTGGTTAGCACGCAGGACTTGTACTGCAGAGGTCGCACAGTGGTTAGCACGCTGGACATGTACTCCAGGGGTCGCACAGTGGTTAGCACGCTGGACATGTACTCCAGTGATTAGCACGCAGGACTTGTACTCCACATGTTCGATCTCACTCTATACCATACTAAAGTAACTCATATCATAGTTTGGTTGAGGAGACTCCTGTCGATGCTTTACACCGTGCACGTAAAAGAACCAGAGGGGACCCTGGAATGGATCTCTGTATCATTGCACAATTCTCCATAATCTAAAATTACTAATCTCTGCCACATACGATTGAGATATGGACAAGTGGTTTAGGGTTCAAGGCCATAGCCAAGCATGTTTAAAAATAACACCACATTATTACTTTGATAGTGTCATTTTTAAAAACTTCGCAGTCGTTGTAAAATAAATAAAGTTTAAACTTAAACAGTACACAGCGAACTTCATGCACACTTATCACATTCGAACTTACATTTTTTGTAAATCTCAGGGGTGCATATTTGGGTACATACCTATAAAAACTCGAAAACATGGCTTGGTTAGTTTAGTCTATACAAATTTAATGGAGCTCGATTGCAAAACAAGTTCTTACAACATTAGTTTAATCGCATTCGAGACCTCATTCCTTGTCGAATACATTGCCACGAGGGAGAGAGAAGAGGCAATGTGGAGGCTTGCCTAAGAATCATCATCGCCGTGGACATTGCAGGCTTCGAATACGAGTCCGTCGCCGTATGCATTCCACCACGGAGTCTGTACACGTTTTGTTTCTCGGTCGAAGACAAGTAACTCGTACAAATATCATGTTTGATACAATAGTTATTTCCCTTTACTTATCTATCATTAGAATACCAGGTATTGAATCTGCTTTTTAAACTCTTGCCAAAGACCGGGTCGTTAATGTTGTCAGATCTAGAGCCGAATGAACCAAAGACTTCTAGCCAAAATAATATATAGTGTTCTCAAGTTGCATTTCGTAACTGAAACAGACCGGGTCGTTAATGTTGTCAGTTCTAGAGCCGAATGAACCAAAGACTTCTAGCCAAAATAATATATAGTTTTCTCAAGTTGCATTTCGTAACTGAAACAGACCGGGTCGTTAATGTTGTCAGTTCTAGAGCCGAATGAACCAAAGACTTCTAGCCAAAATAATATAATTTTTTATTGTGTTCTCAAGTTGCATTTCGTAACTGAAACAGACCGGGTCGTTAATGTTGTCAGTTCTAGAGCCGAATGAACCAAAGAATTCTAGCCAAAATAATATATAGTTTTCTCAAGTTGCATTTCGTAACTGAAACAGACCGGGTCGTTAATGTTGTCAGTTCTAGAGCCGAATGAACCAAAGAATTCTAGCCAAAATAATATATAGTTTTCTCAAGTTGCATTTCGTAACTGAAACAGACCGGGTCGTTAATGTTGTCAGTTCTAGAGCCGAATGAACCAAAGACTTCTTGCCAAAATAATATATAGTTTTCTCAAGTTGCATTTCGTAACTGAAACAGACCGGGTCGTTAATGTTGTCAGTTCTAGAGCCGAATGAACCAAAGACTTCTAGCCAAAATAATATAATTTTTTATTGTGTTCTCAAGTTGCATTTCGTAACTGAAACAGACCGGGTCGTTAATGTTGTCAGTTCTAGAGCCGAATGAACCAAAGACTTCTAGCCAAAATAATATATAGTGTTCTCAAGTTGCATTTCGTAACTGAAACAGACATGGTCGTTAATGTTGTCAGTTCTAGAGCCGAATGAACCAAAGACTTCTAGCCAAAATAATATATAGTTTTCTCAAGTTGCATTTCGTGGGGCCTCAAAAAATTAAAACAAAAAAAGTTGCATTTCGTAACTGAAACACTAAAATGTCTTGTTAGTGGGTGATAAGTACAAATAGTGTAGTAGATAAGGACCACACAATGATGATTTCTTTCGGAAGGTGTAAAAAGCACCAAATTTTCACACAAGTAACATGAGGGTGTATACTTTCCAAAATGCCCGGAAGACAATCACGAGAGGCCCTTTGACTCCATTTGTGGGGCCCCAAAAAGGGACCACCAACAGAAATTTTAAAAAACAACACTTTTTAAAGTTCCAATAATTTAATTAATTGTTACTACTTCAATTGTTTTCACATGGTAATTAGTGGGCATAGTCGTATCTAATGTTTTACATACAAATAATAATTTTGTACTCGTTTGATGAAAATGAGGCCCTTAAAGGGTAATTTTTCGTGTTTTAGAGAAATATAAAATACAAAGTATTTTTCTTTTTGTTTCCAGTGAGGGAAAATTAAATAAACTTAGTTCTGTTGGTAGAATAGTATCAGTACTTGAAACCTTTGTGTGTATACATGTCTTTGTGTGTCATCTGAGGCCCTGTTAACAGCCATTATACTATTCGGTTAATTTGGCAAATTGCATATTTTCAATAATAACTATAATTACAATTAAACAAAGATAAGTGAACAGGTTGTACACTATATCTGAATTGTACAACACACTAAACTATTAATAAAATACTTATCTTTGCACATGTATAATATAATGAGGCCCTTCAAAGGGTAATATTTATAATAGTGAGGCCCTTAATGTAATTGCAGAAAGAAGATTCGAAAACAATCTTATTTGTCTAAAATATATAAATCTTAACATGCGAATGGAATAATTTTATGTCTATATGCATGTTATTGTGTATTGTGCATTTAACACTGCATAAATATACACAGTGTACTATATTCAACAAACATTTTCTCTTTCACATTGGCCACCACACACATGTTGAGTAAGTTACTTTTGATCAATTCTTATGAACCCTTTGAAGCCTCTGGAAGTGTACTCCATTGTGGTATCCAATTGTTGCTTTCTCTTGTCCATCCCAACTCTGGAGATGGCAGATAAGGGCATCTGATGAGCTTTTGGTCCCATATGTGGCCACTCTGGTAGACAGCTCTTAGTGCATGTTGGACGAGTGCACTATGTGATGGTGGAACCATGTCAATAGTCCTATTACCATAACAAAACATATATGTTTCCTAGAATCATTTCCTAGCTCATATGGCATGTTCTGGAGTACATAAGAACAACAAATCTCTCGAGCACTGCTGTGTCTTCATCAGGAACATGATCAGGTGCTGAAGATAATCTCTTGAAAAATGCATAGATTTCCATTTGTTGAATACCGTCCTCATACCAAAACCATTTAATGCAGAGACCGTTTCACAGCCGGAGATAGCATGGAATAGTAGGAGTCCACAAGATACCGAGCTTGTCAGATATTTTATGTCAAGGTATGGAGCAGAAATGCTTGGCATGGCATAAGGCAACCCACAGACAGCAAGTAGAAGCTGTATGTAAATTGAGCACAGCATTTGCTAACATCACAACGTTAGTATCAATAGCCTGGATACGTACTCTCTTGCAGCCTGTATTGAAATAATGCGCTGCATGGAGAAGCATTCTGTCGTCTGCTTCTGCATGGTTACAGGGTTGAAGGTCAGTCACATCAAAGTCGATCTCTGTGTTCGAGTTCAAGACATTATCTCCATGTGTTGATATAACAGTTTTACCTGCCATGAAAGTGTAGCTCTCAATGCATTGTGATAGGTACTCATATAATGCAAGCCAACCACTCCCATCAAACCAATCTCCAATAACCTTCAAGAAGGCCACCCATCAACACCATGCAATTTCCAGGTCCATACCCGGTACTATGTGGGCCATAACCATTGTATCTTCTTGGTTGATCGACTGTGATCTGGCCAGGGTTCTTAGCTTCAGTGACATGTTTGATAAGTGGCATTCCATGCTTTACCTTAGCCACAGTGAACACAGAGTCACGAAACAATGGGAATAGTGCTGTTATGGCTGGTGCTCTTGTGTAAATTGAGAGGTGTTGTGCAAAGAATGGTGACCATGAAAAAGATTCGTTTTGACCTAGATTTCCAACATTTTCGGCAACATGCTCTAACCATTTGGTCACTAAGAACTAATTCACGTTGAGTAGTTGGGAGGAGGCTCACACGACAACCGGTTGTGGAGTGTTGGCCTTCAATGTTACAGGAGGGACATCTTTGTACTTCTCTGGTAGCTATTTTGTGACTAATCGGCCTTGAGATGAGTTATATTTATACATTGCGCCTCAGACTTCGTGTGACCGAGATCGCCGTACCATGAAATGCATCATTCGATGTTACTGACTGTGGATTGTGATCCATGCTGTGGTGTACAGTCCGTTCCTGAGATTTGGTGGGCATGCAATGCTAGTAGTTTCATATTCACCTTAGACAGTTTACTATGTCTGTGGAGACCTGTATAACCCTGTTGTAAGACACTGAAACGCCTTTGTCATTTATTATTATCAACAAGCCATCACTTTCACATTAATCAGTTTAACTCTCTATATATGCAATCAACTCAGCAACAATGATAGCCTATTTCAGTTACGAGCGTTCTGATTGGATTATGATTATTCTTCATATAAAAAACCCATCTTGTTACATTCTAATAATCCAATCAGAACACTCGTTTCAACGTTCGTTTCAACGCGAATTGCGCCGCTTTAGAAATTTTCAAAACAAATTTTTGCCGAATAAACCTACACGTTAGTGGAAACACATTTTATTGATAATGTTATTCACAGTTAAAACTCTCCCGTCGAAGATTTGTTGTTGTTGCTGACAGAACCCGTGTCCTAGTATGGAAATGTGACCTGCTATGGCCAATGTCTGTGGCAATTGATTGCAAAGTATATATGCATGCAGCTTAAAGTTGTGTTTTATTTGAAGAACAATATAAAGACTCGGGATAGGCGTTATATTTGGACAGATTTGTACAAAATTGTTTCAGATAGGGCCATTTTACTGATCGATGCGAAATCTGACATCCCACAGAGTAGAATCCCTGTACTTAAATATATATACTAGTACCCCCAAACGTGCCGAATCCCTGTGGTCCTGATGTGGATTCCTAAAACGTAGAATACATTATTAATTGTCTATCAAAATGTAACTAATACAAGATTGTACAGAATGACAGCAAAACCTCAGAATTATCACCAATGCATACTGACAACTGCAGTATAGGTATGCCTGTGTCCGTACAAACATGTAGATGGGCCTATGAATGTAACCATTGATTGAAATGATTATGAATTGGAGAATAAAACAGCTCGGGTAGCACAGTGGTTAGCGCCTTTAATTCCAAGGCGGGAAGTCGTGCGTTAGATCCCCGGCCGAGGCACAGTACTAGTTGAATGTTATCCAGGAAAGTGTCCTAGTTCTGGTTCGATCCAGGAAAAATAGTTGCCACTGACCGTTCAGGTCTCAATGTCAGTTGTTTCAGTGTGTACAATTTGGGTTCAAAATGAGCATGTTTGGCAAATACTGGCTGGAAATTTCTGGCAGGTAAATTTCCTCCTTCAGCTTCAAAAAAGTTTAAGGCATGTGGGGGACATGCCGGGGTCACTACTCTACTGTGCCAAATGGGCGGAATGACATTGTAAGCATAACAAAACAAACAAGTAGGTCGAATAAATTTGCAGTCAGTCCTCAACATCACATGTTATATAATAGTATATTATATTACGCACCATAACCTCTGGTTGATTGTTGTCAACATGTGACTGTGTTACTAGGTTTAACTCATGTTAATTTCTTGATTGTGTTAGTATTTTGTTAGCCATATGAGTCCATGAGTAGAATCTGGTTGACTTGCCATGATATCTGAAATTAATGAAACTCCATTAAGAATGTAAAATGTGTAGGACTAATTAATTTTGTTATGCATACCCCACCCACCTTTATAATTCTTGTTCTTTTTGTTTAAATTATTTAAACATGTGCAACACCATTGTTAATACATGTGTTATCTATACAAACAAAATATACTAATAATATTTACATCTTGGCGTAATACAGCATGTAAAAACGCAACGAAATTTCGAACTTTCCCACTCTCTGAACTGTTCATGGAAATGTTGCTAAAAGGGAAACAACTCTGTTAACCAATTAAAAGTGGCTTCTGGCCATTACCTAAAGAATAATGCAGCAATTAGATCTATGTAATTGAGTAAAGTAGTTATTTATTGTACAATAGTGGATACTGACATAAAATTGTAATATTTATTATATTATTAATCGCAATTGGCCAATTTTAACAACATTATGGGCCTCGTTTATGGTATTATCACTAATTAGGGCCTCAATTTTCAATTTTGTATTTAACAAAGTTCATTTTTATACTGGTGTAACCTATTATCCTGATAACATACCTCATTTGCACAAGTTATATACCATTTGTGACTGTAATAAATTAATTATATACATGCAAATTTACACAATTATGTGCCCCTTTGGGGCCCAATCTCACGGGGGACTCGGGGACTTTCGTGATTGTCTTCCGGCCTATTATTTACAAGCTGGTTCTAAACTACCACCATGCCAAATTTGGTGCTTTTTACACCCTCTGCACATTCATGGTCCTTATCTACTACACTAAAATACACGGTAAAAACCTAGACATGTATCAGTGACAGTCAGTCATTTTAAAAGGCCAACCTCCGTAAGAAACTGTCAACTGTTTCATTTAACTGAAACAAGGTCTGAGCGGGGCTCGAACCCGTGACAAGCAGTGATGATAGTTTACAGTGGTACAAGTCAGCGACCTCGACCACGTATGCGGGGAGCAACTGTGTAGAGACTCGGCCTATCAGTGTAAGGGGAGCAACTGTGTAGAGACTCGGCCTATCAGTGTAAGGGGAGCAACTGTGTATAGACTCGGCTTATCCATGTAAGGGGAGCAACTGTGTATATACTCGGCTTATCCATGTAAGGGAAGCAACTGTGTATATACTCGGCTTATCAGTGTATGGGGAGCAACTGTGTATAGACTCGGCTTATCCATGTAAGGGGAGCAACTGTGTATAAATTCGGCTTATCCATGTAAGTGGAGCAACTGTGTATAGACTCGGCTTATCCATGTAAGGGGAGCAACTGTGTATATATTCGGCTTGTCAGTGTAAGGGGAGCAACTGTGTATAGATTCGGCTTATCAGTGTAAGGGGAGCAACTGTGTATATACTCGGCTTATCCATGTAAGGGGAGCAACTGTGTAGAGACTCGGCTTATCCATGTAAGGGGAGCAACTGTGCATAGACTCGGCTAATCAGTGTAAGGGGAGCAACTGTGTAGAGACTCGGCTTATCCATGTAAGGGGAGCAACTGTGTATATACTCGGCTTATCCATGTAAGGGGAGCAACTGTGTATAGACTCGGCTTATCCATGTAAGGGGAGCAACTGTGCATAGACTCGGCTTATCCATGTAAGGGGAGCAACTGTGTAGACACTCGGCTTATCCATGTAAGGGGAGCAACTGTGTATAGACTCGGCTTATCAGTGTAAGGGGAGCAACTGTGTAGAGACTCGGCTTATCAGTGTAAGGGGAGCAAATGTGTAGAGACTCGGCTTATCCATGTAAGGGGAGCAACTGTGTAGAGACTCGGTTTATCAGTGTAAGGGGAGCAACTGTGTATATACTCGGCTTATCCATGTAAGGGGAGCAAATGTGTATATACTCGGCTTATCCATGTAAGGTCAGCAACTGTGTAGAGACTCGGTGTATCCATGTAAGGGGAGCAACTGTGTATAGACTCGGCTTATCAGTATAAGGAGAGCAACTGTGTAGAGACTCGGCTTATCAGTGTAAGGGGAGCAACTGTGTAGAGACTCGGCTTATCCATGTAAGGGGAGTAACTGTGTAGAGACTCGGCTTATCCATGTAAGGGGAGCAACTGTGTATATACTCGGCTTATCCATGTAAGGGTAGCAACTGTGTAGAGACTCGCCTTATCAGTGTAAGGGGAGCAACTGTGTAGAGACTCGGCTTATCAGTGTAAGGGGAGCAACTGTGTAGAGACTCGGCTTATCAGTGTAAGGGGAGCAACTGTGTAGAGACTCGGCTTATCCATGTAAGGGGAGCAACTGTGTATATACTCGGCTTATCAGTGTAAGGGGAGCAACTGTGTAGAGACTCGGCTTATCCATGTAAGGGGAGCAACTGTGTATAGACTCGCCTGATCCATGTAAGGGGAGCAACTGTGCATATATTCGGCTTATCCATGTAAGGGGAGCAACTGTGTATAGACTCGGCTTATCCATGTGAGTGGAGCAACTGTGTATAGACTCTGCTTATCCATGTAAGGGGAGCAACTGTGTATAGACTCGGCCTATCCATGTAAGGGGAGCAACTGTGTAGAGACTCGGCTTATCCATGTAAGGGGAGCAACTGTGTACATACTCGGCCTATCCATGTAAGGGGAGCAACTGTGTAGAGACTCTGCTTATCCATGTAAGGGGAGCAACTATGTAGAGACTCGGCTTATCAGTGTACGGGGAGCAACTGTTTAGAGACTCGGCTTATCAGTGTATGGGGAGCAACTGTGTATAGACTCAGCTTATCAGTGTAAGGGGAGCAACTGTGTATATACTCTGCTTATCCATGTAAGGGGAGCAACTGTGTATAGACTCGGCTTATCAGTGTAAGAGGAGCAACTGTGTATATACTCGGCTTATCCATGTAAGGGGAGCAACTGTGTAGAGACTCGGCCTATCCATATAAGGGGAGCAACTGTGTAGAGATTCGGCTTATCCATGTAAGGGGAGCAACTGTGTAGAGATTTGGCTTATCCATGTAAGGGGAGCAACTGTGTATATACTCGATTTATCCATGTAAGGGGAGCAACTGTGTATATACTCGGCTTATCCATGTACGGGGAGCAACTGTGTATATTCTCGGCATATCCATGTAAGGGGAGCAACTGTATAGAGACTGCTTATACATGTAAGGGGAGCAACTGTGTATAGATTCAGCGTGTCAGTGTAAGGGGAGCAACTGTGTATAGATTCGGCGTATCAGTTTAAGGGGAGCAACTGTGTAGGGATTCGGCTTATCAGTGTAAGGGGAGCAACTGTGTATATACTCTGCTTATCCATGTAAGGGGAGCAACTGTGTATAGACTCGGCTTATCCATGTAAGTGGAGCAACTGTGTATAGACTCGGCTTATCCATGTAAGGGGAGCAACTGTGCATAGACTCGGCTTATCCATGTAAGGGGAGCAACTGTGCATAGACTCGGCTTATCAGTGTAAGGGGAGCAACTGTGTAGAGACTCGGCTTATCCATGTAAGGGAAGCAAATGATTATGGATTCGGCTTATCCATGTAAGGGGAGCAACTGTGTATAGACTCGGCTTATCAGTGTAAGGGGAGCAACTGTGTTTAGACTCGGCTTATCCATGTAAGGGGAGCAACTGTGCATAGACTCGGCTTATCAGTGTAAGGGGAGCAACTGTGTATATACTCGGCTTATCCATGTAAGGGGAGCAACTGTGCATAGACTCGGCTTATCCATGTAAGGGGAGCAACTGTGTAGAGACTCGGCGTATCCATGTAAGGGGAGCAACTGTGTATAGACTCCGCTTATCAGTATAAGGGGAGCAACTGTGTAGAGACTCGGCTTACCAGTGTAAGGGGAGCAACTGTGTAGAGACTCGGCTTATCCATGTAAGGGGAGCAACTGTGTATATACTCGGCTTATCCATGTACGGGGAGCAACTGTGTATATTCTCGGCATATCCATGTAAGGGGAGCAACTGTAGAGAGACTGCTTATCCATGTAAGGGGAGCAACTGTGTATAGATTCAGCTTGTCAGTGTAAGGGGAGCAACTGTGTATAGATTCGGCGTATCAGTGTAAGGGGAGCAACTGTGTAGGGATTCGGCTTATCAGTGTAAGGGGAGCAACTGTGTATATACTCTGCTTATCCATGTAAGGGGAGCAACTGTGTATAGACTCGGCTTATCCATGTAAGTGGAGCAACTGTGAATAGACTCGGCTTATCCATGTAAGGGGAGCAACTGTGTATAGATTCGGCTTGTCAGTGTAAGGAGAGCAACTGTGTATAGATTCGGCTTATCAGTGTAAGGGAAGCAACTGTGTATATACTCAGCTTATCCATGTAAGGGGAGCAACTGTGTAGAGACTCGGCTTATCCATGTAAGGGGAGCAACTGTGTATAGACTCGGCTTATCCATGTAAGGGGAGCAACTGTGCATAGACTCGGCTTATCAGTGTAAGGGGAGCAACTGTGTAGAGACTCGGCTTATCCATGTAAGGGAAGCAACTGATTATAGATTCGGCTTATCCATGTAAGGGGAGCAACTGTGTATAGACTCGGCTTATCAGTGTAAGGGGAGCAACTGTGTTTAGACTCGGCTTATCCATGTAAGGGGAGCAACTGTGTATAGACTCGGCTTATCAGTGTAAGGGGAGCAACTGTGTATATACTCGGCTTATCCATGTAAGGGGAGCAACTGTGCATAGACTCGGCTTATCCATGTAAGGGGAGCAACTTTGTAGAGACTCGGCGTATCCATGTAAGGGGAGCAACTGTGTATAGACTCCGCTTATCAGTATAAGGGGAGCAACTGTGTAGATACTCGGCTAATCTATGTAAGGGGAGCAACTGTGTAGAGACTCGGTTTATCAGTGTAAGGGGAGCAACTGTGTAGAGACTCGGTTTATCAGTGTAAGGGGAGCAACTGTTTAGAGACTCAGCTTATCAGAGTAAGGGGAGCAACTGTGTAGAGACTCGGCTTATCCATGTAAGGGAGCAACTGTGTAGAGACTCGGCTTATCCATGTAAGGGGAGAAACTGTGTATATACTCGGCTTATCCATGTAAGGGGAGCAACTGTGTAGAGACTCGGCTTATCCATGTAAGTGGAGCAACTGTGTATAGACTCGGCTTATCAGTGTAAGGGGAGCAACTGTGTATATACTCGGCTTATCCATGTAAGGGGAGCAACGGTGCATAGACTCGGCTTATCCATGTAAGGGGAGCAACTGTGTAGAGACTCGGCTTATCCATGTAAGGGGAGCAACTGTGTAGACACTCGGCTTATCAGTGTAAGGGGAGCAACTGTGTAGAGACTCGGCTTATCCATATAAGGGGAGCAACTGTGTATAGACTCGGCTTATCAGTGTAAGGGGAGCAACTGTGTAGAGACTCGGCTTATCGGTGGAAGGGGAGCAACTGTGTATAGACTCGGCTTATCAGTGTAAGGGGAGCAACTGTGTAGAGACTCGGCTTATCCATATAAGGGGAGTAATTATGAAGAGACTCGGCTTGTCAGTGTAAGGGGAGCAACTGTGTAGAGACTCGGTTTATCAGTGTAAGGGGAGCAACTGTGTATATACTCGGCTTATCCATGTAAGGGGAGCAACTGTGTAGAGACTCGGTTTATCAGTGTAAGTGGAGCAAATGTGTATAGACTCGGGTTATTCATGTAATGGGAGCAACTGTGTAGAGACTCGGGTTATCTATGTAAGGGGAGCAACTGTGTATATTCTCGGCTTATCCATGTAAAGGGAGCAACTGTGTATATACTCGGCTTATCCATGTAAGGGGAGCAACTGTGTATAGACTCGGCTTATCCATGTAAGGGAAGCAACTGTGTATAGACTCGGCTTATCAGTGTAAGGGGAGCAACTGTGTATATACTCGGCTTATCCATGTAAGGGGAGCAACTGTGTAGAGACTCGGTTTATCAGTGTAAGGGGAGCAACTGTGTAGAGACTCAGTTTATCAGTGTAAGGGGAGCAATTGTGTAGAGACTCAGCTTATCAGTGTAAGGGGAGCAACTGTGTAGAGACTCGACTTATCAGTGTAAGGGGAGCAACTGTGTATATACTCGGCTTATCCATGTAAGGGGAGCAACTGTGTAGAGACTCGGTTTATCAGTGTAAGGGGAGCAACTGTGTAGAGACTCAGTTTATCAGTGTAAGGGGAGCAATTGTGTAGAGACTCAGCTTATCAGTGTAAGGGGAGCAACTGTGTAGAGACTCGGTTTATCAGTGTAAGGGGAGCAACTGTGTAGAGACTCAGTTTATCAGTGTAAGGGGAGCAATTGTGTAGAGACTCAGCTTATCAGTGTAAGGGGAGCAACTGTTTAGAGACTCGGCTTATTCATGTAAGGTGAGCAACTGTGTATATACTCGGCATATCCATGTAAGGAGAGCAACTGTGTATATACTCGGCTTATCCATGTAAGGGGAGCAACTGTGTAGAGACTCGGCCTATCAGTGTAAGTGGAGCAACTGTGTATAGACTCGGCTTATCAGTGTAAGGGGAGCAACTGTGTAGAGACTCGGCTTATCAGTGTAAGGGGAGCAACTGTGTAGAGACTCGGCTTATCAGTGTAAGGGGAGCAACTGTGTAGAGACTCGGCTTATCCATGTAAGGGGAGCAACTGTGTATATACTCGGCTTATCAGTGTAAGGGGAGCAACTGTGTAGAGACTCGGCTTATCCATGTAAGGGGAGCAACTGTGTATAGACTCGCCTGATCCATGTAAGGGGAGCAACTGTGCATATATTCGGCTTATCCATGTAAGGGGAGCAACTGTGTATAGACTCGGCTTATCCATGTGAGTGGAGCAACTGTGTATAGACTCTGCTTATCCATGTAAGGGTAGCAACTGTGTATAGACTCGGCCTATCCATGTATGGGGAGCAACTGTGTAGAGACTCGGCTTATCCATGTAAGGGGAGCAACTGTGTACATACTCGGCCTATCCATGTAAGGGGAGCAACTGTGTAGAGACTCTGCTTATCCATGTAAGGGGAGCAACTATGTAGAGACTCGGCTTATCAGTGTACGGGGAGCAACTGTTTAGAGACTCGGCTTATCAGTGTATGGGGAGCAACTGTGTATAGACTCGCTTATCAGTAAGGGGAGCAACTCTGCTTATCCATGTAAGGGGAGCAACTGTGTATAGACTCGGCTTATCAGTGTAAGAGGAGCAACTGTGTATATACTCGGCTTATCCATGTAAGGGGAGCAACTGTGTAGAGACTCGGCCTATCCATATAAGGGGAGCAACTGTGTAGAGATTCGGCTTATCCATGTAAGGGGAGCAACTGTGTAGAGATTTGGCTTATCCATGTAAGGGGAGCAACTGTGTATATACTCGACTTATCCATGTAAGGGGAGCAACTGTGTATATACTCGGCTTATCCATGTACGGGGAGCAACTGTGTATATTCTCGGCATATCCATGTAAGGGGAGCAACTGTATAGAGACTGCTTATACATGTAATAGGAGCAACTGTGTATAGATTCAGCGTGTCAGTGTAAGGGGAGCAACTGTGTATAGATTCGGCGTATCAGTTTAAGGGGAGCAACTGTGTAGGGATTCGGCTTATCAGTGTAAGGGGAGCAACTGTGTATATACTCTGCTTATCCATGTAAGGGGAGCAACTGTGTATAGACTCGGCTTATCCATGTAAGTGGAGCAACTGTGTATAGACTCGGCTTATCCATGTAAGGGGAGCAACTGTGCATAGACTCGGCTTATCCATGTAAGGGGAGCAACTGTGCATAGACTCGGCTTATCAGTGTAAGGGGAGCAACTGTGTAGAGACTCGGCTTATCCATGTAAGGGAAGCAAATGATTATGGATTCGGCTTATCCATGTAAGGGGAGCAACTGTGTATAGACTCGGCTTATCAGTGTAAGGGGAGCAACTGTGTTTAGACTCGGCTTATCCATGTAAGGGGAGCAACTGTGCATAGACTCGGCTTATCAGTGTAAGGGGAGCAACTGTGTATATACTCGGCTTATCCATGTAAGGGGAGCAACTGTGCATAGACTCGGCTTATCCATGTAAGGGGAGCAACTGTGTAGAGACTCGGCGTATCCATGTAAGGGGAGCAACTGTGTATAGACTCCGCTTATCAGTATAAGGGGAGCAACTGTGTAGAGACTCGGCTTACCAGTGTAAGGGGAGCAACTGTGTAGAGACTCGGCTTATCCATGTAAGGGGAGCAACTGTGTATATACTCGGCTTATCCATGTACGGGGAGCAACTGTGTATATTCTCGGCATATCCATGTAAGGGGAGCAACTGTAGAGAGACTGCTTATCCATGTAAGGGGAGCAACTGTGTATAGATTCAGCTTGTCAGTGTAAGGGGAGCAACTGTGTATAGATTCGGCGTATCAGTGTAAGGGGAGCAACTGTGTAGGGATTCGGCTTATCAGTGTAAGGGGAGCAACTGTGTATATACTCTGCTTATCCATGTAAGGGGAGCAACTGTGTATAGACTCGGCTTATCCATGTAAGTGGAGCAACTGTGAATAGACTCGGCTTATCCATGTAAGGGGAGCAACTGTGTATAGATTCGGCTTGTCAGTGTAAGGAGAGCAACTGTGTATAGATTCGGCTTATCAGTGTAAGGGAAGCAACTGTGTATATACTCAGCTTATCCATGTAAGGGGAGCAACTGTGTAGAGACTCGGCTTATCCATGTAAGGGAAGCAACTGATTATAGATTCGGCTTATCCATGTAAGGGGAGCAACTGTGTATAGACTCGGCTTATCAGTGTAATGGGAGCAACTGTGTTTAGACTCGGCTTATCCATGTAAGGGGAGCAACTGTGTATAGACTCGGCTTATCAGTGTAAGGGGAGCAACTGTGAATATACTCGGCTTATCCATGTAAGGGGAGCAACTGTGCATAGACTCGGCTTATCCATGTAAGGGGAGCAACTTTGTAGAGACTCGGCGTATCCATGTAAGGGGAGCAACTGTGCATAGACTCCGCTTATCAGTATAAGGGGAGCAACTGTGTAGATACTCGGCTAATCTATGTAAGGGGAGCAACTGTGTAGAGACTCGGTTTATCAGTGTAAGGGGCGCAACTGTGTAGAGACTCGGTTTATCAGTGTAAGGGGAGCAACTGTTTAGAGACTCAGCTTATCAGAGTAAGGGGAGCAACTGTGTAGAGACTCGGCTTATCCATGTAAGGGGAGCAACTGTGTAGAGACTCGGCTTATCCATGTAAGGGGAGAAACTGTGTATATACTCGGCTTATCCATGTAAGGGGAGCAACTGTGTAGAGACTCGGCTTATCCATGTAAGTGGAGCAACTGTGTATAGACTCGGCTTATCAGTGTAAGGGGAGCAACTGTGTATATACTCGGCTTATCCATGTAAGGGGAGCAACGGTGCATAGACTCGGCTTATCCATGTAAGGGGAGCAACTGTGTAGAGACTCGGCTTATCCATGTAAGGGGAGCAACTGTGTAGACACTCGGCTTATCAGTGTAAGGGGAGCAACTGTGTAGAGACTCGGCTTATCCATGTAAGGGGAGCAACTGTGTATAGACTCGGCTTATCAATGTAAGGGGAGCAACTGTGTAGAGACTCGGCTTATCGGTGGAAGGGGAGCAACTGTGCATAGACTCGGCTTATCAGTGTAAGGGGAGCAACTGTGTAGAGACTCGGCTTATCCATATAAGGGGAGTAATTATGAAGAGACTCGGCTTGTCAGTGTAAGGGGAGCAACTGTGTAGAGACTCGGTTTATCAGTGTAAGGGGAGCAACTGTGTATATACTCGGCTTATCCATGTAAGGGGAGCAACTGTGTAGAGACTCGGTTTATCAGTGTAAGTGGAGCAAATGTGTATAGACTCGGGTTATTCATGTAATGGGAGCAACTGTGTAGAGACTCGGCTTATCTATGTAAGTGGAGCAACTGTGTATATTCTCGGCTTATCCATGTAAAGGGAGCAACTGTGTATATACTCGGCTTATCCATGTAAGGGGAGCAACTGTGTATAGACTCGGCTTATCCATGTAAGGGAAGCAACTGTGTATAGACTCGGCTTATCAGTGTAAGGGGAGCAACTGTGTATATACTCGGCTTATCCATGTAAGGGGAGCAACTGTGTAGAGACTCGGTTTATCAGTGTAAGGGGAGCAACTGTGTAGAGACTCAGTTTATCAGTGTAAGGGGAGCAATTGTGTAGAGACTCAGCTTATCAGTGTAAGGGGAGCAACTGTGTAGAGACTCGGCTTATCAGTGTAAGGGGAGCAACTGTGTATATACTCGGCTTATCCATGTAAGGGGAGCAACTGTGTAGAGACTCGGTTTATCAGTGTAAGGGGAGCAACTGTGTAGAGACTCAGTTTATCAGTGTAAGGGGAGCAATTGTGTAGAGACTCAGCTTATCAGTGTAAGGGGAGCAACTGTGTAGAGACCACAAAACAACAAACCAACAAAACAAAAACCACACGAGCAACTGTGTATATACTCGGCTTATCCATGTAAGGGGAGCAACTGTGTATATACTCGGCTTATCCATGTAAGGGGAGCAACTGTGTAGAGACTCGGCCTATCAGTGTAAGTGGAGCAACTGTGTATAGACTCGGCTTATCAGTGTAAGGGGAGCAACTGTGTAGAGACTCGGCTTATCAGTGTAAGGGGAGCAACTGTGTAGAGACTCGGCTTATCAGTGTAAGGGGAGCAACTGTGTAGAGACTCGGCTTATCCATGTAAGGGGAGCAACTGTGTATATACTCGGCTTATCAGTGTAAGGGGAGCAACTGTGTAGAGACTCGGCTTATCCATGTAAGGGGAGCAACTGTGTATAGACTCGCCTGATCCATGTAAGGGGAGCAACTGTGCATATACTCGGCTTATCCATGTAAGGGGAGCAACTGTGTATAGACTCGGCTTATCAATGTAAGTGGAGCAACTGTGTATAGACTCTGCTTATCCATGTAAGGGTAGCAACTGTGTATAGACTCGGCCTATCCATGTAAGGGGAGCAACTGTGTAGAGACTCGGCTTATCCATGTAAGGGGAGCAACTGTGTACATACTCGGCCTATCCATGTAAGGGGAGCAACTGTGTAGAGACTCTGCTTATCCATGTAAGGGGAGCAACTATGTAGAGACTCGGCTTATCAGTGTACGGGGAGCAACTGTTTAGAGACTCGGCTTATCAGTGTATGGGGAGCAACTGTGTATAGACTCGCTTATCCATGTAAGGGGAGCAACTGTGTATAGACTCGGCTTATCAGTGTAAGGGGAGCAACTGTGTATAGACTCGGCTTATCCATGTAAGGGGAGCAACTGTGTAGAGACTCGGCTTATCCATATAAGGGGAGCAACTGTGTAGAGACTCGGCTTATCCATGTAAGGGGAGCAACTGTGTAGAGACTCGGCTTATCCATGTAAGGGGAGCAACTGTGTATATACTCGGCTTATCCATGTAAGGGGAGCAACTGTGTATAGACTCGGCTTATCCATATACGGTATCCATGTAAGGGGAGCAACTACATAGAGACTGCTTATCATGTAAAGGAGCAACTGTGTATAGACTCGGCTTGTCAGTGTAAGGGGAGCAACTGTGTATAGATTCGGCTTATCAGTGTAAGGGGAGCAACTGTGTATAGATTCGGCTTATCAGTGTAAGGGGAGCAACTGTGTATATACTCGGCTTATCCATGTAAGGGGAGCAACTGTGTATAGACTCGGCTTATCCATGTAAGGGGAGCAACTGTGCATAGACTCGGCTTATCCATGTAAGGGGAGCAACTGTGTATATACTCTGCTTATCCATGTAAGGGGAGCAACTGTGCATAGACTCGGCTTATCAGTGTAAGGGGAGCAACTGTGTAGAGACTCGGCTTATCCAAAAAAACAACAAACACCACCAAAAGCAACTGTGTATAGACACGGCTTATCAATGTAAGGGGAGCAAATGTGTATATACTCGGCTTATCCATGTAAGGTAAGCAACTGTGTATAGAATCGGCTTATCCATGTAAGGGGAGCAACTGTGTATAGATTCGGCTTATCAGTGTAAGGGG
>CM026398.1:8715554-8772477 GCA_014843695.1 Archivesica marissinica | reverse complement strand
GAAATTGTTTATTGAAGACATAGGTGGCCCTACGAAATACCAAGTAAGGATAGCAAGAACATGGCAGACACTTGTTGTGACAAGTAGATATAATTTATTGTTTGATTGATTGTTTAGCCGAAATCCAACATACTTCTGCCATATTCCATGTACGTTCCACTTTTCCTAGCAACCCGTTGGGCAATTCAACACTATGTTGCGCAAGCTTAGTTATTGTATCTGTTTTGATTAATGTTTATCTAAGTAAATGTTATTGTTATTTCCATTATTGTTATTTTATATTTTAATTATTCGTAAATTGGTGTAATTGTTCGGTACACATTATGTATTAATGTGCTGAGTTATTGTGCTGTTGTCTTTGGTGAGGCGTAGGCATGACGCATCGGAAACTCGATCAATATTAGAGTTCAGAATGGCATCTGCATTAGTCGTGCTGTATCTTGATGTGTAACACAATGCGTCGGTTGTTTAGTCGTACTTTCCCCGGCCAATATGTATAGTACTAGAACGGAAACCTTGGTCATAATCTGAATAGTACTAGAACGGAAAACCATTGTCATCATCTGATTAGTACTATAACGGAAACATTGGTCATAATATGTATAGTACTAGAACGGAAACCTTTGTCATAATATGTATATTACTAGAACGGAAACCTTGGTCATAATATGTATAGTACTAGAACGGAAACATTGGTCATAATATGTATAGTACTAAAACGGAAACATTGGTCATAATATGTATAGTACTAGAACGGAAACATTGGTCATAATATGTATAGTACTAGAACGGAAACCTTGGTCATAATATGTATATTACTAGAACGGAAACATTGGTCATAATATGTATATTACTAGAACGGAAACCTTGGTCATAATATGGATAGTACTAGAACGGAAACCTTGGTCATAATATGTATATTACTAGAACGGAAACCGTGGTCATAATATGTATATTACTAGAACGGAAACCTTGGTCATAATATGTATAGTACTAGAACGGAAACATTGGTCATAATATGTATACCAATCAGATCATAAGCTATGTTGTATATTTAACCAATCAGCTCATAAGCTATGAAGTATATTTAACCAATCAGATCATAAGCTATGTAGTATATTTAAGCAATCTGATCATATGCTATGTGGTATATTTAACCAATCGGACCATAAGCTATGTAGTATATTTAACCAAGCAGATCATAGGCTATGTAGTATATTTAACCAATCAGACCATAAGCTATGTAGTATATTTAACCAATCAGACCATAAGCTATGTAGTATATTTAACCAATCAGACCATAAGCTATGTATTATATTTAACCAATCAGACCATAAACTATGTAGTATATTTATACCAATCAGACCATAAGCTATGTAGTATATTTAACCAATCAGACCATAAGCCATGTATGTAGTATATTTAACCAATCAGACCATAAGCTATGTAGTATATTTAACCAATCAGACCATAAGCTATGTGGTATATTTAACCAATCAGACCATAAGCTATGTAGTATATTTAACCAATCAGACCATAAGCTATGTAGTATATTTAACCAATCAGACCATAAGCTATGTAGTATATTTAACCAATCAGACCATAAGCTATGTAGTATATTTAACCAATCAGACCATAAGCTATGTAGTATATTTAACCAATCAGACCATAAGCTATGTGGTGTAATTGTATATCCGTCAGTTGTACGTGTATATCCGTCAGTTGTGCGTGTATATCCGTCATTTGTGCATGTATATGTGTCAGTTGTACATGTATATCCGTCAGTTGTACATGTATATTCGTCAGGTGTGCGTGTATATCCGTCAGTTGTGCTGGTATATCCGTCAGTTGTGCGTGTATATCCGTCAGTTGTGTGTGTATATCCGTCAGCTGTGCGTGTATATCCGTCAGTTGTACGTGTATATCCGTCATTTGTGCATGTATGTCCGTCAGCTGTGCATGTATTTCCGTCAGTTGTACGTGTATATCCGTCAGTTGGGCGTGTATATCCGTCATTTGTACATGTATAATCGTCAGTTGTGCGTGCATATCCGTCAGCTGTACGTGTATATCCGTCAGTTGTACGTGTATATCCGTCAGCTTTGCATGTATTTCCGTCAGGTGTACGTGTATATCCGTCAGTTGTACGTGTATAGCCGTCCGTTGTACATGTATATTCGTCAGTTATGCGTGTATATCCGTCAGTTGTACATGTATATCCGTCAGTTTTACGTGTATATCAGTCAGTTGTACGTGTATATCCGTCAGTTGTGCGTGTATATCCGTCATTTGTGCATGTATGTCCGTCAGCTGTGCATGTATTTCCGTCAGTTGTACGTGTATATCCGTCAGTTGTACGTGTATATCCGTCAGTTGTACGTGTATATCCGTCAGTTGTACGTGTATATCCGTCCGTTGTACATGTATATTCGTCAGTGGTACGTGTATATCCGTCAGTGGTACGTGTATATCCGTCAGTTGTACATGTATATCCGTCATTTGTGCATGTATGTCCGTCAGCTGTGCATGTATTTCCGTCAGTTGTACGTGTATATCCGTCAGTTGGGCGTGTATATCCGTCATGTGTACATGTATAATCGTCAGTTGTGCGTGCATATCCGTCAGCTGTACGTGTATATCCGTCAGTTGTACGTGTATATCCGTCAGCTGTGCATGTATTTCCGTCAGGTGTACGTGTATATCCGTCAGTTGTACGTGTATATCCGTCCGTTGTACATGTATATTCGTCAGTTGTGCGTGTATATCCGTCAGTTGTACATGTATATCCGTCAGTTTTACGTGTATATCAGTCAGTTGTACTTGTATATCCGTCAGTTGTGCGTGTATATCCGTCATTTGTGCATGTATGTCCGTCAGCTGTGCATGTATTTCCGTCAGTTGTACGTGTATATCCGTCAGTTGTACGTGTATATCCGTCAGTTGTACGTGTATATCCGTCAGTTGTACGTGTATATCCGTCCGTTGTACATGTATATTCGTCAGTGGTACGTGTATATCCGTCAGTGGTACGTGTATATCCGTCAGTTGTACATGTATATCCGTCAGTGGTACGTGTATATCCGTCAGTGGTACGTGTATATCCGTCAGTTGTACATGTATATCCGTCAGTGGTACGTGTATATCCGTCAGTGGTACGTGTATATCCGTCAGTGGTACCTGTATATCCATATATTTATATGAACTGTTCCAGGGAGACTTGGAATGTTTATATGTACTGTTACAGGGATATTTGGAATGTTTATATGTACTGTTCCAGGGATATTTGGAATGTTTATATGTACTGTTCCAGGGATATTTGGAATGTTTATATGTACTGTTACAGGGATATTTGGAATGTTTATATGTACTGTTCCAGGGATATTTGGAATGTTTATATGTACTGTTCCAGGGATATTTGGAATGTTTATATGTACTGTTCCAGGGATATTTGGAATGTCTATATGTACTGTTCCAGAGATATTTGGAATGTTTATATTTACTGTTCCAGAGATATTTGGAATGTTTATATGTACTGTTCCAGAGATATTTGGAATGTTTATATTTACTGTTCCAGAGATATTTGGAATGTTTATATTTACTGTTCCAGGGATATTTGGAATGTTTATATGTACTGTTCCAGAGATATTTGGAATGTTTATATTTACTGTTCCAGGGATATTTGGAATGTTTATATGTACTGTTCCAGAGATATTTGGAATGTTTATATGTACTGTTCCAGAGATATTTGGAATGTTTATATGTACTGTTCCAGAGATATTTAGAATGTTTATATGTACTGTTCCAGGGATATTTGGAATGTTTATATACTGTTCCAGAGATATTTGGAATGTTTATATGTACTGTTCCAGGGAGACTTGGAATGTTTATATACTGTTCCAGAGATATTTGGAATGTTTATATGTACTGTTCCAGAGAGTATAGATACATGTAGTTCAATGGTCGCGGATATGCTAGCCATTACATGAGTGGTCGTGACAGTATTACTACAAACTATGTGGAGAAGAAGATGAAGACAATCAGTATTGATTTTAGTACACATCAATCCACCAGTAGTGACCGCCTTTTGGGGTATTACCCAAAGCCATACCCTAAACGGCATATCAATCACGTAATATTAGTCTCAATACAACCCAAAATTAGTAACACACATCATAGCGTAATGCAGAATATAATGAATTGATGGAAGAAAGTCATAAATCAATGTAGAACTCAGTATTATAACCGGTACATTAATTGTCCTATTTTCATCATTCCTTAACACATGGTTTTGGGCCAGGCTAATCACTCTGTGATTAACGATGATTGTGAGCATTGTAACAAGCCTTCATTTTCGATCCAATCTTGTCTAGAACGCTATCCAGCTGGCATGTGGATGCTCGGTGGTTCTAACCGGGTCCGTGCCTGAAATATAGGGCACCTGGTGTTTTCCTCCATAAATAATAGCTGGATCGTCACCATATGAACAGCTGTTTGTGCGACGTTGACCCCCCCCCCCGAAATTGTTTCTAAGCATGACTAGAACACATATCATAGGTCAACTAAAATAAATGTTTTCGGGTTATGTTTGACAATGAATACAATGTAGATTCGGGTGAGCCACTCGGGTAGTGCGACACTGTTGCTATGAAACGTGCTATGCACTTATATATAGTACAAACTTTCAAATGTTTGTTATGACAGAAATGAATTGTTTATTAATGATGCCTCTAAGGGCTGGCAGTATCCGTGTATGTTTTATTTTTTCAGTATTAACCAGATGATGGAATCCGACCAATTAAGCCCTTCCAGTATTTATAAGATGATGGAATCCGGCTCATTAAGTCCTTCCAGCATTAATAAGTTGATGGAATCCAGATCTGTGTATTCCCCAACACCACAAAGGCGCATCAAAAATATTGTACCCTCTACGGACAAGGATGATCGCTACTGGGAAAAGAGAAAACGTAATAACCTTGCCGCGAAGAAATCGAGGGAAAACAGGCGTGTACATGAGAACGAGGTTAAAGACAGAGTGCAAATTCTGGAAGAAGAAAATGCGCTTTTAAAGAAAGAACTAGAGGTTATAAAAGAACGGTATAATATTCCGAAACATTCGAGCGCGCTCAGCTCGTCCCAGCGTGATGAATGTTTACATGAGTTCTGGAAGCTGAACAACACACCGTGCTCTTCTTCCAGGAACACGTATGAGCGTTCCAACACACACTATGAATGTACCAGCAACAAGTATGAGTGCTCCACTACGATGTCCCGGTTACAGGATGCTGAGTCATTCAACAGTGAAATTGAGAACCCGTCTAAGAATGAAAGGTCAGCAGAAAATGGAGAGGTTATTCCTCGTGAACCGGTGAGCAACGTTGTATGGGCGGTAACGCCCGCGCATTCCCATAGCCTAAGACACTATGCTGAGGGTTCACAAAGATATCGAAATGAAATGAAGGCCAGTGAAGAGAGCATGTATCTCGTAGCAGGATATTCAACGTCGGGACATAACTTCTCTAATAAAAGAAATCATCTTTGTTCTGATAACGACAGTATGATGCCCGCTGACTTGTCAACTAAACGAAATCCAAATATGCAAACAAAGAACGCATATAGTGCTTCAAATCGTGAATTGAGGAACACTGTGAGATCTCAAGAGAATAACTATGATGACGCGAAGACGATATATCCGGGTATCAACACTGATCAGTCACCTGCATACTTGTCATTATGCTCAAATAATACCATTGCAAACACAGAACACAAACTAAATGCTGAACCAAAATCACCAAACCGTAACAGTATAGCGGAACATTCTGGTGATAATATAGAGGAAGTTTCAAGCGATATGGTAGACTCAGCAGACGAGACTGACTTCACTAACTCGCAAATAAAATGCAAACTTCAGCTTCTGTCCGACCAGGTTGAAAGAATGCAAAAACTAGTCTGTAATACCTCTAACTGACGTGGCTATAATCGAACTACAAATAGTATTACTTGTTGCTAGGCAATATGCCTCGATATACTTTCAATTTTCTCTGTCAATTGGCTGACCAACGTTTTTATTTCTCACATGAGAAATGCTGAGAGTGAACGGTTATTGTTTCGTCTGTCTCCACGATGTGCTTCAAGTGGGGTGACTATAGTTTAGTTTATACAAATTTGTTTTATCTCGATTGCGAAACAAATTCCTACAACGTATATTAATCACTCTCGATACCTCATTCCTGATGGAACCAACCCATCGCCACGAGGGAGAGAGAAGAGTCAACGTGGAATTTAAATACCTTGCACAATGACACACTCATAACTACTCCAGCGGGGCTCGGCTAGTGGTGACTGTAGTTTAAACATATTTTATTTTATCAATATTTACATCATGTTGTAACATTAACCCTTTCAACCCCACAGGCCTCTAAATAGGCTTATGAAAAGTGTAGATCCAGATGAGCCGGCTCGTGACGAGCCGTCTCATCAGGATCTACACTTTTTTGCCAGTAATAATTATTACTATTTTTAGATAAAATTACCCATTTTGATAAATGAACTGGTCCAAAGGTAATTTTCTTATTAATTTATTGGTCTGAAAATATCACGCACCAGTCCATGTCAGTTACTTGGGGTTGAATGGGTTAATATACAAGAACAAATGGACTTGTGGAAGTCGTGATAGCGCAGTGGATGCACGTTCGCTTCAGGTGCCAAAGGTCCGAAGTTCGAGCCCCGCTGGAGCCGTTACGATTGTGCCCTTAGGCAAGGCATTTAAATTCCACGTTGCCTCTTACCTCTCCCTCGTGGCGATGGATTTCATCAGGAATGAGGTCTCGAGAGTGATTAATATAAGTTGAAATAACTTGTTTCGCAATCGAGCTAAAATAAATTTGTATAAACTAAATGGATTAAATCGAAAGCTAGTAGCTTATTTAGATTTTCTCCATGACAAACATAGTTTTCATAAACTATGGCAGAGTGTATATACATTTATGAACGTGACAAGTTTTATTCAACTGTAATGATATAAGTGTAAGTAAAAATAATATGGAGATGATGATGAAGTAATCAATCAGACTGGCTTATCAGTCGGATTACGTGCAGTCGATTTAGGAAATGGTGAGTGATTACGTGCAGTCGATTTAGGAAATGGTGAGGCGAGAGGGGCCGAGAGAGTGAGTGAGTGCGTGAGTGAGTGAGTGAGTGAGTGAGTGAGTGAGTGAGTGAGTGAGTGAGTGAGTGAGTGAGTGAGTGAGTGAGTGAGTGAGTGAGTGAGTGAGTGAGTGAGTGAGTGAGTGAGTGAGTGAGGAGTGAGTGAGTGAGTGAGTGAGTGAGTGAGTGAGTGAGTGAGTGAGTGAGTGAGTGAGTGAGTGAGTGAGTGAGTGAGAGTAGTGAGTGAGTGAGTGAGTGAGTGAGTGAGTGAGTGAGTGAGTGAGTGAGTGAGTGAGTGAGTGAGTGAGTGAGTGAGTGAGTGAGTGAGTGAGTGAGTGAGTGAGAGAGAGAGAACGAGGTGGGAATCGTTTATACGAGGATGGAAGAGGGAGATACACAAATTACACTAGCCGTTATCAAATCTCTTTGTTGCTGTAATAAACTGGTGAACTGCATCAAATATCACCTTGTTTATCTCTTCACTGTAGCCCAAAATGGTGCTGATGCAGGCGTAAAACCCGAAATATAACATAACATAACTCTTCACTGAGATTATCATCACCATACAAAAGAACTTTAAGAGAAATGTCTGTCAACGGGCGTATGGTGTTGATAAGGGTTATTCTGGTGTCTGAATAATCAGGACATTGGAATAAGTAGTGGTGACTGGATTCATTAGCTCCGCATCTGCAGAGTGGAAAGTTTATAATATTTCTCGAAAATAAATGTTGATTTAGAGCACTGCATCCGTTTCGAATACGGATATGGAGGACTTGGGCACGGCGGACACCATGATAGAAGAGTGGATTGGGATTCGGTTTATTAGAGTTCAAGCAATATTTGAAAGAAGCTAGTGTATCAATATCCTTAGTTTCCTGTGGCAAAGCATTCCAATCGTTAATGACAGATGGAAGAAAAGAATTTACATATTGAGAAGTTCTGCCACGGATGTTAAGGAGGTTTGTACTGTTCCTTTGTTGCTTGACCAACTGAAACTGGAACAAGCGCGGATAAATAATCTGGCACTAATCCATTTATCATCTTGTAAAATAATAACAATTTGTGTTTGTGACGTCTAGTGCCTAGGGTTTCCCATCCACATTCAGGATCAAGTTGACGGATTGAGACAAGTTTTGTACAACCGGTGACGATACGAGCAGCCTCGTTCTGAATTGTGTCCAATTCATCTTTTTCGTATTGAGTGCAGTCCCAGATTACATTAGCATACTCCATAAGAGGCCTGACAAAAGACACATAACTTATTTCAAGCGATTTCCTGTCCAGTACATATTTGAGACGTCTCATTATGTTTACTCTTGCCCATGCTTTGGTTTTCATATGAGTTATCTGATGATGCCAAGTACAGTCGTCAGAGATCAGTATATATAGGTGTTTATGAAAATCAACAGAAGGAATAATGAAATTAGACATGTGAAGAGCTGGATGCACTGGTTTTACCATTTTCCGAGAGATGATGCGAGATTCTGATTTAGCCGGATTGAACAGACTGGTATCATCAGCAAAGAGATTTATGTTTGACCCAATATCGGTACCAATATCATTTATATAGATTAAAAACAACAATGGACCGAGTATTGACCCTTGGGGAACGCCGGCATGTATTTCAGAAGAAGTTGAGGATGCTGACATCTATTTGAAAGATAGTTTGAGAACCAGGATAGTAAGCTGCCACGAATACCGGCTTGTTCGAGCTTGTGAAGGAGACCACGATGCCACACCTTATCGAAAGCTTTGCTTATGTCAAAGAAAATAACCCTTACCTGAGGCTCTAGCCCATTATCAAGAGCACGACAGAATGTATTGTACAAATATGTAAGCTGATTCACAGTTGAATCGCCTGGCAAAAATCCAGACTGATAGCAGGTAAAGAAATTAGTATTACGCAAGAAGTTAAACACATGCTTGAATATTATCCTCTCAAACACTTTCTCCATAGTGTTCTACAGCGAAATAGGACGGTAGTACGACGGGAGAGATGGGTCTCCCTTCTTAAAGATAGCGGATACATTTGCAGACTTCCATGCCAAAGGCATTTCGCAGGAGCGAAGAGAAGAATTAAAGAGGTCACAGAGTGATGTAGAAAGTTGAGCTATAGTTTCGATAAGTACACTATTACTTATTCCATCTGGTCCATGAGCTTTCCCAACAACTTGACATTTAATAGCATCAGATATATCTGAAGGAAGAATTATTATTGACTCGAGTGTTGGCTTTCCGTCACCAACAAGTACAGGCGGTACAATATGGTTTGAATCATCAATGAAAGTTTGCTGCACAAAGAAATCATTCATAATATTAGCCTTAGATATATCATTAGAAACTAGCTCGCCTGTTGATGAATCAAGGATATATGGGATTGCTGATGAAATAGATGGTGTAATGAAAGATTTGAGGATACGCCACAAGTCTTTCGATGACAAGGTATTATAAGATTTGACGACTTTGCTTTCCTATATTTCCTATCTTTCGTTGTCTAATTTTCCGAGCATTGATTGAAATCTCCTTGTTGGGAATACTTTGTCTAGAATAATTAGATATAGTGGTGGTAATATTAGTGGTGTAGATATTAACATATTCACTCTTAATGAGATTCCAGTCAACAGCTGTTAGTTTCTCACGAAGGCTATCAAAATCATCATCATTGTAGCGCCATGCCCGCCTTTTGAAGAGTTTAGAAGCTGGTTTGCAGAACTTAAACAAACCATAGACAGGTCAGTGATATCGTATATTTTGTAATAAGAAAGGTTCTCCAACACCAGAGAGGGCTAGTGAAGATTCATTAGACACAAAGATAAGGTCAATAATAGAAGACGAGTGCTCGGTGAAGTTCGTCGGATCGACTATACACTGTTTTAATGCATTATGATGGCATATGGATTCAATCTTCCAACGTGACGTGTCAATAAGAGTATTTAGATTGAAGTCGCCCATAATAATGATATCTGAAATGCCAGTGTCCGTTGCAAGACTAATTGAATCTTCCATGCACGATTGGTAATTAACACCTGCATTTGGCGGGCGATAGAACAGGCCAAACAAAACCTTTCTATTGTTAAACAGCTGCAGTTGTATCCAGATACACTCAATGTTGATAATCTCTAGATCCTGTCTTCGGATATAATTAATCGTGTCTCTGACATAAACTATGACGCCACCGTGATTATCACCATATCGGTCCTTTCTTATTGGTTTGTGAAAACCTGGAAAGAGGATTTCGTCTGAGGAAGTATAATTGCTTAACCAAGTTTCCGAAAACGAGACAATATCAAAACAGCTCAGCTCTATAATCAGAGAGTCAATCTTTGGAAAAAGACTGGACATTATAATGAACGACTGACAAGTGATTAGGTACGTTAAGAAAATGTGGTATACTCAACAATTGGTAATAGTTGAAGTTGCTGAGATGTTTAGTGGATTCGGCCCAGGATTGGGATGAATATCTCCTGATTGAGTAAGGAGTACCATTAGCCAGGCTATTAATACGGCAGTGGTGAGATATGAATAGAAACGTAATACTAACATTGTATTGGAAATGAATGTAGAATTCAACAAGTATGATTGTTTTGGAAACTTAATATTCAGAGCACAATTGCAAGAAACAAGTAATTGTATTTTTATTGAGTGCAAATCCAATGATGGTGTCAGAATGAAGAGCATATGTTGCATCATAGCAAATTGGCAATGAGCACGATAGGTGGGAATGACATTGTTTATTGAAGACATAGGTGGCCCTACGAAATACCAAGTAAGGATAGCAAGAACATGGCAGACACTTGTTGTGACAAGTAGATATAATTCATTGTTTGATTGATTGTTTAGCCGAAATCCAACATACTTCTGCCATATTCCATGTACGTTCCACTTTTCCTAGCAACCCGTTGGGCAATTCAACACTATGTTGCGCAAGCTTAGTTATTGTATCTGTTTTGATTAATGTTTATCTAAGTAAATGTTATTGTTATTTCCATTATTGTTATTTTATATTTTAATTATTCGTAAATTGGTGTAATTGTTCGGTACACATTATGTATTAATGTGCTGAGTTATTGTGCTGTTGTCTTTGGTGAGGCGTAGGCATGACGCATCGGAAACTCGATCAATATTAGAGTTCAGAATGGCATCTGCATTAGTCGTGCTGTATCTTGATGTGTAACACAATGCGTCGGTTGTTTAGTCGTACTTTCCCCGGCCAATATGTATAGTACTAGAACGGAAACCTTGGTCATAATCTGAATAGTACTAGAACGGAAAACCTTTGTCATCATCTGATTAGTACTATAACGGAAACATTGGTCATAATATGTATAGTACTAGAACGGAAACCTTTGTCATAATATGTATATTACTAGAACGGAAACCTTGGTCATAATATGTATAGTACTAGAACGGAAACATTGGTCATAATATGTATAGTACTAAAACGGAAACATTGGTCATAATATGTATAGAACTAGAACTAGATAACCAATCAGATCATAAGCTATGTAGTATATTTAAGCAATCTGATCATATGCTATGTGGTATATTTAACCAATCGGACCATAAGCTATGTAGTATATTTAACCAAGCAGATCATAGGCTATGTAGTATATTTAACCAATCAGACCATAAGCTATGTAGTATATTTAACCAATCAGACCATAAGCTATGTAGTATATTTAACCAATCAGACCATAAGCTATGTATTATATTTAACCAATCAGACCATAAGCTATGTAGTATATTTATACCAATCAGACCATAAGCTATGTAGTATATTTAACCAATCAGACCATAAGCCATGTATGTAGTATATTTAACCAATCAGACCATAAGCTATGTAGTATATTTAACCAATCAGACCATAAGCTATGTGGTATATTTAACCAATCAGATCATAAGCTATGTAGTATATTTAACCAATCGGATCATATGCTATGTGGTATATTTAACCAATCGGACCATAAGCTATGTAGTATATTTAACCAATCAGACCATAAGCTATGTATTATATTTAACCAATCAGACCATAAGCTATGTAGTATATTTATACCAATCAGACCATAAGCTATGTAGTATATTTAACCAATCAGACCATAAGCCATGTATGTAGTATATTTAACCAATCAGACCATAAGCTATGTAGTATATTTAACCAATCAGACCATAAGCTATGTGGTATATTTAACCAATCAGATCATAAGCTATGTAGTATATTTAACCAATCGGATCATATGCTATGTGGTATATTTAACCAATCGGACCATAAGCTATGTAGTATATTTAACCAATCAGACCATAAGCTATGTAGTATATTTAACCAATCAGACCATAAGCTATGTAGTATATTTAACCAATCAGACCATAAGCTATGTAGTATATTTAACCAATCAGACCATAAGCTATGTAGTATATTTAACCAATCAGACCATAAGCTATGTAGTATATTTAACCAATCAGACCATAAGCTATGTAGTATATTTAACCAATCAGACCATAAGCTATGTAGTATATTTAACCAATCAGACCATAAGCTATGTAGTATATTTAACCAATCAGACCATAAGCTATGTAGTATATTTAACCAATCAGACCATAAGCTATGTAGTATATTTACATCGCTATTGCATTTCCTTCGATGAATGTATGTGCCCTATATGTATCGATATATTTAGTATGAATTTCCACACTAATGATATACAACTGACATGCACACTTGTGGCCTCCACATACCCAATGTAGCTCATACCCCGATGGAAACTATTAACCCGCGATTCATACCTTAATAGTAAATTAAACCAATCAGACCATAAGCTATGTAGTATATTTGTGACATACAAGTGATCTTGTGACATCTATACCAGTAATGATTATGCTACATATTTCAACAGATACCAGGCGTACAAGTGATCTTGTGACATCTATACCAGTAATGATTATGCTACATATTTCAACAGATACAGGCGTACAAGTGATCTTGTGACATCTATACCAGTAATGATTATGCTACATATTTCAACAGATACAGGCGTACAAGTGATCTTGTGACATCTATACCAGTAATGATTATGCTACATATTTCAACAGATACAGGCGTACAAGTGATCTTGTGACATCTATACCAGTAATGATTATGCCACATATTTCAACAGATACAGGCGTACAAGTGATCTTGTGACATCTATACCAGTAATGATTATGCCACATATTTCAACAGATACAGGCGTACAAGTGATCTTGTGACATCTATACCAGTAATGATTATGCCACATATTTCAACAGATACAGGCGTACAAGTGATCTTGTGACATCTATACCAGTAATGATTATGCCACATATTTCAACAGATACAGGCGTACAAGTGATCTTGTGACATCTATACCAGTAATGATTATGCCACATATTTCAACAGATACAGGCGTACAAGTGATCTTGTGACATCTATACCAGTAATGATTATGCCACATATTTCAACAGATACAGGCGTACAAGTGATCTTGTGACATCTATACCAGTAATGATTATGCCACATATTTCAACAGATACAGGCGTACAAGTGATCTTGTGACATCTATACCAGTAATGATTATGCCACATATTTCAACAGATACAGGCGTACAAGTGATCTTGTGACATCTATACCAGTAATGATTATGCCACATATTTCAACAGATACAGGCGTACAAGTGATCTTGTCCAATGTAACAAAATTATAATATTTTACTTCCAGGAAAGATAAAACTGATCCGCTTTATATATTTATTTTTTAGTTATAGCTATAAACATTATTTGTATCTAAGTAAATAATGTATTATAGTGATATGTCCATTTACATAGTTACATTACATATATACAATCAAATAAATACAGCACCAGTCCCAATGGATCTATAAGTCACCAGAATATTAAATCATTATAAATAACATCATATATAAGTCACCTGAATATTAAATCATTATAAATAACATCATATATAAGTCACCTGAATATTAAATCATTATAAATAACATCATATATAAGTCACCACGAATACACCAACATTAAATCATTATAAATAACATCATATATAAGTCGCCACGAATACACCAACATTAAATCATTATAAATAACATCATATATAAGTCGCCACGAATACACCAACATTAAATCATTATAAATAACATCATATATAAGTCGCCACGAATACACCAACATTAAATCATTATAAATAACATCATATATAAGTCGCCACGAATACACCAACATTAAATCATTTACAGTATGGCATAATACACGATATATGGACTGAACTGTTAACAATAATAATGATAACAACATCGATAACAACATCACGCTCGACTACATGAAAGCAACTGTACGCGGGTAGGTAACAATGTTAATATATAATACATATAATAAGTGAACACAGTGAATATATAATACATATAATAAGTGAACACAGTGAATATATAATACATATAATAAGTGAACACAGTGAATATATAATACATATAATAAGTGAACACAGTGAATATATAATACATATAATAAGTGAACACAGTGAATATATAATACATATAATAAGTGAACACAGTGAATATATAATACATATAATAAGTGAACACAGTGAATATATAATACATATAATAAGTGAACACAGTGAATATATAATACATATAATAAGTGAACACAGTGAATATAGAATACATATAATAAGTGAACACAGTGAATATAGAATACATATAATAAGTGAACACAGTGAATATATAATACATATAATAAGTGAACACAGTGAATATAGAATACATATAATAAGTGAACACAGTGAATATGTAATACATATAATAAGTGAACACAGTGAATATAGAATACATATAATAAGTGAACACAGTGAATATGTAATACATATAATAAGTGAACACAGTGAATATAGAATTCATATAATAAGTGAACACAGTGAATATAGAATACATATAATAAGTGAACACAGTGAATATGTAATACATATAATAAGTGAACACAGTGAATATAGAATTCATATAATAAGTGAACACAGTGAATATGTAATACATATAATAAGTGAACACAGTGAATATATAATACATATAATAAGTGAACACAGTGAATATGTAATACATATAATAAGTGAACACAGTGAATATAGAATTCATATCATGTGATACCTGTGTAATTTAAAAACAAGCATATTGTATTTCACAATTATATTGTTCTAAATTTAAGTTGGACAGAGAATCAACAGTAAAAACCCCCCATGAATTGCTTAATATAGGTCGATTGTTTACAGACAGTCCAACCTGTGATACCTCTATTAAACATTTATCAGTGCTGCTCTAAAACATGCATAAATAGTCTTATAAAATCTGTATTAAATATTTTTTAAATAATCTACTGCAGATGTGCCTTACATGACCATAGTTAATCCACCCTCCAGCATTGAATATCATAGTTCAGTGTACTGAGGACTTCAGCTCCATACAGCTGGATGCTGACTATCATGGACTTCAGCTCCATACAGCTGGATGCAGACTATCATGGACTTCAGCTCCATACAGCTGGATGCAGACTATCATGGACTTCAGCACCATACAGCTGGATGCTGACTATCATGGACTTCAGCACCATACAGCTGGATGCAGACTATCATGGACTTCAGCACCATACAGCTGGATGCTGACTATCATGGACTTCAGCTCCATACAGCTGGATGCTGACTATCATGGACTTCAGCTCCATACAGCTGGATGCTAACTATCACGGACTTCAGCTTCATACAGCTGGATGTTGACTATCACAGACTTCAGCTCCATACGGCTGGATGTTGACTATCACAGACTTCAGCTCCATATGGCTGGAGTCGTGTTCAAGTTTAGTCTCTGTGCTGTTGTAGAAGCGTGTCGGCTGGAGATTATTGGATTTAATGACACTCATCACATCAAGTCTCTATGAACCTGTAACTCGAGGCTAGATGACATGGGACTCCGGTCTACTCATCACATCGAGTCTCTATGAACCTGTAACTCAAGGCTAGATCACATGGGACTCCGGTCTATGTGTTTTGTGGCAGGTTTAGAACAACTGCAAAGAGGCTGTGAGAATAAGAGTTCCACCTCTTCTAACTTTGTCCCACGGGTTTCTGGTAGAGTTATTCCAATAAACACCAAAGCTATTACAACGATGCCGACAAACAACCAGTAAGTTCCTAAAATGATAAAACGCCACATTCATTAGCTTATTGCTCTAATGCGGCCGAAACTTCAGAAAAGAGATTTTGTCTGTTTGACATTCAATAGCGTACCAAGTGAGAACTAGTCAGGAAATTTGATGGTAGAAAATTAAATTGCCAGCTAAATTAATATCAATGCACAAACATTTCGTACCTACATAATGTACACATTGAAGTACACAGAGAAATAACTTTGACGAGCAGTAATATGATGAGCAGTAGTATGGTGAGCAGTAGTATGACGAGCAGTAATATGACTAGCAGTAATATGATGAGCATTAATATGACGAGCAGTAATATGACAAGCAGTAGTATGGTGAGCAGTAGTATGATGAGCAGTAGTATGATGAGCAGTAATATGATGAGCAGTAGTATGATGAGCAGTAGTATGGTGAGCAGTAGTATGATGAGCAGTAGTATGGTGAGCAGTAGTATGATGAGCAGTAGTATGGTGAGCAGTAGTATGGTGAGCAGTAATATGACGAGCAGTAGTATGATGAGCAGTAATATGATGAGCAGTAGTATGATGAGCAGTAGTATGGTGAGCAGTAGTATGGTGAGCAGTAGTATGACGAGCAGTAGTATGATGAGCAGTAATATGATGAGCAGTAGTATGATGAGCAGTAGTATGGTGAGCAGTAATATGACGAGCAGTAGTATGATGAGCAGTAATATGATGAGCAGTAGTATGATGAGCAGTAGTATGGTGAGCAGTAGTATGGTGAGCAGTAGTATGACGAGCAGTAGTATGATGAGCAGTAATATGATGAGCAGTAGTATGATGAGCAGTAGTATGGTGAGCAGTAATATGACGAGCAGTAGTATGATGAGCAGTAATATGATGAGCAGTAGTATGATGAGCAGTAGTATGGTGAGCAGTAGTATGGTGAGCAGTAGTATGACGAGCAGTAGTATGATGAGCAGTAATATGATGAGCAGTAGTATGATGAGCAGTAGTATGGTGAGCAGTAATATGACGAGCAGTAGTATGATGAGCAGTAATATGATGAGCAGTAGTATGATGAGCAGTAGTATGGTGAGCAGTAGTATGGTGAGCAGTAGTATGACGAGCAGTAGTATGGTGAGCAGTAGTATGGTGAGCAGTAGTATGATGAGCAGTAGTATGAGCAGTAATATGAGCAGTAATATGATGAGCAGTAGTATGATGAGCAGTAGTATGATGAGCAGTAATATGATGAGCAGTAGTATGATGAGCAGTAGTATGACGAGCAGTAATATGACGAGCAGTAATATGACAAGCAGTAGTATGGTGAGCAGTAATATGATGAGCAGTAGTATGATGAGCAGTAGTATGACGAGCAGTAATATGACGAGCAGTAATATGACAAGCAGTAGTATGGTGAGCAGTAGTATGACGAGCAGTAATATGACGAGCAGTAGTATGGTGAGCAGTAGTATGGTGAGCAGTAGTATGACGAGCAGTAGTATGACGAGCAGTAATATGACAAGCAGTAGTATGGTGAGCAGTAGTATGACGAGCAGTAATATGACGAGCAGTAGTATGGTGAGCAGTAGTATGATGAGCAGTAATATGACGAGCAGTAGTATGATGAGCAGTAGTATGGTGAGCAGTAGTATGGTGAGCAGTAATATGAGCAGTAATATGACGAGCAGTAATATGAGCAGCAATATTATGAGCATTAATATGACGAGCATTAATATTACGAGCATTAATATGATGAGCAGCAATATGATGAGCATTAATATGACGAGCATTAATATGATGAGCAGCAATATGATGAGCATTAATATGATGAGCAGTAATATGATGAGCAGTAGTATGAGCAGTAATATGACGAGCATTAATATTACGAGCATTAATATGATGAGCAGCAATATGATGAGCATTAATATGACGAGCAGTAATATGATGAGCAGTAATATGATGAGCATTAATACGACAGTAATATGATGAGAATTAATATGTCAGTAATATGACTAGCAGTAGTATGATTAGCAGTAATATGATGAGCAGTAATATGACGAGCAGTAATATGATGAACGTTAATATGACAGTAATATGATGAGCAGTAATATGACAGTAGTATGATGAGCAGTAATATGATGAGCAGTAATATGATGAGCAGTAATATGACGAGCAGTATTACACTGTATTGTGTACATACCATATTTGTGTACTCATTGTATTTGTGTAATCATTGTATTTGTGTACTCACCATATTTGTGTACTCACCGTATTTGGTAATTGTTTCGGTGAGGGTTAGGAATGTCATTGACACAATCAGATTGGACAACCAGTTGGTAGCGGTGGATAACGAGTTACATGTACTTCTTGCCCACAGCGGATAAATCTCTGAATTAATTGTCCACGGCATTGGCCCCATACCTGATGATAAGATAATCTTCCGTGTTTTAAACCCTAATCATATGAACTCACATGTATTTACAGGGAATTTGACTTTACACAACAATTTCATGCTAGAATATATAATACCTGCCATACTAATGTTTGTACCACATTGTCTTGGCTAGATGTTTGATGTACCAAATTCAATAGTTTAATATTGAACTGAATCTTGGCTGTCTGATTAGCGCAGTGGTTTTCATGCTCGCTTCACACCAATGCAACACAGGTTCAATACTTGGACCGGGGAAAATGTGAGAAGGCACACTGGTCGCCAGATCGTACAGGTGGGTTATCTCCTCCGGGTACTCAGGTTTCCTCCCACACGAATGACCACAAATACACTGTCATCTGCACCGAGAGTGATTAATACAAGTTGTTACAGATTGTTTTGCAATCGTAAAATAAATCCAGTTTATTCTTAAAGAGAGGCGGGTCTTAGCTAATACAATTGAATTGAAGAGTTGCACCAAAAGAGAAGGGATTGAGCTAATACAATTATAGGGCTACACCAAAGAGAAATGGGGTTGAATTAATATACAATTGAGGGTGTGGTTGAGTTAATACAATTGAGGGTGTGGTTGAGTTAATACAATTGAGGGCAGGGTTGAGTTAATACAATTGAGGGGTGGGGTTGAGTTAATACAATTGAGGGCGAGGTTGAGTTAATACAATTAAGGGCAGGGTTGAGTTAATACAATTGAAGGGTGGGGTTGAGTTAATACAATTGAGGGCAGGATTGAGATAATACAATTGAGGGCGTGGTTGAGTTAATACAATTGAGGGCAGGGTTGAGTTAATACAATTGAGGGCGTGGTTGTATTAATCCAATTGAGGGGCGGGGTTGAGTTAATACAATTAAGGGGTGGGGTTGAGTTAATACAATTGAAGTCGGGGTTGAGTTCATACAATTGAGGGGTGGGGTTGAGTTAATACAATTGAGGGCGTGGTTGAGTTAATACAATTGAGGGGTGGGGTTGAGTTAGTACAATGGAGGGCATGGTTGAGTTAATACAATTGAGGGCAGGGTTGTGTTAATACAATTGAGGGCGTGGTTGTGTTAATACAATTGAGGGCGTGGTTGAGTTAATACAATTGAGGGGGCGGGGTTGAGTTAATACAATTGAGGGCGTGGTTGAGTTCATACAATTGAGGGCGGGGTTGAGTTCATACAATTGAGGGCAGGGCTGAGATAATACAATTGATGGCAAGGTTGAGTTCATACAATTGAGGGGTGGGTTGAGTTAATACAATTGAGGGCGTGGTTGAGTTAATACAATTGAGGGCGGGTTGAGTTCATACAATTGAGGGCAGGGCTGAGATAATACAATTGATGGCAAGGTTGAGTTAATACAATTGAGGGGTGGGGTTGTGTTAATACAATTAAGGGACAGGGTTGAGTTAATACAATTGAGGGCGTGGTTGAGTTAATACAATTGAGGGGTGGGGTTGAGTTAGTACAATGGAGGGCATGGTTGAGTTAATACAATTGAGGGCAGGGTTGTGTTAATACAATTGAGGGCGTGGTTGAGTTAATACAATTGAGGGCGGGTTGAGTTCATACAATTGAGGGCAGGGCTGAGATAATACAATTGATGGCAAGGTTGAGTTAATACAATTGAGGGGTGGGGTTGTGTTAATACAATTAAGGGACAGGGTTGTGTTAATACAATTAAGGGGTGTTGTTGAGTTAATACAATTGAGGGGCGGGGTTGAGTTCATACAATTGAGGGCGTGGTTGTGTTAAGACAATTGAGGGGCGAGGTTGAGTTAATACAATTAAGGGGTGGAGTTGAGTAAATACAATTGAGGGCGGGGTTGAGTTCATACAATTGAGGACATGGTTGAGTTAATACAATTGAGGGGTGGGGTTGAGTTAATACAATTGAGGGCGTGGTTGAGTTAATACAATTGAGGGGTGAGGTTGAGTTAATATAATTGAGGGCATGGTTGAGTTAATACAATTGAGGGCAGGGATGTGTTAATACAATTAAGGGACAGGGTTGAGTTAATACAATTGAGGGTGTGGTTGAGTTAATACAATTGAGGGCGTGGTTGAGTTCATACAATTGAGGGCGTGGTTGTGTTAATACACTTGAGGGGCGGGGTTGAGTTAATACAATTAAGGGGCGGGTTGACTTAATGCAATTGAGGGCGTGGTTGAGCTAATACAATTGAGGGCAGGGTTGAGTTAATATAATTAAGGGGTGGGTTTGAGTTAATACAATTGAGGGCGGGGTTGAGTTCATACAATTGAGGGGTGGGGTTGAGTTAATACAATTGAGGGCGTGGTTGAGTTCATATGATTGAGGGCGTGGTTGTGTTAAGACAATTGAGGGCAGGGTTGAGTTAATACAATTGAGAGGTGGGGTTGTGTTAATACAATTGAGGGTGTGGATGAGTTAATACAATTGAGGGGTGAGGTTGAGTTAATATAATTGAGGGCATGGTTGAGTTAATACAATTGAGGGGTGGGGTTGAGTTAATATAATTGAGGGGCGGGGTTGAGTTAATACAATTGAGGGCAGGGATGTGTTAATACAATTAAGGGACAGGGTTGTTGAGTTAATACAATTGAGGGCGTGGTTGAGTTAATACAATTGATGGGCAGGGTTGAGTTAATACAATTGAGGGGCAGGGTTGAGTTAATACAATTGAGGACAGGGTTGAGTTAATACAATTGAGAGGTGGGGTTGAGTTAATACAATTGAGGGCGTGGTTGAGTTAATACAATTGAGGGGTGGAGTTGAGTTAATACAATTAAGGGACAGGGTTGTTGAGTTAATACAATTGAGGGCGTGGTTGAGTTAATACAATTGAGGGGCAGGGTTGAGTTAATATAATTGAGGGCGTGGTTGTGTTAATACAATTGAGGGGCGGGGTTGAGTTAATATAATTGAGGGGCGGGTTGAGTAAATACAATTGAGGACAGGGTTGAGTTAATACAATTGTGGGGTGGGTTGAGTTAATACAATTAAGGGGCGGGGTTGAGTTCATACAATTGAGGACAGGGTTGAGTTAAACAATTGAGGGACAGGGTTGAGTTAATACAATTGAGGGGTGGGGTTGAGTTAATACAATTGAGGGCAGGGTTGAGTTAATACAATTGAGGGGTGGAGTTGAGTAAATACAATTGAGGGGCGGGGTTGAGTTAATACAATTGAGGGGCGGGGTTGAGTAAATACAATTGAGGGGTGGGGTTGAGTTAATACAATTGAGGGCGGGGTTGAGTTAATACAATTGAGGGGCGGGGTTGAGAATCTAGCAATTTATTAATAATACTGTTACTAGCAGGATTGCGCCTCCATTCTATACATAGCCTTGGACTAAAATTACTGTAAGAATCTGATAACTTGATATTGAGTATCGACCTACCGGGTGCAAAAAACATGAGATATATTGCCAACCCCATAATTCCCATCCACGAATAGTCGGTGGGACAATACTGGTATGCGTAGATGAGATCTGGTTCTTCACCGGTAGTAGCATTGCAACGTCCGACTATTAAAATGAAAATGTTTGTTATGGGTTTAATGCCACACCAACAGGTGATACAGTGACTCTCCAGCCATTATTGGATGAGAAAGGTCCCAGGTGTCCTTCCGAGCAGTAATTCAGACGTGGTCGGGCACCCAGGTAGAACCACTGACCTTCCACAAGCCAGCTAGGAAGCTTCCTCACATGAAATAATTCGACAACACAGTGGGAATCGAACAAGCTGTGGTGAGGGCAAGTGATTAGAGCAAGTGATTTGAAGACAACAAACCTAAACAACTCGGCCTATAAATGAAAAATACAATATGTTTATTATACCTACTTGTACTAAAAATTATGTTAATAGATTTCAAATACTAATAGTAGGTTCAAAATTGTGTACTCAAGCTGCAAGTATTTCAGTTTACTGCATTTCATTTTCAAGTGTGGTGTGCTAATTCTAACGACACTTGTGTATCGGTGTCAAAATGAAAGTCGTGATAGTTCAGTGGATGCGCGTTCACTTCACGTGCGAAAGGCCCGGAGTTCGAGCCCCGCTGGAACCGTTACGATTGTGTCCTTAGGCAAGGCATTTAAATTCCACATGCCTCTTCTCTCTCCCTCATGGCGATGGATTCCATCAGGAATGAGGTCTCGAGAGTGATTAGTATAAGTTATAAGAACTTGTTTCGCAATCGAGCTAAAATAAATTTGTATAAACTAAACATGAGATTTTCACCCGCGCGATATTTTCACCCACGGGTGAAAAAAGTGCCATGAGATTTTCACCTGCTCCCCCAATATTTTTGTCAAATGTTGTTGTTGCTGTGTTGCTTCTATCTTATGGTATGTGAGAGTCATATGACTATTTTATATATGGTGGTGACAAAATTGAAAGAGTTGCAGGGGGGTGGGGTGAAAATCTCATAGCCATGATATTTTCACCCCCCCCCCCCCCCCCGCAGCAACTCTTTCAAATCAAGGGAAAAATCTAAAATAAAAAGCGACAAATTTTAAGGTGAATGGTAGGTGCAACTATTAATTATTTATATAATGAGTACAATTCCCCACTACTGCACACTCAGTCAATTGAAAGTTGTGCTATGTCAATGGATATGTTGTTAAGACAATTAGGGGGGGGGTGAAAATCTCATCGCCATGAGATTCCCCCCTCCCTGCAAATCTTTCAATTTTGTCACCACCATATATAAAATAGTCAGATGACTCTCACATACCATAAGATAGAAGCAACACAGCAACAACAACGTTTGACAAAAATATTGGGGGGCGGGTGAAAGTCTCATAGGGGGGGGGGTGAAAATCTCATGGCATTTTTTGTCACCCACGGGGAAAATATCATATGACACCGGTACCAGCATTATACTGTTTTGCTTAGTGTGTGGTTCGAGTTCATATATGTCTGCCTAAATGCACTGTAAGTGAGGGACCACAGGTTGCTTAATGTTGAGGCTTCACCCCAATGTTTATCATTCGGCATTCACATCTTAATGGGTCAAAGTTTAAACTTTATTTATTTTACGATTGCGAAGCAAGTTTTAACAACTTATATTAATCACTCTTGTTGGCGCGGATGAAAGCATATATGTGGTCATTCGTGTGGGAGGAAACCGGAGTACCCGGAGAAAACCCATCTGTCCGATCTGGTGACCACCGTACCATCTCACATACTTCCCTGTCCGAGGATTGAACCCGGGTTGCATTGGTGAGAAGCGATCGCGCTAACCACTGCGCTAATCGGACAGCCGATTTAATGGGTTAAATTATGATAAAAGCAGCTGTCTAAATCAAACATTAAATGAAACAAGTGGAAGTCATGATAGGGTAGTGGTAGCGTGGTCTCTTCAGGTGTGAAAAGCCCGGAGTTCGAGCCCCGCTGGAGCCATTACGATTGTGTCCTTAGGCAAGGCATTTAAAATCCACATTGACTCTTCTCTCTCCGTTGTGGTGATGGATGCCATCAGGAATGAGGTCTCAAGAGTGATTAATATAAGTTGTAACAACTTGTTTCGCAATTGAGTTAAAGTAAATTTGCATAAACTAATGAATGAATTGAGTTATATTTAGTACCAGAATTCTGTGTAACAATCATGCATTTTGTGGGAAAAGCATGAAAATTGGCATGACTACTTATTAGAGGTACCTGTAGTCACAGAATAAGAGAGTCGGTTGATACCACCCAAGATAGCTGCCCTGGTCAAAATGGCCACCAATAAAATGTATTTTTGCCATAAACAACTGGTTATAAGACTAATAAATGGCCAATTGTCTTCAGAATTATATGAAAACACAGATTATATCAAGATTATCAATGTATATTTGTATAGGAATCCATTTTATCATATTTATAATGCAATATGGCCGCCATATGGTGATAATTTCCAACATGGCCGCCGGTTGGGTCTTCCCTTGAAACATATAACTAATAACACAATAATATTTTTTATTTCACAGCAAAAATGGTATTAAGTAAATGTAAATATGTAATCAAATGCCATAGTATACATATATTTATTGTAGAAGTACTGTGAGCACATATCATTATGCACACGTAGTATCTTCATCCATCTATTTAGCATGAAAATATACATTCAACAATGAATCTTCCTCCACATAATTTCGATTCATTTGTTCCAGAACGACCTGTACTAACTCATAAGATCTGTTCTACCATAGTTATGTAGCTCAACTAATTTATCCATGGTGCACAGTTTCCACCATATTTGGCACAGTGCAGTATATAGTAACTCTGCTCTCCTGCACTTACACCGCGCCCACGGCACACCTTTTCCAACTTGCATGCACATTTGATCAATTATTGGCATGTTGACGATGCATGAGGCAAGCTGCTGTCTGTTCCCTTTTTCATACCACAGTCTGGTGGAGAGGGCAGTATATAGATGGTATTGACGTGCTCCTCGAGTGCTGCTGCAGAAGGAGGTATAAGTTCTATCGACCTACCTTTCCTTGTGAACATGTCTTTTTGGGTTTTGTTTACGCTGTTAGATGAACTGATTCTATCGTAAAGCAGTACAACAAACCTTTCAAGTACTGGCATGCCCATCGTGAGACACTCACTTGGATGTTCTATTACGAACACCATGTCTCAAACTGCCTGATTTTCCCTTTGTTTCAAATGATGATGTCTGATCACACCCTGTCATTGCATGAAATGCAAGAAGTGCTTGTGATCGCCTCACACCAATTGTATTTACTATTACATGCACTGGGTAATAGCGGACCTCTTTTCCGGTACCATACCATACCCACAATTCATCTAGTCTATCCGATAGCTTGGAAAACATTGCAATGGCAATCACCACTACATCAGTATCCTCAGTTCGAATCATGACTTTTTCATTCCTTTCTTAGCTATATCTGTCATGTGAAGAATGAGCCATGTATCGGCCTCTTCATGCATACAATGATTTATGTTGTTTACATCAGTAACATGGTTTGAAAGTACCTGTGTCCCCTTGTTTGATATCACCAATTTATCACCAGCTTCAATTTCAACCGTTCTATCTGCAAGGTAACTGAAGAGTTCCTCTTTGTTCTTGTTGACGCGAAGAAATGAGTTCCATGAAGTACCAGTAGGTATATCGGTATCTGGTAACACTCGTCGCCTGGTTCCTTTACCACGTTCTTCTCTAGTTGCCGCCTTCAAACTATCCTCAATGTATACACCCCAGACTATATCTACACGGTCTACCTTATGTAACTGTTGCTGGATGTATGGTTTATATACAGTCTCAGCATAATCTTGAAATTTGGTACAACCAGTAGGATGCAACATATTTACAACCACTGCCCCATCGAGTATCAGAGCATCTACCTCCGGTTGTTCCATTTGCTCTGGAGTATCCAAACAGCCCAACAATTTTGACTTAGTGCCGAAACTGGGATATTTCAGGTGGGTATTCAGCGTTTTCATGTGCAAAAAACTCTTCCAAGTTACCTTCTCTTACTGGGATAGAGCTGGGAGAAAAGCGCGACATTCTGTTTTAATGGCCGTACTGTCGTTCTGTCTTTTGATACTACTCTATTAGATGTTTGTCTGCTAAAGCGTGGCAGTTTGTTTTGCTTAATTGGATTGGTTAGTGAAACTTCATTCGTTTCTATCCTTTGAGTGACGGATGTTTGGTGTTGCTTTCGTCCAATCCGGACATATTGGATTATATTATAAAGAATGCAAATATTGAGTTCCTATGCAGAATCTAAGAAACATTCTAGACAAAAACTCAATTTACATTCACATAATTATCCAGTTAATATATCCAGTTGGCGGCCATTTTTAAAATGGCCATATTGGATATCAATGGATGCATATTTTATCTGACAACATGCATAGTACTGTATGCCACATTTTACAATCACTTTAAACAAATTTAGTTATCAATCAGATGCATTATCACTTGCATATATCATATAGATATATAATTGGCGGCCATTTTGAAATATACCGCCATGGCGGCCATATTGGATTTAATTAAATTTGTTCAATGTAGAAGTACATTCATAATTGGAATATAAACTATACATTTATACTTACTTTTAGGTAATTTGGGCTGTTTATATAACATATGTGTCATTTGTTGCAATATGCCTTCAGTTGACGGCCATTTTAAAAATGGCCACCAGACGGCCATTTTGGGTGATATCAACCGACTCTCTTATTCTGTGACTACAGATACCTCTAATAAGTATTCATGCCAATGTTCATGCTTTTCCCACAAAATGCACGATTCTGGTGATATAACTCACGGGATTCTGCTACTAATTGTGCTTCTATTGAACTTATTCTTCTCTCCAGCTGTTATTGGTGGAGGAAGACCCTGTGTGCCCTCTCAGCAGTATTTCAGGCACAGTGACAATGTGGAGCACCAGGGACAATGTGGAGCACCAGTGACAATGTGGAGCATCAGGGACAATGTGGAGCACCACCGAGAATGTGGAGCAACAGCGCCAATGTGGAGCATCAGTGACAATGTAGAGCATCAGTGACAATGTGGAGCACCAGTTACAATGTGGAGCACCACCGAGAATTTGGAGCAACAGCGACAATGTGGAGCATCAGTGACAATGTAGAGCAGCAGTGACAATGTGGAGCATCAGCAAGAATGTTGAGCAACAGTGACAATGTGGAGCACCAGCGACAATGTGGAGCATCAGTGACAATGTGGAGCAACAGTGACAATGTGGAGCACTAGCGAGAATGTGGAGCACCAGGGACAATGTGGAGCACCAGGGACAATGTGGAGCATCAGGGACAATGTGGAGCACCAGGGACAATGTGGAGCAACAGCGACAATGTGGAGCACCAGGGACAATGTGAAGCATCAGGGACAATGTGGAGCATGAGTGATAATGTGGAGCAGCAGCGACAATGTGGAGCACCAGTGACAATGTGGAGCACCAGCGACAATGTGGAGCACCAGCGACAATGTGGAGCACCAGCAACAATGTGGAGCACCAGGGACAATGTGGAGCACCAGCGACAATGTGGAGCACAAGCAACAATGTGGAGCACCAGGGACAATGTGGAGCATCAAGGACAATGTGGAGCATCAGCGACAATGTGGAGCACCAGCGACAATGTGGAACACCAGGGACAATGTGGAGCACCAGGAACAATGTGGAGCACCAGGGACAATGTGGAGCACCAGGGACAATGTGGAGCACCAGGGACAATGTGGAGCACCAGGGACAATGTGGAGCACCAGCAAGAATGTTGAGCAACAGTGACAATGTGGAGCAACAGTGACAATGTTTATACAAATTTATTTTAGCTCGATTGCGAAACAAGTTCTTATAACTTATACTAATCACTCTCAAGACCTCATTCCTGATGGAATCCATCGCCACGAGGGAGAGAGAAGAGGCATGTGGAATTTAAATGCCTTGCCTAAGGACACAATCGTAACGGCTCCAGCGGGGCTCGAACTCCGGGCCTTTCGCACGTGAAGCGAACGCGCTACCACAGAGCTATCACGACTTCCACATGTGACAATGTGAAGCATCAGTGACAATGTGGAGCAACAGTGACAATGTGGAGCACCAGCGACAATGTGGAGCAACAGTGACAATGTGGAGCACCAGCGACAATGTGGAGCAACAGTGACAACGTGGAGCACCAGCGAGAATGTTGAGCAAAGGTGACAATGTGGACCATCAGGGACAATGTGGAGCACTGGTGACAATGTGGAGCACGACTGATAATGTGGTGCAACAGTGACAAGTGAGAAGGTGGAGCAACAGTGACAATGTGGAGCAACAGTGACAATGTGGAACACTAGCAAAAATGTGGAGCAACAGCGACAATGTGGAGCATCAGTGACAATGTTGAGCATCAGGAACAATGTGGAGCAACAGTGACAATGTGGAGCAACAGTGACAATGTTGAGCATCAGTGACAATGTGGAACACCAGGGACAATGTGGAGCAACAGTGACAATGTGAAGCAACAGTGACAATGTGGAGCATCAAGGACAATGTGGAGCATCAAGGACAATGTGGAGCACCAGTGACAATGTGGAGAATAAGTGACAATGTGGAGCACCAGTGACAATGTGGAGAATAAGTGACAATGTGGAGCAACAGCACCAATGTGGAGAATAAGTGACAATGTGGAGCACCAGTGACAATGTGGAGCATCAAGGACAATGTGGAGCACCAGTGACAATGTGGAGCACCAGTGACAATGTGGAGCACCAGTTACAATGTGGAGCACCAGTTACAATGTGGAGCACCAGTTACAATGTGGAGCACCAGTTACAATGTGGAGCATCAGGGACAATGTGGAGCATCAGGGACAATGTGGAGCAACAGCGACAATGTGAAGCATCAGGGACAATGTGGAGCATCAGTGACAATGTGAAGCACTAGTGATAATGTGGAGCAACAGTTACAATGTGGAGCAACAGTGACAATGTGGAGCAACAGTTACAATGTGGAGCACTGGTGACAATGTGGAGCAACAGTGACAATGTGAAGCACTAGTGATAATGTGGAGCACCGGTGACAATGTGGAGCACCAGTGACAATGTGGAGCACCAGTGACAATGTGGAGCACCAGTGATAATGTGGAGCACTAGCGAGAATGTGGAGCACCAGTGACAATGTGGAACAACAGTGACAATGTGGAGCACCAGTGATAATGTGGAGCACCAGTGACAATGTGGAGCACCAGTGACAATGTGGAGCACCAGTGACAATGTGGAGCACCAGTTACAATGTGGAGCACCAGTTACAATGTGGAGCACCAGTTACAATGTGGAGCACCAGTTACAATGTGGAGCATCAGGGACAATGTGGAGCATCAGGGACAATGTGGAGCAACAGCGACAATGTGAAGCATCAGGGACAATGTGGAGCATCAGTGACAATGTGAAGCACTAGTGATAATGTGGAGCAACAGTTACAATGTGGAGCAACAGTTACAATGTGGAGCAACAGTGACAATGTGGAGCAACAGTTACAATGTGGAGCACTGGTGACAATGTGGAGCAACAGTGACAATGTGAAGCACTAGTGATAATGTGGAGCACCGGTGACAATGTGGAGCACCAGTGACAATGTGGAGCACCAGTGACAATGTGGAGCACCAGTGATAATGTGGAGCACTAGCGAGAATGTGGAGCACCAGTGACAATGTGGAACAACAGTGACAATGTGGAGCACCAGTGATAATGTGGAGCACCAGTGACAATGTGGAGCACCAGTGACAATGTGGAGCACCAGTGACAATGTGGAGCACCAGTGACAATGTGGAGCACTGGTGACAATGTGGAGCAACAGTGACAATGTGGAGCACCAGTGACAATGTGGAGCACTGGTGACAATGTGGAACACCAGGGACAATGTGAAGCATCAGGGACACTGTGGAGCATCAGGGACAATGTGAAGCATCAGGGACAATGTGAAGCATCAGGGACAATGTGAAGCACCAGGGACAATGTGAAGCATCAGGGACAATGTGAAGCATCAGTGACAATGTGAAGCATCAGTGACAATGTGGAGCAATAGCGCCAATGTGGAGCACCAGGGACAATGTGGAGCACCAGGGACAATGTGGAGCACCAGGAACAATGTGGAGCATCAGGGACACTGTGAAGCAACAGTGACAATGTGGAGCAACAGCGCCAATGTGGAGCACTAGCGAGAAAGTGGAGCACCAGGGACAATGTGGAGCACCAGGGACAATGTGGAGCACCAGGGGCAATGTGGAGCATCATGGACAATGTGGAGCACCAGGGACAATGTGGAGCACTAGCGAGAATGTGGAGCACCAGGGCCAATGTGGAGCACTAGTGAGAATATGGAGCATCAGTGACAATGTGGAGCACCAGGGACAATGTGGAGCACTAGCAAGAATGTGGAGCACCAGGGACAATGTGGAGCACCAGGGACAATGTTAAGCACCAGGGACAATGTGGAGCACTAGCAAGAATGTGGAGCACCAGCGACAATGTGGAGCAATAGCGAGAATGTGGAGCACCAGGGACAATGTGGAGCATTAGCGGGAATGTGGAGCACCAGGGACAATGTGGAGCACTAGCAAGAATGTGGAGCCCCAGGAACAATGTGGAGCACTAGCGAGAATGTGGAGCACCAGGGACAATGTGGAGCACTAGCGAGAATGTGGAGCACCAGGGACAATGTGGAGCACTAGCGAGAATGTGGAGCACCAGGGACAATGTGGAGCACTAGCAAGAATGTGGTGCACCAGGGACAATGTGGAGCATCAGTGACAATGTGGAGCACCAGGGACAATGTGGAGCACAAGGGACAATGTGGAGCATCAGGGACAATGTGGAGCACCAGGGACAACGTGGAGCACTAGTGAGAATGTGGAGGACCAGGGACAATGTGGAGCATCAGGGACAATGTGGAGCACCAGGGACAATGTGGAGCACTAGCGAGAAAGTGGAGCACCAGGGACAATGTGGAGCACCAGGGACAATGTGGAGCATCATGGACAATGTGGAGCACCAGGGACAATGTGGAGCACCAGGGACAATGTGGAGCACTAGCGAGAATGTGGAGCACCAGGGACAATGTGGAGCACTAGCGAGAATGTGGAGCACCACCGAGAATGTGGAGCAAGCTAAATGTGGAGCACTGCGAGAATGTGGACACCAGGGACAATGTGAGCACTAGCGAGAATGTGGAGCACAGGGACAATGGAGCACAGCGAAATGTGGAGCACTAGCGAGAATGTGGAGCACAGGGACAATGTGGAGCACTAGCGAGAATGTGGAGCACCAGGGACAATGTGGAGCACTAGCAAGAATGTGGGCACGGACAATGTGGAGCACAGGACAATGTGGAGCACCAGGGACAATGTGGAGCACAGGACAATGTGGAGCACAGGGACAATGTGGAGCACGGGTGGGGTTGGGGGGTGTGTGGAGACCAGGGACAATGTGGAGCACTAGCGAGAAAGTGGAGCACCAGGGACAATGTGGAGCACCAGGGACAATGTGGAGCATCATGGACAATGTGGAGCACCAGGGACAATGTGGAGCACCAGGGACAATGTGGAGCACTAGCGAGAATGTGGAGCACCAGGGACAATGTGGAGCACTAGCGAGAATGTGGAGCACCAGGGACAATGTGGAGCACTAGTGAGAATGTGGAGCACTAGCTAGAATGTGGAGCACTAGCGAGAATGTGGAACACCAGGGACAATGTTGAGCACTAGCGAGAATGTGGAGCACCAGGGACAATGTGGAGCACTAGCGAGAATGTGGAGCACTAGCGAGAATGTGGAGCACCAGGGACAATGTTGAGCACTAGTGACAATGTGGAGCACCAGGGACAATGTGGAGCACCAGTGACAATGTGGAGCACCAGTGACAATGTGGAGCACTGGTGACAATGTGGAGCAACAGTGACAATGTGGAGCACCAGTGACAATGTGGAGCACTGGTGACAATGTGGAGCAACAGTGACAATGTGGAGCACCAGTGACAATGTGGAACACCAGGGACAATATGGAGCACCAGGGACAATGTGAAGCATCAGGGACACTGTGGAGCATCAGGGACAATGTGAAGCATCAGGGACACTGTGGAGCATCATGGACAATGTGAAGCATCAGGGACACTGTGGAGCATCAGGGACAATGTGAAGCATCAGGGACAATGTGAAGCATCAGGGACAATGTGAAGCACCAGGGACAATGTGAAGCATCAGGGACAATGTGAAGCATCAGTGACAATGTGAAGCATCAGTGACAATGTGGAGCAACAGCGCCAATGTGGAGCACCAGGGACAATGTGGAGCACCAGGGACAATGTGGAGCACCAGGGACAATGTGGAGCATCAGGGACACTGTGAAGCAACAGTGACAATGTGGAGCAACAGCGCCAATGTGGAGCACTAGCGAGAAAGTGGAGCACCAGGGACAATGTGGAGCACCAGGGACAATGTGGAGCACCAGGGGCAATGTGGAGCATCATGGACAATGTGGAGCACCAGGGACAATGTGGAGCACTAGCGAGAATGTGGAGCACCAGGGCCAATGTGGAGCACTAGTGAGAATATGGAGCATCAGTGACAATGTGGAGCACCAGGGACAATGTGGAGCACTAGCAAGAATGTGGAGCACCAGGGACAATGTGGAGCACCAGGGACAATGTTAAGCACCAGGGACAATGTGGAGCACTAGCAAGAATGTGGAGCACCAGCGACAATGTGGAGCAATAGCGAGAATGTGGAGCACCAGGGACAATGTGGAGCATTAGCGGGAATGTGGAGCACCAGGGACAATGTGGAGCACTAGCAAGAATGTGGAGCCCCAGGAACAATGTGGAGCACTAGCGAGAATGTGGAGCACCAGGGACAATGTGGAGCACTAGCGAGAATGTGGAGCACCAGGGACAATGTGGAGCACCAGGGACAATGTGGAGCACCAGGGACAATGTGGAGCACTAGCGAGAATGTGGAGCACCAGGGACAATGTGGAGCATCAGTGACAATGTGGAGCACCAGGGACAATGTGGAGCACAGAAATTGGAGCACAGGACAATGTGGAGCATCAGGGACAATGTGAGCACAGGGACAATGTGGAGCACCAGGGAGAATGTGGAGCACCAGGGACAATGTGGAGCACCAGGGACAATGTGGAGCACCAGTGACAATGTGGAGCACCAGGGACAATGTGGAGCACTAGCGAGAATGTGGAGCACCAGGGACAATGTGGAGCACCAGGGACAATGTGGAGCATCAGGGACAATGTGGAGCACCAGGGACAATGTGGAGCACCAGCGACAATGTGGAGCACCAGGGACAATGTGGAGCATCAGGGACAATGTGGAGCATAGTGAAATGTGGAGCACAGCGACAATGTGGAGCACCAGTGACAATGTGGAGCACCAGCGACAATGTGGAGCACCAGGGACAATGTGGAGCACTAGCGACAATGTGGAGCACCAGGGACAATGTGGAGCACCAGCGACAATGTGGAGCACTAGCGAGAATGTGGAGCACCAGGGACAATGTGGAGCACAAGGACAATGTGGAGCACAGCGACAATGTGGAGCACCAGCGACAATGTGGAGCACCAGGGACAATGTGGAGCACCAGGGACAATGTGGAGCACCAGGGACAATGTGGAGCACCAGGGACAATGTGGAGCACCAGGGACAATGTGGAGCACCAGGGACAATGTGGAGCACTAGCGAGAATGTGGAGCACCAGTGACAATGTGGAGCACAGGAAATGTGAGCAAGGAAATGTGGAGCACAGGGACAATGTGGAGCAGCAGGGACAATGTGGAGCATTAGTGAGAATGTGGAGCACTAGCGAGAATGTGGAGCACCAGGGACAATGTGGAGCACCAGGGACAATGTGGAGCACCAGGGACAATGTGGAGCACTAGCGAGAATGTGGAGCACCAGGGACAATGTGGAGCACTAGCGAGAATGTGGAGCACTAGCGAGAATGTGGAGCATCAGGGACAATGTAGAGCAGCAGGGACAATGTGGAGCACCAGGGACAATGTGGAGCACCAGGGACAATGTGGAGCACTAGTGAGAATGTGGAGCACCAGGGACAATGTAGAGCACCAGGGACAATGTGGAGCACTAGCGAGAATGTGGAGCACCAGGGACAATGTGGAGCACTAGCGAGAATGTGGAGCACTAGCGAGAATGTGGAGCATCAGGGACAATGTAGAGCAGCAGGGACAATGTGGAGCACCAGGGACAATGTGGAGCACTAGCAAGAATGTGGAGCACTAGCGAGAATGTGGAGCATCAGGGACAATGTGTAGCACTAGCGAGAATGTGGAGCATCAGGGACAATGTGGAGCACTAGCGAGAATGTAGAGCCTCAGGGACAATGTGGAGCACTAGCGAGAATGTGGAGCAGCAGGGACAATGTGGAGCACTAGCAAGAATGTGGAGCAGCAGGGACAATGTGGAGCACTAGCGAGAATGTGGAGCACCAGGGACAATGTGGAGCACTAGCGAGAATGTGGAGCACTAGCGAGAATGTGGAGCACCAAGGAGTATCAGCATCAGTTCAATCTGTTCAGAGATCAGCAAGTTTTGGACAGCAATACAATTGTGAGATATATGGACATGACAATAACTTTTTATTTTTCAGAACAAAGTTGATATTAGTACTTTAAATGTTAATTTTACCTTTAGAATGACTAGAATCCTCGCCATCTATCGGCAGACAGGATCCATTAACTACACCTTTACCAAAGTCATTATAACAGAATCCACAATGTACATTCTCTATACATGCTTCACACGAACTGAAAACAATAACATTGTATGTCTAAATAACAACATTGTATGTCTAAATAACAACATTGTATGTCTAAATAACAACATTATATGTATCCAGAACAACATTTTGTCTACACAACAACATTTTATGTCTAAATAACCACATTTATATCTAAATAACAACATTATATATCTAAATAACACTATTTTATGTCTACATAACATTCTTTGTCTAAATAACAACATTCCTATCACAATAACCAACCTTGAGCACTTCCTGGGTGTACAGACGAAGATTTACCACAATAACCAACCTTGAGCACTTCCTGCATGTACAGACGAAGATTTACCACAATAACCAACCTTGAGCACTTCCTGGATGTACAAACGGGGATTTATCACAATAACCAACCTTGAGCACTTCCTGTATGTACATACGGAGATTTATCACAATAACCAACCCTGAGCACTTCTGGATGTACAGATGGATATTTATCACAATCACCAACCTTGAGCACTTCCTGGATGCATAGACGGAGATTTATCACAATAACCAACCTTGAGCACTTCCTGCATGTACATACGGGGATTTATCACAATAACCAACCTTGAGCACTTCCTGCATGTACATACGGAGATTTATCACAATAACCAACCTTGAGCACTTCGTGTATGTACAGACTAAGATTTATCACAATAACCAACCGTGAGCACTTCCTGGATGTACAGACGGGGATTTATCACAATAACCAACCTTGAGCACTTCCTGTATGTACATACGGAGATTTATCACAATAACCAACCTTGAGCACTTCGTGTATGTACAGACTAAGATTTATCACAATAACCAACCATGAGCACTTCCTGGGTGTACAGACGAAGATTTATCACAATAACCAACCTTGAGCACTTCCTGGGTGTACAGACAAAGATTTATCACAATAACCAACATTGAGCACTTCCTGGGTGTACAGACGAAGATTTATCACAATAACCAACATTGAGCACTTCCTGGGTGTACAGACAAAGATTTATCACAATAACCAACCATGAGCACTTCCTGGATGTACAGACGAAGATGTATCAAAATAACCAACCTTGAGCACTTCCTGGGTGTACAGATGAAGATTTATCACAATAACCAACATTGAGCACTTCCTGGGTGTACAGACGAAGATTTATCACAATAATCAATCTTGAGCACTTCCTGGATGTACATACGGTGATTAATCACAATAACCAACATTGAGCACTTCCTGGGTGTACAGACGGCGATTTATCACAATAACCAACCTTGAGCACTTCCTGGGTGTACAAACGGAGATTTATCACAATAACCAACCGTGAACACTTCCTGGATGTACAGACGGCGATTTATCACAATAACCAACCTTGAGCACTTCCTGGGTGTACAAACGGAGATTTATCACAATAACCAACCTTGAACACTTCCTGGATGTACAGACGAAGATTTATAACAATAACCAACATTGAGCACTTCCTGGATGTACTGACGGAGATTTATCACAATAACCAACCGTGAGCACTTCCTGGATGTACAGACGAAGAACGGTGTATAAAATGAATCCAATCGCTACCAGTAAAGATTCCACTTCAAGTTGATTGGTGACAAAGGTAATTGTCATGCTGAGAAGTGCTTGTATGTTTTGATGTAGCCATTTCAGATCAATCATTGTAAAACTGAACTTGCCAGTAGCCTTTTTTCAAATCAAATCTGCTAAAATACTTTCCTTTCATACTTTATAATTATTTGTTGGAACTTTATGTCTGTTTGTTTTATTTGTTTTAAATAGCAATTGGTTTAGACAATTGACCTTTCTGCCGATTTTGATTGACAGCTGGCGTTAGCCAATAGCATCGCACCATTCGCGCACACCCCCGGCAACGGTTTATCGCCGCCATCTTGTTAGACAAACAATACATATTAGACAAACTAGTAACGAGTAGACAAATTTGAAAAGGCGTGAATTTGATCGAAAATACGGGTTTAAAATTGTTTTAATGATGTTGAAAATGTGTAGCTTTGGTGTGTGGGTTAGTTATAGTACTAAATTAGTCGATATCCTGGTGATCGACGTTAAATTCAACCCATTTCAAAATCCTTGGACAAATCTAAAAGTGTGTATATGAATCACAAAATGCCAGACAGCTGCTTTAAAAACAATGCATCTATAAAAACACCGACTGACCCATACTGTCATTCTTTTCTCGCAAACACAGCAATCAAATTTAAGCGTGTCACACTGTTTATTGGGAGTAATCAACAACTTACCGACTACCAGTACATCACAGAGACCACCGATCAAGATCAAAGTATTGCACATCGGAATTTAGCACTCTTTGTGCTAATTGATCAATTATAAAATGTGTGCACATAATTATAGCATTGATTACTACACCGAGTCATTGTTTTATCGTTCTGTCAGACAAACGAGTTGTTTAGTAAAATTTTAATCAAATCTGATAACAAGTGATCGTGATCTGAAATTATTTTTTGAAAATTAATTACAAATTAATTGCAATTAATTAATGCTGTCTGTCATTGACAATGGTGAAAAGATGTCGTTACGGGCTGTGTGACAGTGATAGTAGATATCCAGATCGATTGATAGGTCACCTATCAATCGATCTGGATATCTACTATCACTGTCACACAGCCCGCCCGTAACTACATCTTTTCACCATTGTCAATGACAAGACAGCATTAATTACCAATATTTTATGCAAACACTGTAAGCCAAAACCGACATTCATGTTGTTTTATTAACTATTGTCATAATAGAATGTGCAGGAATTAAAACGAACCAGACACTGATTTAACTTTTATTTTTAATTATCAATAGATTACATTTATAAATATATTGGTATTTAAAACAAACGCATGCACATGCACTCACAAGCACTTATACACTAATACATGCAATTGCTGGATCCAGGCATGATTCACACACTAAGCATAACGCACTCATATCCACAAGAAATATGGAATAACTTGTTCATGCTCGTGTGTTGCATTATTTTGCCAGATTAATTTCGGACAAATAAAGTTTCATAGAAATGAAATGTACATGTAGGAAATACAAACTGGTTAAAACAAGCAAGTAACTGAAAACCAAATGTTTTGACTATCCTAGTATTAACATTACAGTAAAACCTCACTTAACAACCACCTCTAAATTAAGATCATAATGAGGAGTTTGATTCCATTGATTCAACAATTTAAATCTCAATGCTACAATTTAATGACACAGACCAGTTTTCAAGGGTCTCAAGGTGGTCTTGTTATTGAGGTTTGACAGTAATGAATTATTTCCATATGATTATTTATTGTTAACAAATACAAACTTAACACATGCACAAAGTAGCATGACCTATACTTATGTATCTAGAAATATTAACAAACATGTTTTCCTTTTCAGCACACAATCAGAGACTAGGATAGATGGACAACAGTCACGAGAGCAACCAGGAAAACCAGTTACCACCTATAGAAGATAGAACTCCAAATGACATCGCTTCACAAACAGGAGTGTTCATGTAAGCATTTATATTAATCAATCTTTTATATATTTACAGTAAAACCTGTACAAACACTGCACCATATTTTGAACTAGGTGTCAGTTGTAATCCTTTGTGTGAAGAGATCTTTCTTTGTGTACACAACAAAGTCACAAAATTCAGCATCACTTATAAGAAGTTGACCTTGTACCTGGTAAAAGTAGTTGTGGTTCTTTTTCAAAAGAACCTGACCATCAACTTGCGCAAGGCAGAAATCTCTAATTTCACAAGCTTCTATGATTGTTTTGTCTCTTGCACTGAACGGGCATTTAACCTCAACCAACCCACTTTGTCCGTCACCAACACAAACTTTTGAATCCGGGGAAGCTCCAAGGAATGAGAACTTTGGGTTCACAATCAACCCACACTTATGTACATGATAACCCTTTTTCACATAGTATTCAGTTAATGCTTTTCTTTCATTTGCAATTCCATAAGAAGTGGCCTTAACGGTGAAAGGCTTAGGATTTTTCAACATGTCGATAAATTTCTCTGTCACTTTCTTCCTTTTCATAATAAGACCAAACTGTGATGATGTCAGTCTGTGTTTCCTCTCCTGAGCCCACATACTACAGTCCGCTTGGTCGCGTGTAGCTTCCTCCAACTTGCAGCATTGCTCCATTGTCAAAGTTGGCACGAAATTCATGTCCGTAACATTAATTACAGATGGTTTTGGGTACCTGATGTCACCACAATTTGATGTTACTGGCTGTTGATGACACTCTTCCACATAGAATTTTGCCTACAAATACAACAGATATTCATTTTAGTACCTGATACATAGTTATATTTCTTTACATTACAGGGATGTCATGGTATTGGTAGCCGAAAATAAGTCATTACAGCAGAAAGTTGCGAAGACTACATTGGAATCTATTGAGATGCCACGACAAGTTTCAATGCCCAAGGAAGTACAAGCACCAGTGCCAACATTATGCTTAGAACTTATCATTAATGATGGAAACTCCTGAAAAATCCTAACAGGATTTACAAAGCAGGCATTCATGAATATTTACACTTTCCTGGTACCAGATAAGTCTGTTGAACCATTAACGTATGTGGGAAAAGGAAAGTTGAAGGAAATCAAAAGTGTCACATTAAAAAACCAGTTGCTACTAACACTATGCAAACTGAGAAATGACTTCGATTTAGTCGACCTTGGTCTTCGGTTTTCCGTATCTCAACATACGGCTGGTGTGATATTCAATTCATGGATTAACTTCATGTTTCTGAGATTTGGTGAAGTACCTATCTGGCCAGACAGAGAAATTATTGCGGAAAATATGCCACCTGAATATAAATCAGACTTTCCAAACACTTTCGCAATTTTAGATTGTACGGAAATAAAAATACAGAAGCCTGCATCACTGAAGGCACAATCACAAACTTATTATTTTCTCCTCGATGCTATATAGTGGTTCCATATCTGATAAACAACTGTTTGAACAATGTGGAATAAAAGAACAATTACTCAAGTTGATCGACTGTAATTATCTAAAGCCTGGAGATGGATTAATGGCCGACAAGGGTTTCAATATAGAATCTTGTGTGGAAGAATTGAACTTAAAATTGAACATCCCTCCTTTTGCTGTCGGTGGGATGCAAATGAGTGAGAATGATGTTGCTACAACAAGAAAAATCGCCAAACACTGCGTACATGTTGAATGTGCAATCAGAAGAATCAAGTCATTTAAAATAATGACTAATAGATTTCCAGTTGTTCATATGTCTAGCGTAAATCAAATTTGGAATGTCTGCTCATTTTTAACCAATTTTATGCCACTGTGTATCAAGTCTAAAAATTAACTGTACATACCTGTGTTGCAAGTGTACTACCAACAGGTACATCTCCAAGATGTGTGTGGACAGTCAATGGTGGTTTGACATCAGGTAGCTGATTGCGCAATCACTCGTTGATTGAAGAAAAGTTACATCTTCTTCTTTGACACGGATTTTTCTGAAATGTAAAGGACTTTCATGTCAGACACATGATAGTTATGAATGTTGTGAAATATATTTATGATATCGGCTGTTGTTGTTAAATTATGATGATGAATTATTGTTTGCAAAAATATATTTTAGAAATGTACTAATGTAATTAGTATCTAAAGAACATAATGTCTTATTCTTATTGTTTAATTGGTCCATGCACATATCCAGAGGGAGACTGGGGTCCAAACGGCGAAAAACCTCAATAATAAGACCACCCTTGAAAACTGGTCTCATTACTGAGTTGGTCTTAATATTGAGGTTAAATAAAGTGCAAAAACAGTAGAAATTGACCTGAAAATTGTGGTCTTTATTTTGAGGTGGTCATGTTATTGAGGTGGTTTTAAGCTGAGGTTTTACTGTAATGTATTGAGATTGATCCCCTGAAAAAAATAGCTTGATGCGCATGTGACGATTTTATATTTATTGAATATATATTTTGTATGACCGAATTATCCAAGTATCATGTAAGGCAACATTAAAATTCTGTTAATAACTATGAAACAGTACCTGCAGTCTGCTGTTAATAACTATGAAACAGTACCTGCAGTCTGCTGTTAATAACTATGAAACAGTACCTGCAGTCTGCTGTTAATAACTATGAAACAGTACCTGCAGTCTGCTGTTAATAACTATGAAACAGTACCTGCAGTCTGCTGTTAATAACTATGAAACAGTACCTGCAGTCTGCTGTTAATAACTATGAAACAGTACCTGCAGTCTGCTGTTAATAACTATGAAACAGTACCTGCAGTCTGTTATTTTGTTCTGCACTGGAACACGCTTTCGATCCATCTTCGGGTTGACGAAACATATACTGAAAACAGGCTCTGGTTCAATCTTCAGCCCTCGCGGACCATGCCACGCCTGTGGTAATGACGTACAGGAAACGTCTTCAGGGATACTGGCAAAGTCCAGTTGCCACTGATGTACCGCTGTTATTAAACCAATCACATGTGAGCAGGAACCACTCGGTCTGAAATATATCAACAAACAAAATGCAATTTGTGGAAAAGTACTTTTACTTGTTACTTCGATACAATCAGACTATACATGGGATCACTATTGTCAATCTTATGAAGAGACCAAATATAAAACTGGGAGGAGTGTTAGTGAGTTGTATCCATGCATATGTAGTAGTGTCTATAGGTTATAATTACTAATAGGGGAGAAACTTGTGTAGGCGGCCGGATAGCTCAGTCGGTAGAGCATTCGCCCTGTAAGCGAAGGGTCCCGGGTTCGAGCCCCGGTCAGACTGCCCATTTTTCTCACCATCTTACATTTTATAACTGCTATACCTGCTTTGAAGACACAGTTATAAACATGTGTATAATTAATTAGCACTCCGTGTAGGCTCTCGTTATTTACTGAAAAACATTTTGATATATAGCTAGACTACCAATCCAGGTATCCCTGGTTCGAATCCCGACCGGGGCACTGATATTTTCAGAAACGCTATTTGTTGTAATCATAATGATTAATATAAATGATTTAGCAACACCGCTTTATACAAGGTCAGGATAAACTAAAACTATTTTCAGACGTTGGCGGAAGTGACTAGTAGCCCTACTGACTAGTTACTGTCCTGACGAGCGTCGCCATTTGCAATTTCATGATATTTTCGAAAGTAGGTCAGACACAAAATTTGATTTCAATACAGTGCATGTATAACGAGTAAATTACGGAATAATTACGGTAGATCTATTGTCGAATACATACCCTGCTTGACAAGAGCAATATGCGTAGCATAATTATTTCATTTCTTTTGATGTCAAAGTTGATACGATGTGGTTGTTCACTCTTCCGTTGACTGCGAAAGCATTTTCCACGAACACTTAACACGTCCTCATCCGTTAAATATATCTGTACTTTAGAGAAATAACCTTCACTGAAGAACCTAAACCCTTGCTGTCTTGCTTTCAACGAGATATTCTTATCTGGGTGAAATAAAACCGAGAAATTCGACGGAATTTTATCTAGATCAACTCGATGCAGGTCTGCATTAGACGCCATTTTGTTAGATAGCTTGTCTCGCATGGTTACAGCGAGCACCTGTAACTATGGGGGGCGTGGCTAAGTAGCGTCTGCAGAAAGATCAATTATTTACATAATAAACCATAGAAAAAGCTGATGCACAAAACTTCATAAATTAGTGTGCATTTTTTAATGATTTGACATAATTAGTGTTTAATTAATTCGCTTGGTCGTTACCTCTGAGTGGTTTTCCATTTCTCAACCAGTGGTATACATGGTTTATACAAAACACCACTGATTTAAGACCATGTTGGTGGTTCGTCTGTAGTAGTGTGTACGGTAAATACTGATAGAATACATTAACTACATCTCCTCAATCTGCTTCTATATAAACCCAAGATTGTAACTTGCATTGATTATCATGGCCATACAAGTTTTCGGAGGACCTCTAATGTTTGACGGGGAATAACTTGTAGTCAATCTCTGTTATAACAAATATTTCTTTATACATACCTCTGCTAAACGTGATACACGTGAATGAGATTAATGAAAACAACAACATTTACATATTTGCAAAATATAAGGTGAATATTTATTTGTTCTTTGCTCAATTTGCTGTTTTGTAGTTCTAGTGTGTGTACCATATAAACCAAGAATCTGTTTGCTGACAGCGGTGACGTCATTCGCAAACAATTTCGAAAACAGGTGGGGAACAAAAAGAGGGTGATTGACGATAGATGTTCACTCACGCATAACCATGACATGATCCATCCCCTTCCTCCGACATACTGATAGGTGGGGAATAATACGCAGCTAACTGGAATCCTACAGCTAATACTATCAAGCTCAGCAAAACACCTGCATAAATATATAGAGCATATTTATATGTTTCAGTGTATGGTCGAATTATATCTGTGGTACCTAGCTGCTGCATGTTGAAATGTTGTCAACACCAATGTATTCGGACTCACACTGTATATGACATCATTTATAAACTTCATTTATGGTCGTCTAAACACGACATTCTAGCGCCATTAAGCACAAGATTGCATCATTTACTAATCATAAAAACTCTTTCATTCCAAAATAAAAAGACTATTTGTGTGTTTAAGTGAATGACCAAATTATATTTTACTTATGAACATAGAAGTTATCATTTATCACTCGCGTCATTTGTGTTAATAATGCTTTCAATGTTCATTTGGTGAAATATAATTCGATCATACACTGAAACAAACAAATATTATTATTTCACTGATAAATTTTATTGGAAAGAATAAAAATATATAGAAATAGTACGTGAATAAATAGAACAAGTAAAATATGTCTTTCATAATATTTTGGTATATGTGGCGCATGATGGCAAGACACTTAAATCCACATTGCCTCCTCTCTCCCTTATGGCAATGGCATTCAATCCAACTAAACTAATGTTGTGAAAATTACGTAATCAAGCTAAAAGAAATTTTCACTATGTTACCTACCACATAAACTGACCAGATGAGCTTCCCATTTCCTGGCCTCTCCACTAGGTTACCTACCACATAAACTGACTATGATGCGCTTCCCTTTCCTGGCCTCTCCACTAGGCAACCTACCAAACAAACTGCTCAGGATGAGCTTCCAAGCCCCTCCACTAGGTTAGCTACCAAATAAACTGCCCATGGTGTGTTTCCGCCCTCCTAGCTTCTCCACTAGGTTACCTACCAAATAAACTGCCCATGGTGTGTTTCTGCTCTCCTAGCACCTCCACTAGGTTACCTACCAAATAAACTAACCATGGTGTGTTTCTGCCCTCCTAGCCCCTCCACTAAGTTACCTACCAAATAAACTAACCATGGTGTGTTTCTGCCCTCCTAGCCTCTCCACTAGGTTACCTACCAAATAAACTGACCATGGTGTGTTTCTGCCCTCCTAGCCCCTCCACTAGGTTACCTACCAAATAAACTGACCATGGTGTGTTTCCGCCCTCCACTAGGTTACCTACCAAATAAACTGCCCATGGTGTGTTTCTGCCCTCCACTAAGTTACCTACCAAATAAACTGCCCAGTAGTTCCTCCTTCCTAGCCCCTCCACTAGGTTAGCTACCAAATAAACTGCCCTGTATGAGTTCCTCCTTCCTAGCCCTTCCACTAGGTTACCAACCAAATAAACTGCCCAGTAGTTCCTCCTTCCTAGCCCCTCCACTAGGTTACCTACCAAATAAACTGCCCAGTAGTTCCTCCTTCCTAGCCCCTCCACTAGGTTACCTACCAAATAAACTGCCCAGTAGTTCCTCCTTCCTAGCCCCTCCACTAGGTTAGCTACCAAATAAACTGCCCTGTATGAGTTCCTCCTTCCTAGCCCCTCCACTAGGTTACCTACCAAATAAACTGCCCAGTAGTTCCTCCTTCCTAGCCTCTCCACTAGGTTACCTACCAAATAAACTGACCATGGTGTGTTTCTGCCTTCCTAGCCCCTCCACTAGGTTACCTACCAAATAAACTGCCCAGTAGTTCCTCCTTCCTAGCCCCTCCACTAGGTTACCTACCAAATAAACTGACCATGGTGTGTTTCTGCCCTCCTAGCCCCTCCACTAGGTTACCTACCAAATAAACTGCCCAGGATGAGCTTACCTGTCCTAGCCTCTCCACTAGGTTACCTACCAAATAAACTGCCCAGGATGAGTTTCCCCATTTCCTGGCCTCTCCACTAGGTTACCTACCAAATAAACTGCCCAGGATGAGCTTCCTTCTTCCTAGCCTCTCCACTAGGTTACCTACCAAATAAACTGCCCAGGATGAGCTTCCTTCTTCCTAGCCTCTCCACTAAGAACAAAGCCACTATAGTGAAGACAAAGTTTACACTAGCAGTTCCTGCAGACAACCATATAGCATCACTTTGCCTCCGCACACCCGACATCTTAATAATTGTAGCACTGTAGTACCTGCAAACAAAATGTCTATCTTTGTGGCTTAAAGTCGCACCACTAGCTTAGGTCATACAGCGACTTTCCAGCTAGTAATGGTGGAGGAAGACCCCGGGTGCCCCTCCGAGCAGTATTGCAGGCACTGACAGGCAGCCAGATAGAACAACTGACCTACCACAAGCAACTGGACAGCTTCCTCACATAAAAGAATTTGACACCCCCAGTGGGATTCTAACCTGCAGGGATGAGGGGCAAGAGATTTGAAGATAGCAAACTGTACTAAATATAAAACTTGTAAACCTACCTGATAAACCAACAACAGCAACCACTAGTTCCGAAACAATACAACATCTCAATATCTTTGTTTTATTATTAATGTATATGACCGTGAAAATAGTCACGGTCACGACCGTGAAAATAGTCAAGGTCACTGAAACATCATACATCAATATGGAAGGAATGGTGCAAGTGAGCATAATCTGTCACCATTGCTGTAAATCAGACAATGCAGGTCTTCTACAGCGACAGGAAATGTACTATGAAACCATAGTTCTTCAGATGTCTTATATACAGTGTTTCACAGGTCATATGCATAGTGGTTCATAGGTCACATACATAATGTTTCATAGATCATATATATAGTGTTTCATAGGTCATATACATAGTGTTTCATAGATCATATACATAGTGTTTCATAGGTCATATACATAGTGTTTCATAGGTTATATACATACTGTTTCATAGGTCATATACATAGTGTTTCATAGATCATATACATAATGTTTCATAGATCATATACATAGTGTTTCATAGGTTATATACATAATGTTTCATAGATCATATACATAGTGTTTCATAGGTTATATACATAATGTTTCATAGGTCATATACATAGTGTTTCATAGATCATATACATAGTGTTTCATAGGTTATATACATAATGTTTCATAGATCATATACATAGTGTTTCATAGATCATATACATAGTGTTTCATAGGTCATATGCATAGTGTTTCATAGTTCATATACATAGTGTTTCATAGATCATATACATAGTGTTTCATAGGTCATATACATAGTGTTTCATAGATCATATACATAGTGTTTTATAGGTCATATACATAGTGTTTCATAGGTCACATACATAATGTTTCACAGGTCATATGCATAGTGTTTCATAGGTCAGTGTTTCACAGGTCATATACATAGTGTTTCATATGTCATATACATAGTGTTTTATAGGTCATATGCATAGTGTTTCGTAGGTCATATGCATAGTGTTTCATAGGGCATATGCTGTGTTTCATATGTCACAGTGTTTCACAGGTCATATACATAGTGTTTCATAAATCATATACATAGTGTTTCATATCATATACATAGTGTTTCATAGGTCATATGCATAGTGTTTCATAGGGCATATGCTGTGTTTCATAATGTCACAGTGCTTCATAGGTCATATACATAATATTTCATAGGTCACATACATAATGTGTCATAGATCATATATATAGTGTTTCATAGGTCATATACATAGTGTTTCATAGATCATATACATAGTGTTTCATAGGTCATATACAGAGTGTTTCATAGATCATATACATAGTGTTTCATAGTTCATATACATAATGTGTCATAGATCATATTCATAGTTTTCATAGATCATATACATAGTGGTTCATAGGTCATATACATAGTGTTTCATAGGTCATATACATAGTGTTTCATAGGACATATGCATAGTGTTTCATAGGGCATATGCTGTGTTTCATATGTCACAGTGTTTCATAGGTCACATACATAATGTGTCATAGATCATATACATAGTGTTTCATAGTTCATATACATAGTGTTTCATAGGTCATATACATAGTGTTTCATAGGTCATATACTTAGTGTTTCATAGGTCATATACATAGTGTTCATAGGTCATATACATAGTGTTTCATAGATCATATACATAGTGTTTTATATGGCATATACATAGTGTTTCATAGGTCAAAATACATAATGTTTCACAGGTCATATGCATAGTGCTTCATAGGTCAGTGTTTCACAGGTCATATACATAGTGTTTCATTGATCATATATATAATATGTCATATATTATATACATAGTGTTTCATATATCATATATATAGTGTTTCATAGGTCATATACATAGTGTTTCATAGGTCATATGCATAGTGTTCCATAGGTAATATGCTGTGTTTCATATATCACAGTGCTTCATAGGTCATATAGATAGTGTTTCATATGTCATATATATAGTGTTTCATAGATCATATATATAGTGTTTCATAGGTCATATACATAGGTCATATACATAGTGTTTCATAGGGCATATACTGTGTTTCATATGTCACAGTGTTTCATAGGTCATATACATAGTGTTTCATAGGGCACATGCATAGTGTTTCATAGGTCATATAAATAGTGCTTCATAGGTCATATACATAGTGTTTCATAGGGCATATGCATAGTGTTTCATATGTCACAGTGTTTCATAGGTCATATACATAATGATTCATAAATCATATGCATAGTGTTTCATAAGGCATATGCTGTGTTTCATATGTCACAGTGCTTCATAGGTCATATACATAGTATATCATAGGTCACATACATAATGTGTCATAGATCATATACATAGTGTTTCATAGGGCATATGCATAGTGTTTCATATGTCACAGTGTTTCATAGGTCATATACATAGTGTTTCATAAATCATATACATAGTGTTTCATAAATCATATACATAGTGTTTCATAGGTAATATGCATAGTGTTTCATAAGGCATATGCTGTGTTTCATATGTCACAGTGCTTCATAGGTCATATACATAGTATTTCATAGGTCACATACATAATGTCTCATAGATCATATACATAGTGTTTCATAGGTCATATACATAGGTCATATACATAGTGTTTCATAGGGCATATGCTGTGTTTCATATGTCACAGTGTTTCATAGGTCATATACATAGTGTTTCATAGGGCACATGCATAGTGTTTCATAGATCACATACATAATATGTCATATATCATATACAGTGTTTCATATGTCATATACATAGTATTTCATAGGTCACATACATAATGTGTCATAGATCATATATATAGTGTTTCATAGATCATATACATAGTGTTTCATAGGGCATATGCTGTGTTTCATAGGTCATATATATAGTGGATCATATACATAGTGTTTCATAGGGCATATGCTGTGTTTCATATGTAAGTGTTTCATATGTCATATACATAGTGTTTCATAAATCATATACATAGTGTTTCATAGGTCATATGCATAGTGTTTCATAAGACATATGCTGTGTTTCATATGTCACAGTGCTTCATATGTCATATACATAGTGTTTCATAGATTATATACATAGTGTTTCATAGATCATATACATAGCATTTCATAGGTCATATACATAGTGTTTCATAGATCACATACATAATATGTCATAGATCATATACATAGTGTTTCATAGGTCATATACATAGTGTTTCATAGGTCAAAATACATAATGTTTCACAGGTCATATGCATAGTGTTTCATAGGTCAGTGTTTCACAGGTCATATAGATAGTGTTTCATAGGTCATATATATAGTGTTTCATTGATCATATATATAATGTGTCATAGATCATATACATAGTGTTTCATAGATCATATATATAGTGTTTCATAGATCATATACATAGTGTTTCATAGGTCATATGCATAGTGTTTCATAGGGCATATGCTGTGTTTCATATGCCACATTGTTTCATAGGTCATATATATAGTGTTTCATTGATCATATATATAATGTGTCATAGATCATATACATAGTGTTTCATAGATCATATATATAGTGTTTCATAGATCATATACATAGTGTTTCATAGGTCATATGCATAGTGTTTCATAGGGCATATGCTGTGTTTCATATGCCACATTGTTTCATAGGTCATATACATAGTGTTTCATAGATCATATACATAGTGTTTCATAGGTCATATACATAGTGTTTCATAGATCATATATATAATGTGTCATAGATCATATACATAGTGTTTCATAGGTCATATAGATAGTGTTTCATAGGTCATATACATAGTGTTTCATAGATCATATACATAGTGGTTCATAGATCATATACATGGTATTTCATAGGTCACATACATAATGTGTCATAGATCATATATATAGTGTTTCATAGGGCATATGCTGTGTTTCATAGGTCATATATATAGTGGATCATATACATAGTGTTTCATAGGGCATATGCTGTGTTTCATATGTAAGTGTTTCATATGTCATATACATAGTGTTTCATAAATCATATACATAGTGTTTCATAGGTCATATGCATAGTGTTTCATAGGGCATATGCTGTGTTTCATAGGTCATATATATAGTGGATCATATACATAGTGTTTCATAGGGCATATGCTGTGTTTCATATGTAAGTGTTTCATAAGTCATATACATAGTGTTTCATAAATCATATACATAGTGTTTCATAGGTCATATGCATAGTGTTTCATAAGACATATGCTGTGTTTCATATGTCACAGTGCTTCATAGGTCATATATATAGTGTTTCATAGATTATATACATAGTGTTTCATAGGGCATATGCTGTGTTTCATATGCCACAGTGTTTCATATACATAGTGTTTCATAAATCATATACATAGTGTTTCATAGGTCATATGCATAGTGTTTCATAAGGCATATGCTGTGTTTCATATGTCACAGTGCTTCATAGGTCATATACATAGTATTTCATAGGTCATATACATAGTGGTTCATAGGTCATATACATATTGTTTCATATGTCATATGCATAGTGTTTCATAGTTCATATACATAGTGTTTCATAGATCATATACATAGTGGTTCATAAGTCATATACATATTGTTTCATATGCATAGTGTTTCATAGGTCATATATATAGTGTTTCATAGATCATATACATAGTGTTTCATAGGGCATATGCTGTGTTTCATATGTCATATACATAGTGTTTCATAAATCATATACATAGTGTTTCATAGGTCATATGCATAGTGTTTCATAAGACATATGCTGTGTTTCATATGTCACAGTGCTTCATAGGTCATATATATAGTGTTTCATAGATCATATACATAGTGTTTCATATGTCATATACATAGTGTTTCATAGATTATATACATAGTGCTTCATAGATCATATACATAGTGTTTCATAGATCATATACATAGTGTTTATAGGTCATATGCATAGTGTTTCATAGATTATATACATAGTGTTTCATAGGTCATATACATAGTGTTTCATAGGTCATATACATAGTGTTTCATAGGGCATATGCTGTGTTTCATATGCCACAGTGTTTCATATGTCATATACATAGTGTTTCATAGGTCATATACATAGTGTTTCATATGTCATATACATAGTGTTTCATAAGGCATATGCTGTGTTTCATATGTCACAGTGCTTCATAGGTCATATACATAGTATTTCATAGGTCATATACATAGTGTTTCATAGGGCATATGCTGTGTTTCATATGCCACAGTGTTTCATATACATAGTGTTTCATAAATCATATACATAGTGTTTCATAGGTCATATGCATAGTGTTTCATAAGGCATATGCTGTGTTTCATATGTCACAGTGCTTCATAGGTTATATACATAGTATTTCATAGGTCATATACATAGTGGTTCATAGGTCATATACATATTGTTTCATAGATCATATACATAGTGGTTCATAGGTCATATACATATTGTTTCATATGTCATATGCATAGTGTTTCATAGGTCATATATATAGTGTTTCATAGATCATATACATAGTGTTTCATAGGGCATATGCTGTGTTTCATATGTCATATACATAGTGTTTCATAAATCATATACATAGTGTTTCATAGGTCATATGCATAGTGTTTCATAAGACATATGCTGTGTTTCATATGTCACAGTGCTTCATAGGTCATATATATAGTGTTTCATAGATCATATACATAGTGTTTCATATGTCATATACATAGTGTTTCATAGATCATATACATAGTGTTTCATAGATCATATACATAGTGTGTATAGGTCATATGCATAGTGTTTCATAGATTATATACATAGTGTTTCATAGGTCATATACATAGTGTTTCATAGATCATATACATAGTGCTTCATAGATCATATACATAGTGTTTCATAGGTCATATGCATATTGTTTCATAGGTCATATACATAGTGTTTCATAGGGCATATGCTGTGTTTCATATGCCACAGTGTTTCATATGTCATATACATAGTATTTCATAGGTCATATACATAGTGTTTCATAGATTATATACATAGTGTTTCATAGATCATATACATAATGTTTCATAGTTCATATACATAGTGTTTCATAGATCATATACATAGTGCTTCATAGATCATATACATAGTGTTTCATAGGTCATATGCATAGTGTTTCATAGGTCATATACATAGTGTTTCATAGGGCATATGCTGTGTTTCATATGTAAGTGTTTCATGTCATATACATAGTGTTTCATAAATCATATACATAGTGTTTCATAGGTCATATGCATAGTGTTTCATAAGACATATGCTGTGTTTCATATGTCACAGTGCTTCATAGGTCATATACATAGTATTTCATAGGTCACATACATAATGTGTCATAGATCATATATATAGTGTTTCATAGATCATATACATAGTGTTTCATAGGGCATATGCTGTGTTTCATAGGGCATATGCTGTGTTTCATATGTCACAGTGCTTCATAGGTCATATATATAGTGTTTCATAGGTCATATACATAATGTTTCATAGGTCATATACAGTGTGTCATAGATCATATACATAGTGTTTCATAGGTCATATACATAGTGTTTCATAGGTCATATACATAGTGGTTCATAGATCGTATACATAGTGGTTCATAGGTCATATACATATTGTTTCATATGTCATATGCATAGTGTTTCATAGGTCATATATATAGTGTTTCATAGGTCATATATATAGTGTTTTATAGGTCATATATATAGTGGATCATATACATAGTGTTTCATAGGGCATATGCTGTGTTTCATATGTAAGTGTTTCATATGTCATATACATAGTGTTTCATAAATCATATACATAGTGTTTCATAGGTCATATGCATAGTGTTTCATAAGACATATGCTGTGTTTCATATGTCACAGTGCTTCATAGGTCATATACATAGTATTTCATAGGTCACATACATAATGTGTCATAGATCATATATATAGTGTTTCATAGATCATATACATAGTGTTTCATATGGCATATGCTGTGTTTCATAGGTCATATGCTGTGTTTCATATGTCACAGTGTTTCATAGATCATATACAGTGTTTCATAGATTATATACATAGTGTTTCATAGGTCATATACATAGTGTTTCATAGGTCATATGCATAGTGTTTCATAGGGCATATGCTGTGTTTCATAGGTCAGTGTTTCACAGGTCATATACATAGTGTTTCATAGGTCATATGCATAGTGTTTCATAGGTCATACACATAGTGATTCATAGGTCATACACATAGTGTTTCATAGGTCATATGCATAGTGTTTCATAGGGCATATGCTGTGTTTCATATGTCACAGTGTTTCATAGGTCATATACATAGTGTTTCACAGATCATATACATAGTGTTTCATAGATCATATACATAGTGTTTCATAGATCATATACATAGTGTTTCATAGATCATATACATAGTGTTTCATAGGTCATATGCATAGTGTTTCATAAGACATATGCTGTGTTTCATATGTCAAAGTGCTTCATAGGTCATATACATAGTATTTCATAGGTCACATACATAATGTGTCATAGATCATATATATAGTGTTTCATAGATCATATACATAGTGTTTCATATGGCATATGCTGTGTTTCATAGGTCATATGCTGTGTTTCATATGTCACAGTGTTTCATAGATCATATACATAGTGTTTCATAGATTATATACATAGTGTTTCATATATCATATACATAGTGTTTCATAGATCATATGCATAGTGTTTCATAGGTCATATACATAGTGTTTCATAGGGCATATGCTGTGTTTCATATGCCACAGTGTTTCATATGTCATATACATAGTATTTCATAGGTCATATACATAGTGTTTCATAGATTATATACATAGTGTTTCATAGATCATATACATAATGTTTCATAGTTCATATACATAGTGTTTCATAGATCATATACATAGTGCTTCATAGATCATATACATAGTGTTTCATAGGTCATATGCATAGTGTTTCATAGGTCATATACATAGTGTTTCATAGGGCATATGCTGTGTTTCATATGTAAGTGTTTCATGTCATATACATAGTGTTTCATAAATCATATACATAGTGTTTCATAGGTCATATGCATAGTGTTTCATAAGACATATGCTGTGTTTCATATGTCACAGTGCTTCATAGGTCATATACATAGTATTTCATAGGTCACATACATAATGTGTCATAGATCATATATATAGTGTTTCATAGATCATATACATAGTGTTTCATAGGGCATATGCTGTGTTTCATAGGTCATATGCTGTGTTTCATATGTCACAGTGCTTCATAGGTCATATATATAGTGTTTCATAGGTCATATACATAATGTTTCATAGGTCATATACAGTGTGTCATAGATCATATACATAGTGTTTCATAGGTCATATACATAGTGTTTCATAGGTCATATACATAGTGGTTCATAGATCGTATACATAGTGGTTCATAGGTCATATACATATTGTTTCATATGTCATATGCATAGTGTTTCATAGGTCATATATATAGTGTTTCATAGGTCATATATATAGTGTTTTATAGGTCATATATATAGTGGATCATATACATAGTGTTTCATAGGGCATATGCTGTGTTTCATATGTAAGTGTTTCATATGTCATATACATAGTGTTTCATAAATCATATACATAGTGTTTCATAGGTCATATGCATAGTGTTTCATAAGACATATGCTGTGTTTCATATGTCACAGTGCTTCATAGGTCATATACATAGTATTTCATAGGTCACATACATAATGTGTCATAGATCATATATATAGTGTTTCATAGATCATATACATAGTGTTTCATATGGCATATGCTGTGTTTCATAGGTCATATGCTGTGTTTCATATGTCACAGTGTTTCATAGATCATATACAGTGTTTCATAGATTATATACATAGTGTTTCATAGGTCATATACATAGTGTTTCATAGGTCATATGCATAGTGTTTCATAGGGCATATGCTGTGTTTCATAGGTCAGTGTTTCACAGGTCATATACATAGTGTTTCATAGGTCATATGCATAGTGTTTCATAGGTCATACACATAGTGATTCATAGGTCATATGCATAGTGTTTCATAGGGCATATGCTGTGTTTCATATGTCACAGTGTTTCATAGGTCATATACATAGTGTTTCACAGATCATATACATAGTGTTTCATAGATCATATACATAGTGTTTCATAGATCATATACATAGTGTTTCATAGATCATATACATAGTGTTTCATAGGTCATATGCATAGTGTTTCATAAGACATATGCTGTGTTTCATATGTCAAAGTGCTTCATAGGTCATATACATAGTATTTCATAGGTCACATACATAATGTGTCATAGATCATATATATAGTGTTTCATAGATCATATACATAGTGTTTCATATGGCATATGCTGTGTTTCATAGGTCATATGCTGTGTTTCATATGTCACAGTGTTTCATAGATCATATACATAGTGTTTCATAGATTATATACATAGTGTTTCATATATCATATACATAGTGTTTCATAGATCATATACATAGTGTTTCATATGTCATATACATAGTGTGACATAGATCATATACATAGTGTTTCATAGGTCATATGCATAGTGTTTCATAGGGCATATGCTGTGGTTCATAGGTCAGTGTTTCACAGGTCATATACATAGTGTTTCATAGGTCATATGCATAGTGTTTCATAGGTCATACACATAGTGATTCATAGGTCATACACATAGTGTTTCATAGGTCATATGCATAGTGTTTCATAGGGCATATGCTGTGTTTCATATGTCACAGTGTTTCATAGGTCATATACATAGTGTTTCACAGATCATATACATAGTGTTTCATAGATCATATACATAGTGTTTCATAGATCATATACATAGTGTTTCATAGATCATATACATAGTGTTTCATAGGTCATATGCATAGTGTTTCATAAGACATATGCTGTGTTTCATATGTCACAGTGCTTCATAGGTCATATACATAGTATTTCATAGGTCACATACATAATGTGTCATAGATCATATATATAGTGTTTCATAGATCATATACATAGTGTTTCATATGGCATATGCTGTGTTTCATAGGTCATATGCTGTGTTTCATATGTCACAGTGTTTCATAGATCATATACATAGTGTTTCATAGATTATATACATAGTGTTTCATATATCATATACATAGTGTTCCATAGATCATATACATAGTGTTTCATATGTCATATACATAGTGTGTCATAGATCATATACATAGTGTTTCATAGGTCATATACATAGTGTTTCATAGGTCATATGCATAGTGTTTCATAGGGCATATGCTGTGTTTCATAGGTCAGTGTTTCACAGGTCATATACATAGTGTTTCATAGGTCATATGCATAGTGTTTCATAGGTCATACACATAGTGATTCATAGGTCATACACATAGTGTTTCATAGGTCATATGCATAGTGTTTCATAGGGCATATGCTGTGTTTCATATGTCACAGTGTTTCATAGGTCATATACATAGTGTTTCATAGATCATATACATAGTGTTTCATAGATCATATACATAGTGTTTCATAGGTCATATGCATAGTGTTTCATAGGGCATATGCTGTGTTTCATATGTCACAGTGTTTCATAGGTCATATACATAGTGTTTCATAGATCATATACATAGTGTTTCATAGATCATATATATAGTGTTTCATAGATCATATACATAGTGTTTCATAGGTTATATACATACTGTTTCATACACATATTGTTAGTATTTACACGCATGGTGATGATAGATAGATCCACATTGTGCCTACTCTCCATGGTGATGATAGATAGATCCAGTGTGCCTACTCTCCATGGTGATGATAGATAGATCAACATTGTGCCTACTCTCCATGGTGATGATAGATAGATCCACATTGTGCCTACTCTCCATGGTGATGATAGATAGATCCACATTGTGCCTACTCTCCATGGTGATGATAGATAGATCAACATTGTGCCTACTCTCCATGGTGATGATAGATAGATCAACATTGTGCCTACTCTCCATGCTGATGATAGATATATCCACATTGTGCATTCTCTCCATGGTGATGATAGATATATCCACATTGTGCCTACTCTCCATGGTGATGATA
>CM026398.1:8667948-8714554 GCA_014843695.1 Archivesica marissinica | reverse complement strand
TTCATATGTCATATACATAGTGTGTCATAGATCATATACATAGTGTTTCATAGGTCATATACATAGTGTTTCATAGGTCATATGCATAGTGTTTCATAGGGCATATGCTGTGTTTCATAGGTCAGTGTTTCACAGGTCATATACATAGTGTTTCATAGGTCATATGCATAGTGTTTCATAGGTCATACACATAGTGATTCATAGGTCATACACATAGTGTTTCATAGGTCATATGCATAGTGTTTCATAGGGCATATGCTGTGTTTCATATGTCACAGTGTTTCATAGGTCATATACATAGTGTTTCATAGATCATATACATAGTGTTTCATAGATCATATACATAGTGTTTCATAGGTCATATGCATAGTGTTTCATAGGGCATATGCTGTGTTTCATATGTCACAGTGTTTCATAGGTCATATACATAGTGTTTCATAGATCATATACATAGTGTTTCATAGATCATATATATAGTGTTTCATAGATCATATACATAGTGTTTCATAGGTTATATACATACTGTTTCATACACATATTGTTAGTATTTACACGCATGGTGATGATAGATAGATCCACATTGTGCCTACTCTCCATGGTGATGATAGATAGATCCAGTGTGCCTACTCTCCATGGTGATGATAGATAGATCAACATTGTGCCTACTCTCCATGGTGATGATAGATAGATCCACATTGTGCCTACTCTCCATGGTGATGATAGATAGATCCACATTGTGCCTACTCTCCATGGTGATGATAGATAGATCAACATTGTGCCTACTCTCCATGGTGATGATAGATAGATCAACATTGTGCCTACTCTCCATGCTGATGATAGATATATCCACATTGTGCATTCTCTCCATGGTGATGATAGATATATCCACATTGTGCCTACTCTCCATGGTGATGATATATATATCCACATTGTGCCTACTCTCCATGGTGATGATAGATAGATCCACATTGTGCCTACTCTCCATGCTGATGATAGATAGATCAACATTGTGCCTACTCTCCATGCTGATGATAGATATATCCACATTGTGCATTCTCTCCATGGTGATGATAGATATATCCACATTGTGCCTACTCTCCATGGTGATGATAGATATATCCACATTGTGCCTACTCTCCATGGTGATGATAGATAGATCCACATTGTGCCTACTCTCCATGCTGATGATAGATAGATCCACATTGTGCCTACTCTCCATGCTGATGATAGATAGATCCACATTGTGCCTACTCTCCATGGTGATGATAGATAGATCCACATTGTGCCTACTCTCCATGCTGATGATAGATAGATCCACATTGTGCCTACTCTCCATGCTGATGATAGATAGATCCACATTGTGCCTACTCTCCATGCTGATGATAGATAGATCCACAGTGTGCCTGCTCTCCATGGTGATGATAGATAGATCCACATTGTGCCTACTCTCCATGGTGATGATAAATAGATCCACATTGTGCCTACTCTCCATGGTGATGATAGATAGATCCACATTGTGCATTCTCTCCATGGTGATGATAGATAGATCCACATTGTGCCTACTCTCCATGGTGATGATAGATAGATCAACAGTGTGCCTACTCTCCATGGTGATGATAGATAGATCCACATTGTGCCTACTCTCCATGGTGATGATAATAGATCCACATTGTGCCTACTCTCCATGCTGATGATAGATAGATCCACATTGTGCCTACTCTCCATGGTGATGATAGATAGATCCACATTGTGCCTACTCTCCATGCTGATGATAGATAGATCCACATTGTGCCTACTCTCCATGCTGATGATAGATAGATCCACATTGTGCCTACTCTCCATGGTGATGATAATAGATCACATTGTGCCTACTCTCCATGGTGATGATAGATAGATCACAGATAGATCCACATTGTGCCTACTCTCCATGCTGATGATAGATAGATCCACAGTGTGCCTACTCTCCATGGTGATGATAGATAGATCCACATTGTGCCTACTCTCCATGTGATGATAGATAGATCCAAGTGTGCCTACTCTCCATGGTGATGATAGATAGATCCACAGTGTGCCTACTCTCCATGGTGATGATAAATAGATCCACATTGTGCCTACTCTCCATGGTGATGATAGATAGATCCACATTGCCTACTCTCCATGGTGATGATAGATAGATCCACATTGTGCCTACTCTCCATGGTGATGATAGATAGATCAACATTGTGCCAACTCTCCATGGTGATGATAGATAGATCCACATTGTGCCTACTCTCCATGGTGATGATAGATAGATCCACATTGTGCCTACTCTCCATGCTGATGATAGATAGATCAACATTGTGCATTTTCTCCATGGTGATGATAGATATATCAACATTGTGCATTCTCTCCATGGTGATGATAGATAGATCAACATTGTGCATTCTCTCCATGGTGATGATAGATAGATCAACATTGTGCATTCTCTCCATGGTGATGATAGATAGATCCACATTGTGCCTACTCTCCATGCTGATGATAGATAGATCCACATTGTGCCTACTCTCCATGGTGATGATAGATAGATCAACATTGTGCCAACTCTCCATGGTGATGATAGATAGATCCACATTGTGCCAACTCTCCATGGTGATGATAGATAGATCAACATTGTGCCAACTCTCCATGCTGATGATAGATAGATCCACATTATAACATTCAATGATTGATTGGTTTTGATTGGAATTTGTGTCTCACTATGGAAACACGAACGGATATTAGCATCAACCAATGACTGATATAATAGAGTATTGAGTACATTTTAATGTTTTATTTTCAGTATCTTCATTAAGCCAAATTGTTCATTCTGAATAAAAGTGATTTGGTTACAATATGAAGCATGGCAACACATCCATCTAAGCGTACATGTATTATAAGGATAGAATTATATTTACAGGGCAAACTTAAACTGATCAATGAATCTGAGATTTTGCCAAAGCCCACAATAAAGGTGTGTTTAAATAAATCCTCTTTAACCCTTTCAACACCAAGTAACTCACATGGACTGGTCCATGATATTCATAAACCAATAAATGAATCAGAAAATCACATTTGGACAAGTTCATTTATCAAAATGGGTAATTATGTCTAAAAATAGTCATATCACTGGCAAAAGGTGCAGATCCTGATGAGACGGCTCGTCACGAGCCGGCTCTGGATCTACACTTTTTGTAAGCCTATTTAGAGGTCTGTGGTGTTGAAAGGGTTAATAATGATGTTACACTAACATAGCCGAAATGTACATGTCTCTTTTGTACCAGTGTATAATTATTATGTTTGTTTTATTTTCGTGTTCATATGTTGTACTGTACACCGTAGTATGCTGTACATGTATTAAATATAAAAATAACCCTCTAAACCAGATGCTTTGTCCGGTCGGGATGAAGTCTGGATTAGAGGGGCTTTACTGCATCAATATTAATGTGGAAGTCGTGAAAGCGTAGTGGTAGCACGTTCGCTTCCGGTGTGAAAGGTCAGGAGTTTGCGCCAAACTGTAGACGGTACGATTGTACCCTGCCCTTAAGCAACGCACTTAAATTGCACATTGCTTCTTCTCCCTCCTTCGTGGGGACAAATTCAATTGAGAGCGATTAACCCTTTCAACCCCACAGGCCTCTAAATAGGCTTATGAAAAGTGTAGATCCAGATGAGCCGGCTCGTAACGAGCCGTCTCATCAGGATCTGCACTTTTTTTGCCAGTAATAATTATTACTATTTTTAGATAAAATTACCCATTTTGATAAATGAACTGGTCCAAAGGTAATTTTCTTATTAATTTATTGGTCTAAAAATAGCATGCACCAATCCATGTCAGTTACTTGGGGTTGAAAGAGTTAATCTAATGTTGCAAAACCTTGTTTTGCAATTGAGCTAAAATAAATTTGTATAATATTAAAAATACATAATGATCAAAGCAAACCAATTGTGGTGAAAATAAACATTTCACCAAATGGCTAGAATGTCCGGTATAAGTCATTGATTGTACAGTCTAGTTGTGGACATTTTAGGTAGCAAATTCTATAATTCATCTAGTGGATTTGTTTTCACTAAACGTGTCACGTATTATTCAACTATAATAGAAAAAATACTACATTTTGTATATCTAGTTACCTCAGACAGGACATCAAATATTGTGAAAAAGCACAATAGAACGAACAGAAAGGACATCTACAACCCTCAGTACCCAACAAGTGCCCTTTGGTGGGCTCAGACACACTCCCTGACAATGCCAAAACAAAATCCCTCTGCCTTCAGTGGTGGTTAATTATGAGTTTTGTATAACTGTGTGCTATACTTACATGACAGTGTTTATACCAGAGAGCTGTTGGAAGAGTTGTAAACCACATCCCACAATGAGGGCTCGTCTCACAGATGCAGTTCGTAAAATCTTCATGAAAACATTTGAACCTTAATGAATGAAGAAATAAATTTGTGTACAGCCTACTGATAATGCTTGAGTCTAAAGTGGGCAGTATTTCAGGCCCTATACAGACAGGGTACAACCATTATCCTTCTGACACCCAATGAATAGCTTCCATTTGACACCTGTAGTGAGGTTTGAACCTACAGCCAGGGGCAAGTGATATAGTGGAAGTCGTGATAGCGCAGTGGATGCGCGTTCGCTTCAGGTGCGAAAGGTCCGGAGTTCGAGCCCCACTGGAGCCGTTACGATTGTGCCCTTAGGCAAGGCATTTAAATTCCACGTTGCCTCTTCTCTCTCCCTCGTGGCGATGGATTCCATCAGGAATGAGGTCTCGAGAGTGATTTATATTTATATAAGTTGAAATAACTCGTTTCGCAATCGAGCTAAAATAAATTTATATAAACTAAGTGATATGAAGCCACTCAGCCACAGCAGTCCCCAAATCATGTACCAACATACACAGATATTAACACTAATCACTCCATGTTCACTGGGGGATGCCAGTGTAAATGTTTTCCAGGGTTTTTTGAGGAAACGAGAACACCCCACCCCAAACACATCTCCCAGTTTAACTTGGCAACCATCATACTATCTCCCACTTCCCTGGCTGGGGATATCATATATTCAGGTTTCAGTTGTGAGATGCAGTATGCTATTCTAGCTGGTGAATGAGGGACACTAATCAACTTTGGAACAGCCTCCCTCAGATAACAAGTCACCCTCCGATACACTCATACTAGGCGTGTTTAGCTGCACTATACATATACACTTTTAGACAACATGTAAATATACACAGACGGATACGTAGTCCAGTGGTCTTAACACGATGGACTGGGAATCCAAGAATCACAGGTTCGATCCCCCGTCTGACCCTAACAAAATTAACAGTCTTTCAGATGGGACTTTAAACCGAGGTCTCGTGTCAGTGCTTTACACCGTGCACATAAAGAACCAGAGGAGACTCTGGAATGGGTCTCTGTCTGTATCATTGCACTATCCTCCAAAAATCTAAAATGACTAATCTCTTCAGGAGGCGTCGCTCATATGGGCAACCGGTAGCGACGATAAATAAACGTAAAACACACACACACATGTAAATACTTTATTGCACGGTCATTGCGCCAGCACGTGTATAAACCAGATTGGTGGCAGTACTTTTTCAAAAGAAGAAAAAGAACTAGTGACGGGCAAGCAACACATGTTTCAACCATGTAGCATTGAATCACACCGTAAACCTAGCTAGGAGTAATAGCTCTCATCTTACTAATGAAGTGTTCCAAAATTTCATATCTCATGTCAAATGTCTGAAATTGGTTGAGGTAATTCCCTCATTCTTTCCTCAGTACAGTAATTGGCCTTGATGATATAAAACATGTCTCAAATATCAAACTCAGTGGAAAGCTTTGTGATCACTTAATCTTCAGTTTGAGACCTGAGCCATGTTTTATAACCTTGCGGTCGGGAGGACTGTGGTGGCCTTGTTTGTTATCTACACCTGCTAAGTCTCTTTCTTTCCTATCTTCCTCCACACTGAGCTCTATCTCTTTCATTTCCAGTTCTATATCGCTGGTTCCACGTATATTAACGAGAACGGTATGTGCACGATAGCTCTTCCCATTTGCAACCAACCAACGTGGACTCTCTGGCAGGAAGATAAACCCAATAAACTGTACAATAGCTGGAACAGCAGCCAGCCCAAACATCCACCTGTAGCAATAAAACACATCAAATATGAACATGTGTTTCACGTACGTGTATATACATGTATAATAAATACAAACAAATTACAAAAACATGCATGTTTCAAATAAAACCAGCAAACACAATGAGAACTGGATGGGTAAATTTGTAGATTATTAGTCAATTAAAAGGCAATAACTCTAGTGTCACTGGGTCTATCCACACGAAAGGTGCATGTGCACCACCACACTATGGTTATATATATTTATACTAAGCTTCATAATTACAGTCTGCAGGTTTACACTGCGTTCTATATACCTATATTTAATAACGCTGCAGTCTGCAAATTACAGTCTGCAGGTTTACATTGCGTTTTATATACATATATTTAATAACACTGCAGTCTGCTGCAAATTACAGTCTGCAGGTTTAGAATGCATTTTATATACCTATATTTAATAATGCTGCAGTCTGCAAATTACAGTCTGCAGGTTTAGACTGCATTTTATATACCTATATTTAATAATGCTGCAGTCTGCAAATTACAGTCTGCAGGTTTAGTCTGCATTTTATATACCTATATTTAATAACCCTGCAGTCTGCAAATTACAGTCTGCAGGTTTACACTGTGTTTTATATACATATATCTAATAACGCTGCAGTCTGCAAATTACAGTCTGCAGGTTTAGAATGCATTTTATATACCTATATTTAATAATGCTGCAGTCTGCAAATTACAGTCTGCAGGTTTAGACTGTGTTTTATATACCTATATTTAATAATGCTGCAATCTGCAAATTACAGTCTGCAGGTTTAGACTGCGTTTAATATACCTATATTTACTGCAGTCTGCAAATTACAGTCTGCAGGTTTAGATTGCATTTTATATACCTATATTTAATAACACTGCAGTCTGCAAATTACAGTCTGCAGGTTTAGCAGGTTTAGACTGCATTTTATATACCTATATTTAATAATGCTGCAGTCTGCAAATTACAGTCTGCAGGTTTAGACTGCATTTTATATACCTATATTTAATAATGCTGCAGTCTGCAAATTACAGTCTGCAGGTTTAGACTGCATTTTATATACCTATATTTACTGCAGTCTGCAAATAACAGTCTGCAGGTTTAAACTGCATTTTATATACCTATATTTAATAACACTGCAGTCTGCAAATTATAGTCTGCAGGTTGTTTTATATACCTATATTTACTGCAGTCTGCAAATTACAGTCTGCAGGTTTAAACTGCATTATATATACCTATATTTAATAACACTGCAGTCTGCAAATTATAGTCTGCAGGTTGTTTTATATACCTATATTTACTGCAGTCTGCAAATTACAGTCTGCAGGTTTAAACTGCATTTTATATACCTATATTTAATAACACTGCAGTCTGCAAATTACAGTCTGCAGGTTTAGACTGCATTTTATGTACCTATATTTAATAATGCTGCAGTCTGCGAATTACAGTCTGCAGGTTTAGAATGCGTTCTATATACCTATATTAATAACACTGCAGTCTGCAAATTACAGTCTGCAGGTTTAAACTGCATTATATATACCTATATTTAATAACACTGCAGTCTGCAAATTATAGTCTGCAGGTTGTTTTATATACCTATATTTACTGCAGTCTGCAAATTACAGTCTGCAGGTTTAAACTGCATTTTATATACCTATATTTAATAACACTGCAGTCTGCAAATTACAGTCTGCAGGTTTAGACTGCATTTTATGTACCTATATTTAATAATGCTGCAGTCTGCGAATTACAGTCTGCAGGTTTAGAATGCGTTCTATATACCTATATTAATAACACTGCAGTCTGCAAATTACAGTCTGCAGGTTTAAACTGCATTTTATATACCTATATTTAATAACCCTGCAGTCTGCAAATTACAGTCTGCAGGTTTACACTGCGTTCTATATACCTATATTTAATAACACTGCAGTCTGCAAATTACAGTCTGCAGGTTTAGACTGCATTTTATATACCTATATTTAATAACACTGCAGTCTGCAAATTACTGTCTGCAGACATATCTGCATTTTATACACTTGTCCCCCATACACACACAATAGCCATTCGTATATTCCGCCACCATTTCGTAATTCACGTTCTATTAGTATTAAATCGTGTTCACGATTACTTCCAAATGTGCCTTACATCAACTCCAAATGTCCATAGTTTTGTTATATGATAGTTCAAAGATATAACATTTAGGTGGCTTAAATTGTCGTTAAAATGAGCTAAATCTAGCGATCAGACTCATTTTCAACAAAAATAGTGTATTTTTTTTACTGTTCCCATATTAGAATAACATTCACGAGATGAGAGATATGTCGTATCTGTTTTATTATTATTTAAGATATATATTCGACGACTGTGAAAATGCAGTTTGTTCTGTGAAGAAATGTAATAACTGATTGTGTTGGTCTGGGAATAAAAGGTCCAAATTTGAACAAGATGTCTCAATTAATACACAAGTTATAAGCAAATAACTGCAATTACTATTTCATCGAAATATTTCGAACAGTTTTACATGTACTGTTTTATTTTGTAATAAATGTGTCTATTTCATCTGCAAAACAACCACAACATTAGAATGAGCATGGATAACTCTACAAATTGTCCAACGTTTAGCATGTTATCTTAATGAATGAAAAGGTTATGAAGAAATAAAGCGCGAACGTCATGATTGGCTAAAGAAAATTGCCTACAAAAAAATAAAAGCCAGGACAGGCCCTGGGACACTCATTCTCAGCAAACCGGTGCCATTACCAAATTTGACAAATCAATTTCAAAAGTATTAAATATTGCAAATTTTATTTGCTCTTTTGATCAGTTGATATTTCAATTTGCAACAAGAAATGACAGATATGTTCATGACTGTATGTCAAGGATAGGTACAATTAGCGCCATGAAAGGTTTGTTACTATATCATGTCATTACACGTAAATTAAAATTACAGATGAACAAATATCTCTAAATCCATTATGTTATGTTTTTCTTTTAATAAATGAAATGATTGGATTATATGTTCTTTGATCTCTAGACATGTATGCTTGAATAAAGAAACATTTTATCTGACAGAAAATTGCGGCAAAGTGAAATATTTAAAACAGAATTCAAACTAACATATATCCTTGTATACCCTTTAATTATGTGGTGACACAATTTAAAAGAGGTAAAATAAGCGCTATAATAAAACCTGATTTAACCCTTTCAACACCACAGACCTCTAAATTGGCTTACAAAAAAGTGTAGATCCAGATGAGCCGGCTCGTGACGAGCCGTCTCATCAGGATCTGCACTTTTTTCAAGTAATATAACTATTTTTAGAAAAAAATTTACCCATTTTGATAAATGAACTGATCCAAATGTAATTTTGTTATTCATTTATTGGTCTGAAAATATCATGGACCAGTCCATGTCAGTTACTTGGTGTTGAATGGGTTAAACTTAATGTACAAACTTATTCTCTAAGCTTCGATGACATGAAATACTTTTTCAAATGGAAAGAATGGTAACAAACCTTTCAAAATATGATTATAAATCTCTTTGTTCTTACGTCCATACATGATAAATCTCTTTGTTCTTACGTCCATACATGATAAATCTCTTTGTTCTTACGTCCATACATGATAAATCTCTTTGTTCTTACGTCCATACATGATAAATCTTTGTTCTTACGTCCATACATGATAAATCTCTTTGTTCTTACGTCCATACATGATAAATCTCTTTGTTCTTACGTCCATACATGATAAATCTCTTTGTTCTTACGTCCATACATGATAAATCTCTTTGTTCTTACGTCCATACATGATAAATCTCTTTGTTCTTACGTCCATACATGATAAATCTCTTTGTTCTTACGTCCATACATGATAAATCTCTTTGTTCTTACGTCCATACATGATAAATCTCTTTGTTCTTACGTCCATACATGATAAATCTCTTTGTTCTTACGTCCATACATGATAAATCTCTTTGTTCTTACGTCCATACATGATAAATCTCTTTGTTCTTACGTCCATACATGATAAATCTCTTTGTTCTTACGTCCATACATGATAAATCTCTTTGTTCTTACGTCCATACATGATAAATCTCTTTGTTCTTACGTCCATACATGATAAATCTCTTTGTTCTTACGTCCATACATGATAAATCTCTGTGTTCTTACGTCCATACATGATAAATCTCTTTGTTCTTACGTCCATACATGATAAATCTCTTTGTTCTTACGTCCATACATGATAAATCTCTTTGTTCTTATGTCCATACATGATAAATCTCTTTGTTCTTACGTCCATACATGATAAATCTCTTTGTTCTTACGTCCATACATGATAAATCTCTTTGTTCTTACGTCCATACATGATAAATCTCTTTGTTCTTACGTCCATACATGATAAATCTCTTTGTTCTTACGTCCATACATGATAAATCTCTTTGTTCTTACGTCCATACATGATAAATCTCTTTGTTCTTACGTCCATACATGATAAATCTCTTTGTTCTTACGTCCATACATGATAAATCTCTTTGTTCTTACGTCCATACATGATAAATCTCTTTGTTCTTACGTCCATACATGATAAATCTCTTTGTTCTTACGTCCATACATGATAAATCTCTTTGTTCTTACGTCCATACATGATAAATCTCTTTGTTCTTACGTCCATACATGATAAATCTCTTTGTTCTTACGTCCATACATGATAAATCTCTTTGTTCTTACGTCCATACATGATAAATCTCTTTGTTCTTACGTCCATACATGATAAATCTCTTTGTTCTTACGTCCATACATGATAAATCTCTTTGTTCTTACGTCCATATATGATAAAGAAACAAACAAAATAGTGAAAAATATGAACTTTAACCCATTCAACACCAAGTAACTGACATGGACTGGTCCATGATATTTTTAGACCAATAAATTAATAACAAAATTACATTTGGATCAGTTCATTTATCAAAATGGGTATTTTTTTTCCTAAAAATAGTTATATTACTTGAAAAACGTGCAGATCCTGATGAGACGGCTCGTCACGAGCCGGCTCATCTGGATCTACACTTTTTTGTAAGCCAATTTAGAGGTCTGTGGTGTTGAAAGGGTTAATTGTTTAAATCAATAACACAACTATAGCAACACACAATAACACATCAAAATTTGATCATGTTTAGGCTAACAATACTAATGACTGGTTTATATTAATCATGTCACATACTTCATCCTGTTCTCCTTTCTATACTGTAAGAAACTTTCTATGTTATTCTGCATACAAATAAAATACTGTAATAACAACAACAAATATAAAAATAGTAAACTATGGAACAATAGACATTTGTGAAAATATGGAAAGGTTTGTTACTATATACAAACGTGTACAAATGGGATAGTAAACGTTTAAATGTACCCACACTTCTCAAAACTTTCATATATTTAATATAAAATAGTCGTAGACATACAATTCCGAAAAAGTGAACACAAACTTAGTAAAAATGTGCATACAAACAATTCAGAATGATGTTATTATTAAAGTGTAGAAAGGTTTGTTACTGAAATGGTATCCAAGGATTTACCGGAATGTATAACACTTTCTAAGTTCAATACCATGAACACACTCAAAATGGATACACCGTTCAAGTCGCAACAGTCAACAATAAGCAATGTGTACAAGGTAAACCTATATATGTAAACCAAATTGGAACACGTATTCAAAACAAATACATGTAAATGTTGAACAATGAACGAAATTAAAACAGCGGTTAGTTTGGTAACTATATACACATTCACATATATGGACGATTGCATACAAGTATTTAAAATACACACATTAACCTGAACACGCATGAACTAAAGTCTCAAACATCTTACTTTAAAGTATTATTTGTCAGTTCAAGCAACACAGCGTATTGACTATTGTCCGACACAAAACTACAGCACCTTCAAGGCAAACGATGACTCACTATTCACTATATCTTCTGCCAGGTTGTACCCATATAATGTCCTCATTCTTTGACTGCATAAACAAAATCTGAATTTCACCAGCTTCAGGATCAATTTTCATTATTTTGCCAATGTACATGTACCACATGTTTGAGTAGACTGCAGTGGCATAATCACCTTCTTGTATCATCAATCCATTTTGTGTTCCGGTGGTACCAGTATCAGGAACGGACTCAGATGTCCCACGATTCTCCTTTTCTCGTAATGTTGTTGAAGACCAGTGTTTATCACAATAATCAGAGATTATACACTTGTTACAATAACAGCTAACGTCGGCTGTTAATATCGTATTGTTTCCTTTACCAACTACGGCACGGACTTTCATTGTACCTTTCATAGGCCGTATATTTGCTTTCGATAATAATTCACATTTGGTCTGGCATTCGGTAGAGGAAACAAACATGGAACATGTACATGACTGCGACCATGCGAAAGTCACCAGCATCCTGGATAACAGCCGTACCACATTTTACGGCTTCATTGGCCATGCCCCTTGCCATGTCCGGCTTCAAAGTAATTCCAAACACCCTTTATTTGATAAAGTTCTTCATGATTAGCTATTGCTTGAAATATGGTCCTATTTCTATATTGACTGGTAGGACTGTCAGTCCAATAATGTATTATTTTCACAGCTGGATTTATCAATTTCACCTCGTTAAAGGTTAACACTGTTGCTGAATTATGACCTAATTCATCCGATACAATTACCAAGATTTTATGTTTCAGTAGTTTGTCACCATCTCTGAAATAAATGACAGTAGGGTGGAATGTGACACCCGTCTGGTTCCAGCAGGCGGACTGTATTTCTTCAACCGTTTTACACAAGTAATTTTCAGCAAAGTCCATGTGTATTATAACTTCATCCACCTTCCAGAGTGTGAATCTCGCTATATTGTCTCTTCGTTCTACTCACATGGAGAGAGAACTCGTCAATAATTATGTGTCTTCATAAAGTCTAGAAATTCCGTTCTGTTCATCATGGTGTCTACCACTTTCCTCACCTGTTTCTTTCTCTCTTTATCATCTACAGCCACCCGTTTCCATTGTCCAAATCTCACGTTCTCCGGTAAGCAATTGTTCATACTATCTAGGCTTTTCTCATCAGTTATGAATTTCTCAGGATTTAACACATCTGGTAAACCACTATTCTTCAAAGCCAGAAGACACAAAACCATATTCTGATGTTTTGTCCAAAGACAGCAATTCCTCGATATAAAGGAGGTTAATCTGATATATGGTGGACGTATCCTACAAAAGGAAGCTAGCGACAATCATATTTCTGAAGTTTTCAAATAGTCTGTTAAAGCAGCCCTATATCGTATGAAATAAAAGATATTTGAACAATTCAAATTTTACGTATGGGTAGCAATGTTGCTACGCATTCTTACATTATAATTTTCATAATTATGTTCAATTAGTAAACAGTCTTTTAGGGACATGTCTACATCCCCGCGAGGGATTCGACATAAGAGGAAGATAGATAGTCTTTCATGTTCAAAATATGTTGACATTCCAACATGCATTTCTACATCCGCTGTTGTTTCATGCATGCGCGCTGTGCGTGTTTACATTGGTCAACGGGTGTTGATAAACACATTTCGTTTGTTGATAAACAAGTCGCGTATACGACGGTGTATATTTATTGGATTTTTATCGTTTCTGAGCGACTATTTTGATTTTTGTAAACACACATACATTAGTATTTATATTTTACCAAAAAACATCCTTTATTACGATATAGTGCTGCTTTAATGTTCTAGTTTGATGGGTTGAACCATTGGCCTTTAGTTTGTCTGCTTTACCGGGATTAGCTCTGGAATTATCATCTCTGTTGAAGAACTCTAATACCTTGGTTTTATATTTAACTTCCTTAAATAGTTCCATTCGTAATCCTGATTTTGCCAGTCGATTGAGACCTAATCCTGTACATACACTCACCGTACTGCTTAACCTATACTTATTGATTATTTTCCCACCTTTAAGCCCCCTTAGTGATCCCATCTTGAAGGCATGATTTGATTCTGAACTACATAACTTAACAATAGTTGTTTTTTGACTTTTGATTTCTGTTTTATTGACAAACCGGTTCAGTCACAGGTTTTCGACTGTTGTTTCTCAATCTTTGTAAAGATCGTTGCGTGTTTTTATATTTTTTTGGAGATGAGTGTAATTTTCTTTAATTAATTTCAGTTCTTTAGTCTTCATACTTAATGCTTGACTCATTCTATTTTTCAGTCCATTTCTTCTATTTGGAAAAGGTATATTAACTATCAATCGTGCACCAGCTGCATCTGATGTGTTCGCTGATTCGTAACCACTAGTTTCATTATTTAGTTGCAAGTCATTGGCAATCTGTTGATTCTTTTTCTTGTTACGGTTTCGACATAAATATTCAGTATATTTAATTATATTATGTTTTTCTAGTTTATCCTTTCTTGACAACTGAGCTGCTGATGTATAATTTTTCTTTTTTCTATTTCTTGCTTGTACCAAATAATGTTCATACTTGACAGGGTCTTGCTTTAATCTTTCTGTGTACTTCCATTGTATTTCAGACCTGGATTTCACCATGATTCATTTCTGAAGAGACATGGTAAATCATAAAAGGTTCATTACCTATACATATATGTAGGATATAGGCCCATGACGAAAACAATATGATTTATCATCATATAATTTTGCATAGATATTGGATATAACCGGTGCATATTTTAGGTTCAGTACAGTGACATTAAACATGCTCATTGTATATTAATATTGTGACGCATGGCTCAAACGAAAGTTATTTCAGTAAGTGATTGAGTGGCATTCACAAACTATACAGAAACATCATTGCAAGTAATGACAGGTTTGAATTAATATATGAAACTAGTGATTAAAAAGGTTGGAAAAAAGTATAGTTTAGTATTTTCTTAAATAGATTTGGTCAACATTTGGTTTATCTATAGCGTTGAAAGTTACCTATTGGTAACAATACCTTTCATAATTTACTAATTGAAATGTATGTATCAAACATAATTAAATTGAATTTCAATAAGTGGTTTTAAGATGTAGTCAAAGTATTTTGAATATTGAAGCATTAATGTTAAAATATTATAATCGTGCTCATGGCTGTATTGCCATTTGATCGACGTCAAACAGAAAATATCTATTACAACATACTAATACAAGTATGAATCTCGTTTTTACTAAAGTCAACATTCAAACTGTAAATATTGTATTGTAGTCTATGAAGCGTATAATCACTTGTCATACAGTCATTTTGGAAACGGTCAAGTAAAAACAATGTATGCAACCGTGTAATGAAGAAAAAGGTTTGTTACCTAGAGTAACGAACCTTTCCACATGTTCAAACAGATGTATTCAGCGATACATTCCTTGGTACCTTTGAGTACTTGCGAATAATTAACTAACAACGTCCCAGCAACAAGCAAAATACAACATTTTACAGATTTGGATCAGATCAAATTGATAACTTACCTTAAATAGAGTCATGCATTTGTTGATATCTACCCGAGTCCATAAGTTGTCATGCTTGTTTGTAGAGATTGCAAGTTACACGTAAGTGTTGAGTATGACATCATATGTGTCTGCATATGACGAAAAATACAGGGCACCTGTTAAAACAGCCGGTTAATTGGAATTTAATTATATGGTAACAAACCTGTCATTACGAACCTTTATTTTCATGATCTTCAAAAGGTAAGGAATCCATGTTTGTGATCAAAGTACAATGTTTATCTTATTGCAACAAAAAGGTTTGTAATGTGTGTGGTAATAGCATTAAGCAAACGTTCAGACTAACGTCGTTCCGATATCTATAGTAACAAACCTTTCACATTTAAACACAATTGTCCATTTTTGATTCTCTTTTGTTACACACTTTAATATCGCCAAATATATAACTGACTTGCATAACTAATTTAATAACAACATATTCATGTAATGTTTGTAATCTGTTTTGGACATGTTTTAAGTGTCAAATTTGTATTTGTGCGTATATATTACCAGGTCACAAACCTTTCATACAATTTGGCGATACAAGAAAACGCCTACAAAACTACAATTTTAATATAAGATGTAGGAATATCTTTTTATTGTTATATATTGACAAAGCATGTGCATACAAAAATATATGGAATAATATGCCCCAATATAAACGTTATTACATTTAATATCGCAGCAAAAATAATTGATGGGCGACAGTAACGAACATATCATTTTGACGTATTCAAAGAGCTGTTAAAGTATGATAACTAATATTTAACAAAACATCGGTTGATGTTTTTACAGGGTATCAGTTGGGCTGTACTGTGGATCACAATATTTTAGTAATAGAGTGCTACTTAAAGCGTACGTAACCGGCGTCAATGATTTTTGTTAATGGCACCGGTTTGCTGAGAATGAGTGGGGAATGTAAGTATATGTTAACCCAGGCAACCTTTAACCCTCTCAACACTACAGCCCTCTAAATATGCTTACAAAAAGTGTTGATCCAGATGAGCCTGCTCACGACAAGCCATCTCATCAGGATCTGCACTTTTTGCCAGTAATATTACAATTTTTAGACAAAATTACCCATTTTGATAAATGAACTAGTCCAAATGTAATTTTCTTATTAATTTATTGGTCTAAAAATATCATGCACCAGTCCATGTCAGTTACTTGGTGTTGAATGGGTTAATCTGTGTTAATAATGTCTTGTATATATATGTTTATATTGTTCTAAATGACATAGAAAAGCTGAAAATATTGTATCTGGTACGTAAAACCATTCATTTACATTACCTCCATCCGTTTGTTTTATCGTAACTGAAAGCGCCATCTATAACACTAGCGATACACTGTCCGCCCGTTATAAATAAGTTATTCAAGGTTACGAGCCTTCCCCGTAAATGTAGTGGCGCACATTCAGCGATGTAGACAGGCACTGTCATTGATGCCATCCCTGCAAATATTCCCAAATTACTGAACAGTTTCTCGAATATTAGTAACTATCAACCATTATTCTAACCAATTATAAAGACTAATTAGGGAAAAGTCAAGGGTCATGTTTGGCAGACTGAATACAGGGGCTGTAAGAATTATATCAGAGGTGGTAACTCACCAAGACTTCCAGGCCTGAAACCCGGGCTTGATACTCAGAAAATTTAATAATATGGCCGGTGTCATGCAAAATGGTCAGTCATTTATCAGAAAAACAGGAAGTGTTGAAATTACACGGTTCCCCACCTCTTTACACTACCTTGTATCATTTTAAGAGATTATTAGTTAAAGCTATACTGTTTAAATTTTGATAATAAATAACGTACTTAGTAAGTTGGTTTTTTTAAAGTTTGCATGCCGTTTACAGCCTGAATGGGGACAGTAAATAACAGTTGATTTGATTTGATATTTGCCGAACATGTTACAAAATTTAAGCATCGAAAAAGCTAAATGGCCAAGATACAAATGGACAGCTCACCAAGTGTCTGGGTAGATATTAAGTTTGTCTGTTTTATTTCCAGTCTCGATTTAAGTAGGGACTTTGGCGAGACAGGTCTTGAACCTGGTCTCGATATATACATTACATTGTATTTGCTCCAACCGTGCACAACTCCAACCCGCTACAAGGAGTAAAATAGCATTTTTATACATTTTTTTTAATATTAGGGTTTCTACATCAATGCCAAATCCGAACCCCTTAAATCCATGGCTTATGGCTTACAACTTACAAGACTCTAGTGAGATCCAAGCTGGAATATGGCTCCGAGATTTGGTCGCCCAATATCCAAACACTGATAGATCAAGATGAAGGTGTCCAGCAAAGAGCAGCCCGTTGGCTAAAGGCTGGCTTCTATCACACCTCTAGTGTTACAGAAATGCTCCACTCCCTAAATCTACACAGACTAGATCTCCCACGTATTGACAATAGGTTATAAATCCTGTTACTTGTATGTATAAAATTTATAATGATCTGGTTGCTATCCTCATTGAAAATTACCTAGTTCCTCTCTCACGTCTCGCATGCACTACCATCCTTAACTCTTTCAACACCAAGTAACTGACATGGACTGGTCCATGATATTCTTAGACCAATAAATGAATAAGAAAATTACATTCGGACCAGTTCATTTATCAAGATGGGTAATTTTGTCTAAAATTAGTAATACTACTTGCAAAAAGTGCAGATCCTGATGAGACGGCTCATCACGAGCCGGCTCATCTGGATCTACACTTTTTGTAAGCCTATAAATAGAGGTCTGTGGTGTTGAAAGGGTTAAGCAAATAAGTTAATTACTGTAATTTACATCAACAACAGACTACTACAAGTTTACCTTTATTCCAAGAAACATTTTTCATTGAAACCATCTCCCTCCTGACATTGCCCATCTCCCTACCATCGAGCAGTTTAACACGGTGGAGTGCAGCAGTGATCATGCCAGCCCTTAGTTGTTCTGCCTAGCTGCTTTTAATCTTTTAACACAACTTATATTTCATTACTATCTTATATTTTGCTTTTAACATCTCATCCTTTTTAATTTAACTTCTTTGCGGTTTGTTGCACAACATGTCTACTTAGATATCATAACTCACTTTATGCTGACCACTAAAATTCACAGAGTATTAAACAGATGGATTTGCACATTCATGATTTGTAACAAATGCTTCGGTAACATTAACCCTTTCAACACCACAGACCTCTAAATAGGCTTACAAAAAGTGTAGATCCAGATGAGCCGGCTCGTGACGAGCCGTCTCATCAGGATCTGCACCTTTTTGCCAGTGATATGACTATTTTTAGACATAATTACCCATTTTGATAATTGAACTTGTCCAAATGTGATTTTCTGATTCATTTATTGGTTTATGAATATCATGGACCAGTCCATGTGAGTTACTTGGTGTTGAATGGGTTAAAAACCAATATAAATATTGACTGTATTAACATATGATCATATCACCAGTTGTATCGATTATGAAAAATCACACCAATTAGAATTTTTAATGTATACTGCGATATGTCAAAACCCACAGTATGTCAAGAAACAACTACATGTATCGCCAACATCCCTGAAATAAGCCCTCACCTGTTTTGGCCTTTGTTTATTCACGTGATTTTTGTTTACTTCCGATACGTGAACGACGTCATTGCTCTAAATACAGATGCTTTGGTACTTATGGCGTTCACATATTACTTATCAAAGAGCAAAATGCGCGTAAACAAGATAAATATTCACATTTTAAGTATGCAAATGTTGATGTTTTCATTAATCCCATTAATGTAGCCTAAAGATCCCTTAAACAGAGCTCAATATAAAGATATATGTGTTTGTTTTTGTAAAATGAGAAATGTCATCATCTGCTCAGGAAGGTCACGTGATAGTTATGCGATAATGTCATAAAGCGCATTTTACAGGTCAATTCAAATATAGTGTTCCTCTTACAGCTTTTTAACATTTGCTTCTTCAAAAATACTATTGTCCAAGATATTTACTATTTAGGCTAATTCAGTTTCATCCAATTTTTTTTTCAAATTCAACCCGACGTCTCTATTCACCAAGTGCACTGACAAATGCATATCAGACTGTTAGAGACATGGGTTTGCCAGTAAAATCGGCAACAAGACAGTATGGTGTGCCACTCTCCACATTAAGTGGCATTTCTCTCCATGTCACAACTTACCTCATATTAAACAGTAATCATAATTTGTTGGGTGTTAAATTCCTCAGTTTCGAGTAACAATGATTACTATGCCCAATGTTAATTAGCGTTTAGAACATAACTGTAATCAACCTTTATATTACATGAATACCGTATTCAACACCATGTTGAAATCACAAGCAAGTGAAAGTGTATTTTATTTTGAACATTTGTTATGCAATCTCAGTTTAGACAATTGCAATAAATGCAAAAATGATCACTTTACTTAGTAATATTATTTCACCTGACAAAACTTGCCGCACATGAAGCAATAACAGTTGATGGCTTTAAAGCACTCATCCCTGTTTCTGCCCTCCCAACCATGATCTAAAGCATTCATTCTATGTACAAAATCTTAAACAAGCACTGTAGTATATTTGTCTTTGGACATTCACTTATTTGTTATTTGTTAATTAATCATTGTAAATATCATCTCAAAATTCACCAGCGACGACACATAATCCTCAATATTGAGGGAGTGCCGAAATCACCAAGAAGAAGAAGAAAAAGCCATTCACAGAAAACCCTTAGATGGCCGACTACCGGTACTAATGGTACATAAGAAAGAGTATAAATGAATGTATTCAGTCAGGTTTAGTTGTCCAGCTATTTGAACATTGCACAGTAAACAAAAGTACATTTATAGATATACACACCTATCCCCATTCCAAGTATGGCTCTGCCAACCACTAGCATCCAGAAATGGTACGCCGTCGCTAACACTATAGCCCCTATTGTGAATACAATGCTTGCAATAATAGTCGTCATTTTACGACCAAATCTGTCATTCAACCAACCACCAATTAGCGCAAATAGAAAAGCAAATCCTATAGCTACACTCACAACTACTTCTTGTTTAATAGATGTCAAATGAAAGTGATCTTTTAACAACAACATAGCTCCCGAAACCACTCCTGTATCATAACCAAATAAAAATCCACCAATTGCTGAGAAAAACGACAATATATACACAAAGCATGGTGTGTTTTTCTTGGTGTCCATTTTGAAACCTAACTGTACATCACTCTCCTTTTCAGAGCTATCATTTGCATGTCCCATCCTTGATGACGACTCCACCAGAAGTGATCTTTCATCTGACATTTCGTAGTTGATAAGCTCAAACTCTTCGTTAACAGTATCACTCTGAATCATTCCGTTATCTCACTTTATCTATTTTCGTTCAAAGGATCAAAGTACAATCTTATTAATAAAAATAGACGACATATCCGAATATCGTGTAGTTCGGACACTACTACAATTATAACTAAACTTTGTGTCTATCTTAAAAAGTACGCGACTATGTACCATTTCATTGTTTCGCTGTCATTCAGCAAATGCATTTTCTGAGCTACTGGCATGGTGACAATTATTTCTAAGCTTAAAAGACTTAGAGAGTTGAATCTTGTTTTGTTCGTAGCCTCATCTGGCGTTCTGATTCTGCCACAGGCACCAGACACAATTTTTTTTTTTTGGCCTATGGTCATATAGTAAGTAATATATAATAAAGGCAACCAACGAAATTGAAACATGCATGCAGAAACATCGACGAGAAACTAGGTAAAAACGACCAGATCACTGATTTGCCCTCGTGGTCCCGACCGGAAGACCTTTTTCTGTCAACAAATACTTTTTATTTCATCGAGATCGATCAAATAACACCTGAACGGCGCATTGTTTCATCGGGAACAGCAGGAAACGAAAAGTTGTCGTTTTGGCTGGGCGATCGGTTTTTGACAACATACGATATTATATATTACTTATCGATACTATATGACCATAGGCCAAAAATTAAAAAAATAGTTTTGTGTCTGGTGCCTGTGGATCCTGCTGTCAACACAAATATAACGACGTGCAAAAATAACAACGCTTGTGCTAAATTTGGGGTAAGCCTTTTTTCTCAACCACCAACTGAATAATGATATCAACCACGAGTTTTGAACCTAACCCTAACCCTGGGCGGTGCAAGTGATGAAGACGCTTTATGCGTGGTTGATACTATATTCTGATCGGCTGGTTGAGATAAAGATTTTACGTAAATTTGGAACAACACAATACTTAAAACCAATATGTCCTGAAAGGATTATTCTGACTTTTCAGAGTACATGTAGCAATCTCCATGTCTTTGTAGATATTCTAGTTTTATGGCCCCTGTATATTGACTCCTTTGATTAATCTGATCTGACAGTGCCTAGGGCATAAGTGGACACCTTGTGTTATATAAATATGTTAATTGGATCATAGTATACAGTAGTGCTGCTCAGTGTTTCATTGATCAATTAAAATGTTTACTTTAGCACAATTCCCCTTATCAGTTGTGTTGTTTTAGGAAAGAATTAGTGGATAATTTATGGCGTTTTGTGGCATATAATGTAATTATCTGCCTTACGATAATCCCGACTTACGACTGATTTTGATATGGCGGGTCACATAATTATTGTATACATATCTTTTTTAGGTTCTCCCAGCAGAGTTTGTTGAAATCGACCGAAATACGCAGGCGATTATGGATAAATGTGACATGATTTCACTCGGTGTTCCAGCATTAACGACAGGGGATGGAAATTGTCTCTTCAACGCTGTGGCTATTGCACTGACTGGCAATGAACATATATAGCATCAGAACTGCGACTTCATACATCTGTAGAAATGGCTTTGAATGCGAATGAGTACAATTCTAGATCAGACTTTAATGAGTTTTTGAATTTCTCGCCGTCATATGAGGAATCTATCCAGGTATGCTGCACGGACGGTGGCTATTCTTCCATTTGGACAATAATGGCTACCTCTAATTGGCTTACCAATTCAAACTTTCTACCCACCAATAAACGGTCCCAAAGATAAGGCAGCTGTATCGTATAGCAAATTGTTTGTTAATAACAAAAATCAAAGCGGTGAACCACTTACAATCATGTGGAGCAGAATGGGTCCAAGACAGCGCTACACGTGGACAGCTAATCACTTTGTACCGATTCTGAAACAAAGTGCCAATCCAGATCCAATGCCACATTTTGAAATGTTTCAGCTCTCTAAGACCAGTACACCCATCGATACTAAAAAGAGAAAGGTTTCCTTCTTAATTTCTGACACAATGGATAACGAATTCGAAGTACCGGAGGAAAAATTATCGAAACGTTATGAGACTGCTGAGCTTTCAAACTTTGACAGGGGATATATCGAAAGTAGCGTGAATGTGGATTTGATGGAAATCTCACGCAAAATTGTGCATTGCAATGAATCAAACTTGGACACTGATCTGCATTCAGATACTGACGTTAATCACAGTGATATAAACATGGAAAGTTGTGAAAGTTATGACAATGACAATGATGAGTCGACAATAGTGCTTCCTGTTCCGGATAATGTAAAATCTTTGGCAAATAAATGGCACTCTGCGACTGATGCTTACAAATTATTTGTTCAGCGGGATTTTGTACATGATGATGTCCCCCCAGGACACAAGTCTAACTGGTTCTTATTAGTTGACAACTCACAAAATATTGAAATGATTGAATCCAAGAAAAAATGTCATTTTTACGATGATTGTGGAGTGTGGGACTGTTCTAAAGGCAATACAGTAAAGTCAACATTCGTAATTGAGAACAAATACGACCTTAAGAGTGTTGAATACAAAAATCAGAAATACTGTGTAAAAGAGACGTAATGAAGGTAAAGCTAGAAGGGAGCCTCTCGGACTTCAACCATTGGATGATAAAGTAGTAATCTGTAAGATATTACACAACCCTAAAACGCAACCCTAATTTTAAGAAAAAGGTTACTTTCTTTGTGAAGAAGAGTGATACAAGTTGCGCAAATATTGCTTTGTATGAATATCTTGGCGACCAACCAATAAACTCACAACTACATGCTAATGTGAAAAATGGCAAAACGTTCACCAGAACGAATCCCAAAACTGTTGAAAAAATCAAGGAGCAAATGAAGTACAGGAAACCAAGGGAAATATTCACAGATTTGAAACGAGACGATTCTTTGAACTGTGTACGTGATTTTAAAGTGATTAGGAATAAGAAGTATAATGAACACAAAAAAAGATAAAAACATTTGCTCAAGCACTGCCAATATTGCTGATGAAATCATGGATGTTTTAACAATGGTGAATGGTCATCCTTTCGTGCAAAGTGTGATTCTTACCAAAGACCAGGTTCCCTCGATTATCTGTTATACAAAGGAACAAATTCAAGACTTGAAACACTTTTTAACAAACAATACAAATCTACCCATTGGTATTGACAGAACCTTCGGTCTAGGACATTTCTATGTAACATTGTTGGTTTACAAGAATCAGAGACTACTAAAGAAAACTTCCAAGGAGTATCCTATTTTTATGGGACCTCTTCACAAGGACGCTTCGTACAAAACGTACAAGAGTTTTCTAGAACATGTGGCGACAGAAATTGACAATGACATTGATACGATAGAGATGAGGATATCTGAAAATATGGAATTTGGCACCGACGATGAAAAAGCACTAACAAAGGCAATAGGACACGTGTTTCCATCAGCGACGCGTTATTTGTGCACAAAACACCTTAAGGACAATGTCAAATTAAGGACAATGTCAAACATTATCTTCAAAATAAAGTAGGAGTCGGAAAAAAAAATCGAGAAGACATAATGAAGACTGTATTCGGGGACGGCGGCATCATTGATGCAGACAGTACACTATTATTTGAAAGTCTTTCCGATGATCTCAAAGTAAAACTTCAGACCAAACACCATACATTTCAAGATTATTTCGACAAGCATCTTAAGCCGAAGTTGCAAAGCTACGTCTTCCAGCCAAGTCGTAAGAACAAAGTAAACAAAAACTGGACAAATAACAACGCAGTCAATCAATAACATCTTGAAAATATCTGTCGACTGGAAACCAAAACATACACAGGACTTGATTCAGAAACTGTATAGCGTGACGGAGTTGCACTTTATGGATTACCGAAGTGCTCTTCATGACTCTGGAAAGTACATGATTTCACAGGAAGAGAGAATCTACTACATAAATGATGCTGTCTGGCGATGCAAAACGGAGGAAGAGGAAAAAGAAATATTTAGAAATTTCTTGTCAGACAACAAAAGAAAACAGAAAGCCAAATTTGTTACATCACAAAATGGGAAGGTTTCCATCATCAACAAAGCAAATGGGATTGCCCGCAAACCTGGTCAGCAAAGACGACCTGTGAATGAACGCTCAATGAAACGTTAACTGTAATCAACTCAAGGACTATTACCTGTATATTATATTGATGTGTGTATGTATGTATGTACCATTAATGTCAAACCCCTTGCGGGGACCTAGACATGTTTTCCTGGGCATGCTTAGCCGACCATAGCGGTTAACCAGTACTAAGCAATGTGTGTGAGGTGCCTTGCTCAATGACACTACATACGTGGCCTGACTGAGTATCGAACCCGGACCGTTCGATTCCAAATCCGACGCTCTACCATTTGACCACGGACGCCACAAGATGTGCATACTTTTCTAGTTAAACAAAGTCTCATAAAAGATGGATTGAAAGAGAGGTCATTAATTTAATTATCAAATTATGAATCTGCAACCACTTCATGTGAATTACTTAACTACGAAATATATCGATTGTATTAATCCTTATTATAAAAGACATGTAGAAGGGAACGTTAAGTGATGGAAGCACTGTTAAAGGGTAGCTATATTTTTTTTGCTATGTGATACATTTAAAATTGATACATGTGCAACGGGTTATGAAGATTTTGCATGTCATGTTTTAAAATATATAGGTTTTATGTATGTAGAGATTTAAACAAGAAAATAAAATAGAGAAGAAAGAATAAAAAAAAGTAGAATAAAATATACACCCCCTCCCCTCCAAAATAAGGAAAAAATGGGAAACAAAGAAAGGAAAAGAAAAGAACGAAAATGACCATGGAAAGAGCGCCTCCTCGTGGTATAGGCCCGGTCTAGCAAGCTGACAGAGGTTTATCTAGACCTAATAGAACGTTCTTCTTTGGTATAAAATATTCTAAAATGAGTTCAAAACTTAATTTTATTTCATATCTTCAAAATAATGAATCTAATATTATATATATATATATATAAGGTTTTAGTAGTCTTGGGTTTTTTGTAGAGTCATTTGGTGTCCTGATAACCCAAGACTACTAAAATATTATATTAAATCAAAACTGATATCTTTATTTTATTTGATATCTTCAATGAATCAAGCCGTGGAATTTCCAAATAATGAATGAATTATGATATATATATAAGGTTTTAGTATACAACTAAGGTTTTAGTAGTATTGTGGTTTTTGTAGAGTCTTGGGGTGTCTATCTATCTCTATCTTCCTTTAATGTCGAACCCCTCGCGGGGACGTAGACATGTTGTGCGTCAAAAACCGCAAAGAAGTTAAAAGTATGAGTAGTTAAAAGTATAATTTAAGAAGGTGTGACAAATAAGTTGTGGTAAAAGTTTAAAAGCAGCTACGCAGAACAACTAGGGACTGGCATGTTAAATATGGCAAACTGCCGTATTGAATTGCTCTATGGTAGGGAAATGGACAATGTCAGGAGGGAGGTGGTTCCAATGATAGATTGTTCTTGGAAAGAAGGAAAACTTGTAGTAGTCTGTAGTTGCTGTAATTAACATATAGCTTAAGGAATGGCAATGGCGAGTAGGACGGGAGAGAGGAACTAGGTAATTTTCAATGGGAATAGCAACAAGATCATTATGAATTTTATACATAAGGGATAACCTATTGTCAATACGCCGTTGATCTAGTCTGCGTAGATTTAGGGAATGTAGCATGTCTGTAACACTAGAGGTACGATAGAAGTCAGCCTTTATCCAACGGGCTGCTCTTCGCTGGACACCTTCAATTTGGTCTATCAATGTTTGGGTATGGGGCGACCAGATCTCGGAGCCATATTCAAGCTGGGGTCTCACTAGTGTCTGGTAAGCCATGGTCTTAAGGGGTTCAGATTTGACCTGGAGGTTTCTACGTAGAAATCCTAATGTTTGGTTTGCTTTCTTTGTTGACCTTTTTATGTGGGTGTCCCACGACAGGTTATTTGAGATATCCACGCCAAGGTATTTGGCTGAGGTGACCGACTCAAGTAGGACTCCATGGAGTTTATATTTGCTGGGAATAGGATGTTTCCTTCTGGTGACGTGGATAACTTGACATTTGGAGGGGTTAAATTCCATGTCCCACTCCAACTCCCACTCTTCTAATCTCTTAAGATCATTTTGGAGTGTGACCGATTCATTTGCAGATGTCAGTGATATATATACTGCAGTATCATCTGCGACGATGCGGACTTTGGAACTGATGTTTTGTGGGAGGTCGTTTATGTAGGCTAGGAAAAGCAGGGGTCCAAGTACGGATCCCTGTGGGACTCCAGAGGACACCGGAATGGCCTCTGAACTAATACCATTAAGGACAACTGACTGGAGTCTATTATCTAGAAAACTCTTAATCACCTTAATGGTTGACCTCTGACTCCATATTCATGCATTTTTAGTAGTACTTTCTCGTGATTGACCTTATTGAAAGCCTTACTGAAATCTAATAGGATGATATCTACCTGATGCTTATTGTAGACAGAGGTAACCAAGTCATTGACTAGCATTACTAGTTGGGTCACGCATGGCCGTTTTTCTCTAAAACCATGCTGAAAATGGTACAGACTCCTGTGTTTAGTGAAGTGTTTTGCTATCGAGGAGGAAACTATATGTTCTAGTACCTTGCATAGAACACATGTCAGTGAGATAGGCCTATAGTTGGCGGGGTTTGACTTGTCCCCTTTTTTGTAAATGGGAGCAACATTTGCTGACTTCCACTGGGCAGGCAGTGATCCTTCGTTGAGGGATTTTTGGAATAAGACTTCAAGGATAGGTGAGAGAGTTCTTTAGACAGGGTTTTAAGTATGATTGGCTTAATTAGGTCAGGACCACTAGCCTTGTGGGGGTTCAGGTTATTGAGAAGTTTCTCTATGCCATTTGAGCTTACTGCGATCTCATTCATGTTTGGCGTGGATTGACCATTCAGGGTTTTATATGTGTCCTGAATTTTCATTTTACAAATGGAGGTAAGTCTTAGTGGGGATTTGGAGCTGAAGACAGACTGAAACTGTTTGTTCAGTGCTGTGGCTTTAGCAGCTTCTTCATGATGGAATTTGTTTGCATGCTTTAGGTGTGGCATTGATTTGGAATCTTGCTTGAAATGCTTAAGGATGGAATACAGTTTCTTGGTGTTTGTCTGTAAGGATGGGAGGCATCAGCACTGCTTAGATTTAGGATGTTTTCTAGGTATTGATGATAAGCCTCTTTGACCTCTTTCCGCACTAAATGTTTTAGATCCAGGAATTTCTTGGGATTTGAAGGCGTACTTGACTTCCTAGTATTTTCTACTAGTGTCTTGGGGTGTCTTGGGGTTATTAGACACACCCATTGTCATGTGATATAAACAAAAAATATGGCAGAAGCTGTTCGTGTGAAACGCAGAAGCAAGGTATATTTCATATTATGGTTCAATAACACATTTCTTTCTGGTTAAATTGTTTTAGCTAAAAACACCTGTCGCAGTGACATTCGCTGATCAACTACTTCTTAATCGGTATGACTGAAACCCGGAAGGAGCGCTCCTTCCGCGGAAGGAGCATTCGTCTACATTTTACAATCGATTTGCATACAACTTTCAGATTTAACGTATTTTATAATTATTTACATAAAACAATCAATTTTTTAAAGATTGTATAATAAATAAGCTTTTAATGCGCTCCTTCCGTAGCCGGTATAATAAATAAGCTTTTAATGCGCTCCTTCCGTAGCCGAATGCTCCTTCCGCGGAAGGAGCGCTCCTTCCGGGTTTCAGTCATACCCCTTCTTAATCTTATACTATGTGCAGTGCAAAACACTAGTGGGTGGAGGCCGCGGAAGTTCTGTTCAATTATATTATGGCGTGAAGAGTTTTTGCCCAGAACAGGTTTTCGCCTAACTGTGGGAATAGCAAGTCGCGAGAGATCACGCAATATTTCGCGCTCCAGTTACCGGAATTATAAATAAACATACCTTGTGCACTTCCAATCTATTTCTAACTGATCATAATAGATCAGACAAGGTAAATTAGCGGTGAAAACATTAAACCTACCCCAGTTTTCACTAATTTCACTATATCCGTTTTATGTCACCATATAAATATCATTTTTTAAAGAAATTGGCAATTTTTTCTCCAAAATGACATATGCATCGTCTGCCACGCCAATATATATAGGTGTGGCGTCCGTGGTCCAGTGGTAGAGCGTCGGATTTGGAATCGAACGGTCCCGGGTTCGATACTCGGCCAGGCCACGTATGTAGTGCCATTGAGCAAGGCACCTCACACACATTGCTTAGTACTGGTTAATCGCTTAGGTCGGCTAAGCCTGCCCAGGAAAACATGTCTAAGTCCCCGCGAGGGGTTTGACATTAAAGGAACATACATACATACATATATTTACGAATAAAAATATCATTATAGTCTCACTGCTCCGTGTTTATGAGTTCCGTCCGTTATTACACACCACAGGGATTCGGCACGTTTGGGGGTACTATCCTTGAATACCGTGTTCCGACGCATCTAAGCGAAGAATCAACAATGACTTAACATAAAACGAATTAACTCATGTAAATAGTGTATTATCTGTATAAATAGATCCTTTTCTACATATTCAACGCGAGAAATTATGCTTATTACGCTTATTTAGTGTCAAAATATCACATGGACTCATGCCACTATTGGGAATTCCTCTGAGCCGAGAAACGTCTATTACGACGCATTTCATTGGTTGACCAATGTCGTTCTAAATATAGTTAATTCACTCTCCTGTATCTGCTCTGCGCATTACATGTATTATACGTCATCTCAAACTAGCCTGAAAATTAATTCTGCATCACTAAATTACATTAAAACTGAGTGTACAACATGCCTTTATTTAATTATGCTAATAAACAGGAAAAGTGTCCCTGTTTTGCCGTATATAAACTATAAATGAACAATTTGTAAATAATAACATTTAACTAGAAATTATGCCTTGCTGTTGTCCTTATAGCACTCCCAGTAGTCCGTACATGCATAAAAACAGTGGTCATAGAAGTTGCTGCATACTGTTTATTCTTGCGTTTGTGAGCCTGCACAGATATTGATTAGTTCGAGATCTATTTTACTATCACAGAGGGATCACAGCAATAACGTATATAACGCATACACCTTTCCTAACAGTGAATCAATTGTCACGTGACCTACCGATACGCAGAGCTTAGCTGAGCAGACAGACCACAAATTGTTATGTTTGCAGTAGCATATTGCAAAATATTAGCTATTTAATGTAATGCACAAAGTTGCATTTGAAATTTGCTGTTAAAACAGACTGATTGCAATAACATTGATATAAAAATTAGCTTGTAATCTCTCACTTTCCACATTTAGTCTGGGGAATCCCGTATCATGTTTACAACCACTGCAGATGAAAATAACGTCACCGGATATTGTGAATATTGAAAACGAGGTCAAAACATAAGCCGCGTCGTTTCATGTGAGCGTCGTTATAAGCAGTCGGACGATAGTATATATATTTAAGTACAGGGATTCTACTCTGTGAGATGTCAGATTTCGCATCGATCAGTAAAATGGCCCTATCTGAAACAATTTTGTACAAAGCTGTCCAAATATAACGCCTATCCCGAGTCTTTATATTGTTCTTCAAATAAAACACAACTTTAAGCTGCGTGCATGTATACTTTGCAAACAATTGCCACAGACATTGGCCATAGCAGGTCACATTTCCATACTAGGACACGGGTTCTGTCAGCAACAAAAAAAAATCTTCGACGGGAGAGTTTTAACAGTAAATAACATTATCAATAAAATGTGTTTCCACTAACGTGTAGGTTTATTCGGCAAAAATGTACGCCAAAAAGAGATTTCGGAGAATTTTTCAATTTGTTTTGAAAATTTCTCAAGCGGCAGTTCGCGTTGATACGAGCGTTCTGATTGGATTATGATTATTCTTCATATAAAAACAAACATCTTGTTACATTCTAATAATCCAATCAGAACGCTCCTAAACACTGAAAAACTCACTATTTACACATTGAAACTTCATTCACAGCACTTTTTAAACACCACTATTGAAACACCACTTCATTCACAACACTGTATGAATTCACAAGTTGTTCTGGAAGATCTTATCGATAATCAGGTTCCAATCCTTTTCGATGTTGATCGTCCATGGTCCAATGCTCCGGTGAATAATCTCCAGTGAATGACTTTTCCTGGAATAATTTCCAGTGAATGATTTCTCTGTGAACAATTTCCAGTGAATACTCCATGAATACACAGTTAATACATTAGGTAGTTTACCAAGAGCTGGGTAGAATCATTAAATCATAACATTCTTAAAATCGTACTGCTCTGCATTTCCCCCTCATACTAAATCTCGAAATGAGCAAGATGTATCGACCTTGTTTTGGCACTAAATGTGACAAACACCCGGGGTAGTTTAAAATGTACATAATACACTGTACGTAATGTACTATTTATTTTATTTATTTTTCTAGAACCCCCAACCGTTGCATGTACGGCATTTTCTCATAAACCTATTTGTCAAAATGCAATTGTTAGTGCGATCGCAATGAAACTTTACATAAATACCAGGTTTTTACAAAATCTGAGTAACCTCCGGAGTACAAAGACGAGATTCAATAGGTACTAGTATAAATTTGCATCAAGACTGTTTGTATTCGCAAAGTTGTGTGCCCCTGTCTACTAGCGTACAGGGTTGTATATAATATTATATATCTCTATAGAGACAATACGTATGATGACAATGAATGAGTATTTTCCAGCCTGAATACATGACAGATCTTGACTACCATCTTCAGGACAAACAACAGATCTGTCAATAAAGACTGTATGATGGTTGATGAATGTTTTATAGACCCGTACGTTTATCTCTGTACAGTGTACACACTGATGATCAATTGGGATAAATATCAAACCAGTCTTAAACTACTACTGGCCATCGGACCTGAATCAGTAACGCACTCAATGGCATACTCAGACATATTAAGTAGTACTGTACTGGCTTATGAAAAATTACATTATCTGTGGCAGTAACCGTCCCAAAGACAACACGCGTATTATGACAAACAGGAATATATAAAAACAATAACGGCAAAATCTTAAGATTCTTTATCTTTGTCATTATGATACCTATTTGTATCTATGTACAAAGTTTTAACTACATCCAGCACGATTGGCACAAACTGGCCACAGAAAGACACAACTTATATTATTCAGTTACCTAATGGTATTTACTGTCAACTGGTTCACTCACACAACAGCGAATCAATAAAGATGTACCCTGCTTGCAGCGTCAAAATGTAACCGTTCTCGGTTTTTGGTCGTTATGCATATAGTAGAGTGTCACCCCAACAAGACCTGAAGTTGACCTCAAACCCTATCCGGTTGACACACACGTACACACACCCAAGTACTGAAACTAAAGAGGTGGTTACCAATCCCCTAGATTCGACTCTGGGTACACCTGACACACTTTTAAGTTGGGCTAAATGAACCAATAAGTCAGTAAATACATTTTCTATTTTCTTTAATACAAATCTAAGTAATCACTTTACTAATACATGAAGTTACTTCAAACAGACAAACAGTTTTATCTGTAAAGTTCTAAAGCAATACGTTTCCCACCCGTGGACAATGTTAATGGGTTTTGACTGAAGTGCCGCCTGTACCCTAACCCTTCCTACGGTTTTACAATCAAACTAAGCCAAATAAGATAATCATGCTATAGGGTTTGACGGGAAGGCGTCCGTGCCCTATTTTACTAGCAATAAAAGTGGGATACACTATGGAAACTCCCAAGACTGTAGAACGGAATGGCCGTCTGTAGCCTAATTTGTAACGACTGGACGTAGGGTCTTACTATGAAACGCAAGACCTTGAACCACGTGTGTGTTTTATGTTTATTTATCGTCGCTACCGGTTGCCCATAGGAGCGACGCCTCCTGAAGAGATTAGTCATTTTAGATTTTGGAAGATAGTGCAATGATACAGAGTATATACATTTCAGAGTCTCCTCTGGTTCTTTTACGTGCACAGTGTAAGCACCGACACAAGACCTTGGTTTAACGTCCCATCTGAAAGACTGTTAATTTTATTACGGTCAGACGGGGGGTCGAACCTGCGATCCCTGGATTATCAGTCCATCGTGTTACCACCTTGAACCATAGAATGACATAGGTATTTATTCACCCAATATGCAACATTACAACAGTTTCTGACAATAACCAATCTCAACCATATGTCGCATACAGTGTAAATATATAATCAATTATTATATTTTCCACTTGCATAATTTTTAGAGCTAACAATATGATACCAAACACGGACTTATACTAATTTCTAAAAAACGTATATAAAATGTCTTATGTTCAAGAAGGGTAACCGCAGTGGCCACTGGCGTCTGTCCAATTTCAACCGATAACCTCCCTTGCGCATACAACAAATTATCCTAGACTAGTTCCCTCTGCAACACTCTTTAGCATGGGCCCAAATCATAAAGATAGAGAAGCAAACGAAGCAAACAAAATGTTATCACTCGGCAATCATGGACACTATTAAAGCTCGGCAACAACAGATAAGCTAATAGAATAGTCTTATGGTTCAAATAAACCCAAAACGGTTTCACATCGAATACCAATGTCAAATACCCCATTCATCCGTATTTTTAATACAAAATTCACTTTGCAATATTCGGGTAATTTGAAACAGGAAATAATCAAATTAGTGGAATGGTTCCCGGTGTTGTTAACATTGAAGATCATAGGACGAAAACCAGATTATTTATCCTTTGGTATATTTCCTATATCCCTGTGTGAAGAATTTTCGCCCAGAACGGGTTTTCGTCTAACTGTGGGAATAGCAAGTCGCGAGAGATCATGCGATATTTCATGCTCCAGTTACCGGAAATATAAAAAAACATACCTTGTGCACTTCCAATCTATTTATACCATGTGCACTTCCAATCTATTTCTAATCGATCATGGATATCAGACAGGTAAATAAGTGGTGAAAACTTTAAACCTACCCAGTTTTCACTAATTTCACTATATCCGTTTTATGTCGTCATATTGATATAAATGTCATTTTTTAAAAAGAAATTAGCAATTTTGTCCCCAAAATGACATATACATCGTCTGCCACACCAATATATTTACGAATAAATAATGTCATTATAGTCTCACTGTTCCGTGTTAATGAGTTTCGTCCGTTATTACACACAAGGGGTCTTTATGAATAATATCGATTTTCACCGTTTTTCGCCTTCATGTCCATGTGTTGTCACAGAGATTCTCCAACTGATATACATGGTTGTGAAAAGCTAGTTATTCTCTGTTGGACACCGTGTGATGTGTGCGATGGATGGGTCCATTGACCGTTCATGTTTTTTCAGGTTTAGCATGACATATTCTTCACATTTAAAAGAAGTCTTAAATAGTCTATATGTTCTTAACTTAGGCACATCATGAACTCCAGCGGACCAAATAGTTGAGTAGTAATCTCTCAGAGTTTCATTAGCATGTTTTAAGTTAACAAGTCTGATTATTGTAGTTATCAGCATATCCCAGTCGTAGCATAACGTCTTTAACGTTTTGTGACCAGTTATTGTTACATTTTGCATAATCCATACTGAATACTTTCTTTGTAATTCTATCATCATCCATCAACACAAGTCTATTCCATAGTCTTAGCATATTGCCCCAGTGTCTGTATACACTAGGTAGCCACCCAGTATCACCTACCATCGCCAGACTCTGGTAGTTGATTTTGTCACCCACCCATGCTCTCCCATTAGGGGTCCCCCTCAAACTTTGTAACATAACTCTTGAATCCTGCAAAATTACCCAAATGTTATGTACATACCTATAAATGCATGTACCAAGACGTTGTGTCTTATTTCATTGGACCTACGCTTAAATAGGAAACCAATTAGTATACCACTGTCACTTGTTGCATTTCGAAATTAATGTATTAAAAAAATTAGTCTTGCAAAAAGGCAGTGAAAATATAAAAACTTATTTTTTACTGCAATGAAATTATTTCTTTTGACTGGAGAATATGAGATATACCACTTCATCCATATATTTCAGTATTTCCATGTAAAGCATGCAATAATCTAATAATACACCTTTGTTTGAATATATTTAATGTTATTACATATTGATATTTGTAGGAAAAGAAGAAACATGTAAAGCAGACAGAACAGTTTGACAGTGAAATTGATCTTATCGAAGGAATACCTGATGTAGCAGAATTAGAAAATCTCTTGCTCGGAGAAAAAGACAACAATGAAAGAATTCCAGCAAAACATCAAGAGTATGTACCAGATCTAAATACTAGAGAAGCATGTGTAGAAAAACAAGACAATGTGGAAATTGGAGTAGATGTGAAGAATATAGCTCAAGTTAGTGATAAAACAGCAAGTGAGCTAACACAAAATAGTCAAGAAAAGGCAGCAGATTGTAAGATAACAAAAAATAGTGCTGAACAGAGAACAGATTTCGAGACAACAGGAAATAATGATGAAAATGAAACCAGTTGTGAGATAACAGAAAATATTGCTGAAAAGGGATCAAATAGTAAGCGAACAGAACATATTACTGTAAAGGAAATAGATAGTGAACTCACTGAAAAGAGTACTGAAAAGGGAATTGAAGATGAATCTGTTGATATTGAAATTGGACAGGCTGTGACCAATGGCAGAATCTGTGAAGATAAAGTGATAGACAATACTGAAAAAGATGGTGAGCATATTGAGAATGAAAGTACAATTGTAAGCGAGAGTGAGGATGTGAAAAGAAAAGGAAAGGAAGAAGATAAAGGTGGGACTGTTTATGTAGCAACTGCACATGATGGTGAACATACGTATGTTCAATATGTTGCAAAAGAAAAATTGTATCCAGATTTGTCTGAACAGCTGCATCAGTTTATGTTGGAGAAGGAAATGGTGAGGATAAGCTTATTTGGTTCTGTATCTTATGCAATCAGAATGTTTTGGTTAGCATATAGTCGTAGCCTTCGTTCCAGTCTGTCGATTTTTCACTTTTTAACTTCTGGCAAAATGACAGCCTTTGGAAACTGGATTTCCGATCGTAGCGCCATCTACTTACACCCACTTTTATGAGAGTGTAGATTTGAAGAACGACAACTCTTCACTACAAGATAATATCGCTAAATATAGAAACGGAATTCTATCGGAAATCGCCGTACAGGCACGATTATACACGATTATTTCCGAATACACTCGAATGCTCCCGTAGACACATTTACATATAATGACCCGTTTCTGTGTTATATCGACGAGATGGTGGATGTTAAATATTACATTTAGATGGTAATGGATTGATTCGGCGTAATTGAACTAAGGGCGACTTAAATATTGAGTAAATATGTCAAATCAGACGCACATTGTACTTTTTAAAACTATTTATCGTTCCGTTGACCCGTAAACAATGGCGGCCAATTATAAAGTTTGATCAACATTGCAGTGCCTCGCTTTCGATTCAAGTACCTCATTAATTAAGTCACGTGCTAATAGGCCTATTAATAGGATTAATAATTTCACGGGAAACCCCGCCAGTTTCCCCAGCCGGTGTTGATAAGATCAGAAACTCATTACGGCCTAAATAATAGTCTCGGTGTTAAAATATATTTATTTGACTGACCGAGCAAAATAAATTGACGCCTGTTCCCAGGCTAATATAGTCGCTGCAGTGTCCATTCGTCTATCAGTATGTACACACGACAGGTGTTAGGTGTAACCAGTACCAGTAACTTGATTCGTGATGATAACTCAAAATGCTTCATTTTAACCCTTTCCCTCATAATAAAACAGTCATATCAGGTTCTCCAGCCCAATACAGTAACTATATAATAGCTTTATCAGCTACCAATAGATAAGAAACCAGTAACTGTACACTGTTCCCATAAGGTATTTCAGGAAAAACTGATAAAATAACCCCTATCATGTTTAACCCTGTTTTCCCTGATAAAAACTTACTTTAATATATTTATGGTAAGAATAAATAAATTTAGAAAAATAAATGATGTTTTCAACGATATAATTTTTAAAAGAAACTTTTTAGTATTTACTTAGATACGGAAGTGTAAATATTGGACATGCAGGTTTTGGAGAATAATTATTATATTCGACTATATTTGTTTATTTAAACTGAATTTTGGTCAATGTAAAGTTTGTAGAGAATAAAATTCTCTTTCTAACAGTATCAAACTCATATTTGTATGGTAAGCCTGTCTTTTTCAATTAGGTTATAAAGACAATGAATGTCCTAATATCTGGATATTGAGACAGATACAGCCATGCTAGATTTTTCAGGGTATGTTGTATATATAGCTATATGTCCCTTTTATTCAAGATATTTCTATCAAGTAAAGACATTTGGAAAGAAGACACTTTTTTACCTTTTCACTGCTGTAAAAATCATCAATATAATGTATAGGCATTGGTGTTTACACACAAACTGAATGATTTCATCCATACAGTAGGCCTAATGATTATTTTTCACACCGATTCTGGAAGTCATACATTTTTATTGGCTTTGATGTGTCCTGTGTATTGTGTTGACATATATATACATGTATATATACAAGTTTTACTTACTTTGATCACAGAAGGTTTATTGCCCTGGCAGGCAATAAAACAATAAACAGGAAACCAGTGTTTTCACAGCTGCTGTCAAACACATCAATTATGCGTCAATTATGCAAATGTGATCAATGGCATAATGCCTGTGATCTATGCATGTATTAAATTTGATTGGTTGTCTCATTATAAAGCACACGCCTTGCACACATTTTCAGAAATGTTATCATTTACAAACCCAGTAATTTTCCATGATAAATAAATTCCTTGTTAAGCTCTGTGACTTACTGCATTCAAAGCTAAGCTGTGACGTATGCCTCTTTGATCTTTATGTTAACAAATAAGTATAAAAGTCGTAACCTCAGGAATTTCAGAAAATTAAACCAGCCTAGATAGTCTATTACATATATCTATTTTTAGAACGCCCAAGTAATTTTCCATGATTATGCCAGCATTGACCCAGCTGTGGTGATTTATATTATAACACCTGCAGGAGATATTTTTAATTGACGATTGCCGTAGAATTTCAAATGTAAGCATCATTGTTTTTCAAAATAAATCATTATATACAATACAATACAATACAATACAATAAGACACATGTTTATAGCAATTAAACAGTAGAAACAGGCAGTGACATGGAATTTTACAAAAGAGCATAATTATAGGTTATTAGTATTCAAATACATGTATATGATATAAAAAGGTGTTAGGTTCGTTGTTTATTTGCAAAATATATAAATTTGGAAAGATCGATAGTGATTTTTTGGGATTTGCATGACAAGAGATTAATAAATTTCTGTATAGTCGGCCAGGTATGGTAATATCTTTTAATAAATTTCGATCTTAAAGTTGCATAATGTGGGCAGATTAGTATGAAATGATATTCATTTTCCAAAATTCTCGAATTACAATAAATATATAATCTTTCGTTTCGTGGCAGGTGTAGGTAACGACCACGCTCAATAGCTAAATCATGCGATGATGTTTTAAATCGTGTAAGGGCAATTCTGTATTTGTTTTCTTTAATAAAATCAAGGTAAGTTTCAAAGATAAATTCATTTTTTAAACAAACTGTATGTCTCTAGACGTGCAGAGTTATTGATAGCAGTATACCAGCGTTGATAATATATGTCTAATATGCGTGATTTTATAGTATTGTAATTAATAAGCATTCTTGACTGGTTTTGCCACAAATAGGACAGTCCGCATGTATCGATAATATTTTTTAACTGATAAGCCCAGTTAATTTTGTTGTGATAATTTTTGTTTTCAACTAAATGTCCAAAATATTAGATAATGCTCTTGTAAAGATAACATTTGCAATCTTTAAGTTTTGTTTTAGAACTCCAAAACGGCAGGCGTGATGGTTTTAAAACGGAAAACGTAAAAACACGTATATATCGGGTGACTGGTATAGTCGTATATATACGTATTTATCAGGTGCCCGATAACACGTAGAAATACGTATATATAAGGTAGTCTTAGCACACGTAGAAATACGTATATATCAGGGAATGGGTTAAAGGCAGTTTAAGGTAAACGCATATTATGTATTTGAATATTCTTCAATTTAATGTATGTATCAAAAGATTTATAGAATTTTTATGGGGTTCTATTTTGCAAGAATCACATTTTGCCATTCACAATTTTATTGGTAATATTTTTTGAGTCACAATCTTACATGCTTTATTTTGTGTAATAATTTTATGGGTTCTATTTTAGGAGGTTCACAATTGTATGGGTTATATTTTGCAAAAGTCACAATGAGTTCTAGATTGTGAGAGTGACAATTTTATGGGTTCCATTTTGTGAGAATCATAATTTTAGTGGTTTTATGTTATAATAGTTAAAATGTTATGATGTGTTTTTTCACTATTACACATGATAAATTAATAATATTCACAACTCGCTCGTATAAAGAAAATCGAGAATGAAAACGTAACAGAGATGTATTTTGGATGGCATTTTCATGAATTTATGACTGCATAAATACATGCTCACTAAGTGATTTAATGTAAAATGGGACTGATCAATTCATCTCACACTACAGTTAAGTAGTTCTGTAAGTACCCAGTATGAATTAGCTTAGATAGAAAGGTGATAGAACAATTTAACGATTTTACTTCATTCAGGACATCACAACTCGCTAGCTTATGGATTTGCAATAGAGGTTCTAACTGACAGTAGGTCTGTCTAGCACAATCTTGTCTCTAAAAAGGCCCATAATTATGTAATTTTTTATGCATTCCATGATTTCAGCATAATTTCCGAAGACCATCCGGTGACGCCTTTTTTGCAATAAATTTTAGGAGGCTCACACATTTTTTGTATAATATCTCTCCTTGAATCCACAAGTACAATTCAACTAATTCAACACAGTTTTACATTTACAGCAGACACATGTCATAGCACTTTGAGCAAAAGGGAAAAATGTAAATTAGCTATTTTAAATATTACATTTCAGACATCTTCACAAACTGTGGACTCTGTTCCAGTCTTTGAAGCATCGTACAGTGAATCAGTAATGGACCAGCCTGTTCCCAGCATAGACCAATCAGTTTCAAAAACAAACCAGCCTTTTCCGAAGGTAGAGAAACCTGTTACAAAAATGGACATGATAGTTTCGAAAGTACATGTAGTAACTGAGAGTTCAGCCCCACTGGTGATTGACATGCTGGCAAGAGAGGAGCATGTGGTGCCACAGAGGGTAGAGAAGAGGGTTGAACTCCAACCATTGACACCGGAACAGCTTAACTCGTTGTACTACAATGTTCAACTGGAAAACAATACAGCATACATTGATAGATTTGTACAGGTAAGGCCAGTATACCGTATTTAGCTATGTATAGTGCGCTAACGTGTATAATGCGCACCCACGATTTGGCACGAAAATCGGGGGAAAAACTGAGTTCCGATGTATACTTTTTTTATGCAATGCATTGTACCTAGTAAATATTTCCCGTAAAAATAACCAACACATCATGTCTTTAATCATGTCGTATTTAAAAACATACGATATATATTAAATCAAATAAACTATTATTACAAAGTTTCTTTATCTCTATGATATCGTACGATTGCAGTGTCACTTTATGCGGCAAAGTACGCGAAAAGTACGGGAAATATTACATACGATAAAACCACGTGATGTTATTAAATCGCCTTTTTTTTTTATACATTTACTAATTTCAATTAAATTCTTCAAAGTTTGCCAAAATAAACGCAATATATGCTAATTTTGTGGTCTTATTCATTTCATTTATTTATATAGATTATCGGCAACTGGTTTTAATAGCTAGTTTATAACGTTTGTCGAATGTAGCAAATTATAGAATGACTGTGGGGCCCGTTCGGGTCGAATTTCACGAAATATTGGTCAATTTTGGTCCGAAAAAAAATGTCCTGATGTCTGTACTGGTGTATAATGCGCAGTAGATAAAATGGATGAGGATTTCAGTAAGAAATGTGCGCACTATACATAGCTAAATACGGTAATTAATTGCTGGATTCTCATCCAATATGGAGCCAAAATATAAACCAATTTTTGAAAAACTATATGTTGACACTGAGATTTAAAAATTTAAATAAAATATACCACCACCTGCATGTTGGATAACATTACTTATAAGTTGATGACTTGTACAAAGTGTTCTATGTGTATGTAAATAATTAAGTACATGTAGATGTACTGCTCAGTCAGTGTCCATTCTAGGGATTCATTGCGGGATTCACACTAACTTTCTAAAGATCCTGCATGTTTGTAAATCGAGTAAAGGACAATCGTGCATACATTATTAAACTGCGGAGAAATACATAAATCAAGCTTATCGATGTCCACAGGGTTCCCCAGGGTTTTAGGCACATGTTTTGTCAAATACATGGCTTCAAATATTTATTTGTGAACTATATGGCTCTTAGTTGGCTCCAAGTTTTATTGGCTCCAGTGTTTTTCAATTGGCGACAGAAGTTGTGCAGACAAACATTCAGACAGAGGGAACCCTGATGTTCATACTGCTGATCGGGTTTGATAGCGGTTTGTTCACCCTACAATCTGACATGCTTATATCTTTTGCTGCAAAGAGCTAATGGTGGAATACCTAATACGAATCTTACCACGTGTAGACGAAAATATTATTTGCCTATATTAAAAAATTTAAATATACTTATTTTCAAATTTTTAGTTAATATTTAAACAGAAACTATTATAGAGTTACTATAAATTATTAACAAATGCACAAAATAAAATTATTACTGACAATTTTGACCTATTTTATTTCGTTAACAAATAATGTTATTTCTCTCCGATCTGCTAAATATTCCCACATATGCAGACGAAGTTTTCCCCATCATAGTTGTTAAAATGCCTCCCAAAAAAGAGAAGGATAATGGACTTCTTTTGCCTAACATCAATACTCAGGTTTATACTGCATCTACTACTGACAGTGACACTAGTACCAATCTGAAGGTATCTCAGTCTGTCTGTACAGCCTACTGTACCCGAGTTCAAGTACGAGAAAGAACAAATCCAGGCCGACCAGCCATCTACCTCCATCAATAGTAGTATGAGTACAAACAATAACAAAAAGTCAAAGCCCCGCGTTTTCCATATTTTTTCCATTTCCCTAGTTTTTGGAATGGAGGGGAAATTCCTCCCAACTTTTTCAATCCTAGAATGGATGTGGTGGTGCTCCTGCACTAAACCATCAGAAATTTGTATAATACTATACTGGTTGGCGACCCTTTTCCTTCCAAAATACGATGTTTTTTAATATTAACTTTGAAAGTTTGTCGTTACGTTTACATCAATAAATGGATGAGCTTGGCCGACATGAAATAACACAAAACAGCTAATATAAAGGGAGGTAATAGACTGGTGGGATTTCAGAAAAAAGGCCCTGCATACGGTTCTAGGGGCATTTTGGGGTAAAAGTTGGGAACCAGACTATTTAACATAATTCAGGCATGCCGAATCCCATAAACCCGGTTACCAAGCAAAACGTTGAGTTTTTGACCATCAAATGTTGAACCATTCTTCTACGATATTTCTGTAACCAGGCAAGCTATAATGACAAATCAAGTGTCTATACCTATGTTTTGAAGGGCAGAGAATATGGTTATGACATTTCCGAAGTCATTGGTGGTGAAAAATACTCATGAATAATTATGCAAATTAGTGGCCGCCATTACAGAAAAGTCCGTTTTCACCAATATCTCTGTAACCGGGCAAGCTATAATGACAAATCAAGTGTCTATACCTATGTTTTGAAGGGCAGAGAATATGATTAGGACATTTCTAGAGTCATAAACAATACTCATGAATATGCAAATTAGTGGCCGCCATTACAGAAAAGTCCATTTTTACCAACATATCTGTAACCAGGCAAGTGTCTATACCTATGTTTTGAGTACCAGGTAATCCAAGGGTTTCAGAAAGGGGATTCCCCGAAAGTATTTGCAAGGGGATTCACTGAATGATGTTTCCCATCTGATGGACCACTATGCACTAGACTATAATGGAGAAAGCCTGAAGGGTCTAATTTGGACTCCAAAACATGTGACTTGCCAACACACTTCATCAAGCAACACGATCTAAAGATCTAGTGGAGTTGTTCAACAAAGCAGGCCACTGTTTGAGCTATGAGCAGGTGTTGCAAGTAGATACTTCCCTAGCTGAAAGCACCCTGAAATCTATGGACCAAGCAACAGGGGCCATTATTCCACCAAACATTGTAGCCAACAAGTGTATCTACTTCACCGCAGACAACATTGATATTCTTGATGAAACACTTGATGGCAAAAATACTTTCCATGCAACACAAATGACAACATGGCAACGGGGACAAAAATCAGATACTGAACTTCAGACGTTAGAGCCGTCAACTAGACATATGCTGATTGTGCCAGATATCATGCAGAACCTGTATCCTGCGAACATAAATCCTGCAACAAGTGAGCCGGTATTCGCCACACCTGTTGACAAGAAATGGTTTAGGAAACCTGAAGCAGACCCTGATTGTGTAAAACAAGCAGAGGCAAAGGATATGGCGTTCTTTCTGCGACGTCAAGATTCTGATACAAAAGTTGTGACAAAACCTTCTTGGACAGTATTCAATCAGTCGATCTCATCAGAGGAAACAGAGGAGACAGCAGTAGGATATTTGCCTATCATTCTTGCTCCGGCCCATGAATTAGATGCGCTGAATACAGTTGTGAAAAGGTGCATGGCAATATAGTCCCATTTTGGCCAGGAGTATACTGTTCTTACAGTCGACCAAGCTCTATTCTGCAAACTCATGGAACTGAAGTGGTCTGTTGAAGAATACCGGGATAAATTAATCCCTCGTCTTGGTGGACTTCATACTGCGATGAACTTCCTAAAGACTATCGGAGATCACATGGCCGGGTCTGGTCTAGCTGAAGTGTGGTTGGAGTGTGGACTGCTCGGAGAGGGTGCTGTGCAGCTTGTCTTGTCAGGAAAGGCATACAGCAAGGCTATGAGAGCTCACAAACTTACCTTGCAGGCCCTGTGGCGGCTTTTGTTGCCAACATTTCTCTTGTTTGCTGCAGAATCGAACAAGGAATGCTATGATGAAGTTTCTGCAATGGCAGCTGATGACAACCCCGAGAGAATTCCTGAGCTGATAGTGTGTCTCAGGCAGGAAATGTTTCACAGAGTTCTGAAAGATTTCGTTGCTAGTAGATCGGATGATGTGAACTTCGTCTTTTGGTGGAACTACATGGACATGGTCTCGATACTGTTGCATTTCACCCGAGCACAGCGTGATGGAGTATGGGACCTTCATCTCTACTCCTTCAGTCTGATATTGCCCTACATTATGCGATATGACCACCTGAACTATGCAAGATGGAGTCCGCTGTACTTGGCCGAGATGCACCAACTTCCAGAACCTGTGCTATCGGAGTTTCAAAAGGGAAACTTTGTTGTCAAACGTTCGGCACATAAGTTCAACCAAGTAGACCCAGCCCAAGCCATGGAGTGGATAAATGGTACAGGCAAGAAAGGAGGTGGAATCGTTGGCATCACAAAAACAACATCAGCTCTTACTAGATGAACCCTTTCGTATAATCTGAGGTCTCACATTGCAGCTGAAACGTATGACATGTACGATCACCATCCTGGCAGTGGATACGTTCACAATGAATCCACCAAATCACGGCAAAAGCTAGACAACGATGATGAGATGGCATTAGTCACGGCCTTCCATGGATTCAAGGTGCTTGCATCAGTTTCACCAGGTTCCTTGCACAACCTCGTCACGAAAGACCTAGCAACGGAGGAAATCCAGGACTTGCTACTGTGTGCCAAAGACCTCGGACAGGAGCAAGTGAATACATTTGTTGAGGAGAGAATGATTGTACCTAAGCAAGGTGACATGCTGGATGTCCCGATTCATGTGCCACTACACAAGAGTCATGCCAAAACGTTTGAATCCCTGTATGAAGTGGTCAAGGACAGTAAAGACAGACAAGAAAACTATCATAAAAGCAGATAGAAACGTCCTTCAACGCCTCGTCATTGCCTATGAGGCAGGTCGTCCTGTTGACTTGCAAGCTGTCATGAAGCACAAGCTTTTGCCAGTTCCTATATCACTTGCCGAAATGAATGGTTCACTCCGACTGGAAACAAGTCCGTGCTGGCAGATAAGTTAACAGAAGACATCGTATGTCCTGAAGCTATAGAAGTTCACAACTTGTCATCTTGCCGTATCATTGATGGACAAGCACTGGTGGTTGCTCTGGGAAAGCCTGAAAAAGCAGTTACCTTCGGGGACTTGGCCGACACATATGTAAGAGCAGTACTGAAGGCAGGTTCTAACTATCAACATATAGACGTTGTGTTCGACAGGTACAGAGAAGAGACAATCAATGGTGCTACCAGGACATGACGCACGAAAGCAGCTCGCCCAATCAGATGGCTTGTTGAAAATCTGGTACTGCCAAGAAACGGTGATATATACCCATTGATGCAGTTTTCAGTAACCTGCCAAGAGATTCAGCTACAAATCTTTTGCCATTTCATGCATTAACCGGGTGTGACACCACATCATATATCGCAAATCACACGAAAAGGACCGAATGGGAAGTTTTTAAAGAGCACCATCAGTTGCTCAAGGACTTAGGCATCGCTGAACGCACAGAGGAGACCATTCGATCTTCAGAAACATTTCTTTGCAGAGTATACAATGTGCAAAAAACAGACTCTATTGATACGGCACGGCATATACTATTCTCTAAGACAGGGAAACCTGAAGCGATGCCCCCAACGAGTGATGCTTTCTGCTATCATGTGATGCGAGCACACTATCAAACAATGGTTTGGAGAAATGCTCACTGTGCTGTACCTGAGCTTCCAGCCCCCGTGGACATGGGATGGGAACGTACTGATACAGGACTAAAGCCCAAACTAATGTCATTGAGTCCCATCCCTGAAAGTTGTATGGAAGTGATTTCATGTTCATGCAAGAAACAATGCAAGACACGCCGGTGCAAATGCCGAAAATACAACTTACGATGCACAGAAATGTGTGCATGTGAGCAAGAGACTGATGACCAAACTCGTTGCATGAATACGGCACGGCCTAGCCGAACAAACATTATCTGCCCTTCAAAACAGGTATAGACACTTGGTTTGTCAATATTGCATTTCCGGTTACGGAGATATTGGTCGAAACAGACTTTTCTGTAATGGCGTCCACTAATTTGCATATTCATGAGTATTGTTCACTACCAATGACCACAGAAATGTCTTAATCATGTTCTCTGCCCTTCAAAACATAGGTATAGACACTTGATTTGTCATTATAGCTTGCAGAGATATTGCAGAGGAATGGTCCAACATTTGCCATTTGGCGGCCATTTTGTTTATGCAAATTATGTGGTCAAAAACTCAAAATTTCACTGGGGAACCGGGTTTATCGGATTCGGCATGCCTGAATTATGTTAAAAAGTCTGGTTCCCAACTTTTACCCAAAAATGCCCCTAACGTTCACATTTTTCTCAAATCCCACTATTCTATAA
>CM026398.1:8504274-8666948 GCA_014843695.1 Archivesica marissinica | reverse complement strand
ATCCTAGTCTGTATTGTTCATTGCCATATTCTCCAAATCCTAGTATGTATTGATGAGTGCCCTATTTTCCAAATCCTAGTTTGTATTGATCAGTGCCATATTCTCCAAATCCTACTCTGTATTGATCAGTGCCCTATTCTCCAAATCCTAGTCTGTTTTGATCAGTGCCCTATTCTCCAAATCCTACTCTGTATTGATCAGTGCCCTATTCTCCAAATCCTAGTCTGTATTGATCAGTGCCCTATTCTCCAAATCCTAGTCTGTATTGATCAGTGCCTTATTCTCCAAATCCTAGTCTGTATTGATCAGTGCCCTATTCTCCAAATCCTAGTCTGTATTGATCAGTGCAATATTCTCCAAATCCTAGTCTGTATTGATCAGTGCCCTATTCTCCAAATCCTAGTCTGTATTGATCAGTGCTCTATTCTCCAAATCCTGCTCTGTATTGATCAGTGCCCTATTCTCCAAATCCTAGTCTGTATTGATCAGTGCTCTATTCTCCAAATCCTGCTCTGTATTGATCAGTGCACTATTCTCCAAATCCTACTCTGTATTGATAAGTGCCCTATTCTCCACATCCTAGTCTGTATTGATTAATGCCCTATTCTCCAAATCCTAGTCTGTATTGATCAGTGCCCTATTCGCCAAATCCTATTCTGTATTGATCCGTGTCATATTTTCCAAATCCTACTCTGTATTGATCAGTGCCCTATTCTCCAAATCCTGCTCTGTATTGATTAGTGCCCTATTCTCCATATCCTAGACTGTATTGGTCAGTGCCCTATTCGCCAAATCCTAGTCTGTATTGATCAGTGCCATATTCGCCAAATACTACTCTGTATTGATCAATGCCCTATTCTCCAAATCCTACTCTGTATTGATCCGTGTCATATTTTCCAAATCCTAGTCTGTATTGATCATTGCCATATTCTCCAAATCCTAGTCTGTATTGATCAGTGCCCTATTTTCCAAATCCTAGTCTGTATTGATCTGTGCCATATTCTCCAAATCCTACTCTGTATTGATCAGTACCCTATTCTCCAAATCCTAGTCTGTTTTGATCAGTGTCCTATTCTCCAAATCATAGTCTGTATTGATCATTGCCCTATTCTCTAAATCCTAGTCTGTATTGATCAGTGCCCTTTTCTCCAAATCCTAGTCTGTATTGATCAGTGCCCTATTCTCCAAATCCTAGTCTGTATTTATTAGTGCCCTATTCTCCAAATCCTAGTCTGTATTGATCAGTGCCCTATTCTCCAAATCCTAGTCTGTATTGATCAGTGCCCTATTCTCCAAAGCCTAGTCTGTATTGATCAGTGCCTTATCCTCCAAATCCTAGTCTGTATTGAACAGTGCCCTATTCTCCAAATCCTAGTCTGTATTGATCAGTGCTCTATTCTCCAAATCCTGCTGTGTATTGATCAGTGCACTATTCTCCAAATCCTAGTCTGTATTGATCAGTGCCATATTCGCCAAATCCTAGTCTGTTTTGATCAGTGCCATATTCGCCAAATCCTACTCTGTATTGATCAATGCCCTATTCTCCAAATCCTACTCTGTATTGATCCGTGTCATATTTTCCAAATCCTAGTCTGTATTGATCAGTGCCCTATTCTCCACATCCTAGTCTGTATTGTTCAGTCCCCTATTCTCCAAATCCTAGTATGTATTGATGAGTGCCCTATTCTCCAAATCCTAGTCTGTATTGATCAGTGCCCTATTCTCCAAATCCTACTTTGTATTGATCAGTGCCCTATTCTCCAAATCCTAGTCTGTATTGATCAGTGCCCTATTCTCCAAATCCTACTCTGTATTGATCAGTGCCCTATTCTCCAAATCCTAGTCTGTATTGATCAGTGCCCTATTCTCCAAATCCTAGTCTGTATTGATCAGTGCCTTATTCTCCAAATCCTAGTCTGTATTGATCAGTGCCCTATTCTCCAAATCCTAGTCTGTATTGATCAGTGCAATATTCTCCAAATCCTAGTCTGTATTGATCAGTGCCCTATTCTCCAAATCCTAGTCTGTATTGATCAGTGCTCTATTCTCCAAATCTGCTCTGTATTGATCAGTGCCCTATTCTCCAAATCTAGTCTGTATTGATCAGTGCTCTATTCTCCAAATCCTGCTCTGTATTGATCAGTGCACTATTCTCCAAATCCTACTCTGTATTGATCAGTGCCCTATTCTCCACATCCTAGTCTGTATTGATTAATGCCCTATTCTCCAAATCCTAGTCTGTATTGATCAGTGCCCTATTCGCCAAATCCTATTCTGTATTGATCCGTGTCATATTTTCCAAATCCTACTCTGTATTGATCAGTGCCCTATTCTCCAAATCCTGCTCTGTATTGATTAGTGCCCTATTCTCCATATCCTAGTCTGTATTGGTCAGTGCCCTATTCGCCAAATCCTAGTCTGTATTGATCAGTGCCATATTCGCCAAATACTACTCTGTATTGATCAATGCCCTATTCTCCAAATCCTACTCTGTATTGATCCGTGTCATATTTTCCAAATCCTAGTCTGTATTGATCATTGCCATATTCTCCAAATCCTAGTCTGTATTGATCAGTGCCCTATTTTCCAAATCCTAGTCTGTATTGATCTGTGCCATATTCTCCAAATCCTACTCTGTATTGATCAGTACCCTATTCTCCAAATCCTAGTCTGTTTTGATCAGTGTCCTATTCTCCAAATCATAGACTGTATTGATCATTGCCCTATTCTCCAAATCCTAGTCTGTATTGATCAGTGCCCTTTTCTCCAAATCCTAGTCTGTATTGATCAGTGCCCTATTCTCCAAATCCTAGTCTGTATTGATTAGTGCCCTATTCTCAAAATCCTAGTCTGTATTGATCAGTGCCCTATTCTCCAAATCCTAGTCTGTATTGATCAGTGCCCTATTCTCCAAAGCCTAATCTGTATTGATCAGTGCCTTATCCTCCAAATCCTAGTCTGTATTGATCAGTGCCCTATCCTCCAAATCCTAGTCTGTATTGATCAGTGCCCTATTCTCCAAATCCTACTCTGTATTGATCAGTGCCCTATTCTCCACATCTTAGACTGTATTGATCAGTGCTCTATTCTCCAAATCCTAGTCTGTATTGATCAGTGCCTTATTCTCCAAATCCTAGTCTGTATTGATCAGTGCCCTATTCTCCAAATCCTAGTCTGTATTGATCAGTGCAATATTCTCCAAATCCTAGTCTGTATTGATCAGTGCCCTATTCTCCAAATCCTAGTCTGTATTGATCAGTGCTCTATTCTCCAAATCCTGCTCTGTATTGATCAGTGCCCTATTCTCCAAATCCTAGTCTGTATTGATCAGTGCTCTATTCTCCAAATCCTGCTCTGTATTGATCAGTGCACTATTCTCCAAATCCTACTCTGTATTGATCAGCGCCCTATTCTCCACATCCTAGTCTGTATTGATTAATGCCCTATTCTCCAAATCCTAGTCTGTATTGATCAGTGCCCTATTCGCCAAATCCTATTCTGTATTGATCCGTGTCATATTTTCCAAATCCTACTCTGTATTGATCAGTGCCCTATTCTCCAAATCCTGCTCTGTATTGATTAGTGCCCTATTCTCCATATCCTAGTCTGTATTGGTCAGTGCCCTATTCGCCAAATCCTAGTCTGTATTGATCAGTGCCATATTCGCCAAATACTACTCTGTATTGATCAATGCCCTATTCTCTAAATCCTACTCTGTATTGATCCGTGTCATATTTTCCAAATCCTAGTCTGTATTGATCATTGCCATATTCTCCAAATACTAGTCTGTATTGATCAGTGCCCTATTTTCCAAATCCTAGTCTGTATTGATCTGTGCCATATTCTCCAAATCCTACTCTGTATTGATCAGTACCCTATTCTCCAAATCCTAGTCTGTTTTGATCAGTGTCCTATTCTCCAAATCATAGACTGTATTGATCATTGCCCTATTCTCCAAATCCTAGTCTGTATTGATCAGTGCCCTTTTCTCCAAATCCTAGTCTGTATTGATCAGTGCCCTATTCTCCAAATCCTAGTCTGTATTGATTAGTGCCCTATTCTCAAAATCCTAGTCTGTATTGATCAGTGCCCTATTCTCCAAATCCTAGTCTGTATTGATCAGTGCCCTATTCTCCAAAGCCTAGTCTGTATTGATCAGTGCCTTATCCTCCAAATCCTAGTCTGTATTGATCAGTGCCCTATTCTCCACATCTTAGACTGTATTGATCAGTGCCCTATTCTCCAAATCCTACTCTGTATTGATCAGTGCCATATTCTCCAAATCCTAGTCTGTATTGATCAGTGCCCTATTCTCCAAATCCTAGTCTGTATTGATCAGTGCCATATTCTCCAAATCCTAGTCTGTATTGATCAGTGCCCTATTCTCCACATCTTAGACTGTATTGATCAGTGCTCTATTCTCCAAATCTTAGTCTGTATTGATCATTACCCTATTCTACAAATCCTAGTATTTATTGATCAGTACTCTATTCTCCATATCCTAGTCTGTTTTGATCAGTGCCCTATACTCCAAATCCTAGTCTGTATTGTTCAGTCCCCTATTCTCCAAATCCTAGTCTGTTTTGATGAGTGACCTATTCTCCAAATCCTAGTCTGTATTGATCAGTGCCGTATTCTCTACATCCTAGTCTGCATTGATCAGTGCCCTATTCTCCACACCCTTGACTGTAATGATCAGTGCCCTATTCTCCATATCCTAGTCTGTTTTGATCAGTGCCCTATACTCCAAATCCTAGTCTGTATTGTTCAGTCCCCTATTCTTCAAATCCTAGTCTGTTTTGATGAGTGACCTATTCTCCAAATCCTAGTCTGTATTGATCAGTGCCCTATTCTCTACATCCTAGTCTGCATTGATCAGTGCCCTATTCTCAACACCCTAGACTGTATTGATCAGTGCCCTAATCGCCAAATCCTAGTCTGTATTGATCAGTGCCCTATCCACCAAATCCTAGTCTGTATTGATCAGTGCCCTATTCGCCAAATCCTAGTCTGTATTGATCAGTGCCATATTCTCCAAAGCCTAGTCTGTATTGATTAGTGCCCTATTCGCCAAATCCTAGTCTGTATTGATCAGTGCCTTATCCTCCAAATCCTAGTCTGTATTGATCAGTGCCATATTCTCCAAAGCCTAGTATGTATTGATCAGTGCCTTATCCTCCAAATCCTAGTCTGTATTGATTATTGCCCTATTCTCCAAATCCTACTCTGTATTGATCAGTGCCCTATCTCCAAAGCCTAGTCTGTATTGATCAGTGCCTTAACCTCCAAATCCTAGTCTGTATTGATCAGTGTCCTATTCTCCAAATCCTGCTCTGTATTGATTAGTGCCCTATTCTCAAATTCCTACTCTGTTTTGATCAGTGCCCTATTCTCCAAATCCTACTCTGTATTGGTCAGTGCCCTATTCTCCAAATCCTAGTCTGTATTGATCAATGCCCTATTCTCCAAATCCTAGTCTGTATTGATCAATGCCATATTCTCCAAATCCTAGTCTGTAATGATCAGTGCCCTATTCTCCAAATCCTAGTCTGTATTGAGTAGTGCCCTATTCTCCAAATCCTAGTCTGTATTGATCAGTGCCCTATTCTCCAAATCCTAGTCTGTATTGAGTAGTGCCCTATTCTCCAAATCCTAATCTGTATTGATCAGTGCCCTATTCTCCAAATCCTAGTCTGTATTGATCAGTGCCCTATATTCCAAATCCTAGTCTGTATTGATCAGTGCCCTATTCTCCAAATCCTAGTCTGTATTGATCAGTGCCCTATTTTCCAAATCCTAGTCTGTATTGTTCAGTACCCTATTCTCCATCTCCTAGTCAATATTGAACAGTGCTCTAATCTCCAAATCCTAGTCTGTTTTGATTAGTGCCCTATTCTCCAAATCCTGCTCTGTATTGAACAGTGCCCTATTCTCCAAATCCTAGTCTGTATTGATCAGGGCCCTATTCTCCAAATCCTAGTCTGTATTGATCAGGGCCCTATTCTCCAAATCCTAGTCTGTATTGATCAGTGCCCTATTCTCCAAAGACTAGTCTGTATTGATCAGTGCCTTATCCTCCAAATCCTACTCTGTATTGATCAGTGCCCTATTCTCCAAATCCTAGTCTGTATTGATCAGTGCCCTATTCTCCAAATCATAGTCTGTATTGATCAGTGCCCTATTCTCCAAATCCTAGTCTGTATTGATCATTGCCCTATTCTCCAAATCCTAATCTGTATTGATCAGTGACATATTCTCCAAAGCCTAGTCTGTATTGATCAGTGCCTTATCCTCCAAATCCTACTCTGTATTGATCAGTGCCCCTTTCTCCAAATCCTAGTCTGTATTGATCAGTGCCCTATTCTCCAAATCCTAGTCTGAATTGATCAGTGCCCTATTTTCCAAATCCTAGTCTGTATTGTTCAGTGCCCTATTCTCCATCTCCTAGTCTGTATTGATCAGTGCCCTATGCTCCAACCCTAGTCTGTATAGATCAGTGCTCTATTCTCCAAATCCTAGTCTGTATTGATCAGTGCCCTATTTTCCAAATCCTAGTCTGTATTGATCAGTGCCCTAGTCTCCATCTCCTAGTCAATATTGAACAGTGCTCTAATCTCCAAATCCTAATCTGTTTTGATCAGTGCTCTATTCTCCAAATCCTGCTCTGTATTAAACAGTGCCCTATTCTCCAAATCCTAGTCTGTATTGATTAGTGCCCTATTCTCCAAATCCTAGTCTGTATTGATTAGTGTCCTATTCTCCAAATCCTAGTCTGTATTGATCAGTGCCCTATTCTCCAAACCTAGTCTGTATTGATCAGTGCCTTATCCTCCAAATCCTACTCTGTATTGATCAGTGCCTTATCCTCCAAATCCTAGTCTGTATTGAACAGTGCCCTATTCTCCAAATCCTAGTCTGTATTGATTAGTGCCCTATTCTCCAAATCCTAGTCTGTATTGATCATTGCCTTATTCTCCAAATCATAGTCTCTATTGATCAGTGCCCTATTCTCCAAATCCTAGTCTGTTTTGATCAGTGCCCTATTCTCCAAATCATAGTCTGTATTGATCAATGCCCTATTCTCCAAATCCTAGTCTGTATTGATCAGTGCCCTTTTCTCCAAATCCTAGTCTGTATTGATCAATGCCCTATTCTCCAAATCATAGTCTGTATTGATTAGTGCCCTATTCTCCAAATCCTGCTCTGTATTGATCAGTGCCCTATTCTCCAAATCCTAGTCTGTATTGTTCAGTGCCCTATTCTCCATCTCCTAGTCAATATTGAACAGTGCTCTAATCTCCAAATCCTAGTCTGTTTTGATCAGTGCTCTATTCTCCAAATCTTGCTCTGTATTGAACAGTGCCCTATTCTCCAAATCCTAGTCTGTATTGATTAGTGTCCTATTCTCAAAATCCTAGTCTGTATTGATCAGTGCCCTATTCTCCAAAGCCTAGTCTGTATTGACCAGTGCCTTATCCTCCAAATCCTACTCTGTATTGATCAGTGCCTTATCCTCCAAATCCTAGTCTGTATTGATCAGTGCCCTATTCTCCAAATCCTAGTCTGTATTGATCAGTGCCTTATCCTCCAAATCCTAGTCTGTATTGATCATTGCACTATTCTCCAAATCATAGTCTCTTTTGATCAGTGCCCTATTCTCCAAATCCTACTCTGTATTGATCAGTGCCCTATTCTCCAAAGCCTAATCTGTATTGATCAGTGCCTTATCCTCCAAATCCTAGTCTGTATTGATCATTGCCCTATTCTCCAAATCCTACTCTGTATTGATCAGTGCCCTATTCTCCAAAGCCTAGTCTGTATTGATCAGTGCCTTATCCTCCAAATCCTACTCTGTATTGATCAGTGCCCTATTCTCCAAATCCTAGTCTGTATTGATCAGTGCCCTATTTTCCAAATCCTAGTCTGTATTGTTCAGTGCCCTTTTCTCCATCTCCTAGTCTGTATTGATCAGTGCCCTATGCTCCAACCCTATTCTGTATAGATCAGTGCTCTATTCTCCAAATCCTAGTGTGTATTGATCAGTGCCCTAATCTCCAAATCCTACTCTGTATTGATCAGTTCCCAATCCTCCAACTCCTAGTCTGTATTGATCAGTGCCCTCTTCTCCAAATCCTAGTCGGTATTGATCAGTGCCCTATTTTACAAATCCTAGTCTGTATTGATCAGTGCCATATACTCCAAATTCTAGTCTGTCTTGATCAGTGCCCTATTCTCCAAATCCTAGTCTGTATTGAGTAGTGCACTATTCTCCAAATCCTACTCTGTACTGATCAGTGCCCTATTCTCCAAATCCTAGTCTGTATTGATCAGTGCCCTATTTTCCAAATCCTAGTCTGTATTGATCAGTGTCCTATTCTCCAAATCCTAGTCTGTATTGATCAGTGCCCTATGCTCCAAATCCTAGTCTGTATTTAACAATGCCCTATTCTCCAAATCCTAGTCTGTATTGATAAATGCCATATTCTACAAATCCTAGTCTGTATTGTTCTGTGCCCTATTCTCCAAATCCTACTCTGTATTGATCAGTGCCCTATTCTCCAAAGCCTAGTCTGTATTGATCAGTGCCCTATTCTCCAAATCCTAGTCTGTATTGATCAGTGCCCTATTCTCCAAATCCTAGTCTGTATTGATCAGTTCCATATTCTCCAAATTCAAGGCTGTATTGAGCAGTGCCTTATCCTCCAAATTCTAGTCTGTATTGGTCAGTGCCTTAGCCTCCAAATCCTAGTCTGTATTGATCAGTGCCCTATTCGCCAAATCCTACTCTGTATTGATCAGTGCCATATTCTCCACATCCTAGTCTGTATTGATCCGTGTCATATTTTCCAAATCCTAATCTGTATTGATCAGTGCCCTATTCTCCAAATCCTAGTCTGTTTTGATCAGTGCCCTATTCTCCAAATCATAGTCTGTATTGATCAGTGACCTATTCTCCAACTCCTAGTCTGTATTGATCATTGCCCTATTCTCCCAATCCTAGTCTTTATTGATCAGTACCCTATTCTCCATATCCTAGTCTGTTTTGATCAGTGCCCTATACTCCAAATCCTAGTCTGTATTGTTCAGTCCTCTATTCTCCAAATCCTAGTCTGTATTGTTCAGTCCTCTATTCTCCAAATCCTAGTCTGTTTTGATGAGTGACCTATTCTCCAAATCCTAGTCTGTATTGATCAGTGCCCTATTCTCTACATCCTAGTCTGCATTGATCAGTGCCCTATACTCCAAATCCTACTCTGTATTGGTCAGTGCCCTATTCTCCAACTCCTAGTCTGTATTGATCATTGCCCTATTCTCCAAATCCTACTCTGTATTGATCAGTGCCCTATTCTCCAAAGCCTAGTCTGTATTGATCAGTGCCTTATCCTCCAAATCCTACTCTGTATTGATCAGTGCCCTATTCTCCAAATCCTAGTCTGTATTGATCAGTGCCCTATTTTCCAAATCCTAGTCTGTATTGTTCAGTGCCCTTTTCTCCATCTCCTAGTCTGTATTGATCAGTGCCCTATGCTCCAACCCTATTCTGTATAGATCAGTGCTCTATTCTCCAAATCCTAGTGTGTATTGATCAGTGCCCTAATCTTCAAATCCTACTCTGTATTGATCAGTTCCCAATCCTCCAACTCCTAGTCTGTATTGATCAGTGCCCTCTTCTCCAAATCCTAGTCGGTATTGATCAGTGCCCTATTTTACAAATCCTAGTCTGTATTGATCAGTGCCATATTCTCCAAATTCTAGTCTGTCTTGATCAGTGCCCTATTCTCCAAATCCTAGTCTGTATTGAGTAGTGCACTATTCTCCAATTCCTACTCTGTACTGATCAGTGCCCTATTCTCCAAATCCTACTCTTGTATTGATCAGTGCCCTGTTCTCCAAATCCTAGTCTGTATTGATCAGTGCCCTATTTTCCAAATCCTAGTCTGTATTGATCAGTGTCCTATTCTCCAAATCCTAGTCTGTATTGATCAGTGCCCTATTCTCCAAATCCTAGTCTGTATTTATCAATGCCCTATTCTCCAAATCCTAGTCTGTATTGATAAATGCCATATTCTACAAATCCTAGTCTGTATTGTTCTGTGCCCTATTCTCCAAATCCTACTCCGTATTGATCAGTGCCCTATTCTCCAAAGCCTAGTCTGTATTGATCAGTGCCCTATTCTCCAAATCCTAGTCTGTATTGATCAGTGCCCTATTCTCCAAATCCTAGTCTGTATTGATCAGTTCCCTATTCTCCAAATTCAAGGCTGTATTGTGCAGTGCCTTATCCTCCAAATTCTAGTCTGTATTGGTCAGTGCCTTAGCCTCCAAATCCTAGTCTGTATTGATCAGTGCCCTATTCGCCAAATCCTACTCTGTATTGATCAGTGCCATATTCTCCACATCCTAGTCTGTATTGATCCGTGTCATATTTTCCAAATCCTAGTCTGTATTGATCAGTGCCCTATTCTCCAAATCCTAGTCTGTTTTGATCAGTGCCCTATTCTCCAAATCATAGTCTGTATTGATCAGTGCCCTATTCTCCAAATCTTAGTTTGTATTGATCAGTGCCCTATCCTCCAAATCGTAGTCTGTATTGTTCAGTGCCCTATTCTCCAAATCCTAGTCTGTATTGTTCAGTGCCCTATTCTCCAAATCCTAGTCTGTATTGATCAGTGCCCTATTCTCCAAATCCTAGTCTGTATTGTTCAGTGCCCTATTCTCCAACTCCTAGTCTGTATTGATCATTGCCCTATTCTCCAAATCCTAGTCTTTATTGATCAGTACCCTATTCTCCATATCCTAGTCTGTTTTGGTCAGTGCCTTATACTCCAAATCCTAGTCTGTATTGTTCAGTCCTCTATTCTCCAAATCCTAGTCTGTATTGATCAGTGCCCTATTCTCCAAATCCTAGTCTGTATTGATAATTGCCCTATTCTCCAAATCCTAGTCTTTATTGATCAGTACCCTATTCTCCATATCCTAGTCTGTTTTGATCAGTGCCCTATTCTCCAAATCCTAGTCTGTATTGTTCAGTCCTCTATTCTCCAAATCCTAGTCTGTTTTGATGAGTGACCTATTCTCCAAATCCTAGTCTGTATTGTTCAGTGCCCTAATCTCTACATCCTAGTGATCAGTGCCCTATCCTCCAAATCCTAGAATGTATTGATCAGTGCCCTATTCGCAAAATCCTAGTCTATATTGATCAGTTCCTAATCCTCCAAATCCTACTCTGTATTGATCAGTGCCCTATTCTCCAAATCCTACTCTGTATTGATCAGTGCCATATTCTCCACACCCTAGACTGTATTGATCAGTGCCCTATCCTCCAAATCCTAGTATGTATTGATCAGTGCCCTATTAGCCAAATCCTAGTCTGTATTGATCTGTGCCCTAAACTCCAAATCCTAGTCTGTATTGATCAGTGCCCTATTCGCCAAATCCGAGTCTGTATTGATCAGTGCCCTATTCTCGAAATCCTAGTCAATATTGAATAGTGCTCTAATCTCCAAATCCTTGTCTGTTTTGATCAGTGCCCTATTCACCAAATCCTGCTCTGTATTGAACAGTGCCCTATTCTCCAAATCCTAGTCTGTATTGATCAGTGCCCTATTCTCCAAATCCTAGTCTGTATTGATTAGTGCCCTATTCTCCAAAGCCTAGTCTGTATTGATCAGTGCCCTATTCTCCAAATCCTAGTCTGTATTGATCAGTGCCCTATTCTCCAAATCCTGCTCTGTATTGATCATTGCCCTATTCTCCAAATCATAGTCTGTATTGATCAGTGCCCTATTCTCCAAATCCTAATCTGTATTGATTAGTGCCCTATTCTCAAAATCCTAGTCTGTATTGATCAGTGCCCTATTCTCCAAATCCTGCTCTGTATTGATCAGTGCCCTATTCTCCAAATCATAGTCTGTATTGATCAGTGCCCTATTCCCCAAATCCTGCTCTGTATTGATCATTGCCCTATTCTCCAAATCATAGTCTGTATTGATCAGTGCCCTATTCTCCAAATCATAGTCTGTATTGATCAGTGCCCTATTCCCCAAATCCTGCTCTGTATTGATCAGTGCCCTAATCTACAAATCCTATTCTGTATTGATCAGTGCCTTATCCTCCAAATCCTACTCTGTATTGATCAGTGCCCTATTTTCCAAATCCTAGTCTGTATTGTTCAGTGCCCTATTCTCCATGTCCTAGTCAATATTGAACAGTGCTCTAATCTCCAAATCCTAGTCTGTTTTGATCAGTGCCCTATTCTCCAAATCCTAGTCTGTATTGATCAGTGCCCTATTCTCCAAATCATGCTCTGTATTGATCAGTGCCCTATTCTCCAAATCCTAGTCTGTATTGATCAGTGCCCTATTCTCCAAAGCCTACTCTGTATTGATCAGTGCCCTATTCTCCAAATCCTAGTCTGTATTGATCAGTGCCCTATTCTACATATCCTAGTCTGTATTGATCAGTGCCCTATTCTCCAAATACTAGTCTGTATTGATCAGTGCCTTATCCTCCAAATCCTAGTCTATATTGATCAGAGCCCTATTCTACATATCCTAGTATGTATTGATGAGTGCCCTATTCTCCAAATCCTAGTCTGTATTGATCAGTGCCGTATCCTCCAAATCCTAGTCTGTATTGATCATTGCCCTATTCTCCAAATCATAGTCTGTATTGATCAGTGCCCTATTCTCCAAATCCTAATCTGTATTGATCAGTGCCCTATTCTCCCAAAGCCTAGTCTGTATTGATCAGTGCCCTATTCTCCAAATCCTAGTCTGTATTGATCAGTGCCCTATTCTCCAAATCCTAGTCTGTATTGAGTAGTGCACTATTCTCCAAATCCTACTCTATACTGATCAGTGCCCTATTCTCCAAATCCTGCTCTGTATGGATCAGTGCACTATTCTCCAAATCCTAGTCTGTATTGATCAGTACCCTATTCTCCAAATCCTAGTCTGTATTGATCAATGCCTTATTCTCCAAATCCTAGTCTGTATTGATCAATGCCCTATTCTCCAAATCATAGTCTGTATTGATCAGTGCCCTATTCTCCAAATCCTAGTCTGTATAGATCAGTGCCCTATTCTCCAAATTATACTCTGTATTGATCAGTTCCCAATCCTCCAAATCTTACTCTGTATTGATCAGTGCACTATTCTCCAAATCCTAGTCTGTATTGATCAATGCCCTATTTTCCAAATCCTAGTCTGTATTGATCAGTGCCCTATTTTCCAAATCCTAGTCTGTATTGATCAGTGCCCTATTCTCCAAATCCTAGCCTGTATTGATCAATGCCCTATTCTCCAAATCCTAGTCTGTATTGATCAGTGCCCTATTCTCCAAATCCTAGTCTGTATTGATCAGTGCCCTATTCTCCAAATCCTAGTCTCTATTGTTCAGTGCCCTATTCTCCAACTCCTAGTCTGTTTTGATCAGTGCCCTATACTCCAAATCCTAGTCTGTATTGATCAGTGCTCTATTCTGCAAATCCTAGTCTGTATTGAGCAGGGCTCTAATCTCCAAATCCTAGTCTGTTTTGATCAGTGCCTTATCCTCCAAATCCTAGTCTTTATTGATCATTACCTTATCCTCCAAATCCTACTCTGTATTGATCAGTGCTCTATTCTCCAAATCCTAGTCTGTATTGAATAGTGCCCTATTTTCCAAATCCTAGTCTGTATTGTTCAGTGTCCTATTCTCAATCTCGTAGTCAATATTGAACTGTTCTCTAATCTCCAAATCCTAGTCTGTTTTGATCAGTGCCCTATTCTCCAAATCCTGCTCTGTATTGAACAGTGACCTATTCTCCAAATCCTAGTCTGTATTGATCAGTGCCCTATTCTCCAAATCCTAGTCTGTATTGATTAGTGTCCTATTCTCCAAATCCTAGTCTGTATTGATCAATGCCCTATTCTCCAAATCCTAGTCTGTATTGATCAGTGCCCTATTCTCCAAATCCTACTCTGTATTGATCAGTGCTCTATTCTCCAAATCCTAGTCTGTATTGATCAGTGCCCTAGTCTCCAAATCCTAGTCTGTATTGATCAGTGCCTTATCCTCCAAATCCTAGTCTGTATTGATCATTGCCCTATTCTCCAAATCATAGTCTGTATTGATCAGTGCCCTATTCTCCAAATCCTACTCTGTATTGATCAGTGCCCTATTCTCCAATGCCTAGTCTGTATTGATCAGTGCCTTATCCTCCAAATCCTAGTCTGTCTTGATCATTGCCCTATTCTCCAAATCCTACTCTGTATTGATCAGTGCCCTATTCTCCAAAGCCTAGTCAGTATTGATCAGTGCCTTATCGTCCAAATCCTACTCTGTATTGATCAGTGCCCTAATCTCCAAATCCTAGTCTGTATTGATCAGTGCCCTATTTTCCAAATCCTAGTCCGTATTGTTCAGTGCCCTATTCTCCAAATCCTAGTCTGTATTGTTCAGTGCCTTATCGTCCAAATCCTACTCTGTATTGATCAGTGCCCTAATCTCCATAGCCTAATCTGTATTGATCAGTGCCTTATCGTCCAAATCCTACTCTGTATTGATCAGTGCCCTATTCTCCAAATCCTAGTCTGTATTGAGTAGTGAACTATTCTCCAAATCCTACTCTATACTGATCAGTGCCCTATTCTCCAAATCCTACTCTGTATTGATCAGTGCCCTATTCTCCAAATCCTACTCTGTATTGATCAGTGCCCTATTCTCCAAATCCTAGTCTGTATTGATCAGGGCCCTATTCTCCAAATCCTACTCTGTATTGATGAGTGTCCTATTCTCCAAATCCTAGTCTGTATTGATCAATGCCCTATTCTCCAAATCCTAGTCTGTATTGAACAATGCCCTATTCTCCAAATCCTACTCTGTATTGATCATTGCCCTATTCTCCAAATCCTAGTCTGTATTAATCTTTGCCCTATTCTCCAAATCCTAGTCTGTATTAATCTTTGCCCTATTCTCCAAATGCTAGTCTGTATTGATCATTGCCCTATCCTCCAAATCCTACTCTGTATTGATTAGTGTCCTATTCTCAAAATCCTAGTCTGTATTGATCAGTGCCATATTCTCCAAATCATGCTCTGTATTGATCAGTGCCTTATCCTCCAAATCCTAGTCTGTATTGATCAGTGCCTTATCCTACAAATCCTAGTCTGTATTGATCAGTGCCCTATTCTCCAAATCCTGCTCTGTATTGATCAGTGCCCTATTCTCCAAATCCTAGTCTGTATTGATCAGTGCCTTATCCTACAAATCCTAGTCTGTATTGATCATTGCCTTATCCTCCAAATCCTACTCTGTATTGATCAGTGCCCTATTCTCCAAATCCTAGTCTGTATTGATCAGTGCCCTATTTCCCAAATCCTAGTCTGTTTTGTTCAGTTCCCTATTCTCCATCTCCTAGTCAATATTGAACAGTGCTCTAATCTCCAAATCCTAGTCTGTTTTGATCAGTGCCCTATTCTCCAAATCCTGCTCTGTATTGAACAGTGCCCTATTCTCCAAATCCTAGTGTGTATTGATCAGTGCTTTATCCTCCAAATCCTAGTCTGTATTGATCAGTGCCCTATTCTCCAAATCCTAGTCTGTATTGATTAGTGTCCTATTCTCAATATCCTAGTCTGTATTGATCAGTGCCCTATTCTCCAAAGCCTAGTATGTATTGATCAATGCCTTATCCTCCAAATCCTAGTCTCTATTGATCAGTGCCCTATTCTCCAAATCATAGTCTGTATTGATCAGTGCCCTATTCTCCAAATCATAGTCTGTATTGATCAGTGCCCTATTCTCCAAATCCTACTCTGTATTGATCAGTGCCCTATTCTCTAAATCCTACTCTGTATTGTTCAGTGCCCTATTCTCCAAAGCCTAGTCTGTATTGATCAGTGCCTAGTCTGTATTGATCAGTGCCTAGTCTGTATTGATCAGTGCATTATCCTCCAAATCCTAGTCTCTATTGATCAGTGCCCTATTCTCCAAATCATAGTCTGTATTGATCATTGCCATATTCTCCAAATCATTGTCTGTATTGATCAGTGCCCTATTCTCCAAATCCTACTCTGTATTGATCAGTGCCCTATTCTCCAAATCCTACTCTGTATTGTTCAGTGCCCTATTCTCCAAAGCCTAGTCTGTATTGATCAGTGCCTAGTCTGTATTGATCAATGCCTAGTCTGTATTGATCAGTGCCTTATCCTCCAAATCCTAGTCTCTATTGATCAGTGCCCTATTCTCCAAATCATAGTCTGTATTGATCATTGCCATATTCTCCAAATCATAGTCTGTATTGATCAGTGCCCTATTCTCCAAAGCCTAGTCTGTATTGATCAGTGCCTTATCCTCCAAATCCGAGTCTGTATTGATCAGTGCCCTCTTCTCCAAATCCTAGTCTGTATTGATCAGTGCCCTATTTTCCAAATCTTAGTCTGTATTGATCAGTGCCCTATTCTCCAAATCCTAGTCTTTATTGATCAATGCCCTATTCTCCAAATCCTAGTCTGTATTGATCAGTGCCCTATTCTCCAAATCCTAGTCTGTATTGATCAGTGCCCTATTCTCCAAATCCTAGTCTGTATTGATCAGTGCCCTATTCTCCAAATCCTAGTCTGTATTGATCAGTGCCCTATTCTCCAAATCCTAGTCTGTATTGATCAGTGCTCTATTCTCCAAATCCTAGTCTGTATTGATCAGTGCCCTATTCTCCAAATCCTACTCTGTATTGATCAATGCCCTATTCTCCAAATCCTACTCTGTATTGATCAGTGTCCTATTTTCCAAATCCTAGTCTGTATTGATCAGTGCCCTATTCTCCAAATCCTAGTCTGTATTGATCAATGCCCTATTCTCCAAATCCTAGTCTGTATTGATCAGTGCCCTATTCTCCAAATCCTAGTCTGTATTGATCAGTGCCCTATTCTCCAAATCCTAGTCTGTATTGATCAGTGCCCTATTCTACAAATCCTAGTCTGTATTGATCAGTGCCATATTCTCCAAATCCTAGTCTGTATTGATCAGTGCCCTATTCTCCAAATCCTAGTCTGTATTGATCAGTGCCCTATTCTCCAAATCCTAGTCTGTATTGATCAGTGCCCTATTCTCCAAATCCTAGTCTGTATTGATCAGTGCCCTATTCTCCAAATCCTAGTCTGTATTGATCAGTGCCCTATTCTCCAAATCCTAGTCTGTATTGATCAGTGCCCTATTTTTTGTTGTTTGTTTGTTTTTTTGTTTGATCAGTGCCCTATTTTCCAAATCCTAGTCTGTATTGATCTGTGCCATATTCTCCAAATCCTACTCTGTATTGATCAGTACCCTATTCTCCAAATCCTAGTCTGTTTTGATCAGTGTCCTATTCTCCAAATCATAGACTGTATTGATCATTGCCCTATTCTCCAAATCCTAGTCTGTATTGATCAGTGCCCTTTTCTCCAAATCCTAGTCTGTATTGATCAGTGCCCTATTCTCCAAATCCTAGTCTGTATTGATTAGTGCCCTATTCTCAAAATCCTAGTCTGTATTGATCAGTGCCCTATTCTCCAAATCCTAGTCTGTATTGATCAGTGCCCTATTCTCCAAAGCCTAATCTGTATTGATCAGTGCCTTATCCTCCAAATCCTAGTCTGTATTGATCAGTGCCCTATCCTCCAAATCCTAGTCTGTATTGATCAGTGCCCTATTCTCCAAATCCTACTCTGTATTGATCAGTGCCCTATTCTCCACATCTTAGACTGTATTGATCAGTGCTCTATTCTCCAAATCCTAGTCTGTATTGATCAGTGCCTTATTCTCCAAATCCTAGTCTGTATTGATCAGTGCCCTATTCTCCAAATCCTAGTCTGTATTGATCAGTGCAATATTCTCCAAATCCTAGTCTGTATTGATCAGTGCCCTATTCTCCAAATCCTAGTCTGTATTGATCAGTGCTCTATTCTCCAAATCCTGCTCTGTATTGATCAGTGCCCTATTCTCCAAATCCTAGTCTGTATTGATCAGTGCCTATTCTCCAAATCCTAGTCTGTATTGATCAGTGCCCTATTCTCCAAATCCTACTCTGTATTGATCAGTGCCCTATTCTCCAAATCCTAGTCTGTATTGATCAGTGCCCTATTCTCCAAATCCTAGTCTGTATTGATCAGTGCCCTATTCTCCAAATCCTAGTCTGTATTGATCAGTGCCATATTCTCCAATCCTAGTCTGTATTGATCAGTGCCCTATTCTCCAAATCCTAGTCTGTATTGATCAGTGCCCTATTCTCCAAATCCTAGTCTGTATTGATCAGTGCCCTATTCTCCAAATCCTAGTCTGTATTGATCAGTGCCATATTCTCCAAATCTACTCTGTATTGATCAGTGCCCTATTCTCCAATCCTACTCTGTATTGATCAGTGTCATATTCTCCAAATCCTAGTCTGTATGATCAGTGCCTTTCTCCAATCCTAGTCTGTATTGATCAGTGCCCTATTTTCCAAATCCTAGTCTGTATTGATCTGTGCCATATTCTCCAAATCCTAGTCTGTATTGATCAGTGCCCTATTCTCCAAATCCTAGTCTGTATTGATCAGTGTCCTATTCTCCAAATCCTAGTCTGTATTGATCATTGCCCTATTCTCCAAATCCTAGTCTGTATTGATCAGTGCCCTTTTCTCCAAATCCTAGTCTGTATTGATCAGTGCCCTATTCTCCAAATCCTAGTCTGTATTGATTAGTGCCCTATTCTCAAAATCCTAGTCTGTATTGATCAGTGCCCTATTCTCCAAATCCTAGTCTGTATTGATCAGTGCCCTATTCTCCAAAGCCTAGTCTGTATTGATCAGTGCCTTATCCTCCAAATCCTAGTCTGTATTGATCAGTGCCCTATTCTCCACATCTTAGACTGTATTGATCAGTGCCCTATTCTCCAAATCCTACTCTGTATTGATCAGTGCCATATTCTCCAAATCCTAGTCTGTATTGATCAGTGCCCTATTCTCCAAATCCTAGTCTGTATTGATCAGTGCCATATTCTCCAAATCCTAGTCTGTATTGATCAGTGCCCTATTCTCCACATCTTAGACTGTATTGATCAGTGCTCTATTCTCCAAATCTTAGTCTGTATTGATCATTACCCTATTCTACAAATCCTAGTATTTATTGATCAGTACTCTATTCTCCATATCCTAGTCTGTTTTGATCAGTGCCCTATACTCCAAATCCTAGTCTGTATTGTTCAGTCCCCTATTCTCCAAATCCTAGTCTGTTTTGATGAGTGACCTATTCTCCAAATCCTAGTCTGTATTGATCAGTGCCGTATTCTCTACATCCTAGTCTGCATTGATCAGTGCCCTATTCTCCACACCCTTGACTGTAATGATCAGTGCCCTATTCTCCATATCCTAGTCTGTTTTGATCAGTGCCCTATACTCCAAATCCTAGTCTGTATTGTTCAGTCCCCTATTCTTCAAATCCTAGTCTGTTTTGATGAGTGACCTATTCTCCAAATCCTAGTCTGTATTGATCAGTGCCCTATTCTCTACATCCTAGTCTGCATTGATCAGTGCCCTATTCTCAACACCCTAGACTGTATTGATCAGTGCCCTAATCGCCAAATCCTAGTCTGTATTGATCAGTGCCCTATCCACCAAATCCTAGTCTGTATTGATCAGTGCCCTATTCGCCAAATCCTAGTCTGTATTGATCAGTGCCATATTCTCCAAAGCCTAGTCTGTATTGATTAGTGCCCTATTCGCCAAATCCTAGTCTGTATTGATCAGTGCCTTATCCTCCAAATCCTAGTCTGTATTGATCAGTGCCATATTCTCCAAAGCCTAGTATGTATTGATCAGTGCCTTATCCTCCAAATCCTAGTCTGTATTGATTATTGCCCTATTCTCCAAATCCTACTCTGTATTGATCAGTGCCCTATCTCCAAAGCCTAGTCTGTATTGATCAGTGCCTTAACCTCCAAATCCTAGTCTGTATTGATCAGTGTCCTATTCTCCAAATCCTGCTCTGTATTGATTAGTGCCCTATTCTCAAATTCCTACTCTGTTTTGATCAGTGCCCTATTCTCCAAATCCTACTCTGTATTGGTCAGTGCCCTATTCTCCAAATCCTAGTCTGTATTGATCAATGCCCTATTCTCCAAATCCTAGTCTGTATTGATCAATGCCATATTCTCCAAATCCTAGTCTGTAATGATCAGTGCCCTATTCTCCAAATCCTAGTCTGTATTGAGTAGTGCCCTATTCTCCAAATCCTAGTCTGTATTGATCAGTGCCCTATTCTCCAAATCCTAGTCTGTATTGAGTAGTGCCCTATTCTCCAAATCCTATTGATCAGTGCCCTATTTTCCAAATCCTAGTCTGTATTGATCAGTGCCCTAGTCTCCATCTCCTAGTCAATATTGAACAGTGCTCTAATCTCCAAATCCTAATCTGTTTTGATCAGTGCTCTATTCTCCAAATCCTGCTCTGTATTAAACAGTGCCCTATTCTCCAAATCCTAGTCTGTATTGATTAGTGCCCTATTCTCCAAATCCTAGTCTGTATTGATTAGTGTCCTATTCTCCAAATCCTAGTCTGTATTGATCAGTGCCCTATTCTCCAAACCTAGTCTGTATTGATCAGTGCCTTATCCTCCAAATCCTACTCTGTATTGATCAGTGCCTTATCCTCCAAATCCTAGTCTGTATTGAACAGTGCCCTATTCTCCAAATCCTAGTCTGTATTGATTAGTGCCCTATTCTCCAAATCCTAGTCTGTATTGATCATTGCCTTATTCTCCAAATCATAGTCTCTATTGATCAGTGCCCTATTCTCCAAATCCTAGTCTGTTTTGATCAGTGCCCTATTCTCCAAATCATAGTCTGTATTGATCAATGCCCTATTCTCCAAATCCTAGTCTGTATTGATCAGTGCCCTTTTCTCCAAATCCTAGTCTGTATTGATCAATGCCCTATTCTCCAAATCATAGTCTGTATTGATTAGTGCCCTATTCTCCAAATCCTGCTCTGTATTGATCAGTGCCCTATTCTCCAAATCCTAGTCTGTATTGTTCAGTGCCCTATTCTCCATCTCCTAGTCAATATTGAACAGTGCTCTAATCTCCAAATCCTAGTCTGTTTTGATCAGTGCTCTATTCTCCAAATCTTGCTCTGTATTGAACAGTGCCCTATTCTCCAAATCCTAGTCTGTATTGATTAGTGTCCTATTCTCAAAATCCTAGTCTGTATTGATCAGTGCCCTATTCTCCAAAGCCTAGTCTGTATTGACCAGTGCCTTATCCTCCAAATCCTACTCTGTATTGATCAGTGCCTTATCCTCCAAATCCTAGTCTGTATTGATCAGTGCCCTATTCTCCAAATCCTAGTCTGTATTGATCAGTGCCTTATCCTCCAAATCCTAGTCTGTATTGATCATTGCACTATTCTCCAAATCATAGTCTCTTTTGATCAGTGCCCTATTCTCCAAATCCTACTCTGTATTGATCAGTGCCCTATTCTCCAAAGCCTAATCTGTATTGATCAGTGCCTTATCCTCCAAATCCTAGTCTGTATTGATCATTGCCCTATTCTCCAAATCCTACTCTGTATTGATCAGTGCCCTATTCTCCAAAGCCTAGTCTGTATTGATCAGTGCCTTATCCTCCAAATCCTACTCTGTATTGATCAGTGCCCTATTCTCCAAATCCTAGTCTGTATTGATCAGTGCCCTATTTTCCAAATCCTAGTCTGTATTGTTCAGTGCCCTTTTCTCCATCTCCTAGTCTGTATTGATCAGTGCTCTATTCTCCAAACCTGTTCTGTATTGATCAGTGCTCTATTCTCCAAATCCTAGTGTGTATTGATCAGTGCTCTATTCTCCAAATCCTGCTCTGTATTGATCAGTTCACTATTCTCCAAATCCTATTCTGTATTGATCAGTGCCCTATTCTCCAAATCCTAGTCTTTATTGATTAGTGCCCTATTTTACAAATCCTAGTCTGTATTGATCAGTGCCATATACTCCAAATTCTAGTCTGTCTTGATCAGTGCCCTATTCTCCAAATCCTAGTCTGTATTGAGTAGTGCACTATTCTCCAAATCCTACTCTGTACTGATCAGTGCCCTATTCTCCAAATCCTAGTCTGTATTGATCAGTGCCCTATTTTCCAAATCCTAGTCTGTATTGATCAGTGTCCTATTCTCCAAATCCTAGTCTGTATTGATCAGTGCCCTATGCTCCAAATCCTAGTCTGTATTTAACAATGCCCTATTCTCCAAATCCTAGTCTGTATTGATAAATGCCATATTCTACAAATCCTAGTCTGTATTGTTCTGTGCCCTATTCTCCAAATCCTACTCTGTATTGATCAGTGCCCTATTCTCCAAAGCCTAGTCTGTATTGATCAGTGCCCTATTCTCCAAATCCTAGTCTGTATTGATCAGTGCCCTATTCTCCAAATCCTAGTCTGTATTGATCAGTTCCATATTCTCCAAATTCAAGGCTGTATTGAGCAGTGCCTTATCCTCCAAATTCTAGTCTGTATTGGTCAGTGCCTTAGCCTCCAAATCCTAGTCTGTATTGATCAGTGCCCTATTCGCCAAATCCTACTCTGTATTGATCAGTGCCATATTCTCCACATCCTAGTCTGTATTGATCCGTGTCATATTTTCCAAATCCTAATCTGTATTGATCAGTGCCCTATTCTCCAAATCCTAGTCTGTTTTGATCAGTGCCCTATTCTCCAAATCATAGTCTGTATTGATCAGTGACCTATTCTCCAACTCCTAGTCTGTATTGATCATTGCCCTATTCTCCCAATCCTAGTCTTTATTGATCAGTACCCTATTCTCCATATCCTAGTCTGTTTTGATCAGTGCCCTATACTCCAAATCCTAGTCTGTATTGTTCAGTCCTCTATTCTCCAAATCCTAGTCTGTATTGTTCAGTCCTCTATTCTCCAAATCCTAGTCTGTTTTGATGAGTGACCTATTCTCCAAATCCTAGTCTGTATTGATCAGTGCCCTATTCTCTACATCCTAGTCTGCATTGATCAGTGCCCTATACTCCAAATCCTACTCTGTATTGGTCAGTGCCCTATTCTCCAACTCCTAGTCTGTATTGATCATTGCCCTATTCTCCAAATCCTACTCTGTATTGATCAGTGCCCTATTCTCCAAAGCCTAGTCTGTATTGATCAGTGCCTTATCCTCCAAATCCTACTCTGTATTGATCAGTGCCCTATTCTCCAAATCCTAGTCTGTATTGATCAGTGCCCTATTTTCCAAATCCTAGTCTGTATTGTTCAGTGCCCTTTTCTCCATCTCCTAGTCTGTATTGATCAGTGCCCTATGCTCCAACCCTATTCTGTATAGATCAGTGCTCTATTCTCCAAATCCTAGTGTGTATTGATCAGTGCCCTAATCTTCAAATCCTACTCTGTATTGATCAGTTCCCAATCCTCCAACTCCTAGTCTGTATTGATCAGTGCCCTCTTCTCCAAATCCTAGTCGGTATTGATCAGTGCCCTATTTTACAAATCCTAGTCTGTATTGATCAGTGCCATATTCTCCAAATTCTAGTCTGTATTGATCAGTGCCCTATTCTCCAAATCCTAGTCTGTATTGAGTAGTGCACTATTCTCCAATTCCTAGTCTGTATTGATCAGTGCCCTATTCTCCAAATCCTAGTCTGTATTGATCAGTGCCCTGTTCTCCAAATCCTAGTCTGTATTGATCAGTGCCCTATTCTCCAAATCCTAGTCTGTATTGATCAGTGCCCTATTCTCCAAATCCTAGTCTGTATTGATCAGTGCCCTATTCTCCAAATCCTAGTCTGTATTGATCAGTGCCCTATTCTCCAAATCCTAGTCTGTATTGATCAGTGCCCTATTCTCCAAATCCTAGTCTGTATTGATCAGTGCCCTATTCTCCAAATCCTACTCTGTATTGATCAGTGCCCTATTCTCCAAATCCTAGTCTGTATTGATCAGTGCCCTATTCTCCAAATCCTAGTCTGTATTGATCAGTGCCCTATTCTCCAAATCCTAGTCTGTATTGATCAGTGCCCTATTCTCCAAATTCAAGGCTGTATTGTGCAGTGCCTTATCCTCCAAATTCTAGTCTGTATTGGTCAGTGCCTTAGCCTCCAAATCCTAGTCTGTATTGATCAGTGCCCTATTCGCCAAATCCTACTCTGTATTGATCAGTGCCATATTCTCCACATCCTAGTCTGTATTGATCCGTGTCATATTTTCCAAATCCTAGTCTGTATTGATCAGTGCCCTATTCTCCAAATCCTAGTCTGTTTTGATCAGTGCCCTATTCTCCAAATCATAGTCTGTATTGATCAGTGCCCTATTCTCCAAATCTTAGTTTGTATTGATCAGTGCCCTATCTTCCAAATCGTAGTCTGTATTGTTCAGTGCCCTATTCTCCAAATCCTAGTCTGTATTGTTCAGTGCCCTATTCTCCAAATCCTAGTCTGTATTGATCAGTGCCCTATTCTACAAATCCTAGTCTGTATTGTTCAGTGCCCTATTCTCCAAATCCTAGTCTGTATTGATCATTGCCCTATTCTCCAAATCCTAGTCTTTATTGATCAGTACCCTATTCTCCATATCCTAGTCTGTTTTGGTCAGTGCCTTATACTCCAAATCCTAGTCTGTATTGTTCAGTGCTCTATTCTCCAACCTAGTCTGTATTGATCAGTGCCCTATTCTCCAAATCCTAGTCTGTATTGATCAGTGCCCTATTCTCCAAATCCTACTCTGTATTGATCAGTGCCCTATTCTCCAAATCCTAGTCTGTATTGATCAGTGCCCTATTCTCCAAATCCTAGTCTGTATTGATCAGTGCCCTATTCTCCAAATCCTAGTCTGTATTGATCAGTGCCCTATTCTCCAAATCCTAGTCTGTATTGATCAGTGCCCTATTCTCCAAATCCTAGTCTGTATTGATCAGTGCCCTATTCTCCAAATCCTAGTCTGTATTGATCAGTGCCCTATTCTCCAAATCCTAGTCTGTATTGATCAGTGCCTTATCCTCCAAATCCTAGTCTGTATTGATCATTGCCTTATCCTCCAAATCCTACTCTGTATTGATCAGTGCCCTATTCTCCAAATCCTAGTCTGTATTGATCAGTGCCCTATTCTCCAAAGCCTAGTCTGTATTGATCAGTGCCTTATCCTCCAAATCCTAGTCTGTATTGATTAGTGCCCTATTCTCCAAATCCTAGTCTGTATTGATCAGTGCCCTATTCTCCAAATCCTACTCTGTATTGATCAGTGCCCTATTCTCCAAATCCTACTCTGTATTGATCAGTGCCCTATTCTCCAAATCCTAGTCTGTATTGATCAGTGCCCTATTCTCCAAATCCTAGTCTGTATTGATCAGTGCCCTATTCTCCAAATCCTACTCTGTATTGATCAGTGCCCTATTCTCCAAATCCTAGTCTGTATTGATCAGTGCCCTATTCTCCAAATCCTAGTCTGTATTGATCAGTGCCCTATTCTCCAAATCCTAGTCTGTATTGATCAGTGCCCTATTCTCCAAATCCTAGTCTGTATTGATCAGTGCCCTATTCTCCAAATCCTACTCTGTATTGATCAGTGTCCTATTCTCCAAAGCCTAGTCTGTATTGATCAGTGCCCTATTCTCCAAATCCTAGTCTGTATTGATCATTGCCCTATTCTCCAAATCCTAGTCTGTATTGATCAGTGCCCTATTCTCCATCTCCTAGTCTGTATTTATCAGTGCCCTATGCTCCAACCCTAGTCTGTATAGAGCAGTGCTCTAATCTCCAAATCCTAGTCTGTATTGATCAGTGCCCTATTCTCCAAATCCTAGTCTGTATTGATCAGTGCCCTATTCTACAAATCCTAGTCTGTATTGTTCAGTGCCCTATTCTCCAAATCCTACTCTGTATTTATCAATGCCATATTCTACAAATCCTACTTTGTATTGATCAATGCCATATTCTACAAATCCTACTCTGTATTGATCAGTGCCCTATTCTCCAAAGCCTAGTCTGTATTGATCAGTGCCATATTCTCCAAATCATGCTCTGTATTGATCAGTGCCCTATTCTCCAAAGCCTAGTCTGTATTGATTAGTGTCCTATTCTCAGAATCCTAGTCTGTATTGATCAGTGCCCTATTCTCCAAATCCTGCTCTGTATTGATCTGTGCCCTATTCTCCAAATCCTAGTCTGTATTGATCAGTGCCTTATCCTACAAATCCTAGTCTGTATTGATCATTGCCTTATCCTCCAAATCCTACTCTGTATTGATCAGTGCCCTATTCTCCAAATCCTAGTCTGTATTGATCAGTGCCCTATTTCCAAAATCCTAGTCTGTTTTGTTCAGTTCCCTATTCTCCATCTCCTATTCAATATTGAACAGTGCTCTAATCTCCAAATCCTAGTCTGTTTTGATCAGTTCCCTATTCTCCAAATCCTGCTCTGTATTGAACAGTGCCCTATTCTCCAAATCCTAGTGTGTATTGATCAGTGCCCTATTCTCCAAAGCCTAGTCTGTATTGATCAGTGCCTTATCCTCCAAATCCTAGTCTGTATTGATCAGTGCCCTATTCTCCAAATCCTAGTCTGTATTGATTAGTGTCCTATTCTCAATATCCTAGTCTGCATTGATCAGTGCCCTATTCTCCAAAGCCTAGTATGTATTGATCAGTGCCTTATCCTCCAAATCCTAGTCTATATTGATCAGTGCCCTATTCTCCAAATCATAGTCTGTATTGATCAGTGCCCTATTCTACAAATGATAGTCTGTATTGATCAGTGCCCTATTCTCCAAATCCTACTCTGTATTGATCAGTGCCCTATTCTCCAAATCCTACTCTGTATTGATCAGTGCCCTATTCTCCAAAGCCTAGTCTGTATTGATCAGTGCCTTATCCTCTAAATCCTAGTCTCTATTGATCAGTGCCCTATTCTCCAAATCATAGTCTGTATTGATCATTGCCCTATTCTCCAAATCATAGTCTGTATTGATCAGTGCCCTATTCTCCAAATCCTACTCTGTATTGATCAGTGCCCTATTCTCCAAAGCCTAGTCTGTATTGATCAGTGCCTTATCCTCCAAATCCTAGTCTGTACTGATCAGTGCGCTCTTCTCCAAATCCTAGTCTGTATTGATCAGTGCCCTATTTTCCAAATCCTAGTCTGTATTGATCAGTGCCCTATTCTCCAAATCCTAGTCTGTATTGATCAGTGCCCTATTCTCCAAATCCTAGTCTGTATTGATCAGTGCCATATTCTACAAGTCGTAGTCTGTATTGTTCAGTGCCCTATTCTCCAAATCCTACTCTGTATTGATCAGTGTCCTATTCTCCAAAGCCTAGTCTGTATTGATCAGTGCCCTATTCTCCAAATCCTAGTCTGTATTGAGCAGTGCCCTATTCTCCATCTCCTAGTCTGTATTGATCAGTGCCCTATGCTCCAACCCTAGTCTGTATAGATCAGTGCTCTAATCTCCAAATCCTAGTCTGTATTAATCAGTGCCCTATTCTCCAAATTCTACTCTGTATTGATCAGTGCCCTATTCTCCAAATTCTACTCTGTATTGATCAGTGCCCTATTTTCCAAATCCTAGTCTGTATTGATCAGTGCCCTATTCTCCAAATCCTAGTCTGTATTGATCAGTGCCCTATTCTCCAAATCCTAATCTGTATTGAGCAGTGCTTTATCCTCCAAATCCTAGTCTGTATTGATCAGTGCCCTATTCTCCACATCCTAGACTGTATTGTTCAGTGCCCTATTCTCCAAATCCTACTCTGTATTTATCAATGCCATATTCTACAAATCCTACTCTGTATTGATCAATGCCATATTCTACAAATCCTAGTCTGTATTGTTCGGTGCCCTATTCTCCAAATCCTACTCTGTATTGACCAGTGTCCTATTCTCCAAAGCCTAGTCTGTTTTGATCAGTGCCCTATTCTCCAAATCCTAGTCTGTATTGATCAGTGCCCTATTCTCCAAATCCTAGTCTGTATTGATCAGTGCCCTATTCTCCAAATCCTAGTCTGTATTGATCAGTGCCCTATTCTCCAAATCCTAGTCTGTATTGATCAGTGCCATATTCTCCAAATCATAGTCTGTATTGATCAGTGCCCTATTCGCCAAATTCTAGTCTGTATTGTTCAGTGCCCTATTCGCCAAATCCTAGTCTGTATTGATCAGTGCCCTATTCTCCAAATCCTAGTCTGTATTGATCAGTGCCCTATTCGCCAAATCCTAGTCTGTATTGATCAGTGCCCTAATCTCCAAATCCTAGTCTTTATTGATCAGTGCCCTATTCTCCACATCCTAGACTGTATTGTTCAGTGCCCTATTCTCCAAATCCTAGTCTTTATTGATCAGTACCCTATTCTCCATATCCTAGTCTGTTTTGATCAGTGCCCTATACTCCGAATCCTAGTCTGTACTGTTCAGTCCCCTATTCTCCAAATCCTAGTCTGTTTTGATGAGTGACCTATTCTCCAAATCTTAGTCTGTATTGATCAGTGCCCTATTCTCTACATCCTAGTCTGCATTGATCAGTGCCCTATCCTCCAAATCCTAGACTGTATTGGTCTGTGCCCTAGTCGCCAAATCCTAGTCTGTATTGATCAGTGCCCTCTTCTCCAAATCCTAGTCTGTATTGAGCAGTGCCTTATCCTCCAAATTCTAGTCTGTATTGGTCAGTGCCTTAGCATCCAAATCCTAGACTGTATTGATCTGTGCCCTATTCGCCAAATCCTAGTCTGTATTAATCAGTGCCCTCTTCTCCAAATCCTGCTCTGTATTGATCAGTGCCCTATTCTCCAAATCATGCTCTGTATTGATCAGTGCCCTATTCTCCAAATCATAGTCTGTATTGATCAGTGCCCTATTTTCCAAATCCTAGTCTGTATTGATCAGTGCCCTATTTTCCAAATCCTAGTCTGTATTGATCAGTGCCCTATTCTCCAAATCCTAGTCTGTATTGATCAATGCCCTATTCTCCAAATCCTAGTCTGTATTGATCAATGCCATATTCTACAAGTCGTAGTCTGTATTGTTCAGTGCCCTATTCTCCAAATCCTACTCTGTATTGATCAGTGTCCTATTCTCCAAATCCTAGTCTGTAATGATCAGTGCCCTATTCTCCAAATCCTAGTCTGTATTGATTAGTGCTCTATTCTCCAAAGCCTAGTCTGTATTGATCAGTGCCTTATCCTCCAAATCTTAGTCTGTATTGATCAGTGCCCTATTCGCCAAATTCTAGTCTGTATTGTTCAGTGCCCTATTCGCCAAATCCTAGTCTGTATTGATCAGTGCCCTATTCTCCAAATCCTAGTCTGTATTGATCAGTGCCTTATTCGCCAAATCCTAGTCTGTATTGATCAGTGCCCTAATCTCCAAATCCTAGTCTTTATTGATCAGTGCCCTATTCTCCATATCCTAGACTGTATTGTTCACTGCCCTATTCTCCAAATCCTAGTCTTTATTGATCAGTACCCTATTCTCCATATCCTAGTCTGTTTTGATCAGTGCCCTATACTCCGAATCCTAGTCTCTATTGTTCAGTCCCCTATTCTCCAAATCCTAGTCTGTTTTGATGAGTGACCTATTCTCCAAATCTTAGTCTGTATTGATCAGTGCCCTATTCTCTACATCCTAGTCTGCATTGATCAGTGCCCTATTCTCCAAATCCTAGTCTGTATTGGTCTGTGCCCTATTCTCCAAATCCTAGTCTGTATTGATCAGTGCCCTCTTCTCCAAATCCTACTCTGTATTGATCAGTGCCCTCTTCTCCAAATCATACTCTGTATTGATCAGTGCCCTATTCTCCACACCCTAGACTGTATTGATCTGTGCCCTATTCGCCAATCCTAGTCTGTATTGATCGTGCCTTTCTCCAAATCCTGCTCTGTATTGATCAGTGCCCTATTCTCCAAATCATGCTCTGTATTGATCAGTGCCCTATTCTCCAAATCATAGTCTGTATTGATCAGTGCCCTATTCTCCAAATCCTACTCTGTATTGATCAGTGACCTATTCTCCAAAGCCTAGTCTGTATTGTCAGTGCCCTATTTCCAAATCCTAGTCTGTATTGTCGTGCCTATTTCCAACCTAGTCTGTATGATCATGCTATTCTCCAAATCCTAGTCTGTATTGATCTGCCTATTCTCAGTCGTAGTCTGTATTGTCAGTGCCCTATTCTCCAAATCCTACTCTGTATTGATCAGTGTCCTATTTCCAAAGCCTAGTCTGTATTGATCAGTGCCCTATTCTCCAAATCCTAGTCTGTATTGATCATGCCCTATTCTCCAAATCCTAGTCTGTATTGATCAGTGCCCTATCTCCAACCTAGTCTGTATTGATCAGTGCCTATCTCCAATCCTAGTCTGTATTGATCAGTGCCCTATTCTCCAAATTATCTGTATTGATCAGTGCCCTATTCTCCAAATTCTACTCTGTATTGATCAGTGCCCTATTTTCCAAATCCTAGTCTGTATTGATCAGTGCCCTATTCTCCAAATCCTAGTCTGTATTGATCATGCCCTATTCTCCAAATCCTAGTCTGTATTGATCAATGCCCTATTCTCCAAATCCTAGTCTGTATTGATCAGTGCCCTATTCTCCAAATCCTAGTCTGTATTGATCAGTGCCCTATTCTACAAATCCTAGTCTGTACTGTTCAGTGCCCTATTCTCCAAATCCTACTCTGTATTGATCAATGCCATATTCTCCATATCCTAGTCTGTTTTGATCAGTGCCCTATACTCCGAATCCTAGTCTCTATTGTTCAGTCCCCTATTCTCCAAATCCTAGTCTGTTTTGATGAGTGACCTAATCTCCAAATCTTAGTCTGTATTGATCAGTGCCCTATTCTCTACATCCTAGTCTGCATTGATCAGTGCCCTATCCTCCAAATCCTAGACTGTATTGGTCTGTGCCCTAGTCGCCAAATCCTAGTCTGTATTGATCAGTGCCCTCTTCTCCAAATCCTACTCTGTATTGATCAGTGCCCTCTTCTCCAAATCATACTCTGTATTGATCAGTGCCCTATTCTCCACACCCTAGACTGTATTGATCTGTGCCCTATTCGCCAAATCCTAGTCTGTATTGATCAGTGACCTCTTCTCCAAATCCTGCTCTGTATTGATCAGTGCCCTATTCTCCAAATCATGCTCTGTATTGATCAGTGCCCTATTCTCCAAATCATAGTCTGTATTGATCAGTGCCCTATTCTCCAAATCCTACTCTGTATTGATCAGTGACCTATTCTCCAAAGCCTAGTCTGTATTGATCAGTGCCCTATTTTCCAAATCCTAGTCTGTATTGATCAGTGCCCTATTTTTGTTGTTTGTTGTTTCTCCAAATCCTAGTCTGTATTGATCAATGCCCTATTCTCCAAATCCTAGTCTGTATTGATCAATGCCATATTCTACAAGTCGTAGTCTGTATTGTTCAGTGCCCTATTCTCCAAATCCTACTCTGTATTGATCAGTGTCCTATTCTCCAAAGCCTAGTCTGTATTGATCAGTGCCCTATTCTCCAAATCCTAGTCTGTATTGATCATTGCCCTATTCTCCAAATCCTAGTCTGTATTGATCAGTGCCCTATGCTCCAACCCTAGTCTGTATAGATCAGTGCTCTAATCTCCAAATCCTATTCTGTATTGATCAGTGCCCTATTCTCCAAATTCTACTCTGTATTGATCAGTGCCCTATTCTCCAAATTCTACTCTGTATTGATCAGTGCCCTATTTTCCAAATCCTAGTCTGTATTGATCAGTGCCCTATTCTCCAAATCCTAGTCTGTATTGATCAATGCCCTATTCTCCAAATCCTAGTCTGTATTGATCAATGCCCTATTCTCCAAATCCTAGTCTGTATTGATCAGTGCCCTATTCTCCAAATCCTAGTCTGTATTGATCAGTGCCCTATTCTACAAATCCTAGTCTGTACTGTTCAGTGCCCTATTCTCCAAATCCTACTCTGTATTGATCAATGCCATATTCTACAAATCCTACTCTGTATTGATCAATACCATATTCTACAAATCCTAGTCTGTATTGTTCAGTGCCCTATTCTCCAAATCCTACTCTGTATTGATCAGTGTCCTTTTCTCCGAAGCCTAGTCTGTATTGATCAGTGCCCTATTCTCCAAATCCTAGTCTGTATTGATCAGTGCCCTATTCTCCAAATCCTAGTCTGTATTGATCAGTGCCCTATTCTCCAAATCCTAATCTGTATTGAGCAGTGCTTTATCCTCCAAATCCTAGTCTGTATTGATCAGTGCCCTATTCTCCACATCCTAGACTGTATTGTTCAGTGCCCTATTCTCCAAATCCTAGTCTTTATTGATCAGTACCCTATTCTCCATATCCTAGTCTGTTTTGATCAGTGCCCTATACTCCAAATCCTAGTCTGTATTGTTCAGTGCCCTATTCTCCATATCCTAGTCTGTATTGATCAGTTCCCTATCCTCCAACCCTAGTCTGTATAGATCAGTGCTCTATTCTCCAAATCCTACTCTCTATTGTTCATTGCCCTATTCTCCAAATCCTAGTCTGTATTGATCAGTGCCCTATTCTCCATATCCTAGTCTGTATTGATCAGTGCTCTATTCTCCAAATCCTACTCTGTATTGTTCATTGCCCTATTCTCCAAATCCTAGTCTGTATTCATCAGTGCCCTATTCTCCATATCCTAGTCTGTATTGATCAGTGCCCTATTCTCCAAATCCTAGTCTGTTTTGATCAGTGCCCTATTCTCCAAATCCTACTCTGTATTGGTCAGTGCCCTATTCTCCAAATCCTAGTCTGTATTGATCAATGCCCTATTCTCCAAATCCTTCTCTGTATTGATCAGTGCCCTATTCTCCAAAGCCTAGTCTGTATTGATCAGTGCCTTATCCTCCAAAGCCTAGTCTGTATTGATCAGTCCCTTATCCTCCAAATCCTAGTCTGTATTGATCAGTGCCCTATTCTCCAAATCCTACTCTGTATTGATCAGTGTCCTATTCTCCAAAGCCTAGTCTCTATTGATCAGTGCCCTATTCTACAAATCCTACTCTGTATTGATCAGTGTCCTATTCTCCAAAGCCTAGTCTGTATTGATCAGTGCTCTATTCTCCAAATCCTAGTCTGTATTGATCAGTGCCCTATTCTCCAAATCCTACTCTGTATTGTTCAGTGCCCTATTCTCCAAATCCTAGTCTGTATTGATCAGTTCCCTATCCTCCAAAGCCTAGTCTGTATTGATCAGTGCCCTATTCTACAAATCCTACTCTGTATTGATCAGTGTCCTATTCTCCAAAGCCTAGTCTGTATTGATCAGTGCTCTATTCTCCAAATCCTAGTCTGTATTGATCAGTGCACTATTCTCCAAATCCTACTCTGTATTGTTCAGTGCCCTATTCTCCAAATCCTAGTCTGTATTGATCAGTTCCCTATCCTCCAACCCTAGTCTGTATAGATCAGTGCTCTATTCTCCAAATCCTACTCTGTATTGTTCATTGCCCTATTCTCCAAATCCTAGTCTGTATTGATCAGTGCCCTATTCTCCATATCCTAGTCTGTATTGATCAGTGCTCTATTCTCCAAATCCTACTCTGTATTGATCAGTTCCCTTTCCTCCAACCATAGTCTGTATAGATCAGTGCTCTAATCTCCAAATCCTAGTCTGTATTGATCAGTGCCCTATTCTCCAAATCCTAGTCTGTATTGATCAATGCCCTATTCTCCAAATCCTAGTCTGTATTGATCAGTGCCCTATTCTCCAAATCCTAGTCTGTATTGATCAGTGCCCTATTCTACAAATCCTAGTCTGTACTGTTCAGTGCCCTATTCTCCAAATCCTACTCTGTATTGATCAATGCCATATTCTACAAATCCTACTCTGTATTGATCAATGCCATATTCTACAAATCCTAGTCTGTATTGATCTGTGCCCTATTCTCCAAATCCTAGTCTGTATTGAGCAGTGCCTTATCCTCCAAATTCTAGTCTGTATTGGTCAGTGCCTTAGCATCCAAATTCTAGTCTGTATTGGTCAGTGCCTTAGCATCCAAATTCTAGTCTGTATTGGTCAGTGCCTTAGCATCCAAAACCTAGTCTGTATTGATCAGTTCCCTTTCCTCCAACCATAGTCTGTATAGATCAGTGCTCTAATCTCCAAATCCTAGTCTGTATTGATCAGTGCCCTATTCTCCAAATCCTAGTCTGTATTGATCAGTGCCCTATTCTCCAAATCCTAGTCTGTATTGATTAGTGCCCTATTCTCCAAAGCCTAGTCTGTATTGATCAGTGCCTTATCCTCCAAATCTTAGTCTGTATTGTTCAGTGCCCTATTCGCCAAATCCTAGTCTGTATTGATCAGTGCCCTATTCTCCAAATCCTAGTCTGTATTGATCAGTGCCCTATTCGCCAAGTCCTAGTCTGTATTGATCAGTGCCCTAATCTCCAAATCCTAGTCTTTATTGATCAGTGCCCTATTCTCCACATCCTAGACTGTATTGTTCAGTGCCCTATTCTCCAAATCCTAGTCTTTATTGATCAGTACCCTATTCTCCATATCCTAGTCTGTTTTGATCAGTGCCCTATACTCCAAATCCTAGTCTGTATTGTTCAGTCCCCTATTCTCCAAATCCTAGTCTGTTTTGATGAGTGACCTATTCTCCAAATCTTAGTCTGTATTGATCAGTGCCCTATTCTCTACATCCTAGTCTGCATTGATCAGTGCCCTATCCTCCAAATCCTAGACTGTATTGATCTGTGCCCAGTCGCCAAATCCTAGTCTGTATTGATCAGTGCCCTCTTCTCCAAATCCTACTCTGTATTGATCAGTGCCCTCTTCTCCAAATCCTACTCTGTATTGATCAGTGCCCTATTCTCCACACCCTAGACTGTATTGATCTGTGCCCTATTCGCCAAATCCTAGTCTGTATTGATCAGTGCCCTCTTCTCCAAATCCTGCTCTGTATTGATCAGTGCCCTATTCTCCAAATCATGCTCTGTATTGATCAGTGCCCTATTCTCCAAATCATAGTCTGTATTGATCAGTGCCCTATTCTCCAAATCCTACTCTGTATTGATCAGTGCGCTATTCTCCAAAGCCTAGTCTGTATTGATCAGTGCCCTATTTTCCAAATCCTAGTCTGTATTGATCAGTGCCCTATTTTCCAAATCCTAGTCTGTATTGATCAGTGCCCTATTCTCCAAATCCTAGTCTGTATTGATCAATGCCCTATTCTCCAAATCCTAGTCTGTATTGATCAATGCCATATTCTACAAGTCGTAGTCTGTATTGTTCAGTGCCCTATTCTCCAAATCCTACTCTGTATTGATCAGTGTCCTATTCTCCAAAGCCTAGTCTGTTTTGATCAGTGCCCTATTCTCCAAATCCTAGTCTGTATTGATCATGGCCCTATTCTCCAAATCCTAGTCTGTATTGATCAGTGCCCTATGCTCCAACCCTAGTCTGTATAGATCAGTGCTCTAATCTCCAAATCCTAGTCTGTATTGATCAGTGCCCTATTCTCCAAATTCTACTCTGTATTGATCAGTGCCCTATTCTCCAAATTCTACTCTGTATTGATCAGTGCCCTATTTTCCAAATCCTAGTCTGTATTGATCAGTGCCCTATTCTCCAAATCCTAGTCTGTATTGATCAATGCCCTATTCTCCAAATTCTAGTCTGTATTGATCAATGCCCTATTCTCCAAATCCTAGTCTGTATTGATCAGTGCCCTATTCTCCAAATCCTAGTCTGTATTGATCAGTGCCCTATTCTACAAATCCTAGTCTGTACTGTTCAGTGCCCTATTCTCCAAATCCTACTCTGTATTGATCAATGCCATATTCTACAAATCCTACTCTGTATTGATCAATACCATATTCTACAAATCCTAGTCTGTATTGTTCAGTGCCCTATTCTCCAAATCCTACTCTGTATTGATCAGTGTCCTATTCTCCAAAGCCTAGTCTGTATTGATCAGTGCCCTATTCTCCAAATCCTAGTCTGTATTGATCAGTGCCCTATTCTCCAAATCCTAGTCTGTATTGATCAGTGCCCTATTCTCCAAATCCTAGTCTGTATTGAGCAGTGCCTTATCCTCCAAATCCTAGTCTGTATTGATCAGTGCCCTATTCTCCATATCCTAGACTGTATTGTTCAGTGCCCTATTCTCCAAATCCTAGTCTGTATTGATCAGTTCCCTATCCTCCAACCCTAGTCTGTATAGATCAGTGCTCTATTCTCCAAATCCTACTCTGTATTGTTCATTGCCCTATTCTCCAAATCCTAGTCTGTATTGATCAGTGCCCTATTCTCCATATCCTAGTCTGTATTGATCAGTGCTCTATTCTCCAAATCCTACTCTGTATTGATCAGTTCCCTATCCTCCAGCCCTAGTCTGTATAGATCAGTGCTCTAATCTCCAAATCCTAGTCTGTATTGATCAGTGCCCTATTCTCCAAATTCTACTCTGTATTGATCAGTGCCCTATTCTCCAAATTCTACTCTGTATTGATCAGTGCCCTATTTTCCAAATCCTAGTCTGTATTGATCAGTGCCCTATTCTCCAAATCCTAGTCTGTATTGATCAATGCCCTATTCTCCAAATCCTAGTCTGTATTGATCAATGCCCTATTCTCCAAATCCTAGTCTGTATTGATCAGTGCCCTATTCTCCAAATCCTAGTCTGTATTGATCAGTGCCCTATTCTACAAATCCTAGTCTGTATTGTTCAGTGCCCTATTCTCCAAATCCTACTCTGTATTGATCAGTGTCCTATTCTCCAAAGCCTAGTCTGTATTGATCAGTGCCATATTCTCCAAATCCTAGTCTGTATTGAGCAGTGCCTTTTCCTCCAAATTCTAGTCTGTATTGGTCAGTGCCTTAGCATCCAAATCCTAGTCTGTATTGATCAGTGCCCTATTCTCCAAATCCTAGTCTGTATTGATCAGTGCCCTATTTTCCAAGTCCTAGTCTGTATTGATTAGTGCCCTATTCTCAAAATCCTAGTTTGTTTTGATCAGTGCCCTATTCTGCAAAGCCTAGTCTGTATTGATCAGTGCCTTATCCTCCAAATCCTAGTCTGTATTGATCAGTGCCCTATTCGCCAAATTCTAGTCTGTATTGTTCAGTGCCCTATTCGCCAAATCCTAGTCTGTATTGATCAGTGCCCTATTCTCCAAATCCTAGTCTGTATTGATCAGTGCCCTATTCGCCAAATCCTAGTCTGTATTGATCAGTGCCCTAATCTCCAAATCCTAGTCTGTATTGATCAGTGCCCTATTCTCCAAATCCTAGTCTTTATTGATCAGTACCCTATTCTCCATATCCTAGTCTGTTTTGATCAGTGCCCTATACTCCAAATCCTAGTCTGTATTGTTCAGTCCCCTATTCGCCAAATCCTAGTCTGTATTGATCAGTCCCCTATTCGCCAAATCCTAATCTGTATTGTTCAGTGCCCTATTCGCCAAATCCTAGTCTGTTTTGATGAGTGACCTATTCTCCAAATCTTAGTCCGTATTGATCAGTGCCCTATTCTCTACATCCTAGTCTGCATTGATCAGTGCCCTATCCTCCAAATCCTAGACTCTATTGATCTGTGCCCTAGTCGCCAAATCCTAGTCTGTATTGATCAGTGCCCTCTTCTCCAAATCCTACTCTGTATTGATCAGTGCCCTATTCTCCACACCCTAGACTGTATTGATCTGTGCCCTATTCGCCAAATTCTAGTCTGTATTGATCAGTGCCCTCTTCTCCAAATCCTGCTCTGTATTGATCAGTGCCCTATTCTCCAAATCCTGCTCTGTATTGATCAGTGCCCTATTCTCCAAATCCTAGTCTGTATTGTTCAGTGCCCTATTCGCCAAATCCTAGTCTGTATTGTTCAGTGCCCTATTCGCCAAATCCTAGTCTGTATTGTTCAGTGCCCTATTCGCCAAATCCTAATCTGTATTGTTCAGTGCCCTATTCGCCAACTCCTAGTCTGTATTGATCAGTGCCCTATTCGCCAAATCCTAGTCTGTATTGATCAGTGCCCTATTCTCGAAATCCTAGTCAATATTGAACAGTGCTCTAATCTCCAAATCCTAGTCTGATTTGATCAGTGCCCTATTCTCCAAATCCTGCTCTGTATTGAACAGTGCCCTATTCTCCAAATCCTAGTCTGTATTGATCAGTGCCCTATTCTCCAAATCCTAGTCTGTATTGATCAGTGCCCTATTCTCCAAATCCTGCTCTGTATTGATCAGTGCCCTATTCGCCAAATCCTAGTCTGTATTGATCAGTGCCCTATTCTCGAAATCCTAGTCAATATTGAACAGTGCTCTAATCTCCAAATCCTAGTCTGTTTTGATCAGTGCCCTATTCTCCAAATCCTGCTCTGTATTGATCAGTGCCCTATTCTCCAAATCATAGTCTGTATTGATCAGTGCCCTATTCTCCAAATCCTACTCTGTATTGATCAGTGCACTATTCTCCAAAGCCTAGTCTGTATTGATCAGTGCCCTATTTTCCAAATCCTAGTCTGTATTGATCAGTGCCCTATTTTCCAAATCCTAGTCTGTATTGATCAGTGCCCTATTCTCCAAATCCTAGTCTGTATTGATCAATGCCCTATTCTCCAAATCCTAGTCTGTATTGATCAATGCCATATTCTACAAGTCGTAGTCTGTATTGTTCAGTGCCCTATTCTCCAAATCCTACTCTGTATTGATCAGTGTCCTATTCTCCAAAGCCTAGTCTGTATTGATCAGTGCCCTATTCTCCAAATCCTAGTCTGTATTGATCATGGCCCTATTCTCCAAATCCTAGTCTGTATTGATCAGTGCCCTATTTGTTGTTGTAGTGCTCTATCTCCAAATCCTAGTCTGTATTGATCAGTGCCCTATTCTCCAAATTCTACTCTGTATTGATCAGTGCCCTATTCTCCAAATTCTACTCTGTATTGATCAGTGCCCTATTTTCCAAATCCTAGTCTGTATTGATCAGTGCCCTATTCTCCAAATCCTAGTCTGTATTGATCAGTGCCCTATTCTCCAAATCCTAGTCTGTATTGATCAATGCCCTATTCTCCAAATCCTAGTCTGTATTGATCAGTGCCCTATTCTCCAAATCCTAGTCTGTATTGATCAGTGCCCTATTCTCAAATCCTAGTCTGTATGTCAGTGCCCTATTCTCCAAATCCTATTGTATTTTGTTTTTTTGTTTGTTTTTTTTTTGTTTGTGTGCCCTATTCTCAATCCTATCTGTATTGATCAGTGTCCTATTCTCCAAAGCCTAGTCTGTATTGATCAGTGCCCTATTCTCCAAATCCTAGTCTGTATTGATCAGTGCCCTATTCTCCAAATCCTAGTCTGTATTGATCAGTGCCCTATTCTCCAAATCCTAGTCTGTATTGATCAGTGCCTTATCTCCAAATCCTAGTCTGTATTGATCAGTGCCCTATTCTCCAATCCTAGCTGTATTGTCAGTGCCCTATTCTCCAAATCCTAGTCTGTATTGATCAGTTCCCTATCTCCAACCTAGTCTGTATGATCAGTGCTCTATTCTCCAAATCCTACTCTGTATTGTTCATTGCCCTATTCTCCAAATCCTAGTCTGTATTGATCAGTGCCCTATTCTCCATATCCTAGTCTGTATTGATCAGTGCTCTATTCTCCAAATCCTACTCTGTATTGATCAGTTCCCTATCCTCCAACCCTAGTCTGTATAGATCAGTGCTCTATTCTCCAAATCCTAGTCTGTATTGATCAGTGCCCTATTCTCCAAATCCTAGTCTGTATTGATCAGTGCCCTATTCTCCAAATCCTAGTCTGTATTGATCAGTGCCCTATTCTCCAAATCCTAGTCTGTATTGATCAGTGCCCTATTCTCCAAATCCTAGTCTGTATTGATCAGTGCCCTATTCTCCAAATCCTAGTCTGTATTGATCAGTGCCCTATTCTCCAAATCCTAGTCTGTATTGATCAGTGCCCTATTCTCCAAATCCTAGTCTGTATTGATCAGTGCCCTATTCTCCAAATCCTAGTCTGTATTGATCAGTGCCCTATTCTCCAAATCCTAGTCTGTATTGATCAGTGCCCTATTCTCCAAATCCTAGTCTGTATTGATCAGTGCCCTATTCTCCAAATCCTAGTCTGTATTGATCAGTGCCCTATTCTCCAAATCCTAGTCTGTATTGATCAGTGCCTATTCTCCAAATCCTGCTCTGTATTGATCAGTGCCCTATTCTCCAAATCCTAGTCTGTATTGATCAGTGCCTATTCTCAATCTTCTGTATTGTCAGTGTATTCTCCAAATCCTAGTCTGTATTGATCAGTGCCCTATTCTCCAATCTAGTCTGTATTGTATGCCCTATTCTCCAAATCCTAGTCTGTATTGATCAGTGCCCTATTCTCCAAATCCTAGTCTGTATTGATCATGCCCTATTCTCCAAATCCTAGTCTGTATTGATCAGTGCCTATCCCAAATCCTTCTGTATTGATAGTGCCTTTCTCCAAATCCTATCTGTATTGATCAGTGCCCTATTCTCCAAATCCTACTCTGTATTGATCAGTGCCTATTCTCCATCCTTGTATTGACAGTGCCCTATTCTCCAAATCCTAGTCTGTATTGATCAGTGCCTTATCCTCCAAATCCTACTCTGTATTGATGAGTGCCCTCTTCTCCAAATCCTAGTCTGTATTGATCAGATCCCGATTCTCCAAATCCTAGTCTGTATTGATCAGTGCCCTATTTTCCAAATCCTAGTCTGTATTGATCAGTGCCCTATTCTCCAAATCCTACTCTGTTTTGATCAGTGCCCTATTTTCCCAATCTTAGTCTGTATTGATCAGTGCCCTATTCTCCAAATCCTAGTCTGTTTTGATCAGTGCCCTATTCTCCAAATCCTAGTCTGGATTGATCATTGCCTTATCCTCCAAATCCTACTCTGTATTGATCAGTGCCCTATTCTCCAAAGCCTAGTCTGTATTGATCAGTGCCTTATCCTCCAAATCCTACTCTGTATTGATGAGTGCCCTCTTCTCCAAATCCTACTCTGTATTGATCAGTGCCCTATTCTCCAAATCCTACTATGTATTGATCAGTGCCCTATTCTCCAAATCCTACTCTGTATTGATCAGTGCCCTATTCTCCAAATCCTAGTCTGTATTGATCAGTGCCTTATCCTCCAAATCCTACTCTGTATTGATGAGTGCCCTCTTCTCCAAATCCTAGTCTGTATTGATCAGATCCCGATTCTCCAAATCCTAGTCTGTATTGATCAGTGCCCTATTTTCCAAATCCTAGTCTGTATTGATCAGTGCCCTATTCTCCAAATCCTAGTCTGTATTGATTAGTGCCCTATTCTCCAAATCCTAGTCTGTATTGATCAGTGCCTTATCCTCCAAATCCTAGTCTGTATTGATCAGTGCCTTATCCTCCAAATCCTAGTCTGTATTGATCAGTGCCCTATTCTCCAAATCCTAGTCTGTATTGATCAGTGCCTTATCCTCCAAATCCTACTCTGTATTGATGAGTGCCCTCTTCTCCAAATCCTAGTCTGTATTGATCAGATCCCGATTCTCCAAATCCTAGTCTGTATTGATCAGTGCCCTATTTTCCAAATCCTAGTCTGTATTGATCAGTGCCCTATTCTCCAAATCCTAGTCTGTATTGATTAGTGCCCTATTCTCCAAATCCTAGTCTGTATTGATTAGTGCCCTATTCTCCAAATCCTAGTCTGTATTGATCAGTGCCCTATTCTCCAAATCCTAGTCTGTATTGATTAGTGCCCTATTCTCCAAATCCTAGTCTGTATTGATCAGTGCCGTATCCTCCAAAGCCTAGTCTGTTTTGATCAGTGCCTTATCCTCCAAATCCTAGTCTGTATTGATTAGTGCCCTATTCTCCAAATCCTAGTCTGTATTGATTAGTGCCCTATTCTCCAAATCCTACTCTGTTTTGATCAGTGCCCTATTCTCCAAATCCTACTCTGTATTGGTCAGTGCCCTATTCTCCAAATCCTAGTCTGTATTGATCAATGCCCTATTCTCCAAATCCTACTCTGTATTGATAAGTGCCCTATTCTCCAAATCCTACTCTGTATTGATCAGTGCCCTATTCTCCAAATCCTACTCTGTATTGATCAGTGCCCTATTCTCCAAAGCCTAGTCTGTATTGATCAGTGCCTTATCCTCCAAAGCCTAGTCTGTTTTGATCAGTGCCTTATCCTCCAAATCCTAGTCTGTATTGATCAGTGCCCTATTCTCCAAATCCTACTCTGTATTGATCAGTGTCCTATTCTCCAAAGCCTAGTCTGTATTGATCAGTGCCCTATTCTACAAATCCTACTCTGTATTGATCAGTGTCCTATTCTCCAAAGCCTAGTCTGTATTGATCAGTGCTCTATTCTCCAAATCCTGGTCTGTATTGATCAGTGCCCTATTCTCCATATCCTAGTCTGTATTGATCAGTTCCCTATCCTCCAACCCTAGTCTGTATAGATCAGTGCTCTATTCTCCAAATCCTACTCTGTATTGTTCATTGCCCTATTCTCCAAATCCTAGTCTGTATTGATCAGTGCCCTATTCTCCATATCCTAGTCTGTATTGATCAGTGCTCTATTCTCCAAATCCTACTCTGTATTGATCAGTTCCCTATCCTCCAACTCCTAGTCTGTATAGATCAGTGCTCTATTCTCCAAATGCTAGTCAATATTGATCAGTGCTCTATTCTCCAAATCATGCTCTGTATTGATCAGTGCCCTATTCTCCAAATCCTAGTCTGTATTGATCAGTGCCCTATCCTCCAAATCCTAGTCTGTATTGATCAGTTTCCTATTCTCCAAATCCTAGTCTGTATTGATCAGTGCCCTATTCTCCAAATCCTAGTCTGTATTGATCAGTGCCCTATCCTCCAAATCCTAGTCTGTATTGATCAGTGCCCTATTCTCCAAATCCTAGTCTGTATTGATCAATGCCCTATTCTCCAAAGCCTAGTCTGTATTGATCAGTGCCTTATCCTCCAAATCCTACTCTGTATTGATGAGTGCCCTCTTCTCCAAATCCTACTATGTATTGATCAGTGCCCTATTCTCCAAATCCTACTCTGTATTGATCAGTGCCCTATTCTCCAAATCCTACTCAGTATTGATCAGTGCCCTATTCTCCAAATCCTAGTCTGTATTGATCAGTGCCTTATCCTCCAAATCCTACTCTGTATTGATGAGTGCCCTCTTCTCCAAATCCTAGTCTGTATTGATCAGATCCCGATTCTCCAAATCCTAGTCTGTATTGATCAGTGCCCTATTTTCCAAATCCTAGTCTGTATTGATCAGTGCCCTATTCTCCAAATCCTACTCTGTTTTGATCAGTGCCCTATTTTCCCAATCTTAGTCTGTATTGATCAGTGCCCTATTCTCCAAATCCTAGTCTGTTTTGATCAGTGCCCTATTCTCCAAATCCTACTCTGTATTGGTCAGTGCCCTATTCTCCAAATCCTAGTCTGTATTGATCAATGCCCTATTCTCCAAATCCTACTCTGTATTGATAAGTGCCCTATTCTCCAAATCCTACTCTGTATTGATAAGTGCCCTATTCTCCAAATCCTACTCTGTATTGATCAGTGCCCTATTCTCCAAAGCCTAGTCTGTATTGATCAGTGCCTTATCCTCCAAAGCCTAGTCTGTTTTGATCAGTGCCTTATCCTCCAAATCCTAGTCTGTATTGATCAGTGCCCTATTCTCCAAATCCTACTCTGTATTGATCAGTGTCCTATTCTCCAAAGCCTAGTCTGTATTGATCAGTGCCCTATTCTACAAATCCTACTCTGTATTGATCAGTGTCCTATTCTCCAAAGCCTAGTCTGTATTGATCAGTGCTCTATTCTCCAAATCCTGGTCTGTATTGATCAGTGCCCTATTCTCCATATCCTAATCTGTATTGATCAGTTCCCTATCCTCCAACCCTAGTCTGTATAGATCAGTGCTCTATTCTCCAACTCCTAGTCTGTATAGATCAGTGCTCTATTCTCCAAATGCTAGTCAATATTGATCAGTGCTCTATTCTCCAAATCATGCTCTGTATTGATCAGTGCCCTATCCTCCAAATCCTAGTCTGTATTGATCAGTTTCCTATTCTCCAAATCCTAGTCTGTATTGATCAGTGCCCTATTCTCCAAATCCTAGTCTGTATTGATCAGTGCCCTATCCTCCAAATCCTAGTCTGTATTGATCAGTGCCCTATTCTCCAAATCCTAGTCTGTATTGATCAATGCCCTATTCTCCAAAGCCTAGTCTGTATTGATCAGTGCCTTATCCTCCAAATCCTACTCTGTATTGATGAGTGCCCTCTTCTCCAAATCCTACTCTGTATTGATCAGTGCCCTATTCTCCAAATCCTACTATGTATTGATCAGTGCCCTATTCTCCAAATCCTACTCAGTATTGATCAGTGCCCTATTCTCCAAATCCTAGTCTGTATTGATCAGTGCCTTATCCTCCAAATCCTACTCTGTATTGATGAGTGCCCTCTTCTCCAAATCCTAGTCTGTATTGATCAGATCCCGATTCTCCAAATCCTAGTCTGTATTGATCAGTGCCCTATTTTCCAAATCCTAGTCTGTATTGATCAGTGCCCTATTCTCCAAATCCTAGTCTGTATTGATTAGTGCCCTATTCTCCAAATCCTAGTCTGTATTGATTAGTGCCCTATTCTCCAAATCCTACTCTGTTTTGATCAGTGCCCTATTTTCCCAATCTTAGTCTGTATTGATCAGTGCCCTATTCTCCAAATCCTAGTCTGTTTTGATCAGTGCCCTATTCTCCAAATCCTACTCTGTATTGGTCAGTGCCCTATTCTCCAAATCCTACTCTGTATTGATAAGTGCCCTATTCTCCAAATCCTACTCTGTATTGATAAGTGCCCTATTCTCCAAATCCTACTCTGTATTGATCAGTGCCCTATTCTCCAAAGCCTAGTCTGTATTGATCAGTGCCTTATCCTCCAAAGCCTAGTCTGTTTTGATCAGTGCCTTATCCTCCAAATCCTAGTCTGTATTGATCAGTGCCCTATTCTCCAAATCCTACTCTGTATTGATCAGTGTCCTATTCTCCAAAGCCTAGTCTGTATTGATCAGTGCTCTATTCTCCAAATCCTGGTCTGTATTGATCAGTGCCCTATTCTCCATATCCTAGTCTGTATTGATCAGTTCCCTATCCTCCAACCCTAGTCTGTATAGATCAGTGCTCTATTCTCCAAATCCTACTCTGTATTGTTCATTGCCCTATTCTCCAAATCCTAGTCTGTATTGATCAGTGCCCTATTCTCCATATCCTAGTCTGTATTGATCAGTGCTCTATTCTCCAAATCCTACTCTGTATTGATCAGTTCCCTATCCTCCAACTCCTAGTCTGTATAGATCAGTGCTCTATTCTCCAACTCCTAGTCTGTATAGATCAGTGCTCTATTCTCCAAATGCTAGTCAATATTGATCAGTGCTCTATTCTCCAAATCATGCTCTGTATTGATCAGTGCCCTATTCTCCAAATCCTAGTCTGTATTGATCAGTGCCCTATCCTCCAAATCCTAGTCTGTATTGATCAGTTTCCTATTCTCCAAATCCTAGTCTGTATTGATCAGTGCCCTATTCTCCAAATCCTAGTCTGTATTGATCAGTGCCCTATCCTCCAAATCCTAGTCTGTATTGATCAGTGCCCTATTCTCCAAATCCTAGTCTGTATAGATCAATGCTCTATTCTCCAAATCCTAGTCTGTATAGATCAGTGCCCTATTCTCCAAATCCTAGTCTGTATTGATCAGTGCTCTATTCATCCCAGGATAATCCCTTATTTGGGCCTGCTCTCCATGTAGCAACTATAATGCAACTAAACGAGATAACCACACAGAAAGCAATGGAGAACACTTTTAATTAGTTTTAAATCTTTATTAAAGTCTCATCAGGTCTCATGTCGGTGCTTTACACCGTGCACGTATAAGAACCAGAGGATACTCTAGAATGCGCCTCTGTCTGTATCATTGCACTATCCTCTAAACTCTAAAATGATTAATCTCTTCAGGAGGCGTCGCTCATTTGGGCAACCGGTAGCCACGATAAATAAACATAAAACACACAGCGACATGTCATACATCGATGAAACGCAGAAAAGGATCATTCACAAAAGTTTGTTATAATTACACCTTCGTCGTCGAGTGGTCGAGGACTTGTAAACAACTATAACCAATCATAACTGATGGTCAGGGGTTAGAGTGCCGGTCAGACCGTGTCTATTTAAGGATAAAGTTGGCAGTTTCTTACGGAGGTTGGTGCACCAAGTACTGTTTAACCGCTGGGGCCTGTCCAGGAAATGTGTTGTTAGGTAAACTGTCCGTCTCTCATATGTGCAACCGGTAGTGACGATAAATAAACTTATAAAAAATAATTACAACTAATATTTTACAAATTACAAAAAAAATTGTCATTTTTATTCGTCACACCATACCAACTGTAGTCCGCTATGAATATTAATGAGAATATAATACATTTGCAATTCATTGGGTTATGAATGGCGATCACATGGCTGAATCATCCAATGAGAATTGCGATATTGAAAGAAGTCGTAACTATTTGCATATAGCGTGAGCTATTAGAATCAAGTTCATGCCTATCCAATCCAACTGTTCACAGTTATGCAAGTTTGTGTATATCTTTATGCGTGAACTTTCCTTATTTAGATCAAATGTTCTCACTGATAAGAAGTGGTGGCATGATTTGTGCACATGGTTCTATAGTTTGCAATCTCAAGGTTCATTCAACGTGCATCCCTCTGACATACTCTGACAAGTTGCTGCATCTGTTCACCAAACTAACTCGAAACATCTGTAACTCGCAATCAGTTATTTAAATCTATTAAATTTTGTAACATTTCACAGTATGAGTTATTGCAGCAAGCTTGAATAAGTTAAGGCCCAGACATTCCGGATGGTAATACGTATCTGCGTCTGATAAATGAAATGAGGCCAGGCAATTGAAACATATTAAGCTTACCGTTTCCTCCGTTGACAACTCGTCCTTTCCTTTCGCTATTTGGCATTGACTTGTCTGTTCAGTGTCCGTTCGTTCCATGCCGCTACCTTCCTCCGTTGACAACTCGTTCTTTCCTTTCTCTATTTGGTATTGACTTGTTTGTTCAGTGTCTGTCCGTTCCAAGCCGCTACCTTCCTCCGTTGGCAACTCGTTCTTTCGCTATTTGGCATTGACTTGTTTGTTCAGTGTCCGTCCGTTCCAAGCCGCTACCTTCCTCCGTTGGCAACTCATTATTTCGCTATTTGGCATTGACACGTTTTTCAGTGTCCTTTCGTTCCAAGCCGCTACCTTCCTCCGTTGGCAACTCGTTATTTCGCTATTTGGCATTGATTTGTTTGTTCAGTGTCCGTTCGTTCCATGCCGCTACCTTCCTCCGTTTACAACTCGTCCTTTCCTTTCTCAATTTGGCATTGACACGTTTGTTCAGTGTCCGTTCGTTCCAAGCCGCTACCATCCTCCGTTGGCAACTCGTCCTTTCGATATTTGGCATTGACACGTTTGTTCAGTGTCCGTTCGTTCCAAGCCGCTACCTTCCTCCGTTGGCAACTCGTTCTTTCGCTATTTGGCATTGACACGTTTGTTCAGTGTCCGTTTGTTCCAAGGCACTACCTTCATCCTTTGGCAACTCGTCCTTTCGCTATTTGGCATTGACTTGTTTGTTCAGTGTCCGTTCGTTCCAAGGCACTACCTTCCTCCGTTGGCAACTCGTCCTTTCGCTATTTGGCATTGTCACGTTTGTTCAGTGTCCGTTCGTTCCAAGGCACTACCTTCCTCCGTCGGCTACTCGTCCTTTCGCTATTTGGTATTGACTTGTTTGTTCGGTGTTGCCTGGGTTTGTACGTTTGGAATTCCATACTCGATAGCTTCATTTGGTGGGTGATAATTCACAGCGTAAATACAAGGTATATAGTTTCTATTGTTTCGGCTAGACTTACACAATATATCGATGTATACATATGAATGTAATTGTACATTCCTGCGACACCGTTCAGGTTATAGTAGATTTCGGTGCGGTGTCGCTCCAATTAGAATAGAGACTGGGTGATATGAAGACATCGCATTAGAAACTGGTAAATATCATGTGTGTACCGTTCTTTAGGATGAAGTGCATGCTATTATCTACTGACACCAAATAGAAACATGTGTACTTGCCATAGACAAAGTTGGACGTCTACGGGCTTAGATGTTGAGTAAATTAGTGCAATGTGTGAACGATTATTTATTTTCTTCACTCATGATAGTAAAATCCATAATTCTAAAAGTTCTAACGAAAAAGTAACGCTCAATATAAACTTGCAGAGTTTTTGACGGTGTGCAAAACCCCAATTTGCACGAAATATTTATTATTGTTATATATAAATAGTAATGTATTATATAAATACATTAAACTGTTTCTATATATGGCCAAATGTTTACCATGTAATATATATATATTTGTTTTATGCATAATCGTCTGCTATTATTTTCGCGCCTAAAATTATCAATCTCGCTTCGCGCGGGAAATGACTTAAGATGTTAGGCCTAATCTCAGTTTATCAAGGCCGTGGTTGCAGGTGTCCAGTTATGTAATACAAAGGCACCGAACTGGTTTGATGGTGTAATATTAGATAACATAACAGATGTTTAGGAATAACAGATGTTTTAGGAATTGTTATATCATATATACACTGATTCAATTATGTATATAAGAAATGGATTTTATTAACATAGATCAGACACACTAGAGCCTAACTCCAGGAGCGAGAAAGGTCGTGATCTCAATCTAGTATATAGAACATATAAACTGTATTTATGATACTTAGATATTATTGACATTATAAGAAATATAACTTATAAAGATTTGTCGAATAATTAAATTGTTCAGCCACAGAAGAAACATAGAGTTTCGGCGAACCATATCGAAGTTGATTAAAAGTTAATCTAATCAGAAACAGTGATTAGATTATAGTGATATTGAGTAATGACGGATTAGAAAGATTGGATGTTAAATATACTGTGTAAGCGCATATTCGGCTCACACAAATGGATTGTTAAATAAGCTTTTAATGATACGATGTATATATATATAGATCACTGATTATATATATATGGATATTTCTGATGCCAATATAAACAAGATATTATATAGAAGAAATGTAATACTGTGTTGAGTTATCATTAATACATATAATAACGAAGAAACCCCCTAGACAACTCCAGCGAGTCTACAATAGGATAGACCCTGGTAAGAGCCGTAGCAACCGAGACATATTATTACGAGAAGAAAAAGGAGAGTTTGCGACAACGGTGCCATTATATATGGTTGCTGATATGGCGACCTATGAACACAATTATAATGTAAACCCAACATTTAATATTGCGACTCGGGAGACTAAGTTAATACTACTATTTACACATCTATCCTTGATTCGTATCTGTGCCTAAACCTGTTTTAATATTTCACAAATGCATATAGTTTGCATATGTAAATAATGTCCATTATAGCTCTATCTTTCTAGGAAGCAGCTTGTAATTAATTCACCCTCGATCTTGATATTTTGATTTTCTAAAACGATTTTATTGTGTGAATTAGTGCCCGAATTGATCTTCAGATTCTAATTGTTAGTCTATGGCTGTCCGATTAGCGCAGGGGTTAGCGCACTCGCTTCTCATCAATGCAACCCTGTTTCGATCCTCGGATCGAGAAGTATGTGAGATGGTACGGTGGTTGGTCGACATATCGGACATGTTGTTTTGTCCGGGTACTCTCCCCCCCCCCCACACACACGAATCTCATTTACGCTTTTTCATCCGCGCCAAGTGTGATTAATATAAGTTGTTATAGATTGTTTCGCTATCGTTGTAAAATTAAACTTTTTTTTTATTGTTAGTTTTCAATTAGCAGCTGCTCACCAGTCTTACGTTGTATACATAAATAGTTATTAATAACGGATTATGCATTGACAATGCTGATCAACTGTGACAATTACAACCATAGTCTATTGTAATTCTATGTGCATACATTCTATGTCTTAGCACGATGTATTGTACATTGATGAGACAAAAATAAAGATATATATGTAAAGATATATATATAATATACACTGTATATATATACACTATACATGTTAGTGGATTACTGAAACGTAAATGATGATGACGTATTAAGCTTATTTTATGAAATATACAAGTCAGGTTTACCACAAATGGTAATGGCGACGCAAGTGTTCGCCTGCAGATAATTGATGACCAGTCGGTCGTGGGTTCATATCCCCATTTGGGCTTAGTTACTTTAGCGATTTGTATTAGTTTTAATAAATGTTGCTGTTCCCGTTGTATCAACAGATGTCAGTACAGACGATTTATTGTATCGGATTGCATAGAGTGAACCAGGCTAGATGTATATGAATATATCTAGAACAAACAGGCTATGAGCACCTAACCATCTGGCCAAGAGGTTACGAGATAACAGACGCCCTTTTATTATTTCAAAATTGTTCGCATTAATAGCTGAAGTTACAGTATAAATATATAAGATTAGTTGTGAAGCCCATACTAACCTAAGCAACACAACTTAATACGATGTCTCCGACAAGCTTCGTACTGCTCGGCATTGTCGCCTGCGTCGGTGTGGTTTGTGCCGTTGTTCCCGATCATTGCTGCACGACCTCTAAGTGGTCGGATAGGATGCAGATCATTACAGCAAGTTTGGAAAAGGGAAGTTCGAAGCCATCAATTGCGGAGGTTAGACCTAAGCTCTTTGTTTTCATAGTTAACAATTGTGCCTGTATACTTGCCACGGAGCGCTATGTTATCTATGCGAGATGCATTTTGTTCAACATGAGATCTTATATCAGATCTCTAGAGTGGTAGAACCTATGCTCGGCGTAAATCCTACATATCATGGCCTATAAAAACAAATTGCCGTATATTATTATTTTCTTGAGTCAATACTCATGAACACAACTATCAAAACATTGTTGTTGAAAATATTAGCTTCATTACGTGACCATGCGCCCCAATGCAGCTATAGCAACGACACCTGTTTCCATGTGGAACTAAATACTTTAGGGCACCTATGCACGACGTACATGAATTATTTTATATATGCACGGGTAAATGTTGAATATATTATTTTGACTTAGCAACATAATTACAACTCATAAGAAACTTTTTTTCTGGTTATTTGTACATTTTTTTCAAATTCGGATAGCTACCTGAAATGCTTAATAAACCTCATCATTTCGGTGGAAAAAGGTCCCCCAACAAGTTGTCTGTTTATATTCTGCTACTGAACCAGTCAGGTGACCGATGCATTAGGCTAACGGTACGCACAACGGAATGCTATTGAACCATGCTTCACCTCTGTCAGTGAAAATAGGCTAAAACTATTTAAATATTTTAAATACGGATGTAAATGGAAAAAATACGCCGCGCATAGGAATACGCCGAGCATAGGAATACGCCGAGCATAGGAATACGCCGAGCATAGGAATACGCCGCGCATAGGAATACGCCGAGCATAGGAATACGCCGCGCATAGGAATACGCCGCGCATAGGAATACGCCGAGCATAGGAATACGCCGCGCATAGGAATACGCCGCGCATAGGAATACGCCGCGCATAGGAATACGCCGCGCATAGGAATACGCCGCGCATAGGAATACGCCGCGCATAGGAATACGCCGAGCATAGGAATACGCCGAGCATAGGAATACGCCGAGCATAGGTTCCACCACTCTATAATAATGTGGAATACTGAAGACATAGTTTATTTATTGCTGTAGTTAACGTGCGTGAATAATAATCGAAATCCCTGTCACAAGTTCTAAGACGGTATCATGTAATTGTACCATTATATAACCTTACCCGAGGGTCTCAGTACACAGCTGGAATCAAAGACATTTTAAATAAAGTCGATGCTAACAAAATATTTTTTCACTATCCTAGTCCATATCCAGATACAATGTATGCCCGAACATTGTTCACTTCCTAGTCCATATCTAGATACAATGTATGTCCGAACATCGTTCACTATCCTAGTACATATCCAGATACAATGTGTGTCCGAACATCGTTCACTATCCTAGTACATATCCATATACAATGTGTGTCCGAACATCGTTCACTATCCTAGTACATATCCAGATACAATGTGTGTCCGAACATCGTTCACTATCCTAGTACATATCCATATACAATGTGTGTCCGAACATCGTTCACTATCCTAGTACATATCCAGATACAATGTGTGTCCGAACATCGTTCACTATCCTAGTACATATCCATATACAATGTGTGTCCGAACATCGTTCACTATCCTAGTACATATCCAGATACAATGTGTGTCCGAACATCGTTCACTATCCTAGTACATATCCATATACAATGTGTGTCCGAACATCGTTCACTATCCTAGTACATATCCAGATACAATGTGTGTCCGAACATCGTTCACTATCCTAGTACATATCCATATACAATGTGTGTCCGAACATCGTTCACTATCCTAGTACATATCCAGATACAATGTGTGTCCGAACATCGTTCACTATCCTAGTACATATCTAGATACAATGTATGGCCGAACATCGTTCACTATCCTAGTCCATATCCAGATACAATGTATAGCCGAACATCGTTCACTATCCTAGTACATATCCAGATACAATGTATAGACGAACATCATTCACTATCCTAGTACATATCTAGATACAATGTGTGTCCGAACATCGTTCACTATCCTAGTACATGTCCAGATACAATGTATGGTCGACCATCGTTCACTATCCTAGTACATATCAAGATACAATGTATGGTCGACCATCGTTCACTATCCTAGTACATATCCAGATACAATGTATAGCCGAACATCGTTCACTATCCTAGTACATATCCAGATACAATGTATAGACGAACATCGTTCACTATCCTAGTACATATCTAGATACAATGTATAGACGAACATCGTTCACTATCATAGTGCATATCCAGATACAATGTATAGACGAACATCGTTCACTATCCTAGTCCATATCCAGATACAATGTATAGACGAACATCGTTCACTATCCTAGTACATATCTAGGTACAATGTATGGCCGAACATCGTTCACTATCCTAGTACATATCCAGATACAATGTGTGTCCGAACATCGTTCACTATCCTAGTACATATCCATATACAATGTGTGTCCGAACATCGTTCACTATCCTAGTACATATCCAGATACAATGTGTGTCCGAACATCGTTCACTATCCTAGTACATATCCATATACAATGTGTGTCCGAACATCGTTCACTATCCTAGTACATATCCAGATACAATGTGTGTCCGAACATCGTTCACTATCCTAGTACATATCCATATACAATGTGTGTCCGAACATCGTTCACTATCCTAGTACATATCCAGATACAATGTGTGTCCGAACATCGTTCACTATCCTAGTACATATCCATATACAATGTGTGTCCGAACATCGTTCACTATCCTAGTACATATCCAGATACAATGTGTGTCCGAACATCGTTCACTATCCTAGTACATATCCATATACAATGTGTGTCCGAACATCGTTCACTATCCTAGTACATATCCAGATACAATGTGTGTCCGAACATCGTTCACTATCCTAGTACATATCCAGATACAATGAGTGTCCGAACATCGTTCACTATCATAGTACATATCCAGATACAATGTATGGCCGAACATCGTTCACTATCCTAGTCCATATCCAGATACAATGTATGGTCGACCATCGTTCACTATCCTAGTCCATATCCAGATAAAATGCATAGCCGAACATCGTTCACTATCCTAGTACATATCCAGATACAATGTATGGCCGAACATCGTTCACTATCCTAGTACATATCTAGATACAATGTGTGTCCGAACATCGTTCACTATCCTAGTACATGTCCAGATACAATGTATGGTCGACCATCGTTCACTATCCTAGTACACATCTAGATACAATGTATGGCCGAACATCGTTCACTATCCTAGTCCATATCCAGATACAATGTATAGCCGAACATCGTTCACTATCCTAGTACATATCCAGATACAATGTATAGACGAACATCATTCACTATCCTAGTACATATCTAGATACAATGTGTGTCCGAACATCGTTCACTATCCTAGTACATGTCCAGATACAATGTATGGTCGACCATCGTTCACTATCCTAGTACATATCAAGATACAATGTATGGTTGACCATCGTTCACTATCCTAGTACATATCCAGATACAATGTATAGCCGAACATCGTTCACTATCCTATTACATATCCAGATACAATGTATAGACGAACATCGTTCACTATCCTAGTACATATCTAGATACAATGTATAGACGAACATCGTTCACTATCATAGTGCATATCCAGATACAATGTATAGACGAACATCGTTCACTATCCTAGTCCATATCCAGATACAATGTATAGACGAACATCGTTCACTATCCTAGTACATATCTAGGTACAATGTATGGCCGAACATCGTTCACTATCCTAGTCCATATCCAGATACAATGTATATACGAACATCGTTCACTATCCTAGTACATATCCAGATACAATGTATGGCCGAACATCGTTCACTATCCTAGTCCATATCCAGATACAATGTATAGACGAACATCGTTCACTATCCTAGTACATATCTAGATACAATGTATGGCCGAACATCGTTCACTATCCTAGTCCATATCCAGATACAAAGTATGGCCGAACATCGTTCACTATCCTAGTACATATCCAGATACAATGTATGGCCGAACATCGTTCACTATCCTAGTACATATCCAGATACAATGTATGGCCGAACATCGTTCACTATCCTAGTACATATCCAGAAACAATGTATGGCCGAACATCGTTCACTATCCTAGTACATATCCAGATACAATGTATGGCCGAACATCGTTCACTATCCTAGTCCATATCCAGATACAATGTATGGCCGAACATCGTTCACTATCCTAGTCCATATCTAGATACAATGTATGGCCGAACATCGTTCACTATCCTAGTCCATATCTAGATACAATGTATGGCCGAACATCGTTCACTATCCTAGTTCATATCTAGATACAATGTATGGCCGAACATCGTTCACTATCCTAGTACATATCTAGATACAATGTATGTCCGAACATCGTTCACTATCCTAGTCCATATCTAAATACAATGTGTGTCCGAACATCGTTCACTATCCTAGTACATATCCAGATACAATGTATGGCCGAACATCGTTCACTATCTTAGTACATATCCAGATACAATGTATGGCCGAACATCGTTCACTATCCTAGTCCATATCCAGATACAATGTATGGCCGAACATGGTTCACTATCCTAGTCCATATCCAGATACAATGTATGGCCGAACATCGTTCACTATCCTAGTCCATATCTAGATACAATGTATGTCCGAACATCGTTCACTATCCTAGTCCATATCTAGATACAATGTATGTCCGAACATCGTTCACTATCCTAGTCCATATCTAAATACAATGTGTGTCCGAACATCGTTCACTATCCTAGTACATATCCAGATACAATGTATGGCCGAACATCGTTCACTATCTTAGTACATATCCAGATACAATGTATGGCCGAACATCGTTCACTATCCTAGTCCATATCCAGATACAATGTATGGCCGAACATGGTTCACTATCCTAGTCCATATCCAGATACAATGTATGGCCGAACATCGTTCACTATCCTAGTCCATATCTAGATACAATGTATGTCCGAACATCGTTCACTATCCTAGTCCATATCTAGATACAATGTATGGCCGAACATCGTTCACTATCCTAGTTCATATCTAGATACTATGTATGGCCGAACATCGTTCACTATCCTAGTCCATATCTAGATACAATGTATGGCCGAACATCGTTCACTATCCTAGTTCATATCAAGATACAATGTATGGCCGAACATCGTTCACTATCCTAGTCCATATCTAGATACAATGTATGGCCGACCATCATTCACTATCCTAGTACATATCTAGATACAATATATGTCCGAAAATCGTTCACTATCCTAGTCCATATCTAAATACAATGTGTGTCCGAACATCGTTCACTATCCTAGTCCATATCTAGATACAATGTATGTCCGAACATCGTTCACTATCCTAGTCCATATCTAAATACAATGTGTGTCCGAACATCGTTCACTATCCTAGTCCATATCTAGATACAATGTATGTCCGAACATCGTTCACTATCCTAGTCCATATCTAAATACAATGTGTGTCCGAACATCGTTCACTATCCTAGTCCATATCTAGATACAATGTATGTCCGAACATCGTTCACTATCCTAGTCCATATCCAGATACAATGTATGGTCGAGCATCGTTCACTTTCCTAGTCCATATCTAGATACAATGTATGTCCGAACTTCGTTCACTATCCTAGTCCATATCTAGATACAATGTGTGTCCGAACATCGTTCACTATCCTAGTCCATATCTAGATACAATGTATGTCCGAACATCGTTCACTATCCTAGTCCATATCTAAATACAATGTGTGTCCGAACATCGTTCACTATCCTAGTACATATCCAGATACAATGTATGGCCGAACATCGTTCACTATCTTAGTACATATCCAGATACAATGTATGGCCGAACATCGTTCACTATCCTAGTCCATATCCAGATACAATGTATGGCCGAACATGGTTCACTATCCTAGTCCATATCCAGATACAATGTATGGCCGAACATCGTTCACTATCCTAGTCCATATCTAGATACAATGTATGTCCGAACATCGTTCACTATCCTAGTCCATATCTAGATACAATGTATGTCCGAACATCGTTCACTATCCTAGTCCATATCTAGATACAATGTGTGTCCGAACATCGTTCACTATCCTAGTACATATCCAGATACAATGTATGGCCGAACATCGTTCACTATCCTAGTACATATCCAGATACAATGTATGGCCGAACATCGTTCACTATCCTAGTCCATATCCAGATACAATGTATGGCCGAACATGGTTCACTATCCTAGTCCATATCCAGAAACAATGTATGGCCGAACATCGTTCACTATCCTAGTCCATATCTAGATACAATGTATGTCCGAACATCGTTCACTATCCTAGTCCATATCTAGATACAATGTATGGCCGAACATCGTTCACTATCCTAGTTCATATCTAGATACTATGTATGGCCGAACATCGTTCACTATCCTAGTCCATATCTAGATACAATGTATGGCCGAACATCGTTCACTATCCTAGTTCATATCAAGATACAATGTATGGCCGAACATCGTTCACTATCCTAGTCCATATCTAGATACAATGTATGGCCGACCATCATTCACTATCCTAGTACATATCTAGATACAATATATGTCCGAACATCGTTCACTATCCTAGTCCATATCTAAATACAATGTGTGTCCGAACATCGTTCACTATCCTAGTCCATATCCAGATACAATGTATGGTCGAGCATCGTTCACTTTCCTAGTCCATATCTAGATACAATGTATGTCCGAACTTCGTTCACTATCCTAGTCCATATCTAGATACAATGTATGTCCGAACATCGTTCACTATCCTAGTCCATATATAGATACAATGTATGTCCGAACATCGTTCACTATCGTAGTCCATATCCAGATACAATGTATGGTCGACCATCGTTCACTATCCTAGTCCATATCTAGATACAATGTATGTCCGAACATCGTTCACTATCCTAGTCCATATCCAGATACAATGTATGGCCGAACATCGTTCACTATCCTAGTCCATATCTAGATACAATGTATAGCCGAACATCGTTCACTATCCTAGTACATATCTAGATACAATGTATAGCCGAACATCGTTCACTATCCTAGTACATATCCAGATACAATGTATGGCCGAACATCGTTCACTATCCTAGTACATATCTAGATACAATGTATGGCCGAACATCATTCACTATCCTAGTCCATATCCAGATACAATGTATGGCCGAACATCGTTCACTATCCTAGTCATATCCAGATACAATGTATGTCCGAACATCGTTCACTATCCTAGTCCATATCCAGATACAATGTATAGACGAACATCGTTCACTATCCTAGTCCATATCCAGATACAATGCATGTCCGAACATCGTTCACTATCCTAGTCCATATCCAGATACAATGTATAGACGAACATCGTTCACTATCCTAGTCCATATCCAGATACAATGTATGTCCGAACATCGTTCACTATCCTAGCCCATATCCAGATACAATGTATGTCCGAACATCGTTCACTATCCTAGCCCATATCCAGATACAATGTGTGTCCGAACATCGTTCACTATCCTAGCCCATATCCAGATACAATGTGTGTCCGAACATCGTTCACTATCCTAGCCCATATCCAGATACAATGTATGTCCGAACATCGTTCACTATCCTAGCCCATATCCAGATACAATGTGTGTCCGAACATCGTTCACTATCCTAGCCCATATCCAGATACAATGTATGTCCGAACATCGTTCACTATCCTAGCCCATATCCAGATACAATGTGTGTCCGAACATCGTTCACTATCCTAGCCCATATCCAGATACAATGTATGTCCGAACATCGTTCACTATCCTAGCCCATATCCAGATACAATGTGTGTCCGAACATCGTTCACTATTCTAGCACATATCCAGATACAATGTGTGGCCGAACATCGTTCACTATCCTAGTCCATATCCAGATACAATGTATGGCCGAACATCGTTCACTATCCTAGTACATATCCAGATACAATGTATGGCCGAACATCGTTCACTATCCTAGTACATATCTAGATACAATGTATGGCCGAACATCGTTCACTATCCTAGTTCATATCTAGATACAATGTATGGCCGAACATCGTTCACTATCCTAGTACATATCTAGATACAATGTATGTCCGAACATCGTTCACTATCCTAGTCCATATCTAAATACAATGTGTGTCCGAACATCGTTCACTATCCTAGTACATATCCAGATACAATGTATGGCCGAACATCGTTCACTATCTTAGTACATATCCAGATACAATGTATGGCCGAACATCGTTCACTATCCTAGTCCATATCCAGATACAATGTATGGCCGAACATGGTTCACTATCCTAGTCCATATCCAGATACAATGTATGTCCGAACATCGTTCACTATCCTAGTCCATATCTAGATACAATGTATGTCCGAACATCGTTCACTATCCTAGTCCATATCCAGATACAATGTATGTCCGAACATCGTTCACTATCCTAGTCCATATCTAGATACAATGTGTGTCCGAACATCGTTCACTATCCTAGTACATATCCAGATACAATGTATGGCCGAACATCGTTCACTATCCTAGTACATATCCAGATACAATGTATGGCCGAACATCGTTCACTATCCTAGTCCATATCCAGATACAATGTATGGCCGAACATGGTTCACTATCCTAGTCCATATCCAGATACAATGTATGGCCGAACATCGTTCACTATCCTAGTCCATATCTAGATACAATGTATGGCCGAACATCGTTCACTATCCTAGTCCATATCCAGATACAATGTATGGCCGAACATCGTTCACTATCCTAGTCCATATCTAGATACAATGTATGTCCGAACATCGTTCACTATCCTAGTCCATATCTAGATACAATGTATGGCCGAACATCGTTCACTATCCTAGTTCATATCTAGATACTATGTATGGCCGAACATCGTTCACTATCCTAGTCCATATCCAGATACAATGTATGGTCGAGCATCGTTCACTTTCCTAGTCCATATCTAGATACAATGTATGTCCGAACATCGTTCACTATCCTAGTCCATATCTAGATACAATGTGTGTCCGAACATCGTTCACTATCCTAGTCCATATCTAGATACAATGTATGTCCGAACATCGTTCACTATCCTAGTCCATATCTAGATACAATGTATGTCCGAACATCGTTCACTATCCTAGTCCATATCTAGATACAATGTATGTCCGAACATCGTTCACTATCCTAGTCCATATCCAGATACAATGTATGGTCGAGCATCGTTCACTTTCCTAGTCCATATCTAGATACAATGTATGTCCGAACATCGTTCACTATCCTAGTCCATATCTAGATACAATGTATGTCCGAACATCGTTCACTATCCTAGTCCATATATAGATACAATGTATGTCCGAACATCGTTCACTATCGTAGTCCATATCCAGATACAATGTATGGTCGACCATCGTTCACTATCCTAGTCCATATCTAGATACAATGTATGTCCGAACATCGTTCACTATCCTAGTCCATATCCAGATACAATGTATGGTCGACCATCGTTCACTATCCTAGTACATATCCAGATACAATGTATGGCCGAACATCGTTCACTATCCTAGTCCATATCTAGATACAATGTATAGCCGAACATCGTTCACTATCCTAGTACATATCTAGATACAATGTATAGCCGAACATCGTTCACTATCCTAGTACATATCCAGATACAATGTATGGCCGAACATCGTTCACTATCCTAGTACATATCTAGATACAATGTATGGCCGAACATCGTTCACTATCATAGTCCATATCCAGATACAATGTATGGCCGAACATCGTTCACTATCCTAGTCCATATCCAGATACAATGTATGTCCGAACATCGTTCACTATCCTAGTCCATATCCAGATACAATGTGTGTCCGAACATCGTTCACTATCCTAGCCCATATCCAGATACAATGTGTGTCCGAACATCGTTCACTATCCTAGCCCATATCCAGATACAATGTATGTCCGAACATCGTTCACTATCCTAGCCCATATCCAGATACAATGTGTGTCCGAACATCGTTCACTATCCTAGCCCATATATAGATACAATGTATGTCCGAACATCGTTCACTATCCTAGCCCATATCCAGATACAATGTGTGTCCGAACATCGTTCACTATCCTAGCCCATATCAAGATACAATGTATGTCCGAACATCGTTCACTATCCTAGCCCATATCCAGATACAATGTATGTCCGAACATCGTTCACTATCCTAGCCCATATATGCAGATACAATGTGTGTCCGAACATCGTTCACTATCCTAGCACATATCCAGATACAATGTATGGCCGAACATCGTTCACTATCCTAGCCCATATCCAGATACAATGTGTGTCCGAACATCGTTCACTATCCTAGCCCATATACAGATACAATGTATGTCCGAACATCGTTCACTATCCTAGCCCATATCCAGATACAATGTGTGTCCGAACATCGTTCACTATCCTAGCCCATATCAAGATACAATGTATGTCCGAACATCGTTCACTATCCTAGCCCATATCCAGATACAATGTATGTCCGAACATCGTTCACTATCCTAGCCCATATATGCAGATACAATGTGTGTCCGAACATCGTTCACTATCCTAGCACATAACCAGATACAATGTATGGCCGAACATCGTTCACTATCCTAGTCCATATCCAGATACAATGTATGGCCGAACATCGTTCACTATCCTAGTCCATATCTAGATACAATGTATGTCCGAACATCGTTCACTATCCTAGTCCATATCTAGATACAATGTATGGCCGAACATCGTTCACTATCCTAGTTCATATCTAAATACTATGTAGATAGATAGATAGTTTATTCTGAACAAAAAGCAAATGCTCATGAGTTCATTATAACATTGGCATTACAATACTTGGTCAATGGTGTATAGTTCAATCACAAATTCAACATTCAGTACATGCACATTTTGAAAGCATAATATCGAATTAAACTAAATAGTGGTTACACATGATCAAATTGAATTCAAATAATTGTATAATATAGTGCAACGATCTGCAACCTGAAAGAGAAAATACATATATATACATACACGCACATGTACATACCTACATACTGTTATGTAATCATACGTACACATGTACATACATACACACATACATTTAATATAAACACTGAAAATATACGAAGATATTTAACAACAAATGGTATGGGATAACGCATATGTGCAAGATTTTGAGTTTCTTTGCGGAGAAAAGTGACTAGTAAAAGAAGATGATTCTTTGCTCGAATGCTTTGAATATAAACATTCCAAGATTTTTCAAAATAACTGTGTTTTCAGTAGATACCAACTCTACAAATTTTAAAATGTTCGGTCTTGACCAGAAATATTTCTTGATGTATTTTGTCCTTAGTTCATGATACAGGGAGCATTCAAGTAAGAAGTGAAACTCGTCTTCTAACGTATTACAATGATTACATTTTCTGTCATTTCTTGGTATTTTATTGGGCTTGTGCCATCTCCCTGTTTCGATTGCGAGCCGATGAGCAGATAATCTTAATCGTGTAAAGGCGGATCGGAACTTTCTTAATGTTATTTCAGTTAAATATATCTTGTACCCAAAGTCAGAGAATAACCTGTAAGATGATGCTCTTGTGGAATTTTGTATTTCTTCATTCCAATTTTGTAAATATATATCCTTAATTCTTAGTTTAAACATAGCGAGAAATGCCTCTTCGTTCCCAGCCCCCTGAAAAAGCCAAACATGAAAAAAATCCTAAATTTTCTAGAGTTTCTTTTACCGATTTAGCCCAACAGTTCTTATTTGGGAGTCTTTCTATGTCATTTAACATCATATTGTATATCTTTTTTGTATGGCCGAACATCGTTCACTATCCTAGTCCATATCTAGATACAATGTATGGCCGAACATCGTTCACTATCCTAGTTCATATCAAGATACAATGTATGGCCGAACATCGTTCACTATCCTAGTCCATATCTAGATACAATGTATGGCCGACCATCGTTCACTATCCTAGTACATATCTAGATACAATATATGTCCGAACATCGTTCACTATCCTAGTCCATATCTAAATACAATGTGTGTCCGAACATCGTTCACTATCCTAGTCCATATCTAGATACAATGTATGTCCGAACATCGTTCACTATCCTAGTCCATATCTAAATACAATGTGTGTCCGAACATCGTTCACTATCCTAGTCCATATCTAGATACAATGTATGTCCGAACATCGTTCACTATCCTAGTCCATATCTAGATACAATGTATGTCCGAACATCGTTCACTATCCTAGTCCATATCCAGATACAATGTATGTCCGAACATCGTTCACTATCCTAGTCCATATCCAGATACAATGTATAGACGAACATCGTTCACTATCCTAGTCCATATCCAGATACAATGTATGTCCGAACATCGTTCACTATCCTAGCCCATATCCAGATACAATGTATGTCCGAACATCGTTCACTATCCTAGCCCATATCCAGATACAATGTGTGTCCGAACATCGTTCACTATCCTAGCCCATATCCAGATACAATGTGTGTCCGAACATCGTTCACTATCCTAGCCCATATCCAGATACAATGTGTGTCCGAACATCGTTCACTATCCTAGCCCATATCCAGATACAATGTGTGTCCGAACATCGTTCACTATCCTAGCCCATATCCAGATACAATGTATGTCCGAACATCGTTCACTATCCTAGCCCATATCCAGATACAATGTGTGTCCGAACATCGTTCACTATCCTAGCCCATATCCAGATACAATGTGTGTCCGAACATCGTTCACTATCCTAGCCCATATCCAGATACAATGTGTGTCCGAACATCGTTCACTATCCTAGCCCATATCCAGATACAATGTGTGTCCGAACATCGTTCACTATCCTAGCCCATATCCAGATACAATGTGTGTCCGAACATCGTTCACTATCCTAGCCCATATCCAGATACAATGTATGTCCGAACATCGTTCACTATCCTAGCCCATATCCAGATACAATGTGTGTCCGAACATCGTTCACTATCCTAGTCCATATCCAGATACAATGTATGTCCGAACATCGTTCACTATTCTAGTCCATATCCAGATACAATGTGTGGCCGAACATCGTTCACTATCCTAGTCCATATCTAGATACAATGTATGTCGACCATCGTTCACTATCCTAGTCCATATCCAGATACAATGTATGTCCGAACATCGTTCACTATCCTAGTCCATATCCAGATACAATGTATAGACGAACATCGTTCACTATCCTAGTCCATATCCAGATACAATGTATGTCCGAACATCGTTCACTATCCTAGTCCATATCCAGATACAATGTATAGACGAACATCGTTCACTATCCTAGTCCATATCCAGATACAATGTATGTCCGAACATCGTTCACTATCCTAGCCCATATCCAGATACAATGTATGTCCGAACATCGTTCACTATCCTAGCCCATATCCAGATACAATGTGTGTCCGAACATCGTTCACTATCCTAGCCCATATCCAGATACAATGTGTGTCCGAACATCGTTCACTATCCTAGCCCATATCCAGATACAATGTATGTCCGAACATCGTTCACTATCCTAGCCCATATCCAGATACAATGTGTGTCCGAACATCGTTCACTATCCTAGCCCATATCCAGATACAATGTATGTCCGAAGATCGTTCACTATCCTAGCCCATATCCAGATACAATGTGTGTCCGAACATCGTTCACTATCCTAGCCCATATCCAGATACAATGTGTGTCCGAACATCGTTCACTATCCTAGCCCATATCCAGATACAATGTGTGTCCGAACATCGTTCACTATCCTAGCCCATATCCAGATACAATGTGTGTCCGAACATCGTTCACTATCCTAGCCCATATCCAGATACAATGTATGTCCGAACATCGTTCACTATCCTAGCCCATATCCAGATACAATGTGTGTCCGAACATCGTTCACTATCCTAGCCCATATCCAGATACAATGTATGTCCGAACATCGTTCACTATTCTAGTCCATATCCAGATACAATGTGTGGCCGAACATCGTTCACTATCCTAGTCCATATCTAGATACAATGTATAGTCGACCATCGTTCACTATCCTAGTCCATATCCAGATACAATGTATGTCCGAACATCGTTCACTATCCTAGTCCATATCCAGATACAATGTATAGACGAACATCGTTCACTATCCTAGTCCATATCCAGATACAATGTATGTCCGAACATCGTTCACTATCCTAGTCCATATCCAGATACAATGTATAGACGAACATCGTTCACTATCCTAGTCCATATCCAGATACAATGTATGTCCGAACATCGTTCACTATCCTAGCCCATATCCAGATACAATGTATGTCCGAACATCGTTCACTATCCTAGTCCATATCCAGATACAATGTGTGTCCGAACATCGTTCACTATCCTAGCCCATATCCAGATACAATGTGTGTCCGAACATCGTTCACTATCCTAGCCCATATCCAGATACAATGTATGTCCGAACATCGTTCACTATCCTAGCCCATATCCAGATACAATGTGTGTCCGAACATCGTTCACTATCCTAGCCCATATCCAGATACAATGTATGTCCGAAGATCGTTCACTATCCTAGCCCATATCCAGATACAATGTGTGTCCGAACATCGTTCACTATCCTAGCCCATATCCAGATACAATGTGTGTCCGAACATCGTTCACTATCCTAGCCCATATCCAGATACAATGTGTGTCCGAACATCGTTCACTATCCTAGCCCATATCCAGATACAATGTGTGTCCGAACATCGTTCACTATCCTAGCCCATATCCAGATACAATGTATGTCCGAACATCGTTCACTATCCTAGCCCATATCCAGATACAATGTGTGTCCGAACATCGTTCACTATCCTAGCCCATATCCAGATACAATGTATGTCCGAACATCGTTCACTATTCTAGTCCATATCCAGATACAATGTGTGGCCGAACATCGTTCACTATCCTAGTCCATATCTAGATACAATGTATAGTCGACCATCGTTCACTATCCTAGTCCATATCCAGATACAATGTATGTCCGAACATCGTTCACTATCCTAGTCCATATCCAGATACAATGTATAGACGAACATCGTTCACTATCCAAGTCCATATCCAGATACAATGTATGTCCGAACATCGTTCACTATCCTAGTCCATATCCAGATACAATGTATAGACGAACATCGTTCACTATCCTAGTCCATATCCAGATACAATGTATGTCCGAACATCGTTCACTATCCTAGCACATATCCAGATGCAATGTATGTCCGAACATCGTTCACTATCCTAGCCCATATCCAGATACAATGTGTGTCCGAACATCGTTCACTATCCTAGCCCATATCCAGATACAATGTGTGTCCGAACATCGTTCACTATCCTAGCCCATATCCAGATACAATGTATGTCCGAACATCGTTCACTATCCTAGCCTATATCCAGATACAATGTGTGTCCGAACATCGTTCACTATCCTAGCCCATATCCAGATACAATGTATGTCCGAAGATCGTTCACTATCCTAGCCCATATCCAGATACAATGTGTGTCCGAACATCGTTCACTATCCTAGCCCATATCCAGATACAATGTATGTCCGAACATCGTTCACTATCCTATCCCATATCCAGATACAATGTGTGTCCGAACATCGTTCACTATCCTAGCCCATATCTAGATACAATGTATGTCCGAACATCGTTCACTATTCTAGTCCATATCCAGATACAATGTGTGGCCGAACATCGTTCACTATCCTAGTCCATATCCAGATACAATGTATGGCCGAACATCGTTCACTATTCTAGTCCATATCAGATACAATGTATAGACGAACATCGTTCACTATCCTAGTACATATCCAGATACAATGTATGGCCGAACATCGTTCACTATTCTAGTCCATATCCATGAAGGGCAAAGAAGATTGTATACCACATACCACACAATGTCATGTAGTAACTTCTAGGAATAATGTGTTTGTAGACTTTAATACATTTATTAACAAAAGTATGACCGTTGACTAGTTTGACTGCCCTCGGTATGGACATGGACATGATATTTGGGAGATATGTTCCACTGAAAAGATCTACAGCCGGTTGTCCAAAATATGCAGAATAGATGAATATACATGTTGTAGATATACATGTATCACTCTTATTAAACGTTTGTTTCATATCATTGCAAATGCTGTGTTCCTTGTAAATTTGGGCTAGAAATGATAGAAAGAAGTTCCAAAGAGACCTTGGAGTTGCTTTTTTGGATTCCCCATGCTTGAAAACCTACATTTTTACTCCTAGATCAACTAAATCGGTTACTGTACTGAGATTCTGTGGTAAAATAGGCAATTTGTATGTCAGAATGGCGGCCATTTTGAAACAATGGCGGCCATCTTGAATTTCAGGTGGCCAGCGTTTTTCCCCCACAAAAGTGACCCCTAAGGAGTATTTATGCCAAGTGTGGTGCTTGTATCACATTTTGAAAGATAGTTTCAATTATCTGCTGCACTAAGAACCGAATGTGCGTATATCATTTTTAGCATGTTTTATTCACATTGCAAGTATAAATATGAGGCGCCCGCATACACTGCAATTTCATCTTTTTAAGCAAGCATTATGTTTTACTTTAAATGAACTTGTCACTTGTTAGTTGGCCCTGTTGTTATTTTGCATAGATTTGAATGATTATTTTAAGCTTAAAACATGTTCAAAAGTAGGATGAAATTTGTTTATTTTGCAGAACCAGTTTGAACTAGAAGTTGACCGGGATGCGAAATTGATGAAAGTTTCCGGGTCCTACTCAACGAACGGTGTCTACTTTACGCCATATACTGTCATAAATCACTACACAGAGGTAACTAAATACATGTGTACAAACAAATAATAACCGGATAGTAACCGGATGTTCCGGATGATGATATCCGACGATATAGCAATGAATAATTGCATAATGGAGACAGAGAATATCCAGCACAAGTACTAGTGTCTGTCAGTATGCATGGTATTGTCAGATTCTGACATCGGAGGCGTCATGGGTTTAGCATATAGTTCAGTATGTATGCTATTGTCAGATTCTGACATCGGATGCGTCATGGGTTTAGCATATAGTTCAGTATGTATGATATTGTCAGATTCTGACATCGGAGGCGTCATGGGTTTAGCATATAGTTCAGTATGTATGCTATTGTCAGATTCTGACATCGGATGCGTCATGGGTTTAGCATATAGTTCAGTATGCATGATATTGTCAGATTCTGACATCGGATGCGTCATGGGGTTAGCATATAGTTCAGTATACATGATATTGTCAGATTCTGACATCGGATGCGTCATGGGGTTAGCATATAGTTCAGTATACATGATATTGTCAGATTCTGACATCGGATGCGTCATGGGTTTAGCATATAGTTCAGTATGCATGATATTGTCAGATTCTGACATCGGATGCGTCATTGGTTTAGCATATAGTTCAGTATGTATGCTATTGTCAGATTCTGACATCGGATGCGTCATGGGTTTAGCATATAGTTCAGTATGCATGATATTGTCAGATTCTGACATCGGATGCGTCATTGGTTTAGCATATAGTTCAGTATGTATGCTATTGTCAGATTCTGACATCGGATGCGTCATTGGTTTAGCATATAGTTCAGTATGTATGCTATTGTCAGATTCTGACATTGGATGCGTCATGGGTTTAGCATATAGTTCAGTATGCATGATATTGTCGGATTCTGACATCGGATGCGTCATGGGGTTAGCATATAGTGTCAGTATGTATGCTATTGTCGGATTCTGACATCGGATGCGTCATGGGTTTAGCATATAGTTCAGTATGCATGTTCTTGTCGGATTCTGACATCGGATGCGTCATGGGTTTAGCATATAGTGTCAGTATGTATGCTATTGTCGGATTCTGACATCGGATGCGTCATGGGGTTAGCATATAGTTAGTTCAGTATGCATGCTATTGTCGGATTCTGACATCGGATGCGTCATGGGGTTAGCATATAGTTCAGTATGCATGCTATTGTCGGATTCTGACATCGGATGCGTCATGGGGTTAGCATATAGTTCAGTATGCATGCTATTGTCGGATTCTGACATCGGATGTGTCATGGGGTTAGCATATAGTTCAGTATGCATGCTATTGTCGGATTCTGACATCGGATGCGCCATGGGTTTAGCATATAGTTCAGGACGAACATTTATTCATTTTGTGTTCGTCCACATACATACTGGACTGTGTTGGCTTCAGATCAGAGCCTGACACATCATCGATTTACAAAACCTCTGCAATAGTATCCGCCTTGCAATACAAGTATTAAGTGCTATATCGGTTAATTGTGATTTCAAGCCACGTAAGAATTATGGTGGTGGTGTCCTGAAGAACTTATTTCGCAGTTTAGCTGGGGGTGGGGGGAATTGCATAAACAATTTGCAATTTATGAGAATGGATGAGACGACAACATTATCTGAATTACCGATCCGTGCATATAATAACCCTCACCCAACAAGAAAGGGCGCCGCTTTGCCACCAATATATGTACAAGTACGACGCATGTATGTAAAGTAAACATAGACGATTATTGTTAGTTATTTACTATATTTACTATATATTATAGAAATACCAACACAAATTTTAGAACTAGATTGTATATATGTGTGTCATCCGTGGTCCAGTGGTACAGCTTCGGATTTGTAATCGATCGGTCCTGGGTTCGATACTCGGTCAGGCCACGTATGTAGTGTCATTGAGCAAGGCACCTCACACACATTGCTTAGTACTGGTTAAACACTTAGGTCGGCTAAGCTTTACCAGGAAAACATGTCTACGTCCCCGCAAGGGGTTTGACATTAATGGAACATGCATACATATATATGCAATAGCATCAATGTGCATATGTTCATTTAGCATCACAACGAGACCAGTCATGCAGTACATCCCCATACCAGTCATGTAGTACATACCCAGACCAGTCATGCAGTACATCCCCAGACCAGTCATGTAGTACATCCCCATACCATTCATGCAGTACATCCCCAGACCAGTCATGTAGTACATACCCAGACCAGTCATGTAGTACATACCCAGACCAGTCATGCAGTACATCCCCAGACCAGTCATGCAGTACATCCCCAGACCAGTCATGCAGTACATACCCAGACCAGTCATGTAGTACATCCCCAGACCAACCATACAGTACATCCCCAGACCAGTCATGTAGTACATCCCCAGACCAGTCATGTAGTACATCCCAGACTAGTCATGTAGTACATCCTCAGACCAGTCATGTAGTACATACCCAGACCAGTCATGCAATACATCCCCAGACCAGTCATGCAGTACATCCCCAGACCAGTCATGCAGTACATACCCAGACCAGTCATGCAGTACATCCCTAGACCAGTCATGTAGTACATACCCAGATCAGTCATGTAGTACATCCCCAGACCAGTCATGTAGTACAACCCCAGACCAACCATACAGTACATACCCAGACCAGTCATATAGTACATCCCCAGACCAACCATACAGTACATACCCAGACCAGTCATGTAGTACATCCCCAGACCAACCATACAGTACATCCCAGACCAGTCATGTAGTACATCCCCAGACCAACCATACAGTACATACCCAGACCAGTCATGAAGTACATCCCCATACCAGTCATGTAGTACATCCCAAGACCAGTCATGCAGTACATCCCCAGAGAAGTCATGCAGTACATCACCAGACCAGTCATGCAGTACATCCCCAGACCAGTCATGCAGTACATCCCCAGACCAGTCATGTAGTACATCCCCAGACCAACGATGCAGTACATACCCAGACCAGTCATGAAGTACATCCCCATACCAGTCATGTAGTACATCACCAAACCAGTCATGCAGTACATCCCCAGACCAGTCATGTAGTACATCCCCAGACCAGTCATGTAGTACATCCCCAGACCAGTCATGTAGTACATCCCCAGACCAGTCATGCAGTACATCCCAAGACCAGTCATGCAGTACATCCCCAGACCAGTCATGCAGTACATACCCAGACAAGTCATGTAGTACATCCCTAGACAAGTCATGTAGTACATCCCCAGACCAGTCATGCAGTACATCCCAGACCAATCATGTAGTACATCCCCAGACCAGTCATGCAGTACATCCCCAGACCAGTCATGCAGTACATCCTCAGACCAGTCATGCAGTACATACCAAGACAAGTCATGTAGTACATCCCCAGACCAGTCATGCAGTACATCACCAGACCAGTCATGCAGTACATCCCCAGAGAAGTCATGCAGTACATCACCAGAACAGTCATGCAGTACATACCCAGACAAGTCATGCAGTACATACCCAGACAAGTCATGTAGTACACACCCAGACAAGTCATGTAGTACATCCCCAGACCAGTCATGCAGTACATCCCCAGACCAGTCATGCAGTACATCCTCAGACCAGTCATGCAGTACATACCAAGACAAGTCATGTAGTACATCACCAGACCAGTCATGCAGTACATCCCCAGACCAGTCATGTAGTACATCCCCAGACCAGTCATGTAGTACATCCCCAGACCAGTCATGTAGTACATCCCCAGACCAACCATGCAGTACATCCCCAGACCAGTCATGAAGTACATCCCCATACCAGTCATGTAGTACATCCCAAGACCAGTCATGTAGTACATCCCCAGACCAGTCATGTAGTACATCCCCAGACAAGTCATGCAGTACATCCCCATACCAGTCATACAGTACATCCTCAGACCAGTCATGCAGTACATACCCAGACCAGTCATACAGTACATCCTCAGACCAGTCATGCAGTACATCCCCATACCAGTCATACAGTACATCCTCAGACCAGTCATGCAGTACATCCTCAGACCAGTCATGCAGTACATACCCAGACCAGTCATGTAGTACATACCCAGACCAGTCATGTAGTACATCCCCAGACCAACCATACAGTACATCCCCAGACCAGTCATGTAGTACATCCCCAGACCAACCATACAGTACATACCCAGACCCGTCATACAGTACATCCCCAGACTAGTCATGCGGTACATCCCCAGACCAGTCATGAAGTACATCCCCATACCAGTCATGTAGTACATCCCAAGACCAGTCATGCAGTACATCCCCAGAGAAGGCATGTAGTACATCCCAAGATCAGTCATGCAGTACATCCCCAGACCAGCCATGTAGTACATTCCCAGACCAACCATACAGTACATCCCCAGACCAGTCATGCAGTACATCCCCAGACCAGTCATGTAGTACATACCCAGACCAGTCATGCAGTACATCCCCAGACCAACCATGCAGTACATCCCCAGACCAGTCATACAGTACATCCCCAGACCAGACATGCAGTACATCCCCAGACCAGTCATGCAGTACATACCCAGACAAGTCATGTAGTACATCCCCAGACCAGTCATGCAGTACATCCCCAGACCAGTCATGCAGTACATCCCCAGACCAGTCATGCAGTACATCATCAGACCAGTCATGCAGTACATACCAAGACCAGTCATGTAGTACATCCCCAGACCAGTCATACAGTACATCACCAGACCAGTCATGCAGTACATCCCCAGACCAGTCATGTATTACATCCCCAGACGAGTCATGTAGTACATCCTCAGACCAGTCATGTAGTACATCCCCAGACCAACCATGCAGTACATGCCCAGACCAGTCATGAAGTACATCCCCATACCAGTCATGTAGTACATCCTCAGACCAGTCATGCAGTACATCCTCAGACCAGTCATGAAGTACATCCCCATACCAGTCATGTAGTACATCCCAAGACCAGTCATGCAGTACATCCCCAGAGAAGGCATGCAGTACATCACCAGACCAGTCATACAGTACATCCTCAGACCAGTCATGCAGTACATCCCCATACCAGTCATACAGTACATCCTCAGACCAGTCATGCAGTACATCCTCAGACCAGTCATGAAGTACATCCCCATACCAGTCATGTAGTACATCCCAAGACCAGTCATGCAGTACATCCCCAGAGAAGGCATGCAGTACATCACCAGACCAGTCATACAGTACATCCTCAGACCAGTCATGCAGTACATCCCCATACCAGTCATACAGTACATCCTCAGACCAGTCATGCAGTACATCCTCAGACCAGTCATGAAGTACATCCCCATACCAGTCATGTAGTACATCCCAAGACCAGTCATGCAGTACATCCCCAGAGAAGGCATGTAGTACATCCCAAGAACAGTCATGCAGTACATCCCCAGACCAGCCATGTAGTACATTCCCAGACCAACCATACAGTACATCCACAGACCAACCATACAGTACATACCCAGACCAGTCATGAAGTACATCCCCATACCAGTCATGTAGTACATCCCAAGACCAGTCATGCAGTACATCCCCAGAGAAGTCATGCAGTACATCACCAGACCAGTCATGCAGTACATCCCCAGACCAGTCATGCAGTACATCCCCAGACCAGTCATGTAGTACATCCCCAGACCAACGATGCAGTACATACCCAGACCAGTCATGAAGTACATCCCCATACCAGTCATGTAGTACATCACCAAACCAGTCATGCAGTACATCCCCAGACCAGTCATGTAGTACATCCCCAGACCAGTCATGTAGTACATCCCCAGACCAGTCATGTAGTACATCCCCAGACCAGTCATGCAGTACATCCCAAGACCAGTCATGCAGTACATCCCCAGACCAGTCATGCAGTACATACCCAGACAAGTCATGTAGTACATCCCCAGACAAGTCATGTAGTACATCCCCAGACCAGTCATGCAGTACATCCCAGACCAATCATGTAGTACATCCCCAGACCAGTCATGCAGTACATCCCCAGACCAGTCATGCAGTACATCCTCAGACCAGTCATGCAGTACATACCAAGACAAGTCATGTAGTACATCCCCAGACCAGTCATGCAGTACATCACCAGACCAGTCATGCAGTACATCCCCAGAGAAGTCATGCAGTACATCACCAGAACAGTCATGCAGTACATACCCAGACAAGTCATGCAGTACATACCCAGACAAGTCATGTAGTACACACCCAGACAAGTCATGTAGTACATCCCCAGACCAGTCATGCAGTACATCCCCAGACCAGTCATGCAGTACATCCTCAGACCAGTCATGCAGTACATACCAAGACAAGTCATGTAGTACATCACCAGACCAGTCATGCAGTACATCCCCAGACCAGTCATGTAGTACATCCCCAGACCAGTCATGTAGTACATCCCCAGACCAGTCATGTAGTACATCCCCAGACCAACCATGCAGTACATCCCCAGACCAGTCATGAAGTACATCCCCATACCAGTCATGTAGTACATCCCAAGACCAGTCATGTAGTACATCCCCAGACCAGTCATGTAGTACATCCCCAGACAAGTCATGCAGTACATCCCCATACCAGTCATACAGTACATCCTCAGACCAGTCATGCAGTACATACCCAGACCAGTCATACAGTACATCCTCAGACCAGTCATGCAGTACATCCCCATACCAGTCATACAGTACATCCTCAGACCAGTCATGCAGTACATCCTCAGACCAGTCATGCAGTACATACCCAGACCAGTCATGTAGTACATACCCAGACCAGTCATGTAGTACATCCCCAGACCAACCATACAGTACATCCCCAGACCAGTCATGTAGTACATCCCCAGACCAACCATACAGTACATACCCAGACCCGTCATACAGTACATCCCCAGACTAGTCATGCGGTACATCCCCAGACCAGTCATGAAGTACATCCCCATACCAGTCATGTAGTACATCCCAAGACCAGTCATGCAGTACATCCCCAGAGAAGGCATGTAGTACATCCCAAGATCAGTCATGCAGTACATCCCCAGACCAGCCATGTAGTACATTCCCAGACCAACCATACAGTACATCCCCAGACCAGTCATGCAGTACATCCCCAGACCAGTCATGTAGTACATACCCAGACCAGTCATGTAGTACATACCCAGACCAGTCATACAGTACATCCCCAGACCAGTCATACAGTACATCCCCAGACCAGTCATGCAGTACATCCCCAGACCAGTCATGTAGTACATGCCCAGACAAGACCAGTCATGCAGAACATCCCCAAACCAGTCATGCACTACAACCCATGGGACAATTTTAACATTGCGATATTCATCTTTATAATATAACAGAAAAGAATTGTGAGCACATGATATGGACACAAATACATGTATCATACCGCAACATCTTGCTAGAAAACAACAATAAATACAAAGGATTTCAATAGAAAGGACCAATATACATGTCGGGAGAAATCAGACGTTATCTGTCAATGGGGTACTAGAAAAACCAGCCATTTCTCTCATTCAGTCAAACTTTTCATATACGCATGCCCAGCTTCATGTTCCTACATTGGCCATGAGCGACATACTGACTTTGTTATGGAATTCTGTGTATTATTGCAGGGGAAGTCGTACAACTTTGGTACATATGCCGGCCAGTCTTACTGCAATGTAACACATATCGACCCAACTAGTATGGATGCCAACTGTGTACCAAGTAATCTTGAATTATTACATGCAACACAATATACATTTACTATAGTGCATTCAACATGTAATAAACACCGACTACTTATGAGTTTAGCACATGCACTATGTAATATACATTGAATTTATATAGTGTAGTACATGTACTGTGTAATATACATTGACTTTATATAGTGTAATACATTCACCGTGTAATATACATTGACTTTATATAGTGTAATATATTCACTGTGTAATATACATTGACTTTATATAGTGTAATACATGCACTATGTAATATACATTGACTTTATATAGTGTAGTACATGCATTGTGTAATATACATTGACTTTATATAGTGTAGTGCATGCACTATGTAATATACATTGACTTTATATAGTGTACTACATGTACTATGTAATATACATTGACTTTATATAGTGTAATATACATTGACTTTATATAGTGTAATACATGCACTATGTAATATACATTGACTTTATATAGTGTAGTACATGCATTGTGTAATATACATTGACTTTATATAGTGTAGTACATGCATTGTGTAATATACATTGACTTTATATAGTGTAGTACATTCACTGTGTAATATACATCGACTATATAGTGTAATACATTCAATGTGTAATATACATCGACTATATAGTGCAGTACATGCATTGAGTAATATACATCGATTATATAGTGTAGTACATGCATTGTGTAATATACATCGACTATATAGTGTAGTACATGCATTGTGTAATATACATCGACTATATAGTGTAGTACATGCATTGTGTAATATACATCGACTATATAGTGTAGTACATGCATTGTGTAATATACATCGATTATATAGTGTAGTACATGCATTGTGTAGTATACATCGACTGTATAGTGTAGTACATGCATTGTGTAATATACATCGACTGTATAGTGTAGTACATGCATTGTGTAATATACATCGACTATATAGTGTACTACATGCATTGTGTACTATACATCGACTATATAGTGTACTACATGCATTGTATACTATGCATCGACTATATAGTGTAGTACATGCATTGTGTACTATACATCGACTATATAGTGTAGTACATTCACTGTGTAATATACATCGACTATATAGTGTAGTACATGCATTGTGTAATATACATCGATTATATGGTGTAGTACATGCATTGTGTAATATACATCGACTATATAGTGTAGTACATGCATTGTGTAATATACATCGACTATATAGTGTAGTACATGCATTGTGTAATATACATCGACTATATAGTGTAGTACATGCATTGTGTAATATACATCGACTATATAGTGTAGTACATGCATTGTGTAGTATACATCGACTGTATAGTGTAGTACATGCATTGTGTAATATACATCGACTATATAGTGTAGTACATGCATTGTGTACTATGCATCGACTATATAGTGTAGTACATGCATTGTGTAATATACATCGACTATATAGTGTAGTACATGCATTGTGTAATATACATCGACTATATAGTGTAGTACGTGCATTGTGTAATATACATCGACTATATAGTGTAGTACATGCATTGTGTAATATACATCGACTATATAGTGTAGTACATGCATTGTGTAATATACATCGACTATATAGTGTAGTACATGCATTGTGTACTATACACCTACTATATAGTGTAGTACATGCATTGTGTAATATACATCGACTATATAGTGTAGTACATGCATTGTGTACTATACATCGACTATATAGTGTAGTACATGCATTGTGTACTATACATCTACTATATAGTTTAGTACATGCATTGTGTAATATACATCGACTACTTATGAGTTTAGCACATGCACTATGTAATATACATTGAATTTATATAGTGTAGTACATGTACTGTGTAATATACATTGACTTTATATAGTGTAATACATTCACCGTGTAATATACATTGACTTTATATAGTGTAATATATTCACTGTGTAATATACATTGACTTTATATAGTGTAATACATGCACTATGTAATATACATTGACTTTATATAGTGTAGTACATGCATTGTGTAATATACATTGACTTTATATAGTGTAGTGCATGCACTATGTAATATACATTGACTTTATATAGTGTACTACATGTACTATGTAATATACATTGACTTTATATAGTGTAATACATTCACTGTGTAATATACATTGACTTTATATAGTGTAATACATGCACTATGTAATATACATTGACTTTATATAGTGTAGTACATGCATTGTGTAATATACATTGACTTTATATAGTGTAGTACATGCATTGTGTAATATACATTGACTTTATATAGTGTAGTACATTCACTGTGTAATATACATCGACTATATAGTGTAATACATTAATGTGTAATATACATCGACTATATAGTGCAGTACATGCATTGAGTAATATACATCGATTATATAGTGTAGTACATGCATTGTGTAATATACATCGACTATATAGTGTAACACATTGTGAATATACATCGACTATATATATACATGCATAATATACATCGACTATATAGTGTAGTACATGCATTGTGTACTATACATCTACTATATAGTGTAGTACATGCAATATACATCGACTATATAGTGTAGTACATGCATTGTGTAATATACATCGACTATATAGTGTAGTACATGCATTGTGTACTATACATCTACTATATAGTGTAGTACATGCATTGTGCACTATACATCGACTATATGGTGTAGTACATGCATTGTGTAATATACATCGACTATATAGTGTAGTACATGCATTGTGTAATATACATCGACTATATAGTGTAGTACATGCATTGTGTAATATACATCGACTATATGGTGTAGTACATGCATTGTGTAATATACATCGACTATATAGTGTAGTACATGCATTGTGTACTATACATCTACTATATAGTGTAGTACATGCAATGTGTACTATACATCGACTATATAGTGTAGTACATGCATTGTGTAATATACATCGACTATATAGTGTAGTACATGCATTGTGTACTATACATCTACTATATAGTGTAGTACATGCATTGTGCACTATACATCGACTATATGGTGTAGTACATGCATTGTGTAATATACATCGACTATATAGTGTAGTACATGCATTGTGTAATATACATCGACTATATAGTGTAGTACATGCATTGTGTAATATACATCGACTATATGGTGTAGTACATGCATTGTGTAATATACATCGACTATATAGTATAGTACATGCATTGTGTAATATACATCTACTATATAGTGTAGTACATGCATTGTGTACTATACATCGACTATATAGTGTAGTACATGCATTGTGTAATATACATCAACTATATAGTGTAGTACATGCACTATGTAATATACATCGACTATATAGTGTAGTACATGCATTGTGTAATATACATCTACTATATAGTGTAGTACATGCATTGTGTAATATACATCGACTATATGGTGTAGTACATGCATTGTGTAATATACATCGACTATATAGTGTAGTACATGCATTGTGTAATATACATCGACTATATGGTGTAGTACATGCATTGTGTAATATACATCGACTATATAGTGTAGTACATGCATTTTGCTACTTCACAGCTGCACTTAACTACACGCATACCTACACGTTTGGTTCCGGCTCTGAATCCTTACCAGTCCATTCTTGGGAAGGGATGTATGAGAATTACTACTGGAACCTACAGACCTCCGTCGCCGACTGCTCACCAGTAGCATATACTCGATTTGGAACGAACAAAGAAGGTATGTAGCCAAGCCAAGTCAAAACCACATTCATCCAAATACACAGTGTCGAATACGTCACAAAGCCCGTACTCAGTGGGATGCGATGGGTACCTACTCACCCTGGACCCACCGCTGAAATAAAATAAGTACCCCCTATGAAAAAGCGTGCTTACGGGCTTGATCATAGATCGCGTAGTTTAGTTTAAGCATTATTTATTTTACAAAGATTGCGAAACAAGTCTTAAACACTTATATTAATCACTCTCGTTTGCGCTGATCAAAGCGTGAATGTAGTCATTCATTCATGTGGGAGTAAACCGGGGTACCCGGAATAACCCCACCTGTCCGATCTGGTACCTACAATACCATTTCACATACCTCCCGGTCCGCAACTTGTGTTAGTGTTTTAAAGTACATGCATCTGTGTATGCGAGTGTTTCATGTTTTGTGTCAGGCCGTTTAGTTTGAACAATATTTATTTCTTTGAATAAACATAGTCAAGTATATAATATGTTGGATTGAGGAGAAAGCAACCTGCTTGAATAGTTACCTGTCAGGACTTTTAATAAGACATGCCAACAATTATGCACTCACATGAATGAGAGACATCGGTCAGTTACTGCCCCTGAATGCTCCCTAAAAGTATATACATGTACGTCCTATTAAGTGGTTTCCTCAGTTTTTATCGTTGCTTCCTTTGCACAACATGCTATCTATTTTCATCCGCTTCTCATCTTATAATTACATGTATTAAATTACTATTACTCGACCGACATCCCACAGTATATCCCAATGGGTTTTGATCTGTTATGTTATATTTCGGGTTTTACGCCTGCATCAGCACCATTTTTGGGCTATATCGCCGGCGGGCAGTTTACCTAGCAATATCTTTCCTGGACAGGCTCCAGCGGTTAACCAGTAATTGGGTACAACAACCTCCGTAAGAAACTGCCAACTTTTTCATATAAATGAAACACGGTCTGAGCGAGGCTCGAACCCGTGACCACCAGTGATGATAGGGTACAGTTGTATACAAGTAAGCGACCTTAACCACTCGACCACAGAGGCGGACTGGTTTTTATCTGTTAAATAATTGTTATCAATTGATGATTTAAATGCAATTTCTAACTTATCATTACTTGCTTATGTTATGTGTAGGCACACTATATGCGTGCACGTTGCTGTTGTATAATATGTGTGTATATATATAGGTATATCGTCAATGAAATGAAAATATAGAATTCATTTAAACCAAAATTCAAATATGTTTTTCATCGTTTCAATTGTAAATTGTTTAGGATTTAGGTTAAATATATACAGCGTAAAATCGAGGTACAGGATAACATATAAATGTACTGTATTTGTGTCGAGAAATGCTTTTTTGTTCAGCTATGACATTAAGTATAGAATATAAGCCTCAAATGATCCAGTATGTAAGCTATTTGGCTGTGTGAGGAGCGTATTTTACTTAAAATTCACATTTATATAACAAGATATTACTAATTTAAATGGTTAATTTCGTACATTTACGCATGCATTTATCACAATACGCTTGCATTTTGATAGCAGTCCAATATTAATAATAATTGACTGCAGGTGCAAAGCTATGACGTCACAACTGCGTTAATACAAACAAATATAACCGTACAATACTGTTTTATAACAAACAATACTTAATATTTATACAATTTACATAATTTCGAGCCTCAAAACACACTCACTTTTGCAAATGAAATAAAATAAACATGACGTCATCAACAATTAACACACACGCACTTATTATTTAACTTTATATTATTAATGTATTGCTTTGTTTTGGGGGCGATAGTTTACATATGTAATATCAAATGTGCTTCCAAGTTAAATATTAAATCTTGGTTATTGATGTGTTATAGGGACGATTGTATATGTATTATAGGGACGATTGTATATGTGTTATAGGGACGATTGTATATGTGTTATAGGGACGATGGTATATGTGTTATAGGGACGATGGTATATGTGTTATAGGGACGATTGTATATGTATTATAGGGACGATGATATATGTGTTATAGGGACGATTGTATATGTGTTATAGGGACGATGGTATATGTGTTATAGGGACGATTGTATATGTATTATAGGGACGATTGTATATGTGTTATAGGGACGATTGTATATGTGTTATAGGGACGATTGTATATGTGTTATAGGGACGATTGTATATGTGTTATAGGGACGATTGTATATGTGTTATAGGGACGATTGTATATGTATTATAGGGACGATTGTATATGTGTTATAGGGACGATTGTATATGTGTTATAGGGACGATTGTATATGTGTTATAGGGACGATTGTATATGTGTTATAGGGACGATTGTATATGTGTTATAGGGACGATTGTATATGTATTATAGGGACTATTGTATATGTATTATAGGGACGATTGTATATGTGTTATAGGGACGATTGTATATGTATTATAGGGACGATGATATATGTATTATAGGGACTATTGTATATGTGTTATAGGGACGATTGTATATGTATTATAGGGACGATTGTATATGTGTTATAGGGACGATTGTATATGTATTATAGGGACGATTGTATATGTGTTATAGGGACGATTGTATATGTATTATAGGGACGATGATATATGTATTATAGGGACGATTGTATATGTGTTATAGGGACGATTGTATATGTATTATAGGGACGATGATATATGTATTATAGGGACGATTGTATACGTGTTCTAGGGACGATTGTATATGTATTATAGGGACGATTGTATATGTATTATAGGGACGATTGTATATGTGTTATAGGGACGATTGTATATGTATTATAGGGACGATTGTATATGTGTTATAGGGACGATTGTATATGTATTATAGGGACGATTGTATATGTATTATAGGGACGATTGTATATGTGTTATAGGGACGATTGTATATGTATTATAGGGACGATTGTATATGTGTTATAGGGACGATTGTATATGTGTTATAGGGACGATTGTATATGTGTTATAGGGACGATTGTATATGTGTTATAGGGACGATTGTATATGTGTTATAGGGACGATTGTATATGTGTTATAGGGACGATTGTATATGTGTTATAGGGACGATTGTATATGTGTTATAGGGACGATTGTATATGTGTTATAGGGACGATTGTATATGTATTATAGGGACGATTGTATATGTGTTATAGGGACGATTGTATGTGTTATAGGGACGATTGTATGTGTTATAGGGACGATTGTATATGTGTTATAGGGACGATTGTATATGTGTTATAGGGACGATTGTATATGTATTATAGGGACTATTGTATATGTATTATAGGGACGATTGTATATGTGTTATAGGGACGATTGTATATGTATTTTAGGGACAATGTATATGTATTATAGGGACGATTGTATATGTGTTATAGGGACGATTGTATATGTATTATAGGGACGATTGTATATGTGTTATAGGGACGATTGTATATGTATTATAGGGACGATTGTATATGTGTTATAGGGACGATTGTATATGTATTATAGGGACGATGATATATGTATTATAGGGACGATTGTATATGTGTTATAGGGACGATTGTATATGTATTATAGGGACGATGATATATGTATTATAGGGACGATTGTATACGTGTTCTAGGGACGATTGTATATGTATTATAGGGACGATTGTATATGTATTATAGGGACGATTGTATATGTGTTATAGGGACGATTGTATATGTATTATAGGGACGATGATATATGTATTATAGGGACTATTGTATATGTGTTATAGGGACGATTGTATATGTGTTATAGGGACGATTGTATATGTATTATAGGGACGATTGTATATGTGTTATAGGGACGATTGTATATGTATTATAGGGACGATGATATATGTATTATAGGGACGATTGTATATGTGTTATAGGGACGATTGTATATGTATTATAGGGACGATGATATATGTATTATAGGGACGATTGTATACGTGTTCTAGGGACGATTGTATATGTATTATAGGGACGATTGTATATGTATTATAGGGACGATTGTATATGTGTTATAGGGACGATTGTATATGTATTATAGGGACGATTGTATAGTGTTATAGGGACGATTGTATATGTATTATAGGGACGATTGTATATGTATTATAGGGACGATTGTATATGTATTATAGGGACGATTGTATATGTATTATAGGGACGATTGTATATGTGTTATAGGGACGATTGTATATGTATTATAGGGACGATTGTATATGTGTTATAGGGACGATTGTATATGTATTATAGGGACGATTGTATATGTATTAAAGGGACGATTGTATATGTATTATAGGGACGATTGTATATGTATTATAGGGACTATGATATATGTATTATAGGGACTATGGTATATGTTTTATAGGGACGATTGTATATGTATTATAGGGACGATGATATATGTATTATAGGGACGATTGTATACGTGTTCTAGGGACGATTGTATATGTATTATAGGGACGATTGTATATGTATTATAGGGACGATTGTATATGTGTTATAGGGACGATTGTATATGTATTATAGGGATGATTGTATATGTGTTATAGGGACGATTGTATATGTATTATAGGGACAATTGTATATGTGTTATAGGGACGATTGTATATGTATTATAGGGACGATTGTATATGTATTATAGGGACTATGATATATGTATTATAGGGACTATGGTATATGTATTATAGGGACGATTGTATATGTATTATAGGGACGATGATATATGTATTATAGGGACGATTGTATACGTGTTATAGGGACGATTGTATATGTATTATAGGGACGATTGTATATGTATTATAGGGACGATTGTATATGTGTTATAGGGACGATTGTATATGTATTATAGGGACGATTGCATATGTGTTATAGGGACGATTGTATATGTATTATAGGGACGATTGTATATGTGTTATAGGGACGATGATATATGTATTATAGGGACGATTGTATATGTATTATAGGGACGATTGTATATGTATTATAGGGACGATGATATATGTATTATAGGGACGATTGCATATGTTTCATAGGGACGATTGTATATGTATTATAGGGACGATGATTGATATATGTATTATAGGGACGATTGTATATGTATTATAGGGACGATTGTATATGTATTATAGGGACGATTGTATATGTATTATAGGGACGATGATATATGTATTATAGGGACGATTGTATATGTATTATAGGGACGATGATATATGTATTATAGGGACGATGATATATGTATTATAGGGACGATGATATATGTATTATAGGACGATTGTATATGTATTATAGGGACGATGATATATGTATTATAGGGACGATGATATATGTATTATAGGGACGATTCTATATGTATTATAGGGACTATTGTATATATATTATAGGGACAATTGTATATGTGTTATAGGGACTATTGTATATGTATTATAGGGACTATTGTATATGTATTATAGGGACTATTGTATATGTATTATAGGGACTATTGTATATGTATTATAGGGACTATTGTATAGGTATTATAGGGACTATTGTATATGTATTATAGGGACTATTGTATATGTATTATAGGGACGATTGTATATGTATAATAGGGACGATTGTATATGTATTATAGGGACGATGATATATGTATTATAGGGACGATTGTATATGTATTATAGTGACGATGATATATGTATTATAGGGACGATTGTATATGTATTATAGGGACGATGATATATGTATTATAGGGACGATGATATATGTATTATAGGGACGATTGTATATGTGTTATAGGGACGATTGTATATGTATTATGGGGACGATTGTATATGTATTATAGGGACGATTGTATATGTGTTATAGGGACGATTGTATATGTATTATAGGGACGATTGTATATGTATTATAGGGACGATTGTATATGTATTATAGGGACGATTGTATATTTATTATAGGGACGATGATATATGTATTATAGGGACGATTGTATATGTATTATAGGGACGATTGTATATGTATTATAGGGACGATTGTATATGTATTATAGGGACGATGATATATGTATTATAGGGACGATTGTATATGTATTATAGGGACGATTGTATATGTATTATAGGGACGATTGTATATGTATTATAGGGACGATTGTATATGTATTATAGGGACGATTGTATATGTATTATAGGGACGATTGTATATGTATTATAGGGACGATGATATATGTATTATAGGGACGATTGTTTATGTATTATAGGGACGATGATATATGTATTATAGGGACTATGGTATATGTATTATAGTGACGATGATATATGTATTATAGGGTAGGGATGATATATGTATTATAGAGACGATGATATATGTATCATATGTACGATGATATATGTATTATAGGGACCATGCTATATGTATTATAGGGACGATGCTATATGTATCATATGTACGATGATATATGTATTATAGGGACGATGATATATGTATTATAGGGATGATGGTATATGTATTATAGGGACGATGATATATGTATTATAGGGACGATGATATATGTATTATAGGGAAGATGATATATGTATTATAGGGACGATGATATATGTATTATATGTATGATGATATATGTATTATAGGGACGATGATATATGTATTATATGTATGATGATATATGTATTATAAGGACGATGGTATATGTATCATAGGGACGATGATATATGTATTATAGGGACGATGATATATGTATTATAGGGACCATGCTATATGTATTATATGTATGATGATATATGTATTATAGGGACGATGATATATGTATCATAGGGACGATGATATATGTATTATAGGGGCTATGATATATGTAGTATAGGGACGATGATATATGTATTATAGGGACGATGATATATGTATTATAGGGACGATGCTATATGTATTATAGGGACGATGGTATATGTATTATAGGGACGATGGATGGTATATGTATTATAGGGACGATGGTATATGTATTATAGGGACGATGGTATATGTATTATAGGGACGATGCTATATGTATTATAGGGACGATGGTATATGTATTATAGGGACGATGCTATATGTATTATAGGGACGATGGTATATGTATTATAGGGACGATGATATATGTATTATAGGGACGATTGTATATGTATTATAGGGACGATTGTATATGTATTATAGGGACGATGATATATGTATTATAGGGACGATGATATATGTATTATATGTATGATGATATATGTATTATAGGACCGATGATATATGTATTATAGGACCGATGATATATGTATTATAGGACCGATGATATATGTATTATAGGGACGATGATATATGTATTATAGGGACGATGATATATGTATTATATGTATGATGATATATGTATTATATGTATGATGATATATGTATTATATGTATGATGATATATGTATTATAGGGACGATTGTATATGTATTATAGGGACGATGATATATGTATTATAGGGACGATGATATATGTATTATAGGGACGATGGTATATGTATTATAGGGACGATGATATATGTATTATAGGGACGATTGTATATGTATTATAGGGACGATGATATATGTATTATAGGGACGATGATATATGTATTATATGTATGATGATATATGTATTATAGGACCGATGATATATGTATTATATGTATGATAATATATGTATTATAAGGATGATGATATATGTATTATAGGACCGATGATATATGTATTATAGGACCGATGATATATGTATTATAGGGACGATGATATATGTATTATAGGGACGATGATATATGTATTATATGTATGATGATATATGTATTATATGTATGATGATATATGTATTATATGTATGATGATATATGTATTATATGTATGATGATATATGTATTATAGGGACGATTGTATATGTATTATAGGGACGATGATATATGTATTATAGGGACGATGATATATGTATTATAGGGACGATGGTATATGTATTATATGTATGATGATATATGTATTATAGGGACGATGATATATGTATTATAGGGACGATGATATATGTATCATAGGGACGATGATATATGTATTATATGTATGATGATATATGTATTATATGTATGATGATATATGTATTATAGGGACGATGATATATGTATTATAGGGACGATGATATATGTATTATATGTATGATGATATATGTATTATATGTATGATGATATATGTATTATATGTATGATGATATATGTATTATATGTATGATGATATATGTATTATAGGGACGATGATATATGTATTATAGGGACGATGATATATGTATTATAGGGACGATGATATATGTATTATAGGGACGATGATATATGTATTATATGTATGATGATATATGTATTATATGTATGATGATATATGTAGTATAGGGACGATGATATATGTATCATAGGACCGATGGTATATGTATTATAGGGATGATGATATATTTATTATATGTACTATGATATATGTATTATAGGGACGATGATATATGTATTATAGGGACGGTGATTTCGGAAAGCGCACTCAGTGTCGACGTCATACAAAACAAAACAATGGCCACTGATACATTTATGGTTCCTGTTACTTGCATGAGTGTAAGTATTGCTATCCATTATGTGTGGTTGGCTTCAAACTGATATACTTATTTATGATGTACATGCATATTCTATGGTAATGTCCGTGTTTACGTGTCCGTGTATACGTGTCCGCGTTTACCTGTCTGTGTTTACGTGTCCGTGTTTACGTGTCCGCGTTTACGTGTCCGTGTATACGTGTCCGTGTAAACGTGTCCGTGTAAACGTATACGTGTCCGTGCATACGTGTCCGCGTTTACGTGTCCACGTTTAAATGTCCGCGTTTACGTGTCCGTGTATATGTTTCCGTGTTTACGTGTCCGTGTTTACGTGTCTGTGTTTACGTGTCCGTGTATACGTGTCCGTGTTTACATGTCCGTATTTACGTGTCCGTGTTTACATGTCCGTGTTTACGTGTCCGTATTTACGTGTCCGTGTTTACGTGTCCATGTTTAAGTGTCCGTGTTTACATGTCCGTATTTACCTGTCTGTGATTACGTGTCCGTGTTTACGTGTCCGTATTTACGTGTCCGTGTTTACATGTCCGTGTTTAAGTGTCCGTGTTTACGTGTCCGTGCTTACATGTCCGTATTTACGTGTCCGTGTTTACGTGTCCGTGTTTACTTGTCCGTATGTTCGTGTCTGTGTTTACGTGTCCGTGTTTACGTGTCCATGTTTACATGTCCGTGTTTAAGTGTCAATGTTTACATGTCCGTATTTACCTGTATGTGATTACGTGTCCGTGTTTACGTGTCCGTGTTTACATGTCTGTGTTTAAGTGTCCGTGTTTACGTGTCCGTGATTACATGTCCGTATTTACGTGTCCGTGTTTACGTGTCCGTGTTTACTTGTCCGTATGTTCGTGTCCGTGGGTTTACGTGTCCGTGTTTACGTGTCCGTGTTTACTTGTCCGTATGTTCGTGTCCGTGGCTTTACGTGTCCGTGTTTACGTGTCCGTATTTACATGTTCGTGTTTACGTGTTCGTGTTTACTTGTCCGTATGTTCGTGTCCGTGTGTTTATGTTTCCGTGTTTACGTATCCATGTTTACATGTCCGTGTTTAAGTACGGGGAATATAACACAAGGAATTGCTTGTAGTGTCTCACTATTATTATTGGAGGAAGGCCTTGGGAAACCGGATAGAACCATCCACCTTCCGCAAGCCAGCTGGATTGATTCCTCGACACCTCCAGTTGGATTCGAAAAACACTGAGCAGTGATTTGAAGTCAATGCCCATAACTGCTCTGCCACGGAGGCCCCATGTCTTACTTCACAGCTATTTTAAGACAAACTAGGCACAATTTCACTTGATCGTTCCTTTCACATTGGTCTAACATACCTAACTCTTCATATTGGTCTAACATACCTAACTCTTCATATTGGTATAACAGGCCTAACTTTTCATATTGGTCTAACATCCCTAACTCTTCATATTGGTCTAACATACCTAACTCTTCATATTAACATACCTAACTCTTCATATTGGTCTAACATACCTAATTCTTCGCATTGGTCTAACATACCTAACTCTTCATATTGGTCTAACATACCTAACTCTTCACATTGGTCTAACAGACCTACCTCTTCATATTGGTCTGACATACCTAACTCTTCAGATTGGTCTAACATACCTAACTCTTCATATTGGTCTAACAGACCTACCTCTTCATATTGGTCTGACATACCTAACTCTTCATATTGGTCTGACATACCTAACTCTTCAGATTGGTCTGACATACCTAACTCTTCAGATTGGTCTAACAGACATAACTCTTCTACATGTTTAATTGTTATACATTATAATTGTTTCAGGTTGGATCACCTTCTGGTATCTAGGACATTTCGTACAACACAATTATACATGTATTGGAACCTGTGTGGAATTATGAATGTCTTACAAATTTAAACATTCCGTAGTTTCCGTAGACTCTTCGTTTATTTATAACGTCCGTCAATACAGTACTTGCCACGCGTAGTTAGCCTGGGTTCCAGTATGTCAATACAGTACTTGCTACGCGTACTTAGCTTGGGTTCCAGTATGTCAATACAGTACTTGCTACGCTTAGTTAGCATTGGTTCCACTATGTCAATACACTACTTGCTACGCGTAGTTAGCATGGGTTCCACTATGTCAATACAGTACTTGCTACGCTTAGTTAGCCTGGGTTCCAGTATGTCAAAACAGTACTTGCTACGCGTAGTTAGCCTGGGTTCCACTATGTCAATACAGTACTTGCTACGCGTAGTTAGCATGGGTTCCACTATGTCAATATAGTACTTGCTACGCGCAGTTAGCATGGGTTCCACTATGTCAATATAGTACTTGCTACGCGCAGTTAGCATGGGTTCCACTATGTCAATATAGTACTTGCTATGCTTAGTTAGCCTGGGTTCCACTATGACAATACAGTACTTGCTACGCGTAGTTAGCCTGGGTTCCACTATGTCAATACAGTACTTGCTACGCGTAGTTAGCATGGGTTCCACTATGTCAATACAGTACTTGCCATGCGTAGTTAGCCTGGGTTCCAGTATGTCAATACAGTACTTGCTACGCGTAGTTAGCCTGGGTTCCACTATGTCAATACAGTACTTGCTACGCGTAGTTAGCATGGGTTCCACTATGTCAATATAGTACTTGCTACGCGTAGTTAGCCTGGGTTCCACTATGTCAATACAGTACTTGCTACGCTTAGTTAGCATGTGTTCCACTATGTCAATACAGTACTTGCTACGCGTAGTTAGCATGGGTTCCACTATGTCAATACAGTACTTGCTACGCGTAGTTAGCATGGGTTCCACTATGTCAATACAGTACTTGCTACGCGTAGTTAGCCTGGGTTCCACTATGTCAATACAGTACTTACTACGCATAGTTAGCCTGGGTTCCACTATGTCAATACAGTACTTGCTACGCGTAGTTAGCCTGGGTTACAGTATGTCAATACAGTACTTGCAACGCGTAGTTAGCCTGGGTTCCAGTATGTCAATACAGTACTTGCTACGCGTAGTTAGCCTGGGTTCCACTATGTCAATACAGTACTTGCTACGCGTAGTTAGCCTGGGTTCCAGTATGACAATACAGTACTTGCTACGCGTAGTTATTATGGGTTCCACTATGTCAATACAGCAAGCTACGCATAGTTAGCCTGGGTTCCAGTATGTCAATACAGTACTTGCTACGCATAGTTAGCATGGGTTCCACTATGTCAATACAGTACTTGCTATGCGTAGTTAGCCTGGGTTCCAGTATGTCAATACAGTACTTGCTACGCGTAGTTAGCTTGGGTTCCACTATGTCAATACAGTACTTACTACGCGTAGTTAGCATGGGTTCTACTATGTCAATACAGTACTTGCTACGCGTAGTTAGCCTGGGTTCCAGTATGTCAATACAGTACTTGCTACGCGTAGTTAGCCTGGGTTCCACTATGTCAATGCAGTACGCGTAGTTAGCATGGGTTCCACTATGTTAATACAGTACTTGCTACGCGTAGTTAGCCTGGGTTCCACTATGTCAATACAGTACGCGTAGTCAGCATGGGTTTCACTATGTCAATACAGTACTTGCTATGCGTAGTTAGCATGGGTTCCACTATGTCAATACAGTACTTGCTACGCGTAGTTAGCCTGGGTTCCAGTATGTCAATACAGTACTTGCTACGCGTAATTAGCTTGGGTTCCACTATGTCAATACAGTACTTGCTACGCGTAGTTAGCATGGGTTCCACTATGTCAATACAGTACTTGCTATGCGTAGTTAGCCTGGGTGCTAGTATGTCAATACAGTACTTGCTACGCGTAGTTATCATGGGTTCCAGTATGTCCATTTTTAACTTCTGGCAAAATGATATTATCAGAAAATCAATACGGCCCAATTAATGTATACTTAGTCAAAAAAGAAACGATACCAAACTAAAAATGATGTAAAACGGATAAATCCATAGATAGGTTTACTATATTATTACGTATCAGTACCGGGTATCTTATTGCAACGTCAGCCAACCATAAACACAGGTAAATAAACACCCGATAATACTGGAACGCCGAATTTCCGATTTGCACGTGCTCCTCAACAAAGACAACTTCCTACACATGTACAACTCGGAAAACCGGTTTATTGTACTGGTATTGCATTATCATCGAGGAAAAACACCTTACATACCCATTATTACCTCTAACAAAATGCCTAGGCTAAACCGCAATCAGAGAATGCGTGCCATTGGCATGATTGACGGCGGTTTACGTCAGCGTGACGTCGCAAATCGACTCGGGGTTACGCGGATCACGATAACACGTCTACTTCGACGTTATCGAACACATGGATCGCTGGACGACCGTCCAAGATCTGGTCGACCACGTGTGACGACGCTTGAACAGGACCGTCACATTCGGACGTCACATTTACGTGACCGGTTCCTACCTGCTAAGCACACAGCTGCCGTTACTCCTGGGATGACCAACAATCGCATCAGTGCACACATAGTCAGGAACCGGCTCGGTGAACGTGGCATTCGTGCCTATCGGCCATATTGGACCCATCCTGACACGACGTCACCGTGACGTACGGCGGGAATGGACGACGGAACGTGCTCGCTGGACTCGGTTACAGTGGAATTCGGTGATGCTTAGCGATGAATCGCGGTTCTGTTTGCGTCGAGCGGATGGCAGAGAGCGGGTATATCGCAGACGCGGTGAACGTTACGCCATGGCATGTGTACGTCAGGTCGATCTGTTCGGGGGCGGAAGCGTTATGGTGTGGGGCGGTATCACCTTCGGCAGTTGCACTGAACTGTTAGTGGTGGACGCGAACCTAAACGCCCAGCGGTACTGTGATGAGATCCTTGCGCCAGTTGTTGTGCCGTTCTTTAACGCCAACAGAAACGTCACACTGTTCCAACAGGACAACACCAGGTGTCATACTGCTCGGATTTCCACCACAGTATTGGAGCAGAACAATATTGAAACCCTACCGTGGCCTGCTTTGTCACCAGACTTGTCACCCATAGAACATTTGTGGGATACGTTAGACCGCCGCGTCAGACGACGTCAGCCGGTAACGTTAAACCAACTGAGGGATGTTTTGCGTCAGGAGTGGACAAATATTGACCAGCAAGAGATTCAGACACTCTTCCGTTCGATGCGACGGCGGTGCATTGCAGTGAGAGACGCAAATGGTGCCCATACTCGGTATTGACGTCTGTGTGAAAACTCCATTAGACCCATGTCCGACGAATTACGTCATCACGCAGCAGTCAGTTTCGGAGGCTCATTATGCTTTATGTGCTCCTCTTTCAAACATGTTGGACTATCATCTTATGAATTTTCAAAGAATATTCTTAATAAATGATGATATTATAGACACATAAACACCAGGTATCGTTTCTTTTTTGACTCAGTATATATTTATTTCACTGACCAGGCACAATATATCACCGCCTGTTCCCAGGCTAGAGCGAGCCTAGTGACAAATCAGTGTACGACGATAGTAAAACACACTGTAAAACGCAGGAACGATTTGAACATTGGGGCGGCGAAAGTGGGTAGGTGTGGGAAGGATTTGCTCCTTGAAATTTTTGGAAAACCAGAATTTGAATTGTGTATTCTAGTGCGCTCTGGAGTTAAATATAGGTGATATCTATAATAACATTTATTTGCTCAATACAGTCTGAATTGTCATATGTGATAATTAATAAATAAATAACATTTGATGTTATTGAAAAAAATGTCTTTGATATATCCTAAAATGGCGTAATTAATTAAACAGTTTGCATAACCGAAGCACCGCATTAAAACACCGCCTTGCTACTTTTCACGGTGATTAAAGAATATAACGTGTGATCCTATAATTCCTTTTCACGCCCCTGGCAATATCTCGCCGCTCCGATTAACGCGCGGCGGTGGTCGTTTATAGAAACCACTCAAATTAACGAAGTGACAAGCATGGCGGGTCGTTAATAGAAACCATTCAAATTAACGAAGTGACAAGCATGGCGGGTCGTTAATAGAAACCACTCATATTAACGAAGTGACAAGCATGGCGGGGTCGTTTTAGAAACCACTCAAATATATATATGTATAGAGACATACATGGCGGGATCGTTTATAGAGACACGCATGGCGGGGTCGTTTATAGAGACATGCACGGCGGGATCGTTTATAGAGACATGCACGGCGGGATCGTTTATAGAGACATGCACGGCGGGATCGTTTATAGAGACATGCATGGCGGGATCGTTTATAGAGACATGCACGGCGGGATCGTTTATAGAGACATGCACGGCGGGATCGTTTATAGAGACATGCACGGCGGGATCGTTTATAGAGACATGCACGGCGGGATCGTTTATAGAGACATGCACGGCGGGATCGTTTATAGAGACATGCACGGATGGCGGGGTCGTTTATAGAGACATGCACGGCGAGGTCGTTATTAGAGACACACATTGCGGGGTCGTTTATAGAGACACCCATTGCGGGGTCGTTTATAGAGACACACAATGCGGGGTCGTTTATAGAGACACACATTGCGGGGTCGTTTATAGAGACACACATTGCGGGGTCGTTTATAGAGACACACATTGCGGGGTCGTTTATAGAGACACGTATTGCGGGGTCGTTTATAGAGACACACATGGCGGGGTCGTTTATAGAGACACGCATTGCGGGGTCGTTTATAGAGACACACATTGCGGGGTCGTTTATAGAGACACACATGGCGGGGTCGTTTATAGAGACACGCATTGCGGGGTCGTTTATAGAGACACGCATTGCGGGGTCGTTTATAGAGACACACATTGCGGGGTCGTTTATTGAGACACGCATTGCGGGGTCATTTATAGAGACACGCATGGCGGGGTCTTTCATAGAGACACGCATGACGGGGTCGTTTATAGAGACACGCATGGCGGGTTCGTTTATAGAGACACGCATGACGGGGTCGTTTATAGAGACACACATTGCGGGGTCGTTTATAGAGACACGCATGGCGGGGTCGTTTATAGAGACACACATTGCGGGGTTGTTTATAGAGACACACATGGCGGGGTCGTTTATAGAGACACGCATGGCGGGGTCGTTTATAGAGACACGCATTGGGGGGTCGTTTATTGAGACACGCATTGCGGGGTCGTTTATAGAGACACGTATGGCGGATCTTTTATAGAGACACGCATTGCGGGGTCGTTTATAGAGACACGCATGGCGGGGTCGTTTATAGAGACACGCATGGCGGGGTCGTTTATAGAGACACGCATGGTGGGGTCGTTTATAGAGACACGCATTGGGGGGTCGTTTATAGAGACACGCATGGCGGGGTCGTTTATAGAAAATGAAACACAATTAAGAGAACATTGATGATTTCTTATATTTTAATTTCAATTTTTTAAAATATGCATTACTGGCTGAATTATTGGGGCGGCGAATGCTGCCCCTGCCGTCCCAGTTCCTACGGTCACACAACGGAGACGTGCGATACCCGTACGATATATATACAAAATATAATATATATTATATTTTTTATATATATATTTTCATTTTTTAGTTGCCATAAAGCAACACGCTTATTTATTTTTTAATATTTACATACACAGAATCATAAATACAATTTCACCTAACATAGATACATTGATACATTCAGCTACAGAGCTCTATATAACATTATATAAAATGAATAAAGACAGGAACAAGTATTTGCCTAGTATGAGAATAAAGTTAATAATATTTTGGAACTGATGATCCTAGTCTGGGTTCCAGTCGATATTTCACTAAAATACTTCTGACAAAATGACTTTGATATTATCAGAAATCAATACAGCATAATTAATGGTCTTGGGGTTAACATTATTTATATGACTGACCTAGCAAAATATATCAACACCAGTTCCCAGGCTGTGATATTCCCCGCATAATTTGGAGATTGAGCGATACATATATCTATATTGCTTTGTTTGAGCAACGTATTGATAGTTGACAAGAATGTTTTACTTTGGCTACATTCCCAATACATGTATATACATAGTTTCGGTTATTTATCCAGTCTGAATCAGTCAAACGCTCATTGGAGTATTTCTAAAAACAAAGCGCCTCTCGTAATAAGTGGACGCTTATTGAAATGCATACATAAACACTTCTATTGAAACTTGCATATTATATAAATAAATTAACTGCGACAAGTCAACTCAAATCTTGATCGATTGCCGAAATCAGTTTTCTTTTCAAATAATGTGTACTAATATAAATAATCGCATTCCTGAGTGGACACTATTAAAAGTATCACCCCTCGAATACGATGACATATGGATTCATATTCATCATCTCGGTGCTATATGTTTCATATTGCCTACGCAGGAATGCAATATTTATATAATATTACTTGCGATATTTGGAATGTGTAGGCACATCGCTACATTATGACTATATATAGGAAGCTACACCACTGCATAGGAGACATTGTTGAAACCTTACTTTCATAGTACCACATCTGCGTCTAATTCCGAATTCATACAACACCATTACACACTATTTAATTGTGCTAACAATGAATATGTACTCAATGCAATATGAATATGACAGAAAGTGAAGTTCATTTCCTCTCAATATGCCCTAAATATAGTGATTTACGGCACACCTATTTTAACAGACATGACTGTACATACATGGCATACAGTAAATAACAACAACAACAACAACAACAACAACAACCCTTTAACAGTCGAACCAAAGGCATATTATTAAAACTACCCACATTTTCTAAGAAGTCCATTTTCTCAAATTAATAAAAGGTTTAACTGATATTACTACTTATTATAAACACTATATTATTACTAACGTGCGGCATTTCTAAATACATCTCTCACAATAACTGTATTGTACATGTATATAGACGTACATGTTTGTGGGAACCGTTAACCGTTGTAATGTACATATAACATACTCTGCTTAAATGACATATTGTTCTCTTTCAGACTGCCACAGATTTAGGGAAGTAACCGTACGTCATTTCGGAGTTGACGTTTATGGAGTCACGTGTGTTTTTGTCTTGAAAAATAATAAACAGAAAAATAATGCACCTCTTCCTTGTGACTTTGTAATGTCGGAGTGCTGACGTTCAACTTGTAATGTCAGGGACGTGTGCTGACGTTCTCCTTGTAATGTCGGGGACGTGTTCTGACGTTCTCCTTGTAATGTCGGGGACGTGTACTGATGTTCTCCTTGTAATGTCGGGAACGTGTGCTGACGTTCTCCTTGTAATGTCGGGGACGTGTGCTGACGTTCTCCTTGTATTGTCGGGACGTGTGCTGACGTTCAACTTGTAATGTCGGGGATGTGTGCTGACGTTCACCTTGTAATGTCGGGGACGTGTGATGATGTTCAACTTGTAATGTCGGGACGTGTGCTGACGTTCACCTTGTAATGTCGGGGACGTGTGATGACGTTCAACTTGTAATGTCGGGACGTGTGATGACGTTCACCTTGTAATGTCGGGGACGTGTGCTGACGTTCTCCTTGTATTGTCGGGACGTGTGCTGACGTTCAACTTGTAATGTCGGGGACGTGTGCTGCCGTTCACCTTGTAATGTCGGGACGTGTGCTGACGTTCAACTTGTAATGTCGGGGACGTGTGATGACGTTCAACTTGTAATGTCGGGGACGTGTTCTGACGTTCAACTTGTAATGTCGGGGACGTGTGCTGACGTTCAACTTGTAATGTCGGGGACGTGTGCTGACGTTCAACTTGTAATGTCGGGGACGTGTGCTGACGTTCAACTTGTAATGTCGGGGACGTGTTCTGACGTTCAACTTGTAATGTCGGGGACGTGTGCTGACGTTCAACTTGTAATGTCGGGGATGTGTACTTACGTTCAACTTGTAATGTTGGGGACGTGTACTTACGTTCAACTTGTAATGTCGGGGATGTGTGCTGACGTTCACCGTGTAATGTCGGGGATATGTGCTGACGTTCACCGTGTAATGTCGGGGATGTGTGCTGACGTTCACCTTGTAATGTCGGGGACGTGTGATGACGTTCACCTTGTAATGTCGGGGACGTGTGCTGACGCTCAACTTGTAATGTCGGGGATGTGTGCTGACGTTCACCTTGTAATGTCGGGGACGTGTGCTGACGTTCAACTTGTAATGTCGGGGATGTGTACTTTTTTCAACTTGTAATGTCGGGGACGTGTACTGACGGTCAACTTGTAATGTCGGGGATGTGTGCTGACGTTCAACTTGTAATGTCGGGGATGTGTACTTACGTTCACCGTGTAATGTCGGGGATGTGTACTTACGCTCACCGTGTAATGTCGGGGACGTGTGCTGACATTTAACTTGTAATGTCGGGGACGTGTGCTGACGTTCAACTTGTAATGTCGGGGACATGTGCTGCCTTTCACCTTGTAATGTCGGGAACGTGTTGTGACGTTCAATTGTTAATGTCGGTGATGTGTGCTGCCGTTCACCTTGTAATGTCGGGGACGTGTGCTGCCGTTCAACTTGTATTGTCAGGGACGTGTGCTGCCGTTCAACTTGTATTGTCAGGGACGTGTGCTGACATGTTCATTAAGCAATAACAGTTACACAATATATTGAATATCTACAACTTTCAGATTAATTAATGTTTCCCTAGTAAAACGTGTATTGCAATAGGGACACTTGAACGCTACTTCAGCAACTGTAACAACGTAGCACAAAAGAAGATGTCATGGTGCATTGGATTCACATATTAACACATTTAATCAATATAATGCTTAGCGTTTATATAAAGCAACTTGTCTTATTTGGTTTGCTTGTACTAAATATATTACCACATTTCATCAATACATGTCCACGTTTATTTCCAGCTGTAGCATGTTTGTGTGGGGTACACTGCTGGCGCACGGAGGGAATGGTTGGTTCAGGTCTAGGACAGTCCGTCTGTAACATGTTTGTGTGGGGTACACTGCTGGCGCACGGAGGGAATGGTTGGTTCAGGTCTAGGACAGTCCATCTGTAACATGTGTGTGTGGGGTACACTGCTGGCGCACGGAGGGAATGGTTTGTTCAGGTCTATGACAGTCCGGCTGTAACATGTGTGTGTGGGGTACACTGCTGGCGCACGGAGGGAATGGTTGGTTCAGGTCTAGGACAGTCCGTGTGTAACATGTTTGTGTGGGTTACACTGCTGGCGCACGGAGGGAATGGTTGGTTCAGGTCTAGGACAGTCCATCTGTAACATGTTTGTGTGGGGTACACTGCTGGCGCACGGAGGGAATGGTTGGTTCAGGTCTAGGACAGTCCGTGTGTAACATATTTGTGTGGGGTACACTGCTGGCGCACGGAGGGAATGGTTGGTTCAGGTCTAGGACAGTCCGTCTGTAACATGTGTGTGTGGGGTACACTGCTGGCGCACGGAGCGAATGGTTGGTTCGGGTCTAGGACAGTCCGTCTGTAACATGTGTGTGTGGGGTACACTGCTGGCGCACGGAGGGAATGGTTGGTTCGGGTCTAGGACAGTCCGTCTGTAACATGTGTGTGTGGGGTACACTGCTGGCGCACGGAGGGAATGGTTGGTTCAGGTCTAGGACAGTCCGTGTGTAACATGTTTGTGTGGGTTACACTGCTGGCGCACGGAGGGAATGGTTGGTTCAGGTCTAGGACAGTCCATCTGTAACATGTTTGTGTGGGGTACACTGCTGGCGCACGGAGGGAATGGTTGGTTCATGTCTAGGACAGTCCGTGTGTAACATATTTGTGTGGGGTACACTGCTGGCGCACGGAGGGAATGGTTGGTTCAGGTCTAGGACAGTCCATCTGTAACATGTTTGTGTGGGGTACACTGCTGGCGCACGGAGGGAATGGTTGGTTCAGGTCTAGGACAGTCCGTCTGTAACATGTGTGTGTGGGGTACACTGCTGGCGCACGGAGCGAATGGTTGGTTCGGGTCTAGGACAGTCCGTCTGTAACATGTGTGTGTGGGGTACACTGCTGGCGCACGGAGGGAATGGTTGGTTCGGGTCTAGGACAGTCCGTCTGTAACATGTGTGTGTGGGGTACACTGCTGGCGCACGGAGCGAATGGTTGGTTCAGGTCTAGGACAGTCCATCTGTAACATGTTTGTGTGGGGTACACTGCTGGCGCACGGAGGGAATGGTTGGTTCAGGTCTAGGACAGTCCATCTGTAACATGTTTGTGTGGGGTACACTGCTGGCGCACGGAGGGAATGGTTGGTTCAGGTCTAGGACAGTCCGTGTGTACATATTTGTGTGGGGTACACTGCTGGCGCACGGAGGGAATGGTTGGTTCATGTCTAGAACAGTCCATCTGTAACATGTTTGTGTGGGGTACACTGCTGGCGCACGGAGGGAATGGTTGGTTCAGGTCTAGGACAGTCCATCTGTAACATGTTTGTGTGGGGTACACTGCTGGCGCACGGAGGGAATGGTTGGTTCAGGTCTAGGACAGTCCGTCTGTAAAATGTTTGTGTGGGGTACACTGCTGGCGCACGGAGGGAATGGTTGGTTCAGGTCTAGGACAGTCCGTCGATAACATGTGTGTGTGGGGTACACTGCTGGCGCACGGAGGGAATGGTTGGTTCAGGTCTAGTACAGTCCGTCTGTAACATGTTTATGTGGGGTACACTGCTGGCGCACGGAGGGAATGGTTGGTTCAGGTCTAGGACAGTCCGTATGTAACATGTTTGTGTGGGGTACACTGCTGGCGCACGTAGAGAATGGTGGTTCAGGTCTAGGACAGTCCGTCTGTAACATGTTTGTGTGGGGTACACTGCTGGCGCACGTAGGGAATGGTTGGTTCAGGTCTAGGACAGTCCGTCTGTAACATGCTTGTGTGGGGTACATTGCTGGCGCACGGAGGGAATGGTTGGTTCAGGTCTAGGACAGTCCGTCTGTAACATGTGTGTGTGGGGTACACTGCTGGCGCACGGAGGGAATGGTTGGTTCAGGTCTAGGACAGTCCGTCTGTAACATGTGTGTGTGTGGGGTACACTACTGGTGCACGGAGGGAATGGTTGGTTCAGGTCTAGGACAGTCCGTCTGTAACATGTGTGTGTGGGGTACACTGCTGGCGCATGGAGGGAATGGTTGGTTCAGGTCTAGGACAGTCCATCTGTAACATGTTTGTGTGGGGTACACTGCTGGTGCACGGAGGGAATGGTTGGTTCAGGTCTAGGACAGTCCGTATGTAACATGTTTGTGTGGGGTACACTGCTGGCGCACGGAGGGAATGGTTGGTTCGGGTCTAGGACAGTCCGTCTGTAACATGTTTGTGTGGGGTACACTGCTGGCGCACGGAGGGAATGGTTGGTTCATGTCTAGGACAGTCCGTCTGTAACATGTGTGTGTGGGGTACACTGCTGGCGCACGGAGGGAATGGTTGGTTTGGGTCTAGGACAGTCCGGCTGTAACATGTGTGTGTGGGGTAAACTGCTTGCGCACGGAGGGAATGGTTGGTTCAGTTCTAGGACAGTCCGGCTAAATGAGAAATCGTCGTGAAAATGAGTTTGTTGTGTCAAAATAAAATAGTTGTGTCCCAAGAATACGTTGTTGTAGTAAACTCTGTGTATGGCCTGTAAGCTTGGAAATGATAGAATTTGTATATTATGCACATGTCATGTAATTGAATCCGAATACTACTTTTTATTATGTTGTCACAAATATGAGCATATTAACCCTTTCAACCCCACATGCCTCTAAATAGGCTTATGAAAAGTGTAGATCCAGATGAGCCGGCTCGTAACGAGCCGTCTCATCAGGATCTGCACTTTTTTGCCAGTAATAATTATTACTATTTTTAGATAAAATTACCCATTTTGATAAATGAACTGGTCCAAATGTAATATTCTTATTAATTTATTGGTCTAAAAATAGCATGCACCAGTCCATGTCAGTTACTTGGGGTTGAAAGGGTTAACTGTCGCTTCCAGTAGTCATGTTTGTTGACAAATTGCAACTACACAGGAAGCTGTGTATAGATGCCGGACAACCAGAGCTATTTATTCTAGAAACATCGTATGGTAAGGACTTATAATGGCATGTGCATCGTCTAGTCGTTTTGTATCGAGAAACACGTGCAGTCGTGTGCCATAGCGGTTGTACATGTATATTACTATACAATTTTCAATGAGGCTAATGCATTGTTCTTTGAACACAGCAGATGGTTATTGAATGTTACATATATAAGCACAGTGTATCAAACACGTACCCACGTGTAGTAGATGCTCCTCACCGGGGTGTCGAAGTGTTGAAGCTATCGTGCGCCTGTCGGTTTGTTAAATACTGCTCGGAGGGCCATCCGGGGTCTTCCTCCACCAATAATAGTGGCAGAGTCGCCATATAACCTAAGCTGTTGGAACGACGCTACCAAAACAAACAACAAAAACAAATCATCTAGCTGTGTAATATAATAGTATGTGTAATGTGTGCATTACTGTTCCTTGTAATATAATAGTATGTGTAATGTGTGCATTACTGTTCAGTGTAATATAATAGTATGTGTAATGTGTGCATTACTGTTCCTTGTAATATAATAGTATGTGTAATGTGTGCATTACTGTTCCTTGTAATATAATAGTATGTGTAATGTGTGCATTACTGTTCAGTGTAATATAATATGATGTGTAATGTGTGCATTACTGTGTAATATAATAGTATGTGTAATATGTGCATTACTGTTCAGTGTAATATAATAGTATGTGTAATGTGTGCATTACTGTTCATTGTAATATAATAGTATGTGTAATGTGTGCATTACTGTTCAGTGTAATATAATAGTATGTGTAATGTGTGCATTACTGTTCCTTGTAATATAATAGTATGTGTAATGTGTGCATTACTGTTCCTTGTAATATAATAGTATGTGTAATGTGTGCATTACTGTTCAGTGTAATATAATAGTATGTGTAATGTGTGCATTACTGTTCCTTGTAATATAATAGTATGTGTAATGTGTGCATTACTGTTCCTTGTAATATAATAGTATGTGTAATGTGTGCATTACTGTTCCTTGTAATATAATAGTATGTGTAATGTGTGCATTACTGTTCCTTGTAATATAATAGTATGTGTAATGTGTGCATTACTGTTCCTTGTAATATAATAGTATGTGTAATGTGTGCATTACTGTTCCTTGTAATATAATAGTATGTGTAATGTGTGCATTACTGTTCAGTGTAATATAATAGTATGTGTAATGTGTGCATTACTGTTCAGTGTAATATAATAGTATGTGTAATGTGTGCATTACTGTTCCTTGTAATATAATAGTATGTGTAATATGTGCATTACTGTTCATTGTAAATTCATTTTTTTTGTTTATATAAATTAATTTTAGGTCGACTGCGAAACAAGTTCTTTTAACTTATATTAATCACTCTCGAGACCTCATTCCTGATGGAATCTATCGCCATGAAGGAGAGAGAAGAGGCAATGTGGAATTTAAATGCCTTGCCTAAGGGCACAATCGTAACGGCTCCAAAGGGGCTCGAACTCCGGACCTTTCGCACATGAAGAGAACGCGTATCCATGGTGCTATCACGACTTCCACCATTGTTTTAAATCTATCCATTCAATTTAGGCCTATATATATTATGTGTCCGATTTTGTATTATGCTCTTCCATTCTGGGGGAAATAAAATAATATAATTATATGTATGAGAATGGTTTATTTGAACAGTGGCATCATTTTGATTGATGTTTTCTTTATTTAATTGTATACACCAAAATAAGGGAATGTCTTCACATTTCCACAAACCTAGTGCACATTTATATGAGTAAGTGTAAACGACTTTGTAATGTTCTATATTTTGTCATTAACGGATCTGGAAAGTTTTAAAGTACAACACACTTGTGTGTGAAATTGATAAAGTTTTGACCACATATCTACTGATAAGAAGGAATTATGACAGTATTGTGAAATATAATGATAGTACGAAGCAGGTGGAACTATGCTGGTGGCTATAAATATGTAGATGCGTCCACGACAGCGACCACGCCGCACCGAGACACTACCAACTGGAGAGTATGCTGTTTAAACTTGCATTAGTCGCTATTCTAGTTAGCATTGTGTGGTGTGTTACTGAGAAGCCATGCTGTATTAGCAAGAAATGGTATGGCAAGATGAAAATTGTCACTGAAACCTTGAAAAATGGATCTACTATTCCGATTATTACAGAGGTAAACATGTCTTTAAGCATACTTTTATTTAGTCTACACAGATTGCGAAATATGCTTTAGCAACTCATATTATTAGTCTATTTGCGGAGGATGAAAGCGTATGTTGCCATTCGTGTGGAAGGAAACCTGACTACCCGGAGGAAACCCACCTGTCTGATCTAGCGAACACCGTACCATCTCACATATTCCCGGTCCGAGGATCGAACCCGGGTTGCATGTGTGAGAATCGATCTGTCTAACTACTGCGCTAATGGGGTAGGAGCGTAGATGTCGGATACAGTTGTCCACCGATATATCTACCGGATAACATTTGTAGCTTAACATGTAATGCTCGAACTGACAACCGCTCGGTTAGGAGACATATAATGCTCCAATTGACAACCGCTCGTTGTGGGACATGTAATGCTCGAACTGACAACCGCTCGTTGTGAGGCATAACATGCTCGAACTGACAACCGCTCGTTTATGAGACATGTAATGCTCGAACTGACAACCGCTCGGTTATGATACATGTAATGCTCGAACTGACAACCGCTCGGTTATGAGACATGTAATACTCGAATTGACAACCGCTCGTTGTGAGACATGTAATGCTCGAACTGACAACCGCTCGTTGTGAGACATGTAATGCTCGAATTGACAACCGCTCGTTGTGAGACATGTAATGCTCGAACTGATAACCGCTCGTTGTGAGGCATATAATGCTCGAACTGACTACCGCTCGTTGTGAGACATGTAATGCTAGAACTGACAACCGCTCGTTGTGAGGCATATAATGCTCGAACTGACAACCGCTCGTTGTGAAACATGTAATGCTCGAACTGACAACCGCTCGTTGTGAGACATGTAATGCTCGAACTGACAACCGCTCGTTGTGAGACATGTAATGCTCGAACTGACAACCGATCGTTGTGAGACATGTAATGCTCGAACTGACAACCGCTCGTTGTGAGACATGTAATGCTCGAACTGACAACCGCTCGTTGTGAGACATATAATGCTCGAACTGACAACCGCTCGTTGTGAGACATGTAATGCTCGAACTGACAACCGCTCGTTGTGAGACATGTAATGCTCGAACTGACAACCGCTCGTTGTGAGGCATATAATGCTCAAACTGACAACCGCTCGTTGTGAGGCACATACTGCTCGAACTGACAACCGCTCGTTGTGAGGCATATAATGCTAGAACTGACAACCGCTCGTTGTGAGGCATATACTGCTAGAACTGACAACCGCTCGTTGTGAGGCATATACTGCTAGAACTGACAACCGCTCGTTGTGAGGCATATAATGCTAGAACTGACAACCGCTCGTTGTGAGGCATATAATGCTAGAACTGACAACCGCTCGTTGTGAGGCATATACTGCTAGAACTGACAACCGCTCGTTGTGAGGCATATACTGCTAGAACTGACAACCGCTCGTTGTGAGGCATATAATGCTCGAACTGACAACCGCTCGTTGTGAGGCATAACATGCTAGAACTGACAACCGCTCGTTGTGAGGCATATAATGCTAGAACTGACAACCGCTCGTTGTGAGGCATATAATGCTAGAACTGACAACCGCTCGTTGTGAGGCATATAATGCTAGAACTGACAACCGCTCGTTGTGAGGCATATAGTGCTCGAACTGACAACCGCTCGTTGTGAGGCATATAATTCTAGAACTGACAACTGCTCGTTGTGAGGCATATAATGCTCGAACTGACAACCGCTCGGTTATGAGCCATGTAATGCTCGAACTGACAACCGATCGTGCATGACACATGTAATGCTCGAACTGACAACCGCTCATGTATGACACATGTAATGCTCGAACTGACAACCGCTCGTGTATGACACATGTAATGCTCGAACTGACAACCGCTCGTGTATGACACATGTAATGCTCGAACTGACAACCGCTCGTGTGTGACACATGTAATGCTAGAACTGACAACCGCTCGTTTATGAGACATGCAACGCTCGAACTGACAACCGCTCATTGTGAGGCATGTAATGCTAGAATTGACAACCGCTCGTTGTGAGGCATGTAATGCTCGAACTGACAACCACTCGTTTATGAGACATGCAATGCTCGAACTGACAACCGCTCATTGTGAGGCTTGTAATGCTAGAATTGACAACCGCTCGTTGTGAGGCATGTAATGCTCGAACTGACAACCACTCGTTTATGAGACATGCAATGCTCGAACTGACAACCGCTCGTTGTGAGGCATGTAATGCTCGAACTGACAACCGCTCGTTGTGAAGTATGTAATGCTCGAACTGACAACCACTCGTTTATGAGACATGCACTGCTCGAACTGACAACCGCTCGTTGTGAGGCATGTAATGCTAGAACTGACAACCGCTCGTTGTGAGGCATGTAATGCTCGAACTGACAACCGCTCGTTGTGAAGTATGTAATGCTCGAACTGACAACCGCTCGTTGTGAGGCATGTAATGCTCGAACTGACAACCACTCGATTATGAGACATGTAATGCTCGAACTGACAACCACTCGATTATGAGACATGTAATGCTATATTACATTTAAACGTTATCAGTATGTATATATGTTAACTTACAAAACAGTTCAATATTTATCTATGCTATTTTAATAAACAGTTAAGTATTTGTCTATGTTATGCTATATAATTACAGAACAGATTAATGTTTGACTATAACAGAGATTTGAAAATTGAAAGGGCTGCGGGATATGTCTCCATTGACAATGGCACCTCGCACACGATAAGCAACTATACTGTGTGGAATGACTACGCAAATGTAAGTTCCTTGTATACCCCCATGTTGGTTTGCTACAGTAGATACCAACATGTATTTAGTCAGGCATAAGTTATATATGTACATATATTCCATTGCAAGTATGTGCCAGACACAAGTTTTAAAGTCACACCGACAGCTTAGGTCATATGGCGACTCTCCCTCCGAGCAGTAATTCAGGAACGGACGGACACCCGAGTAGAACCACCAACCGTCCACAAAATATATAATTCGACATCAGTGGGATTCCAACGCACAGCGGCGAGGGACAAGTGATTTGAAGTCAACGGCGGTAACCACTCTGCCACGGTCGCCCCACCGAAGTGATGATACAATATATCACAGAAAAAAATTGTTCTCAAGACTATTGTGTCTTAGTGATTATTCAACCAATGATAATACGTTTCTACAACTGATTTTAGGAATTATCGGCGCCACAACACAGGCACCGCAACCCATAAACACAGGCGCCGCAACCCATGAACACAGACACCACAACCCATAAACACAGGCGCCGCAAACCATGAACACAGACACCACAACCCATAAACACAGACACCACAACCCATAAACACAGGCACCGCAACCCATAAACACAGGCACCGCAACCCATAAACACAGGCGCCGCAACCCATGAACACAGACACCACACCCCATAAACACAGGCGCCGCAACCAATAAACACAGGCGCCGCAACCCATAAACACAGGCGCCACAACCCATAAACAAAGACGCCACAACCCATAAACACAGACACCACAACCCATATACACAGACACCTCAACCCATAAACACAGACACCACAACCCATAAACACAGACGCCACAACCCATATACACAGACACCTCAACCCATATACACAGACACCTCAACCCATATACACAGACACCACAACCCATATACACAGACACCTCAACCCATATACACAGACACCACAACCCATATACACAGACACCTCAATCCATATACACAGACACCTCAACCCATAAACACAGACACCACAACCCATATACACAGACACCACAACCCATATACACAGACACCTCAACCCATAAACACAGACGTATTAACACATACACACAGACGCCATAACCCATAAACACAGACACCACAACCTGTATACACAGACACCTCAACCCATAAACACAGACGTATTAACACATACACACAGACGCCATAACCCATAAACACAGACACCACAACCAATAAACACAGGCGCCGCAACCCATAAACACAGACACCACAACCCATAAACACAGACACCACAACCCATAAACACAGGCGCCGCAACCCATAAACACAGACACCACAACCCATAAACACAGACGTATTAACACATACACACAGACGCCATAACCCATAAACACAGACACCACAACCAATAAACACAGGCGCCGCAACCCATAAACACAGACACCACAACCCATAAACACAGACACCACAACCCATAAACACAGACACCACAACCCATAAACACAGACACCACAACCCATAAACACAGGCGCCGCAACCCATAAACATAGACGCCACAACCCATAAACACAGACACCACAACCCATAAACACAGACACTACAACCCATAAACACAGATACCACAACCCATACACACAGACACCACAACCCATACATACAGACACCACAACCCATACACACATACACCACAACACATGAACACAGACGTATTAACACATACACACAGACGCCACAACCCATAAACATAGACACCACAACCCATAAACACAGACGTATTAACACATACACACAGACGCCACAACCCATACACACAGACGCCACAACCCATACACACAGACACCACAACCCATAAACACAGACGTATTAACACATAAACACAGGCACCTCAACCCATTAACACAGACACCACAACCCATAAACACAGACACCACAACCCATAAACACAGACGTATTAACACATACACACAGACATTACAACCCATAAACACAGACGTATTAACACATAAACACAGACACCACAACCATAAACACAGACACCACAACCCATAAACACCGACGTATTAACACATACACACAGACGCCACAACCCATAAACACAGACGCCACAACCCATACACACAAACACCACAACCCATAAACACAGACGTATTAACACATAAACACAGGCACCTCAACCCATTAACACAGACGCCACAACCCATAAACACAGACACCACAACCCATAAACACAGACACCACAAACCATAAACACAGACGCCACAACCCATAAACACAGTCACCACAACCCATAAACACAGACACCACAACCCATAAACACAGACGTATTAACACATAAACACAGACACCACAACCCATAAACACAGACGTATTAACACATAAACACAGACACCACAACCCATAAACACAGACACCACAAACCATAAACACAGACGTATTAACACATAAACACAGACAACACAACACATACACACAGACGCCACAACCATTAAGCACAGAAACCACAACCCATAAACACAGACGCCATAGCACATAAACATAGACACCACAACCCATAAACACAGACGCCACAACCCATAAACATAGACGTATCAACCCATTAACACAGACGCCGCAACCCATAAGCACAGACGCCACAACCCATAAACACAGACGTATTAACTCATACACACAGACGCCAAATCCCATAAACACAGACACCACAACCCATAAACACAGACGCCACAACCCATAAACACAGACACCACAACCCATAAACAGAGACACCACAACCCATACACACAGACACCTCAACCCATCAACACAGACGTATTAACACATACAAACAGACGCCACAACCCATAAACACAGACACCACAACCCATAAACACAGACGTATTAACACATACACACAGACGCCAAAACCATAAACACAGACACCACAACCCATAAACACAGACGCCACAACCCATAAGCACAGACAACACAACCCATACACACAGACACCACAACCCATAAACACAGACGTATTAACACATACACACAGACGACATAACACATAAACACAGACACCACAACCCATAAACACAGACGTATTAACACATACACAGACACCACAACCCATAACACACAGACGTATTAACACATACACACAGACACCACAACCCATAAACACAGACGTATTAACACATACACACAGACGACATAACCCATAAACACAGACACCACAACCCATAAACACAGACGCCTCAACCCATAAACACATACACCATAACCCATACACACATACACCACAACCCATAAACACATACACCATAACCCATACACACAGACACCACAACCCATAAGCACATACACCATAACCCATACACACAGACACCACAACCCATAAGCACATACACCATAACCCATAAACACAGACGCCACAACCCATAAACACAGGCGCCGCAACCCATAAGCACAGACACCACAACCCATAAACACAGACACTAAAACCCATAAACACAGACGCCACAACCCATACACACAGACACCACAACCCATAAGCACATACACCATAACCCATACACACAGACACCACAACCCATAAGCACATACACCATAACCCATACACACAGACACCACAACCCATACACACAGGCCCCGCAACAATACACACAGACACCACAACCCATAAACACAGACATCACAACCCATAAACACAGACACCACAACCCATAAACACAGACGTATTAACACATACACACAGACATTACAACCCATAAACACAGACGTATTAACACATAAACACAGACACCACAACCCATAAACACAGACACCACAACCCATAAACACCGACGTATTAACACATACACACAGACGCCACAACCCATAAACACAGACGCCACAACCCATACACACAAACACCACAACCCATAAACACAGACGTATTAACACATAAACACAGGCACCTCAACCCATTAACACAGACGCCACAACCCATAAACACAGACACCACAACCCATAAACACAGACACCACAAACCATAAACACAGACGCCACAACCCATAAACACAGTCACCACAACCCATAAACACAGACACCACAACCCATAAACACAGACGTATTAACACATAAACACAGACACCACAACCCATAAACACAGACGTATTAACACATAAACACAGACACCACAACCCATAAACACAGACACCACAAACCATAAACACAGACGTATTAACACATAAACACAGACAACACAACACATACACACAGACGCCACAACCATTAAGCACAGACACCACAACCCATAAACACAGACGCCATAGCACATAAACATAGACACCACAACCCATAAACACAGACGCCACAACCCATAAACATAGACGTATCAACCCATTAACACAGACGCCGCAACCCATAAGCACAGACGCCACAACCCATAAACACAGACGTATTAACTCATACACACAGACGCCAAATCCCATAAACACAGACACCACAACCCATAAACACAGACGCCACAACCCATAAACACAGACACCACAACCCATAAACAGAGACACCACAACCCATACACACAGACACCTCAACCCATCAACACAGACGTATTAACACATACAAACAGACGCCACAACCCATAAACACAGACACCACAACCCATAAACACAGACGTATTAACACATACACACAGACGCCAAAACCATAAACACAGACACCACAACCCATAAACACAGACGCCACAACCCATAAGCACAGACAACACAACCCATACACACAGACACCACAACCCATAAACACAGACGTATTAACACATACACACAGACGACATAACACATAAACACAGACACCACAACCCATAAACACAGACGTATTAACACATACACAGACACCACAACCCATAACACACAGACGTATTAACACATACACACAGACACCACAACCCATAAACACAGACGTATTAACACATACACACAGACGACATAACCCATAAACACAGACACCACAACCCATAAACACAGACGCCTCAACCCATAAACACATACACCATAACCCATACACACATACACCACAACCCATAAACACATACACCATAACCCATACACACAGACACCACAACCCATAAGCACATACACCATAACCCATACACACAGACACCACAACCCATAAGCACATACACCATAACCCATAAACACAGACGCCACAACCCATAAACACAGGCGCCGCAACCCATAAGCACAGACACCACAACCCATAAACACAGACACTAAAACCCATAAACACAGACGCCACAACCCATACACACAGACACCACAACCCATAAGCACATACACCATAACCCATACACACAGACACCACAACCCATAAGCACATACACCATAACCCATACACACAGACACCACAACCCATACACACAGGCCCCGCAACAATACACACAGACACCACAACCCATAAACACAGACATCACAACCCATAAACACAGACACCACAACCCATAAACACAGACACTACAACCCATACACACAGACACCACAACACATAAACACAGACGCCACAACCCATAAACACAGGCGCCGCAACCCATAAGCACAGACACCACAACCCATGAACACAGACACCACAACCCATAAACACAGACATGACAACCCATAAACACAGACACAACAACACATAAACACAGGCGCCGCAACCTATAAACACAGACACTACAACCCATAGAAACAGGCGCAACAACTCATAAACACAGACACCACAACCCATACACACAGACACCACAACCCATAAACACAGACACAACAACCCATAAACACAGACACCACAACCCATAAACACAGACATCAAAACCCATAAGCACAGACACCACAACCCATAAACACATACGCCGCAACCCATAAGCACATTTGCTACAACCCATAAACTCAGGTGTCACAGGCACCCATCCCAGACATACAGACACCACAACCCATAAACACAGACATGACAACCCATAAACACAGACACCACAACCCATACACACAGACACCACAACCCATAAACACAGACACCACAACGCATAAACACAGACACCAAAACCCATAAACACAGACACCACAACCCATAAACACATACGCCGCAACCCATAAGCACATTTGCTACAACCCATAAACTCAGGCGTCACAGGCACCCATCCCATAATACAGACGCCTCAACCCATAAACACAGGCGCCGCAACCCATAAACACAGACACCACAACCCATAAACACAGAAATCACAACCCATATACACAGACACCACAACCCATAAACACAGACATGACAACCCATAAACACAGACACCACAACCCATAAACACAGGCGCCGCAACCCATAAACACAGACACTACAACCCATAAGCACAGGCGCAACAACCCATAAACACAGACACCACAACCCATAAACACAGACACCACAACCCATAAACACAGACATCACAACCCATAATACACAGACACCACAACCCATAAACACAGACACCAAAACCCATAAACACAGACACCATAACCCATAAACACATACGCCGCAACCCATAAGCACATTTGCTACAACCCATAAACTCAGGCGTCACAGGCACCCATCCCATAAATACAGACGCCTCAACCCATAAACACAGGCGCCGCAACCCATAAACCTCAACCCATAAGCACAGACACCACAACCCATAAACACAGACACCACAACACATACACGCAGACACCCCAACCCATAAACACATTTGCTACAACCCATAAACCCATGCGTCACAGGCGCCCATCCCATAAAAATAGACGCCTCAACCCATAAACACAGGTGTAAAAATAAGCGCCACAACCCATAAACACATGTGCCAGAAACCCATAAACTCAGGCGTCACAGGCGCCCATCCCATAAATCCAGGTGTCACAATCCATAAACAAAGGTTCCTCAACCCATAATCAAAGGTTCAACAACCCATGAACACAGGCGCCTCAAACAATAAACACAGGCGCCGAACCCCATAATCACAGGCTCCACAACTCATAAAAGCAGGCGCCGTAAGCCATACGCACTGGCACTATACACATACCAATGTTAAACAAAGTGACATTACATGAAACTTCGATGCTATGTGTAGGTCATTATACTGTAATGCACTGACTATGGGTATGGTTACTAGGTTATTGTGGTGTAACACACTGACAATGGATACGGTTACTAGGTTATTGTGGTGTAACACACTGACTATGGATACGGTTACTAGGTTATTGTGATGTAACACACTGACTATGGGTACGATTACTAGTTTATTGTGGTGTAACACACTGACTATGGGTACGGTTACTAGGTTATTGTGATGTAACACACTGACTATGGGTACGATTACTAGTTTATTGTGGTGTAACACACTGACTATGGGTACGGTTACTAGGTTATTGTGGTGTAACACACTGACTATGGGTATGGTTACTAGGTTATTGTGGTGTAACACATTGACTATGGGTATGGTTACTAGATTATTGTGGTGTAACACACTGACTATGGGTACGGTTACTAGGTTATTGTGGTGTAACACACTGACTATGGGTACGGTTACTAGGTTATTGTGATGTAACACACTGACTATGGATACGGTTACTAGGTTATTGTGATGTAACACACTGACTATGGGTACGGTTACTAGGTTATTGTGATGTAACACACTGACTATGGGTACGGTTACTAGGTTATTGTGAGGTAACACACTGACTATGGGTACGGTTACTAGGTTATTGTGGTGTAACACACTGACTATGGGTACGGTTACTAGGTTATTGTGGTGTAACACACTGACTATGGGTACGGTTACTAGGTTATTGTGAGGTAACACACTGACTATGGGTACGGTTACTAGGTTATTGTGGTGTAACACACTGACTATGGGTACGGTTACTAGGTTATTGTGGTGTAGCACACTGACTATGGGTACGGTTACTAGGTTATTGTGATGTAACACACTGATTATGGGTACGGTTACTAGGTCATTATACAGTAACGCACTGACTATGGATATGGTTACTAGGTCATTATACTGTAACGCACTGACTATGGGTATGGTTACTAGGTTATTGTGGTGTAACACACTGATTATGGGTATGGTTACTAGGTTATTGTGATGTAACACACTGACTATGGGTACGGTTACTAGGTTATTGTGAGGTAACACACTGACTATGGATACGGTTACTAGGTTATTGTGGTGTAACACACTGACTATGGGTATGGTTACTAGGTTATTGTGGTGTAACACACTGACTATGGGTACGGTTACTATGTTATTGTGGTGTAACACACTGACTATGGATACGGTTACTAGGTTATTGTGGTGTAACACACTGACTATGGATATGGTTACTAGGTTATTGTGATGTAACACACGGACTATGGGTACGGTTACTAGGTTATTGTTGTGTAACACACTGACTATGGGTACGGTTACTAGTTTATTGTGGTGTACCACACTGACTATGTGTACAGAGCTCTAACTTGATTGTTCAACTATGTTGCAGGAGAAACGCTATGGAATATACAATGGTGATGCAACTTGTCATGTAACGCATATTGAAAAACATTCCCAGTCATCGAATTGTGTGCCCCGTAAGTACCTAGCACAATGTTCCAGCCTTCGTAGCTCGTAAATACCTATCATAATGATCCAGTCTGCGTGCCTTGTAAGTACCTAACACAATCCTCCAGCCTTCGTGCCTCGTAAGTACCTAACACAATGCTCCAGCCTTCGTGCCTCGTAAATACCTAACACAATGCTCCACCCTTCGTGCCTCGTAAGAACCTAACACAAGCCTCCAGCCTACGTTCCTCGTATGTACTTAACACAATGCTCCAGCCTTCGTGCCTCGTAAAAACCTAACACAATGCTCCAGCCTTCGTGCCTCGTAAAAACCTAACACAAGCCTCCAGCCTCCGTGCCTCGTAAGTACCTAACACAATGCTCCAGCCTTCGTGCCTCGTATAAACCAAACACAATGCTCCAGCCTTCGTACCTCGTAAGAACCTAACAAAATCCTCCAGCGTTCGTGCCTCCTATGTACCTAACAAAATCCTTCAGCTTTCGTGCCTCCTATGTACCTAACAAAATCCTCCAGCTTTCGTCCCTCCTATGTACCTAACACAATGCTACAGTATGTGTGCCTCGTAAGTACCTAACACAATCCTCCAGCCTGCGTGCCTCGTATGTACCTAACACAATGCTCCAGTCTGTGTGCCTCCTAAGTACCTAACACAATCCTCCAGCATGCGTGCCTCGTATGTACCTAACACAAAGCTCCAGCCTGCGTGCCTCGTAAGTACCTAACACAAAGCTCCAGCCTGCGTGCCTCGTAAGTACCTAACACAAAGCTCCAGCCTGCGTGCCTCGTAAGTACCTAACACAATGCTCCAGCCTGCGTGCCTCGTATGTACCTAACACAATGCTCCAGTCTGTGTGCCTCCTAAGTACCTAACACAATCCTCCAGCATGCGTGCCTCGTATGTACCTAACACAAAGCTCCAGCCTGCGTGCCTCGTAAGTACCTAACACAAAGCTCCAGCCTGCGTGCCTCGTAAGTACCTAACACAAAGCTCCAGCCTGCGTGCCTCGTAATTACCTAACACAATCCTCCAGCATGCCTGCCTCGTAAGTACCTAGCACAATGCTCCAGCCTGCGTGCCTCGTAAGTACCTAACACAATGCTCCAGCCTTCGTGCCTCGTATGTACCTAACACAATGATCCAGCCTGCGTGCCTCGTAATTACCTAACACAATGATCCAGCATGCGTGCCTCGTAAGTACCTACCACAATGCTCCAGCCTGCGTTCCTCGTAATTACCAAACAAAATGATCCAGTCTGCGTGCTTCATAAGAACATAACACAATGCTCCAGCCTTCGTGCCTCGTATGTACCTAACACAATGATCCAGCCTGCGTGCCTCGTAAGTACCTAACACAATGATCCAGCATGCGTGCCTCGTAAGTACCTAACACAAAGCTCCAGCCTGCGTGCCTCGTAAGTACCTAACACAATCCTCCAGCATGCGTGCCTCGTAAGTACCTAACACAATGCTCCAGCCTGCGTTCCTCGTAAGTACCTAACAAAATGATCCAGTCTGCGTGCTTTGTAAGAACATAACACAATGCTCCAGCCTTCGTGCCTCGTATGTACCTAACACAATCATCCAGCCTGCGTGCCTCGTAATTACCTAACACAATCCTCCAGCCTTCGTGCCTCGTATGTACCTAACACAATCCTCCAGCCTTCGTGCCTCGTATGTACCTACACAATCCTCCAGCCTTCGTGCCTCGTATGTACCTAACACAATCCTCCAGCATTCTTGCCTCGTATGTACCTAACACAATCCTCCAGCCTTCGTGCCTCGTATGTACCTAACACAATCCTCCAGCCTTCGTGCCTCACAAGTACCTAACACCATGATCCAGCCTTCGAGCCTCGTACATACCTAACACAATCCTCCAGCCTTCGTGCCTCGTATGTACCTAATACAATCCTCCAGCCTTCGAGCCTCGTACATACCTAACACAATCCTCCAGCATGCGTGCCTCGTAAGTACCTAATACAATCCTCCAGCATACGTTCCCCGTAAGTACCTAACACAATCCTCCAGCCTTCGTGCCTCGTTAGTACCTAACACAATCCTCCAGCCTTCGTGCCTCGTTAGTACCTAACACAATGCTCCAGCCTTCGTGCCTAATAGATGGTAATATATAAGCGGTTTGTGCGGAGACAAGTGCCTAATAGATGGTAATATATAAGCGATGTGTGAGGAGACAAGTGCTTAATAGATGGTAATATATAAGCGGTGTGTGCGGAGACAAGTGCTTAATAGATGGTAATATATAAGCGATGTGTGAGGAGACAAGTGCTTAATAGATGGTAATATATAAGCGGTGTGTGCGGAGACAAGTGCTTAATAGATGGTAATATATAAGCTGTGTGTGCGGAGACAAGTGCTTAATATATGGTAATATATAAGCGGTTTGTGCGGAGACAAGTGCTTAATATATGATAATATATAAGCGGTTTGTGCGGAGACAAGTGCCTAATAGATGGTAATATATAAGCGGTTTGTGCGGAGACAAGTGCTTAATATATGGTAATATATACGCGGTTTGTGCGAAGACAAGTGCTTAATATATGGTAATATATAAGCGGTTTGTGCGGAGACATGTGCTTAATATATGGTAATATATAAGCGGTGTGTGCGGAGACAAGTGCTTAATATATGGTAATATATAAGCGGTGTGTGCGGAGACAAGTGCTTAATATATGGTAATATATAAGCGGTTTGTGCGGAGACAAGTGCTTAATATATGGTAATATATAAGCGGTTTGTGCGGAGACAAGTGCTTAATATATGGTAATATATAAGCGGTTTGTGCGGAGACAAGTGCTTAATATATGGTAATATATAAGCGGTGTGTGCAGAGACAAGTGCTTAATATATGGTAATATATAAGCGGTGTGTGAGGAGACAAGTGCTTAATATATGGTAATAATGGTTTATTTTCTCGAAGTCTTTTGCAACAAATAACGCTAATGTGGTGAACATAAATATATATAATAAAGCATGTAGTAAGTAATATATGTGTTGTATGTGAGAAGGTATTTTATATTTGCACAGATTCATTGAAGTTTGGAGGGTTGTACACATATGGTTCTGGAAGCGAGTCTCTGCACGTGAATACGTGGGAAGGCATGTATAAGGGGCTCAACACGAGTATGCAGACCAGTATCAACGACTGTACACCCATTTCTATGACAAGTTTTGGAATGACTGATGATGGTAAATGTTGAAATACAAATATTGATGAAAACAAACGTCTATACGGTATAGGAACACAACGTAAAGTGTCGTCCGGCACTACGGTGTGCAAACACTACTACTTAATTATACAACGTAAAGTGTCGTCCGGCACTACGGTGTGCAAACACTACTACTTAATTATACAACGTAAAGTGTCGTCCGGCACTACAGTGTGCAAACACTACTACTTAATTATACAACGTAAAGTGTCGTCCGGCACTACGGTGTGCAAACACTACTACTTAATTATACAACGTAAAGTGTCGTCCGACACTACGGTGTGCAACACTACTACTTAATTATACAACGTACAGTGTCGTCCGACACTACGGTGTGCAACACTACTACTTAATTATACAACGTACAGTGTCGTCCGGCACTACGGTGTGCAAACACTACTACTTAATTATACAAAGTATAGTTATGTTCACGGGCTTAACGTATTCACAACTATTCCGACTATGAACACCCCTTGATATTGGGATGTATGGAATATCTCTGAACGCCACTATAATTATGACTAAACATTTTATAAACTGTAACATTTTATAAACTGTAATGCGACATCAAAACGAAGATTAGTATTTGTTGATAACAAAAACCTACCAGAGATATGAAAATAATATCAGATATAATAACATGCTATTTTCTCACTGCTTATGGTTCCCAGCCAGTACACATTAATGTAACGTCAAAGGGAACGTATTCGGGCTCAATCCGCCAGTGACGTTATTTACGAGGTCATCAATTTTGAAACGAAACGTTTCATCGATTTATATCACACACAGAAAGTGTGCTCGCTAAAGTGCATATTAGAATGATACGTCGGTAAGAAACAAACTATGACTCCTGGATAATATTAAATATAATAATAATAAAGACTTTATTTAACGAGAGAACTCATTTGAACAATTTAGTCAATCTACTCTCAACAAATTAAAACATGAAATAGCATAATGAAACATGTAAACAGTAACCAGTAAATCTTCCATAGGAAATAAGATATAAGCTGCAAGAACTAATGTGTATTGGGTAAAATCCCGGGGGGGGGGGGTGAAATATAAATAGAACATGATCTGAACTACAATAGCATCTATATATACGTTTGATAATACTATTGCATATGTTTTCGTTTTGAAATAATACATACGATTGAACTTCTCCAGGGACAACGATTTTACAAGAGATATTGTATGTCGATGTGACACAATTCAAGACGAGTAAGGGTGCATTTGTGCTTCCTGCATCATGTACAACAGTAAGTGTTTCTTCAGTACACGCTCCTCTTCTATACAAGTATATTTCAGCTCGATTGCGAAACTAGTTTTAACTGTTCCATTTTGAAAATGGGAGTCACAAACCACAGCCTTGTGAATGTGAGCCAGGATACTGGATGATGTGCGAATTACATCAGGTATCATAATTATTCGTATGGGGTTGAGTCCAGTCGCTTTGTTGGGGCGATGTCTTGCAGAGGATTATGCTCGCCTTCTTTCCAATACTATGCTAGCTATGATCTGGATAGCGGTTATCGCCTGCCTTGAGTGGGCATGCTACTGGTGTCCTCTTCGTTGGAAGAACAACTGAACCGATCGGTCAATATTGACATTCTTCTCTTATAACTCACTGTTTGAATGCCAATGTTCTAGTTATTCAGGTAGTCACTTTACGCCAATTTCTGTTTTACTTTCATTAAAGCTGGAATGTTTAAGCTTGTATTGTTCCCTATTTTTTGCATGTCTTTCACAATCCGCTTAAGTATTTAGGGCCAGCTTCACGAAATAGATTGAGTTACAGCTTTGAATTCAACAGGTTTACAAATATTACGGTTCATAACTCTGGGGTCTGCGCGAAATAGATGCGCATTCTGTTTTCACGGATACTTCTATTCATAGATATGATAGTATTGTCATGCTAACACTATATGTCTTTCAGAGTGGAATGCCAATCGGGAAATAAGCGACACTCCAACTCTCTCGGTGGATTTCCAAATGGTATGTGCACGATTCCCTGGAACACCATTCCACGATAATAATGATATTACAAAGAAACACTGAAAGGCTTTATTGTTGATTCTCCCCAAATACTTGCATAACTGACATAACGTATTCATTTCATAACTTGCGCAGCGCCAGAACAAACCATAGGCAACCGATTACATTGATATGCCCCGTGCAACACTGACATATATATACATATATGTACGCGGTCAAATCGTACCCTAGTCAACTCGACCCTCGGCCTCGTCGTACGCTGTTCTACACGGCGATTTTCAATTTTACTGAATGATCCGGACTTGTGTTCAAATATCAACAACATTTACAACAAACGCCGTTTTTAAAAATGTTCGAAAACGTAGAATTGAAATATATCAGAGAAAGTATATTGTTTTAGTTCAATCGACCTTTTTATTAGCATACACCCATAACCTTAGCTTCAATCAGACTTTTTACAAGATAACTGACTACTTTCAGATTGCATAGCGTTAAATAACAAATAAAATTACAATTTCACTCGCATGCGAATTTAACATGGCGTCAAACAAAGACAGACAACCAAATCATATTTCATGTAATAGAAATGTGTATTCTGTATTTTTCACAAGACTGGCACATCTTACAAGCTAATCCATGAGGCTTTACAAAAACAAACAAATATTTCTTTATATGAACCTTAGCTTAAAGCGATACTGTATAGGTGAAAACGCAAATGTCTGCAGAATGTAATTTGCTATTATATTGCCTCAAATAAACAAACGTCGTATACGCGTTTATGTTGACCTAATAAAATAATGTAAATAGGGTCGACATTCATGCGTAATACAACGCGTTTATCCTGAATAACATGAGATATGGTATATATTTACCGTGATATCTCACATGTGTGCCTAATATTAGTTAAATTATATCTAAACGAAAGTATCGCGTTTTTAGTATTGACTCAAATGACAAGCAAACGTCAATTCAGGAGCGTGGATGTCAGTTATATGAAATCCTACTTTCACTTTTGAAAGTGTGTATACCACAAAACCCTGTTTATTGATTCAATGTAGAAGAATTTGTACTAGCAATGCATCTATATGTGAAAACTATCCATTTTATTTCCTTTTTGCGACACAATGTCGCTTTAATGGATTCTTAGGGAACACATGGGTAATCAACATTTACATATTTGCGAAATATAATATTTATTTATATGGTTTTTTGCCGGAATATTATCCTGTTTGTCGGTTCTAGCGTGTACGATATTTACCACACATTTGCTACTGGCAGTGTTGACGTCGTTCGTAAACAAATCCGAAACAATGTGGGAACGAAAACATGGCGATTGACCATATATTAAAATGTTTAAATTAGCATAATTATTAAATCGTGAGATAATTAATTTAAAATATGCACTACCTATAACGAGGAAAGCCAATAAATGGTTGACGTCAAAACCAATTACTGAACTTAACATCATAGAGGGAATACAACTACATTCCCGCGATATAAGCGAAGGGTTTGACATCTAAGGAAGATTAAGATGATATTTGTTTTGTTCCGTGTATGATGGAATTATATATCACAGAATGATTATTGAAAGCATTATATCACAAGTGGTGATGTTCACCCACAACAGCTGTCTATGTTCATAAATAAAATATCATTCAATCATTCACATAAGAAAACAAAGGCTGGAAAGTGGTCATTCGTGTGGGAGGAATCCGTAGTACCCGGAGAAAACCCACCTGCCCGAGCTGGAGACCACCGTACCATCTCACAGACTTCCAGGATAGAACAGGATGCTACCGTGTGCTAAATGGCGCTAGAACTTCGTATTTAGACTACCAACAATGACAGTTTTAGTCCGAAATCGTTCGCGTTGACAACATGTCAACGTGCAGCGGCTAAATACCACACATGAAACGCAGTGAGAACTAAGTGTGTTATTGTATTGTTATCATTAATTTTAATTAACGAGATACGAGAGGTATTAACGCAGTGAGAACTAAGTGTGTTATTGCATAGCTAGCATTTAATTAACGAGATACGAGAGGTATTAACGCAGTAAGAACTAAGTGTGTTATTGCATAGCTAGCATTTAATTAACGAGATACAAGAGGTATTAACGCAGTGAGAACTAAGTGTGTTATTGTATTGCTAGCATTTAATTAACGAGATACAAGAGGTATTAGCGCAGTGAGAACTAAGTGTGTTATTGTATTGCTAGCATTTAATTAACGAGATACAAGAGGTATTAGCGCAGTGAGAACTATGTGTGTTATTGTATTGCTAGCATTTAATTAACGAGATACAAGAGGTATTAGCGCAGTGAGAACTAAGTGTGTTATTGTATTGCTAGCATTTAATTAACGAGATACAAGAGGTATTAGCGCAGTGAGAACTAAGTGTGTTATTGTATTGCTAGCATTTAATTAACGAGATACGAGAGGTATTAACGCAGTGAGAACTATGTGTGTTATTGTATTGATAGCAGTTAATTAACGAGATACGAGAGGTATTAACGCAGTGAGAACTATGTGTGTTATTGTATTGATAGCAGTTAATTAACGAGATACGAGAGGTATTAACGCAGTGGGAACTAAGTGTGTTATTGTATTGCTAGCAGTTAGTTAACGAGATAAGCGAGGTATTAAAACAAGACCAATATATGTTTATTTTATTATGAGCACTGTCTCACAAACTTGAAGCATTTTGAAGCTTCATATAAAAGCATTGTTATATTTTCACTTTTTTGGAAATAAATGTGATGGTCTATATGAAGCTACTGATAAACAATAGTATGTGCTCAATAATATGTGAACCTGGCAAATTACGCCGGGCAACCCCAGAACTATAATTATTTAGAAACATTACATAGTTATTATAAGGAAAGACTGAGCGGCGTGCAGAGTCAGGCTTGTATCGCCTATATAGTACATGGGTTTATGTTGGGAATCCAGTGTGTGGACCGTTTTGCTAGATTCTTGGCAGCCAGGCTTAAATCACTCTAAATAACATATCAAATGAAAAAATTATTGTTGCCAAATGTCCACGACATCTTCATGGCGGCCATATTGGATTTTAAAATGGCCACCATTTCGGACCAATTTCGCCTTATATCTTCCTTATTAATCAAGATATCAGCAGAAATATAATGTCCTTACCCACATTATTGTAGTCTAGGTGATAATAAAATTTCAGTGGGGTTGCCGCAATCTTTATTATTTTAAGATGGCCACCATTACAACAGTTTTCACATCTTGGTTATTAATATCAAATCTGGAGTCCGTAACCACAAAGGACAAAAAAGCAATACAAAAGATTAGTAATCAAATTTCTCGAATATCAATGATCATGGAATTCAAAATGGGCACACTCCTATACATGTCAATATTCCAAATAGTAATCATAGTATGAGCAAACATCGCCTAGTGTCTTACTCTGAGACAATTGATCAATACTAGGTGTGGAGACAAACAACCATACTATTGTTTGCAACATATGAAAGCAATGCCACAGTTTGTGATAATTTAAACAAGCGTCTCATATCAGCAACCCAAAATACAGGCTCACAACTGGTCAACCGTCTCATATCAGCACCCCAAAATACAGGCTCACAACTGGTCAAACAACTCATATCAGCAACCCAAAATACAGACTCACAACTGGTCAAACGTCTCATATCAGCAACCCAAAATACAGGCTCACAACTGATCAAGCGTCTCATATCAGCAACCCATAATACAGGCTCACAACTGGTCAAACAACTCATATTAGCAACCCAAAATACAGGCTCACAACTGATCAAGCGTCTTATATCAGCAACCCAAAATACAGGCTCACAACTGATCAAGCGTCTTATATCAGCAACCCAAACTACAGGCTCACAACTGGTCAAACGTCTCATATCAGCACCCCAAAATACAGGCTCACAACTGGTCAAACAACTCATATCAGCAACCCAAAATACAGGCTCACAACTGATCAAACAACTCATATCAGCAACTCAAAATACAGGCTCACAACTGGTCAAACAACTCATATCAGCACCCCAAAATACAGGCTCACAACTGGTCAAACAACTCATATCAGCAACTCAAAATACAGACTCACAACTGATCAAGCGTCTCATATCAGCAACCAAAAATACAGGTTCACAACTGGTCAAACAACTCATATCAGCAACTCAAAATACAGGCTCACAACTGATCAAGTGTCAGTGTTGCGGCATTTCTCCAAGCGCCATAGTTGTACAATTTGGTACAGCTTACATTCTACGCTTGCATAAACACCTGGGTGAATACAATTGGATAGGACTCTATATGTGGTCCACATCCACAGCGAACAAGTTGAAGAATTGATAATGGATCAATTGCAACCAGCATTAGGACTCGTCGTCAATCTGCCTTCAACAATTCCAATCCCAGTGTATTTGGATCGATCACAGTTGGATTTAGAGATAATCATGTTCCCATGTGTGTGTTTGCAAATGAGAACGTGGGTCATGCTCTTTCCAGTCATCAGCATTTGGTTCTAGTTTCTTACCTCTCTGATCAGCCTTCAGCTGGCGGAATACATGTAGGTGTCATCGTAGCTCAGCAGCACTCTTATTGAGATATCTTTCGAAATCTAATGCTAACGGTCTTCTGTACCCTCCTTGGACAGTATCTAAGTAATTGCTGACACTACCGAATGACTACGTTTTCAGTGAATGCATTGAAGCAAGTTACTATTTCCCCAAATGTAGCCAGTGATGTCACAGAGAGCATGCCAATTAATCATCTGCGTTTGCATTCTGAACACAAAGCAGTTCATAGATTGGCCGTAGTAAGATTTTCCAACAGTTTCCCCCAGTTCCTATTATACAGTATCTGCAGCATCAATGCCTAGATCATGACTTCGAAGTAGAGCAAGTAATAACACATCCATGTCTGGGGAATACACAAGGAATGTCATGGTGTCCAAGCATTTGGTGTGCTCATCAACACTATTGTCTTTCACCTCCTTTGTTTTGTCTCTGCGACGTTCCATTATTCCTGTCTTCAATGATGCATGCATTGTGTAATTGCCAAGCACACTTTCGTTGATGGTCAACCACTTAAAAAGGTAGGACTGAAAAGCACGCTCAAAGATTTGTATATTGAACATGTTGTGTTGGAGAAGTGTTGCTTTCAGCTTTACAATTGATTGTTTCTGATAGGCTACTTGGTTGGATGAAATGCCATGATGCATTACATATTTATCTGGGTAGGCTACTTGGTTGGATGAAATGCCATGATGCATTACAGCTTTATCTGGGTAGGCTACTTGGTTGGATGAAATGCCATGATGCATTACAGATTTATCTGAAGAACCTCCAACCATATTTTCCAGACAAGTTTTGCTAATTAGAGCCTTATGTAAGGTATGCTGTTACTTGTATTGTATTGACCAGCAGAAAGTTCTTCTCACAGCCATGAATATGTGTCCTTGATAGTATGCATTGTGACCTGGTGACACAGTTCTCACGTGTAGCTAGATACAGTGCCCAATCACAATCTATGTTGGCTCGTAATGATCGCAGAAGCAACACCACCTGGTCCATTTACATGCAAGCCCATGTGTACATTAGATTGTTTTGATGGTCAACATCATACTTGGTAAGCTGTGCCTTAAGACGTATGGCATCATTGCTAGGAAGTCCTGCTGTGTCTTCGCAATATCTTTATTTGTATTTGTGGTTAAACGTCGCACCAGCAGCGTTGGCTATATGGCGACTTTCTAGCTATTATTGATGGAGGAAGGCAGCAGGTGCTCCTTCGTGCAATATTGCAGGTGTGGACGGTCACCCGGGTAGAACCCCAGATCAAATATGATGGATAGCTTCCTAAAATGGAATAATTTGATATCCCCAGCAGCGGTGAGACACAATTCAACGACCATAGCCACTGGTCCTTGAAAAATACGTCCAATTATCATAAAAAGTGCTTGGAGAGTTATCTGGTGTGCAAGGACAGTCCGACTATAGTGATTGCCATCGATGATATGATAAGCTGTCACAGAGTTTTGTAGCTCCTCCTTTCTTATCATGCCACATGTGTGCCAAGTCCACAGCCTTCTATCGAATGACCCACCTACAGCCTTCTATCGAATGACCCACCTATATATTATACATATGCCATTGTGGAATCCACCAGGACAAAGAATTCATATGTTGGTATATCATGAATCTCTGTGCTCTAGCTTCAAAACTCTCTTGCATATATTCATATCTAATGTTTCTACAGTAGGTGTTCATGGGCACGTTATCTGGTTCAAGCCTTGAAGCTGATCATGGCCAGTTACCAATGTGCAGGGCCAGTTACCAATGTTCAGGGCTAGTTACCAATGTTCAGGACCAGCTACCAATGTTCAGGGCCAGTTACCAATGTGCAGGGCTAATTACCAATGTACAGGGCCAGATATCAATGTGTAGGGCCAGTTACCAATGTTCAGGGCTAGTTACCAATGTTCAGGGCCAGTTACCAATGTTCAGGGCCAGTTACCAATGTGTAGGGCCAGTTACCAATGTGTAGGGCCAGTTACCAATGTGTAGGGCCAGTTACCAATGTGCAGGACCTGTTACCAATGTGTAGGGCCAGTTACCAATGTGTAGGGCCAGTTACCAATGTGCAGGGCCAGTTACCAATGTTCAGGGCCAGTTACCAATGTGTAGGGCCAGTTACCAATGTGTAGGGCCAGTTACCAATGTGTAGGGCCAGTTACCAATGTGTAGGGCCAGATACCAATGTGTAGGACCAGTTACCAATGTGCAGGGCTAATTACCAATGTACAGGGCCAGATACCAATGTGTAGGGCCAGTTACCAATGTTCAGGGCCAGCTACCAATGTTCAGGGCCAGTTACCAATGTGCAGGGCTAGATACCAATGTTCAGGGCCAGTTACCAATGTTCAGGGCCAGTTACCAATGTGTAGGGCCAGTTACCAATGTGTAGGGCCAGTTACCAATGTGTAGGGCCAGTTACCAATGTGCAGGACCTGTTACCAATGTGTAGGGCCAGTTACCAATGTGTAGGGCCAGTTACCTATGTGTAGGGCCAGTTACCAATGTGCAGGGCCAGCTACCAATGTTCAGGGCCAGTTACCAATGTGTAGGGCCAGTTACCAATGTGTAGGGCTAGTTACCAATGTGTATGGCCAGTTACCAATGTTCAGGGCCAGTTACCAATGCGTAGGGCCAGTTACCAATGTGTAGGGCCAGTTACCAATGTGTAGGGCCAGTTACCAATGTGTAGGGCCAGATACCAATGTGTAGGGCCAGTTACCAATGTGTAGGACCATTTACCAATGTGCAGGGCCAGTTACCAATGTGTAAGGCCAGTTACCAATGTGCAGGACCAGTTACCAATGTTCAGGGCCAATTGCCAATGTGCAAGGCCAGTTAACAATGTGTAGGGCTCATGTTACCAATGTGTAGGACCAGTTACCAATCTGTAGGGCCAGTTACCAATGTGTAGGGCCAGCTACCAATGTGCAGAACCAGTTACCAATGTGTAGGGCCATTTACCAATGTGTAGGGCCAGTTACCAATGTGCAGGGCCAATTACCAATGTGCAGGGCCAGTTACCAAATAGGACCAATTTTGTGGTGCAGCATTCATGATTGACATCATAATATGTGCACTGTAAATCGTTTCTGACAACTTTTCTGGAAAATCAGTTATAAGCATGGACATGTTGATCAGAATCCCTCAGTCCTGTCGTCGTTCATCCTCCATCCCTCAGTCCTGTCGTCGTTCATCCTCCATCCCTCAGTCCTGTCGTCGTTCATCCTCCATCACTCAGTCCTGTCGTCGTTCATCCTCCATCCCTCAGTCCTGTCGTCGTTCATCCTCCATCACTCAGTCATGTCGTCGTTCATCCTCCACCACTCAGTCCTGTCGTCGTTCATCCTCCATCCCCCAGTCCTGTCGTCGTTCATCCTCCATCCCCCAGTCCTGTCGTCGTTCATCCTCCATCCCTCAGTCATGTCGTGGTTCATCCTCCATCCCCCAGTCCTGTCGTCGTTCATCCTCCATCCCCCAGTCCTGTCGTCGTTCATCCTCCATCCCTCAGTCATGTCGTCGTTCATCCTCCATCACACAGTCCTGTCGTCGTTCATCCTCCATCACTCAGTTCTGTCGTCGTTCATCCTCCACCACTCAGTCCTGTCGTGGTTCATCCTCCATACCTCAGTCCTGTCGTCGTTCATCCTCCATCCCTCAGTCCTGTCGTCGTTCATCCTCCACCACTAAGTTCAGTCGTCGTTCATCCTCCATAACTCTGTCATATCGTCGTTCATCCTCCATACCTCAGTCCTGTCGTCGTTCATCCTCCATACCTCAGTCCTGTCGTCGTTCATCCTCCATCCCTCAGTCCTGTCGTCGTTCATCCTCCACCACTAAGTTCAGTCGTCGTTCATCCTCCATAACTCTGTCATATCGTCGTTCATCCTCCACCACTCAGTCCTGTCGTGGTTCATCCTCCATACCTCAGTCCTGTCGTCGTTCATCCTCCATCCCTCAGTCCTGTCGTCGTTCATCCTCCACCACTAAGTTCGGTCGTCGTTCATCCTCCATAACTCAGTCATGTCGTCGTTCATCATCCACCACTAAGTTCGGTCGTCGTTCATCCTCCATAACTCAGTCATGTTGTCGTTCATCCTCCACCACTCAGTTCGGTCGTCGTTCATCCTCCATCCCTCAGTCCTGTCGTCGTTCATCCTCCACCACTAAGTTCGGTCGTCGTTCATCCTCCATAACTCAGTCATGTCGTCGTTCATCCTCCACCACTCAGTCATGTCGTCGTTCATCCTCCATACCTCAGTCCTGTCGTCGTTCATCCTCCATACCTCAGTCCTGTCGTGGTTCATCCTCCATACCTCAGTCATGTCGTCGTTCATCCTCCATCCCTCAGTCCTGTCGTCGTTCATCCTCCACCACTCAGTACGGTCGTCGTTCATCCTCCATCACTCAGTCCTGTCGTCGTTCATTCTTCATCCCTCAGTCCTGTCGTCGTTCATCCTCCATCCCCCAGTCCTGGCGTCATTCATCCTCATCACTCAGTCCTGTCGTCGTACATCCTCCATCAATCAGTCCTGTCGTCGTTCATCCTCCATCCCTCAGTCATGTCGTCGTTCATCCTCCATCCCTCAGTCATGTCGTCGTTCATCCTCCATAACTCAGTCCTGTCGTCGTTCATCCTCCATCCCTCAGTCCTGTCGTCGTTCATCCTCCATCCCTCAGTCCTGTCGTCGTTCATCCTCCATCCCTCAGTCCTGTCGTCGTTCATCCTCCATCCCTCAGTCCTGTCGTCGTTCATCCTCCATCCCTCAGTCATGTCGTCGTTCATCATCCATAACTCAGTCCTGTCGTCGTTCATCCTCCATCCCTCAGTCCTGTCGTCGTTCATCCTCCATCCTCAGTCATGTCCTCGTTCATCCTCCATCCCTCAGTCATCACTACTTGTAATGCATTCTCCCCATGCAACGTCGTTTCATTTATTTGTATGTAACTATTTACATACTACACAGAGAGCTACAGATTTCAAAAGGTGGCAGTTTGACAACACATTTCCTGAAGAAGGAGACATTTTATTTTCCAATTTGTTTTAAATAGTTCATACATAAAAACATTTAAATGAAACATATATCAATAATTGAATTTCATATAATTACGTTACTGACAATACCTATATACATATCTTACATTATTGTTTACATTCTCATTATGTCCGACATTACATATAATGTAATATATTGCTTCAGTAATAATATGAATAAGGCAAAGACTCGCAGCGAGCTCAATCATAGATACATAGCATATAGCTCAATCATAGATATATAGCATATAGCTCAATCATAGATACATAGCATATAGCTCAATCATAGATACATAGCATATAGCTCAATCATAGATACATAGCATATAGCTCAATCAGATACATAGCATATAGCTCAATCATAGATACATAGCATATAGCTCAATCATAGATACATAGCATATAGCTCAATCATAGATACATAGCATATAGCTCAATCATAGATACATAGCATATAGCTCAATCATAGATACATAGCATATAGCTCAATCATAGATACATAGCATATAGCTCAATCATAGATACATAGCATATAGCTCAAGCATAGATACATAGCATATAGCTCAATCATAGATACATAGCATATAGCTCAATCATAGATACATAGCATATAGCTCAATCATAGATACATAGCATATAGCTCAATCATAGATACATAGCATATAGCTCAATCATAGATACATAGCATATAGCTCAATCATAGATACATAGCATATAGCTCAATCATAGATACATAGCATAATTATAGCTCAATTAGAATGGTTGAATCCACCACTATTTTCTCCTGTACGTAAACAATGTGTTTCAATGTGATACCGTTACTGCTGCTATTACTATTATGGTATATTTTTTATTTCTAAATATTAAACCAAAATGATGTAATACTTGGTAAGCCTTTGCAGTATCCAGAATACAGTATCCAGTATCCGGTATCGGTATCGGTATCAGGTATCAGGTATCAAAATATTATATTCATATAATTGTAACACTTGATTATCATATAAAAATATAATTATGAAGTAAAAGGAGAAAAAATGCCAGTATTGGGATTCGAACCTCGGTCCTGATGCATATGCTCTGACATTACACTAAATACACCAATGCATCGACTACATGTATATTTATATAACTATATGTGTGCATGTGCGCACGCGTTCTTTTCAACAGAATATTTAGACTAATCACACTGGCCATTTGTTCCCGATTCGAAAATTTAAATCCGATTTCCAACGACATGTTATTACTTGGCGAACATGTTTATACTGTCGTCGTTCATATTGCGCTTGTTAATGTTATTCCACTATCAAATAGTGTCGGGTGAATGTTAATCTAGTTCATAAAATTTAACACTTAGAATGCTATTTAAACAACATTTTAGGCGACTCATCTCTAATATCTGTTTACTTGCCAACACCCCAGATTTCACATACATGGCCAAGTATTGAACATACAAATGCGTGTACTAATTCACACAAATGATTTGATAAAACAGTTAGAGTCGTGGTGCCTTTACATGCCAGTGTTCTTGGTTAAGGGCTTATGGCTTCTTAAATGTGCTATATAGATATTTTGAAAATAAACAACAACAAGCACTATCACCACCCTTCCTTTTATTAAATGAAATATTGGCCGAACTACCATGTTTAGAAATAGAAACCTGAGTTTGAAAGTGTCTGATTAATTAATGAAGCTTTAGAACAATATATTGTTTATTGAGTGTCATCTCGGCTATAAGGAATGAATAGTTTTATGTTTATATTTTACAGTTATGCTATGGGTAACTATCCAGAGCTTCTAGAGAGTCATTTCAAGAGTGTACTAGTCTATGGTAACTGTTTTGCCCTCTAAAACATGTGTCACATAATTTCGCGACCAGAACAAACCAGGTCAAACATGTATACGGTGATTGTGCTCTTTCGTAAAACACAGCTCAATGTACATACAGTCGTACACGTTCGCAGATATAGCTTCGTCTCCATGACAACCTAGTGCTGCCCGTTCAAATAGATATGGCTATATATCCTTGATAGAACAAGACTGGGCACATATGATGTTTTACAATTCCGCGCATACACCCAACATGGCTGGAACATTATCACATTCATTAGCATATTGTTTTCTTACCCTCCATTTGATGTATATATGTCTATGCTTCAATGCCGTTGCCACGGATTGGATAACCTTGTCGTAAATATATTGTGATTGCCAGGGTATATCGTATTAAAATACATATATTTCGCATGCCACGTGATTCTTATAATGAGAACGAAAGTTGTCATACTATAAGCAATACATCTGCAAACATGGACGAAATATATCATGGACGTAATTCTTCTATAATTTTCACCATTTAAATATGCTGAATCTTTTAACACATGTTAAGACTACAGCGAAAAGCGAACAACTATTGTACACTTTACGGGATTCCAATTCCGGACATGCCGGTGTCAACATAACAATGACCCATTCGTGAACGTATTCAATTGAGGTAGTCGACGTTGTAAAATGATAAAACAACATCAATGACAATACTTAAACAAAAAAGTAACTGAAAACATGGTTGTTATGCTAAAATAGTATTGTTATTTGGTTTGTTGACAGATTATATGAGTATATTGTGACGGCAAGGAGTGATCACTCATCCTGGCCGGCACTGTATACTCATATACAACAACCCAGACATTATGTAATGTGATCTTTATTTCCGTGTCATCCATCTACCTTGCATTATGTTAATCATACGTTATACACATATACATACTATTGGTATAATTATCAGTTGTTATTGCATCATCATTGCACAATTCAGTATTACTATCTGAGGAGCAGCAGCTAAATGTAAATTATAGTGGAAGTCGTGATAGCGCAGTGAATGCGCGTTCGCTTCAGGTGCGAAAGGTCCGGCGTTCGAGCCCCACTGGAGCCGTTCCGATTGTGCCCTTAGGCAAGGCATTTAAATTCCACGTTGCCTCTTCTCTCTCCCTCGTGGCGATGGATTCCATCAGGAATGAGGTGTCGAGAGTGATTTATATAAGTTGAAATAACTTGTTTCGCAATCGAGCTAAAATAAATTTGTATAAACTAAATGTAAATTAAAAATAAACTGAAACGGAAACAGTATATTTAAGGATAATGACATAAATTCGCAACTAAGACATTTTTGTTAGAAAATCGATGCAATCGTTGGTGAACTAATTAGCAGTTGCTTTTCAGAGCAGACAAAAATGACACGCATGGCAGTTAGATAGACTGAACTATACTAGAATTATTTACAATATAAAAGCTATGTTTTGGAAAATATTACAACAGGTGCTGGCATATATACGATCTGATGTGCGAGATTGTACGGTGATCGCCGGTTTCCTCTCACATAAAGTGCTTGCATCCGTGCAATCGATTGCGTAGAATATGTGTTGTTTAAACCTTTCTCCGCAATCGTGGTAATATAAAATTGTAGGGTTAAGCAGAAATAATAACTGCACAATTCCACCCAAAACATATAATTAACAAAGCTGTCAGTCAACGTTAACTTTCCTAAATGACGCCGCTGGGATTTTTTCTGCTGCCATCCGTTTCTGCAATTTCACGCCGTATTTTGGATTAGATATTTCTAAAATGTGGTTTCTGAACTCTGGTTTCATCATATCCTCAATCATTTGTTCTGAAATACATAAACTTGTGTAAGTAATGTGTGACTAAAATAGAGTAGTTGATTTAGTAAGCATGTTAGCGACAATATATAACAATGCTCTTGTCAGACACACACACACACTGCCGATAGGACGGATAGTCGCAGAAAAATCCGTAGTCTTCTGCAGAATGTGTATACGTGGCCTATTTTCTTAATGAAGTTATGGATACAGTTACCTATGGATGCAGATATACAGATGATTGACGATAAATGCAGATATCAGCGGTTATATATACTTACCTTCCATTATCTTCTGCTACCTTTAGATACGGGTAGATGAGGATAGATACGGACTAATTCCCTTCCATTACATTATATTACCTTTAGATACGGATAGATGAGGATAGATACGGACTAATTCCCTTCCATTACATTATATTACCTTTAGATACGGATAGATGAGGATAGATACGGACTAATTACCTTCCATTACATTATATTACCTTTAGATGCGGATAGATGAGGATAGATACGGACTAATTACCTTCCATTACATTATATTACCTTTAGATGAGGATAGATGAGGATAGATACGGACTAATTACCTTCCATTACATTATATTACCTTTAGATGAGGATAGATACGGATAGATACGGACTAATTACCTTACATTACATTATATTACCTTTAGATGAGGATAGATACGGACTAATTACCTTCCATTACATTATATTACCTTTAGATGCGGATAGATACGGATAGATACGGACTAATTACCTTCCATTACATTATATTACCTTTAGATGCGGATAGATACGGACTACTTACCCCCATTACATGCTGCTACGTTTAAATGCGGATAGATGCGGACCACTTACCCCCATTACATGCTGCTACCTTTAGATGCGGATAGATGCGGACTACTTACATTCCATTACCTTCTGACGTTTAAATGCGGATAGATGCGGACTACTTACATTCCATTACCTTCTGACGTTTAAATGCGGATAGATGCGGACTACTTACATTCCATTACCTTCTGATACGTTTAAATGTGGATAGATGCGGACTACTTACCCCCATTACATGCTGCTACCTTTAGATGCTGATAGATACGGACTACTTACATTCCATTACCTTCTGATACGTTTAAATGCGGATAGATGCGGACTACTTACATTCCATTACCTTCTGACGTTTAAATGCGGATAGATACGGACTACTTACATTCCATTACCTTCTGATACGTTTAAATGCAGATAGATGCGGACTACTTACATTCCATACCTTCTGATACGTTTAAATGCGGATAGATGCGGACTACTTACATTCCATTACCTTCTGACGTTTAAATGCGGATAGATGCGGACTACTTACATTCCATTACCTTATGATACGTTTAAATGCGGATAGATGCGGACTACTTACATTCCATTACCTTCTGACGTTTAAATGCGGATAGATACGGACTACTTACATTCAATTACCTTCTGATACGTTTAAATGCGGATAGATACGGACTACTTACATTCCATTACCTTCTGATACGTTTAAATGCGGATCGATACGGATTACTTACATTCCATTACCTTCTGATACGTTTAAATGCGGATCGATACGGATTACTTACATTCCATTACCTTCTGACGTTTAAATGCGGACAGATACGGACTACTTACATTCCATTACCTTCTGACGTTTAAATGCGGATAGATACCTTCAGATACGGGCTGTTGGGATACTAGCATAATCTAGGAGTCTACTAGTGTAAGCATTGACAAAGTTGTGTGATATTCATCTGGAAAAACATGCCTGCAAATAAGCAGAAGAAGAAGAAGATGCAGCCGCCCAAGAAGGAACTCTCCACCTCATATCCATCACCTCAGGCATCACTAGAAAAGAGGCAGGGGACGAGATGCTTGTTGTCGTACAGCCGCCTCTCAAAATCACCCAGCACAGCATCATCTCTCCACGAGCTATGCTGTTCGTTCTCACGGTCTCCAAGTGCACCGTCATCTGTGCAAGCCGTCCTCGGCATATTGTGGCGTGTCACACACGCCTGAACTATGTTCTCCATGTTCTGGGGCTCCTGTCAGAGATCTGTGAGCAGGCAGCCGCAACGGTTGGCCAGTTTGCCAAAGTCAGTCTCCACACATCGCCAGTTACGAGAAAGGCGATAGTTGAAGTCCCGCTCGTTCTCTTCCAGAGGCGTATCAGCGACGGACAAATGCGTTGTCCCTGTTGATACTGGGCATCAGCTGCTGCTATAGTTCGAGGGCTAGGAGCACAATGGAGAGGTACACATTGTAGTTGTAGAACTGGGACCATCCATGGCACCTATCACATTTGGGGAAAGTTAAATCGATTGAAGTAGCCTGCAGCGACCTCCTTCCACACCTAAGCTGCCTTTCTACTGTAGTCTCTTGCTTCACCACGTCCCGGAAATGTCTCGGGGTGAGGCTGGTGAAGTTGCCACCATGTCATCGTTTCCTAAGACCATCATGAGATTGCTATACGCTCCCTTTTCCGGCCTGAGAGTTGTCCACCGGCGGACCCACACCTCCTCTCTCGACGGTATCAAGATGAGCAGTAGCTGCACATATATGAGAATGAGGTTCATGTTGGACTGGCTGAGTCTCAGCAAGAGCAGTCTGTGTTCGTTATCAATGGCTGTGAAACTAGGAAGATTCAAATGGCTATATCAAAATAAAATCCCGTACACATGGTTCAAGGAAACCTTCCAATAATGTTTGGTTCACGTGTCATTTGGTTTGGCCAAGAAACAAGAAGTTAAGGGAACGCAGGAGTCTGTAACACAGCGTACTTATCAGTATCTGAAATTACCTATACGCAATATCCGCATTGATCCGCAAACATAGGTATCTGCCAGTATTTGTCCACAAGCTATTCGTACTGAAACGTTTCTGAAGGTAACAATACGCAGAACGTGAGCCGTAACTAACGGTAATGTTATATTTCGGGTTTTACGCCTGCATCAGCACCATTTTGGGCTATATCGCCGGCGGGCAGTTTACTTAACAACACCTTTCCTGGGCAGGCTCCAGCGGTTAACCAGTACTTGGGTGCACCAACCTCCGTAAGAAACTGCCAACTTTTTCATATAAATGAGACACGGCCTGAGCGGGGCTCGAACCCGTGACCATCAGTGATGATAGGTTACAGTGGTATACAAGTCAGCGACCTTAACCACTCGACCACGGAGGCGGACAACTAACGGTAACGATATGCTTGCAGCCGTATCTTCCACAACTTAGGAAGGATCGCAGAATTATACAGTTACCATTACGGACAGACGAGATATCCGTACCATCCGCATAATCCGTGTGTATGTGTGTCTAACTAGCGCATGGGTGTCACTGATGTATATGGAGTGGATAAGCTATATCAGACTATAATAAATAATAAATATATGTTTACAAAAACTGATACATATTTATGCTACATTTTAACGGCCAAGTCGTGATAGCGGCGTGGTAGCGCGTTCGCTTCAGGCGCCAAAGGCCCGGAGTTCGAGCACCGTCGGAGCCGTTACGATTGTCCTTAGGCAAGGCATATAAATTCCACATTTGCTCTTCTCTCTCCCTTCCATCTCAGGTCTCGAGAGTGATTAATATAAGTTGTAATAACTTGTTTCACAGTCGAGCTAAAATAAATTAAATAAATAAAAAAAAAAACGGCCAAGCAGAATCAAATCAACTAATTTCTAAATCCACGACAGAGCTGCAGCAAGAAACTGTTTAGGTATTTGAAATGTGAACGTGTTGGGAAAATTGCAAACCTCTTGAGAGTTCTGTTCCAAATAATTGTCACAATTTCTAAAAAGGTTGTTATCATGTAATTGTACTTGTATAAAACCACCACCACCTAACTGTACACCACCTAACTGTATCAGCAAAATGCTAACAAACACATTTAAAATGTACTCGAAAATATAAAAACAATTTACTCTTCCAGAAATATTATCCCGAAGTTGGTCGAAAATCCGGTCGGTTTTATCCGCAGCCATTATCATTCTAGTCACGTGATCGTAATTTAAATAAGTTCTAAAAACAAAATACTGTATGCAAATTAATATGACTGAACGTTTCCGAACTTTGCCGAGTGGTTTGTCAATGACGGGGTCAACTGCATCCAGTTAGTAAATCACAATAGCGAATAACTGTATTTGCGTATATCACTTTGTGCATGTGTTATTAACATTGGAAATATAAACAAACGAGACGCTCGCAAACAGTGTACTGTCGTCTTTCTGAACAGGAAAATGACGTTAACGCAGGTTATCTGCATCATGTACATGTAGTATCTAATGTCGTTTGTTTGGTTTAGTCATCTTCTTACAGAATACTTTTCTTTCTACAACATACTTTTGTACAATAACCACCCGGTCAAAGGTCTGCAACATACTTTTGTACAATAACCACCAGGTCAAAGGTCTACAACATACGTGTGTACAATATCCACCCGGTCAAAGGTCTACAACATACTTTTGTACAATAACCACCCGGTCAAAGGTCTACAACATACTTTTGTACAATAACCACCCGGTCAAAGGTCTACAACATACTTTTGTACAATAACCACCCAGTCAAAGATCTACAACATACTGTTGTACAATATCCACCCGGTCAAAGGTCTACAACATACTTTTATACAATATCCACCCGGTCAAAGGTCTACAACATACGTGTGTACAATAACCACCAGGTCAAAGGTCTACAACAAACTGTTGTACAATATCCACCCGGTCAAAGGTCTACAACATACTTTTATACAATAACCACCCGGTCAAAGGTCTACAACATACTTTTGTACAATATCCACCCGGACAAAGGTTAAACACACTACCTATGATTTGTTCTGCAGCTCCAGCTGAAGGGCCGTCATAATCATCCGGAATATATTCATCTGGAAATATTTCCAAGCCAAGATCCTCGTATATCTTTACCAAACTTTTGTTGTGCAGGAACAACTGAAAGACGAGTTTGATTGTTTATGAACACACATTTGAAATATGGTAGCATGGGAGTTTGTTTGTTCCCTAACACACATCTGAAAGAGTGTAAATAAAAACGGGAGTAGATAGAAATGCCACAGTACTATGTCCTGTTCGGATATTAACCGACAACGTCGGAATAATGACAAAACACCAGTAGCTCAGTTTCAAGCTCTACATCTTCAATAAGTCCATTATATACAATGTGTAGACAAAGTTCCCCGAGTTCGTAATATCCGGTAATATTCCACAGCCTTGATGCTCTAACCGTTCTAACATCTACATTCCAAATCAAAAACCCGCTGCTACCCGAGTGACGACTGAATCTGATGTAAGTGAGGGACACGTGATTTGAAGTAAGCGATCGTAACCACTCGGCAACGGGGGCTCCATCACACAACTAAGCCTAGATGGTCAGAATTACATACATTGCATTCCTAAGTATTCATCCAATTAGCGTGCAACTGTTATGTAAGGGTGTGTATAACCTCAATAGGTAATTGCAGATGTAATAAGGAAACACGGAGTTGGACGCCCATGCCTTGAGCCATACCGTTACACAGGGCCGTAATATATCACTATCACCCAGTACCTGATAGTGTAACCAATCGGTGGCTTGCATACTGACGTAATGTAACCAATCGTTGGCTTGCATACTGACGTAGTGTAACCAATCGGTGGCTTGCATACTGACGTAGTGTAACCAATCGTTGGCTTGCATACTGACGTAGTGTAACCAATCGGTGGCTTGCATACTGACGTAGTGTAACCAATCGGTGGCATGCATACTGACGTAATGTAACCAATCGGTGACAAGCATACTGACGTAGTGTAACCAATCGGTGGCATGCATACTGACGTAGTGTAACCAATCGGTGGCTTGCATACTGACGTAGTGTAACCAATCGGTGACAAGCATACTGACGTAGTGTAACCAATCGGTGGCTTGCATACTGACGTAGTGTAACCAATCGGTGACAAGCATACTGACGTAGTGTAACCAATTGGTGGCTTGCATACTGACGTAGTGTAACCAATCGGTGGCTTGCATAATGACGTAGTGTAACCAATCGGTGGCTTGCATACTGACGTATATTCAGAACTACCACCTTATGTTATATTTAATGTATTAATGGAGGTTTCGCTTGCTGTCGAAGTGATGTCATTTGAATCGTTTTCGGATGCTCTGCCCCGGGGCAAGTATAGGGATGAAATGTTAACCAACTGTCATGTGTACACTACCCATGTTTACATATGCATTTTATCTGCAACAATCGATATATACGTATTCCTATAAATTAATTGTGTAAAATAGAAAATTACCCTGTCTTTAAATTTCTGATTCAAAAATGGCCCAATAAAGGCATATAATGCATCAAACCACATCGGCTCCTTGTACATATGGAGTGCTTTAAATCGTGCTGGAAGTGATTTCTGAAAATAATTTCATACTGTGTTGTACATCACACAAATACAGTAGCATATATAAATACAGTAGCATATATAAATACAGTAGCATATATAAATACAGTAGCATATATAAATATATATAAATACAGTAGCATATATAAATACAGTAGCATATATAAATACAGTAGCATATATAAATACAGTAGCATATGTAAATATATATAAATACAGTAGCATATATAAATACAGTAGCATATATAAATACAGTAGCATATGTAAATATATATAAATACAGTAGCATATATAAATACAGTAGCATATGTAAATATATATAAATACAGTAGCATATATAAATACAGTAGCATATATAAATACAGTAGCATATGTAAATATATATAAATACAGTAGCATATATAAATACAGTAGCATATGTAAATATATATAAATACAGTAGCATATAAATACAGTAGCATATATAAATATATATAAATACAGTAGCATATATAAATACAGTAGCATATATAAACACAGTAGCATATATAAATATATTAAATACAGTAGCATATATAAATACAGTAGCATATATAAATACAGTAGCATATATAAATTCAATAGCATATATAAATACAGTAGCATATATAAATATATATAAATACAGTAGCATATATAAATACAGTAGCATATATAAATACAGTAGCATAAATAAATACAGTAGCATATATAAATATATATAAATACAGTAGCATATATAAATACAGTAGCATAAATAAATACAATAGCATATATAAATATATATAAATACAGTAGCATATATAAATACAGTAGCATATATAAATATTATAAATACAGTAGCATATATAAATACAATAGCATATATAAATATATATAAATACAGTAGCATATATAAATACAGTAGCATATATAAATATATATAAATACAGTAGCATATATAAATATATATAAATACAGTAGCATATATAAATACAGTAGCATATATAAATACAGTAGCATAAATAAACACAGTAGCATATATAAATATATATAAATACAGTAGCATATATAAATACAGTAGCATAAATAAATACAATAGCATATATAAATATATATAAATACAGTAGCATATATAAATACAGTAGCATATATAAATATATATAAATACAGTAGCATATATAAATACAATAGCATATATAAATATATATAAATACAGTAGCATATATAAATACAGTAGCATATATAAATATATATAAATACAGTAGCATATATAAATATATATAAATACAGTAGCATATATAAATATATATAAATACAGTAGCATAAATAAATACAATAGCATATATAAATATATATAAATACAGTAGCATATATAAATATATATAAATACAGTAGCATATATAAATATATATAAATACAGTAGCATATATAAATACAGTAGCATATATAAATATATATAAATACAGTAGCATATATAAATATATATAAATACAGTAGCATATATAAATATATATAAATACAGTAGCATATATAAATATATATAAATACAGTAGCATATATAAATATATATAAATACAGTAGCATATATAAATATATATAAATACAGTAGCATATATAAATACAGTAGCATATATAAATATATATAAATACAGTAGCATAAATAAATACAGTAGCATATATAAATATATATAAATACAGTAGCATAAATAAATACAGTAGCATATATAAATATATATAAATACAGTAGCATATATAAATACAGTAGCATATATAAACACAGTAGCATATATAAATATATATAAATACAGTAGCATATATAAATACAGTAGCATAAATAAATACAATAGCATATATAAATACAGTAGCATATATAAATATATATAAATACAGTAGCATATATAAATACAGTAGCATATATAGATACAGTAGCATAAATAAAGACAGTAGCATAAATAAATACAGACCCAAGTCATGTTGATCCGCGTGGCTATAATACACGTATAAACCCCAGTCAGGTTGATCCGCATGGCTATAATACACGTATAAACCCCAGTCAAGGTGATCCGCGTGCCTATAATACACGTATAAACCCCAGTCAAGTTGATCCGCTTGCCTATAATACACGTATAAACCCCAGTCAAGTTGATCCACGTGCCTATAATACACGTATAAACCCCAGTCAAGTTGATCCACGTGCCTATAATACACGTACAAACCCCAGTCAAGTTGATCTGCGTGCCTATAATACACGTACAAATCCCAGTCAAGGTGATCCATGTGCCTATAATACACGTACAAATCCCAGTCAAGGTTATCCGCATGCCTATAATACACGTATAAACCCCAGTCAAGGTGATACGCGTGCCTATAATACACGTATAAACCCCAGTCAAGTTGATCCGCGTACCTATAATACACGTACAAACCCCAGTCAAGTTGATCCGCGTACCTATAATACACATATAAACCCGGTCAAGGTGATCCGCGTGCCTATAATACACGTATAAACCCCAGTCAAGGTGATCCGCGTGCCTATAATACACGTACAAACCCGGTCAAGTTGATCCGCGTGCCTATAATACACGTACAAACCCCAGTCATGTTGATCCGCGTGCCTATAATACACGTATAAACCCCAGTCAAGTTGATCCGCGTGCCTATAATACACGTACAAACCCCAGTCAAGTTGATCCGCTTGCCTATAATACACGTACAAACACCAGTCAAGGTGATCCGCGTACCTATAATACACGTATAAACCCCAGTCAAGTTGATCCACATGCCTATAATACACGTATAAACCCCAGTCAAGTTGATCCGCGTGCCTATAATACATGTACAAACCCCAGTCAAGTTTATCCGCATACCTATAATACACGTATAAACCCCAGTCAAGATGATCTGCGTACCTATAATACACGTATAAACCCCAGTCAAGTTGATCTGCGTGCCTATAATACACGTATTAACCCCAGTCAAGTTGATCTGCGTACCTATAATACACGTATAAACCCCAGTCATGTTGATCCGCGTGCCTATAATATACGTATAAACCCCAGTCAAGTTGATCTGCGTGCCTATATTACACATATAAACCCCAGTCAAGTTGATCCGCGTGCCTATAATACACATACAAACCCCAGTCAAGGTGATCCGCGTGCCTATAATACACGTATAAACCCCAGTCAAGTTGATCCGCGTACCTATAATACACGTATAAACCCCAGTCAAGTTGATCCGCGTGCCTATAATACACGTAAAAACCCCAGTGATGTTGATCTGTGTACCTATAATACACGTATAAACCCCAGTCAAGTTGATCTGCGTACCTATAATACACGTATAAACCACAGTCAAGTTGATCCGCGTGCCTATAATACACGTACAAACCCCAGTCAAGTTGATCCGCGTGCCTATAATACACGTATATTCCCCAGTCAAGGTGATCCGCGTGCCTATAATACACGTATAAACAATGGTCAAGGTGATCCACGTGCCTATAATACACGTATAAACCCCAGTCAAGGTGATGAGTTTGCCTATAATACACGTATAAACCCCAGTCAAGTTGATCCGCGTGCCTATAATACACGTATATTCACCAGTCAAGGTGATCCATGTACCTATAATACACGTACAAACACCAGTCAAGGTGATCCGCGTACCTATAATACACGTACAAACCCCAGTCAAGTTGATCCGCGTGCCTATAATACACGTACAAACACCAGTCAAGGTGATCCGCGTACCTATAATACATGTACAAACCCCAGTCAAGGTGATCCGCGTGCCTATAATACACGTATAAACCCCAGTCAAGGTGATCCGCGTACCTATAATACACGTATAAACCCCAGTCAAGTTGATCCGCGTGCCTATAATACACGTATAAACCCCAGTCAAGTTGATCCGCGTGCCTATAATACATGTATAAACCCCAGTCAAGTTGATCCGCGTGCCTATAATACACGTATAAATCCCAGTCATGTTGATCCGCGTACCTATAATACACGTATAAACCCCAGTCAAGTTGATCTGCGTACCTATAATACACGTATAAACCCCAGTCATGTTGATCTGCGTGCCTATAATACACGTATAAACCCCAGTCAAGTTGATCCGCGTGCCTATAATACACGTATAAACCCCAGTCAAGTTGATCCGCGTGCCTATAATACACGTATAAACCCCAGTCAAGTTGATCCGCGTGCCTATAATACACGTATAAACCCCAGTCATGTTGATCCGCGTGCCTATAATACACGTATAAACCCCAGTCATGTTGATCTGCATGCCTATAATACACGTATAAACCCCAGTCATGTTGATCCGCGTGCCTATAATACACGTATAAACCCCAGTCATGTTGATCCGCGTGCCTATAATACACGTATAGACCCAGTCAAGTTGATCCGCGTGCCTATAATGCACGTATAAACCCCAGTCAAGTTGATCCGCGTGCCTATAATGCACGTACAAACCCCAGTCAAGTTGATCCGCGTGCCTATAATGCACGTATAAACCCCAGTCAAGGTCCAATTTAAATGTCTATGTTTATTTTCTAACTCTTATTTGCATGATGTTTCTGGTAAAAAGGCAGTTACCATTTTTAGTATTTATGTTAGAAGATGCTTCATCTGGGTAAATGTGATGAAACGTGTATGGAACTGTCATTATAAAACAGACTACGAATTCATCAAAAGATACGCACCACACTTCAATGGGTAAGCAAATCTGTCGGAGTCAAATGAACTCACATGTGAGGTATCGGGGGATAATGTCAACGTCACATCCCCCTGTACACCAATCTTGGAGACTTTGCTAACCCCATATTGAAAATAGACATTTTTACCATATTGAACACTTTGTTTCATGTATAATAGTAATATTTAGTACCTGAAAGTATCCCAACATTTTCTTTCCGTATTCTGGATTCCAATATTTTAAGAAGTCCATGGAGATACCGGTATAGTCGCACACAAAGACAATACCATTAACTTGCACATTCTCGTCGCATGCCAGCCAATCACAGATAAGCGTACACGTCGCAGAGAGTAAGTCATGTCCATCTTTCGTCTTCATTAGGGAATGGTCAAGTCGTTCTTTAAATAAAATACATCACGTCTTCTCTTTAATTATGAAATAATAACGCATACGTTAATAATAATAATAATAAATACTTTATTTAATTTGTCTAGTAGAATAGAAAAGGGGGAATTTGACAATTAATGACAATACATATATATAACAATGTACAGATATGACTTATAGGGGTATCTTGAAAATTAGTATGAAATCATTAAAGACATCACAGAATCCATAGTAACTATAGCAATGGTAATGCACAAATACGTTATAAAAGAATTGTCATGCATATGTTTTAAACATTCCATCTGTTACACTATGCCCTGGTACTGTAGACACTGGGAGTATATTATTGACAGGTCACATATGTTGGAAGCATTAGCAATGGATATTAAACACCTTACCCACCCATCTAATAATACAGCGATGTCTGTCAAAGTCGATATTCGATTTTCTCAAAATATCAAAAAAACAACTACGCTGTATTGATTTTTTATGTAATATAGTGTTTACAGTATTGGAGATAACCAGTTTTTCTAACTTTATTTATCATCGCTACCGGTTGGCCATATGAGCGATGGGAAGTTTACCTGACATCATCTTTCCTGGGCAGGCTCCAGCGGTTAACCAGTACTTGCTGCGCCAACCTCAGTAAGAAACGTTTTCATAATTATAAGGGCACGGTTTTAAAATAAATAAGATTGCTTTATAATGTCATTTCAAATGTCATTTCATGTCCCGGTGTGTGGGTGGAGCAACCTATGTGGATGGATATGGCAGTAACAGACAGTCCAAGCGGCGTGAACTCGTAATACAGGAAAGCATTTGGTAACATTGTTCCGGTGTGTAGGTGTAGTAACCTATGTGGATGGATATGGCAGTAACAGACAGTCCAAGCGGCGTGAAATCCGAAAACAGGAAAGCATCTGGTAACATTGTTCCGGTTTGTGGGTGGAGCAACCTATGTGGATGGATATGGCAGTAACAGACAGTCAAAGCGGCGTGAAATCCGAATACAGGAAAGCATTTGGTAACATTGTTCTGGTGTGTGGGTGGAGCAACCTATGTGGATGGATATGGCAGTAACAGACAGTCCAAGCGGCGTGAAATCCGGATACAGGAAAGCATTTGGTAACATTGTCTCCGTGTCTATAGAATAGACTTTTCTATTAAAGAGTTGTTTTTTTCTCCCAATTAGTTGCAATAGAAACGAAATAAAATCAACACATAAACGTATATACGACATTTATTGAGAAATGTTTGTAAAAAAGCTGAAAAAGAAGGTGTAAAACAACACGTGTCCTGATTTTGATACAATTTACTTTTATGATTTATATTTGTATCTGTGCATTTTCTCACTAATCTAAATTATCCCTAAATGTGCTTACATACACTTCGTCTAGATTTAATATTAAATAAATGTCGCTTCCAGGTCTAGAAATGGAAGCAATAAGAGAAATTTAGGCAATAATAGTTTATATATTGCAACCAACAATATAATTTTGACAGCAAAATACCATAATATTATATATCACAGTAAAATGAACAATTCTGTTCCAAATATCCAAACTTTGAAAATGCAGATAAAATCTCTTTTAAAGACTGAGAAATATAATGCTAGAAAAAATGAAGCAATGAATAAATTCGAACAAAATTGGAAGGAATTTGCAGTATTATCCGGAGATGGAAACTAGTGTGTTGTGTGGAAGGCGGGCCGGACTCTATATATATCTCACTCTCTCTACCTTGTATATGTACTGTTTTTTTCTATTCTTTTTTCACATTCCGGTTTATCTAAAGTACATTTGTACTGTTTCGAGATTGACCTCGTCTCTCGAGAATGACCTTGTTTTTCTTTCTTTCTGTATTATAGCAATTCATGACTTATTGTTGATTTCACATTCATTACAATAATCATACTGTTATTGTGTGTGTGTTTTACGTTTATTTATCGTCGCTACCGGTTACCCATATGAGCGACGCCTCCTGAAGAGATTAGTCAGTTTAGATTTTGGAGGATAGTGCAATGATACAGATAGAGACCCATTCCAGAGTCTCCTCTGGTTCTTTTACGTGCACGGTGTAAAGCACCGACACGAGACCTCGGTTTAACGTCCCATCTGAAAGACTGTTAATTTTATTAGGGTCAGACGGAGGATCGAACCTGCGATCCCTGGATTACCAGTCCAGCTTGTTACCACTGGACTACATATCCGTCTGTGGCTGTTATTGTATAATTCAATAACCATTTATATGTATTATTGACATATGCTCTTAAATGAAAACTTACAGCGTTTCATATATTATTTAATTTACATGAAAGTCTCTTAAAAATTATGCTATTGTACTTTAAAATATAAAACCTAAATTATAGTCTTGTCTTTTCTTTCGAACAAGACTTCCGTTTCTTTGTTTTGGATATATTACATACAATACTTCAACATTCTATAAATGTTAAATCAATATATTACAAACGATTTGGTTTTTATCTCTTTATTGGTAAAGGGAGACAAATCATTAACCCTTTGCATTTTCAAATTAAATAGACTACTATGTTAAATCAAGGTCATTGTGTATAATTAATATGTGTTGAATGTGATATCTATGACTAAAAAGTAAAAAAGTAAAGTGTTTGTTTATTATAGTGTCACCCCTATTTAAAGGGCCAGTCATTTCTGACTTATGAGACACCTCTTTTTATGAACATCAGTACTTCCCGAATCCTATGCTTGTATGCCAGGCGCCAGGCTGGTAGGCAATCGGTAACCATTATTTAACTAGCTGGCGACTCACCAACCGGCCATATCAGAACGAACCCCTGACGAGATTCGAACCTTCGACCTCCCGCTCCAAGGCGGACGCCTTAACCACTGGGCCACGGAGACGGTGACTATGTATATGCTACATTAAAAAAAATAAACGGGGTTACCCACTTTTGGGGCCTCAAAAAAAAAAATGTCGCTTCCAGGGCGATGCTTAGCAGTTCTACTTTCACTATTGAGATTGTGCGCAAAACAAAGAAAACCCTGTAAACTGTTGGAAAATAAGTATTGAAATTATGTCAGAAGAATGTGTAATCGAAATTTTAAAACAATATTAGGTTTTGCTGCGAATTGCTTCCGATTTAAGGGTCTCTGTGTTTATGGTCGTTGACTTCAATTCACTGGCCCCTCACCGCTTGCCCCTCACCGCTAGTTGCCCCTCACCGCTAGTCCCTCACCGCTAGCCCCTCACCGCTAGCCTCACGGCTAGCCCCTCACCGCTTGCCCCTTACCGCTAGTTGCCCCTGACCGCTTGCCCCTGACCGCTTGCCCCTGACCGCTAGCCCCTCACCACTAGCCCCTGACCGCTTGCCCCTGACCGCTAGCCCCTCACCGTTTGCCCCTCACCGCTTGCCCCTCACCGCTTGCCCCTCACCGCTAGCCCTCACCGCTAGCCCCTCACCGCTAGCCCCTCACCGCTAGCCCCTCACAGCTTGCCCCTCACCGCTAGCCCCTCACCGCTAGCCCCTCACCGCTTGCCCCTCACCGCTAGCCCCTCACCGCTTGCCCCTCACCGCTAGCCCCTCACCGCTTACCCCTCACCGCTTGCCCCTCACCGCTTGTCCCTCACCGCTAGTCCCTCACCGCTAGCCCATCACCGCTTGCCCCTCACCGCTAGCCCCTCACCGCTAGCCCCTCACCGCTAGCCCCTCACCGCTTGCCCCTCACCGCTTGCCCCTCACCGCTTGCCCCTCACCGCTAGCCCCTCACCGCTTGCCCCTCACCGCTAGCCCCTCACCGCTAGCCCCTCACCGCTTGCCCCTCACGGATAGCCCCTCACCGCTTGCCCCTCACCGCTAGCCCCTCACCGCTAGCCCCTCACCGCTTGCCCCTCACCGCTTGCCCCTCACCGCTGTAGGTTCGGATCCCACTGGGGATGTGGAATTCTTCGAGTGAGGAAGCTATGCAGCTGGCGTGCGGAAGGTCGGTGATTCGACCCGGGTACCAGTCAGTGTCTGGAATACTGCTTGGAGGGGCATCACGTGTCTTCTTCCACCAACAACAGCAGGAGAGTCGCTATATGACCTAAGCTGTTGGTGAAACTTCAACCCGCAAACACAAACAGACAAACTATTCCGATTTAATACGTAATGATTCTATCAACATGAAATACAAACTTTTCAAATAATATATAATATTTAAATCAAATATTGGAATAGTTAAATCAAATATTGGAATAGTTAAATCAAATATTAGAATAGTTAGAATATAATATGAAATACTTACCCAATGAACAGAAGATTACTCGACGTCCTTGCTTGTCATAACCTCTCGGACAATACATTACTCTGAAAATGATTTAAGGTTATTCAAAAATATGTTCAAAATATGTCAGTAGATTGATGAGTGAAGTTCATTGCATTATATCACTGCATGAGCGAGTGAGTGAATGAGTGAGCGTGTGAGCGAGTGAGTAAGTGAGTGAGCGAGAGAGGGAGGGAGTGAGTGAGCCAGTGAGGGAGCCAGTGAGGGAGCCAGTGAGGGAGCGAGTGAGTGCTTGAGTGAGGGAGCGAGTGAGTGAGTGAGTGAGTGAGCGAAGTCAGTGCGTCAGTGGGTTAATGAGTGCATGAGTGAGTTAGTGAGTGCGTCAGTGAGTAAGTGTGTGAGTGAGTAAGTGAATGAGTGAGTGAGTGTGCATGAGTGAGTGAGTGCATGAGTGAGTGAGTTAATGAGTTAGTGCATGAGTGAGTGAGTTAATGAGTGAGTGCATGAGTGAGTGAGTTAATGAGTAAGTACATGATTGAGTGCATGAGTGAGTGCATGAGTGAGTGCGTTAATGAGTGAGTACATGATTGAGTGCATGAGTGAATGCATGAGTGAGTGAGTGAGTGCATGAGTGAGTGCATGAGTGAGTGAGTACATAAGTAAGTGCATGAGTGAATACATGAGTGAGTGAGTGCATGAGTGGGTGAGTACATGAGTGAGTGAGTTAATGAGTGGGTACATGAGTGAGTGAGTTAATGAGTGAGCGAGTTAATGAGTGAGTGAGTTAATGATTGAGTACATGAGTGAGTGAGTTAATGAGTGAGTGCATGAGTGAGTGAGTGCATGAGTGAATGAGTGCATGAGTGAGTGAGTACATAAGTAAGTGCATGAGTGAGTGCAGGAGTGAATACATGAGTGAGTGCATGAGTGAGTGAGTACATGAGTGAGTGAGTTAATGAGTGGGTACATGAGTGAGTGAGTTAATGAGTGAGTGAGTTAATGATTGAGCACATGAGTGAGTTAATGAGTGAGTTAATGAGTGAGTGAGTGAGTGCATGAGTGAGTGAGTTAATGAGTGAGTGTATGAGTGAGTGAGTGAGTGAGTGAGTGCATGAGTGAGTTCATGAGTGAGTGCATGAGTGAGTGAGTTAATGAGTGAGTGCATGCGTGAGTAAGTGAGTGAGTGAGTTAATGAGTGAGTGCATGAATGAGTGAATGAGTGAGTGCATGAGTGAGTACATGAGTGAGTGAGCTAATGAGTGAGTGAGTTAATGAGTGAGTGCATGAGTGAGTGAGTTAATGAGTGAGTGAGATAATGAGTGAGTGCATGAGTGAGTGCATGAGATAGTGAGTGAGTGCATGCCTGAGTGAGTTAATGGGTGAGTGCATGTGTGAGTGAGTTCATGAGTGAGTAAGTTAATGAGTGAGTGAGTGCATGCGTGAGTGAGTACATGAGTGAGTGAGTTAATGAGTGAGTAAGTGAGGTAATGAGTGAGTTAATGAGTGAGTAAGTGAGGTAATGAGTGAGTTCATGAGTGAGTGAGTTAATGAGTGAGTGAGATAATGAGTGAGTGCATGAGTGAGTGAGTTAATGAGTGAATGCATGAGTGGGTGAGTTAATGAGTGAATGCATGAGTGAGTGAGTTAATGAGTGAGTGCATGAGTGAGTGAGTGAGTGCATGTGTGAGCGAGTGCATGAGTGAGTGCATGAGTGAGTGAGATAATGAGTGAGTTAATGAGTGAATGCATGAGTGTGTGAGTTAATGAGTGAGTGTATGAGTGAGTGAGTGCATATGTGAGCGAGTGCATGAGTAAGTGAATGCCTGCGTGAGTGAGTGAGTTAATGAGTGAGTAAGTTAATGAATGAATGCATGTGTGAGTGAGTTAATGAGTGAGTGCATGAGTGAGTGCATGAGTGAGTGAGTGCATATGTGAGCGAGTGCATGAGTGAGTGAGTGCATGAGTGAGTGCATGAGTGAGTGAGTGAGTGAGTGAGTTAATGAGTGAGTGCATGAGTGAGTGAGTTAATGAATGAATGCATGAGTGAGAGTGAGTCCATGAGTGAGTCCATGAGTGAGTGAGTGAGTGAGTGAGTGAGTGCATGAGCGAGTGCACGAGTGAGTGCATGAGTGAGCGAGTGCATGAGTGAGTGAGTTAATGAGTGAATACATGAGTGAGTGCATGGGTGAGTACATGAGTGACTGCATGAGTGAGTGCTTGAGTGAGTTAATGAGTGAGTGTATGAGTGAGTACATGAGTGAGTGAGTTGATGAGTGACTGCATGCGGAGTGAGTGCATGAGTAAGTGAGTACATGAGTGAGTGCATGAGTGAGTGCGTTAATGAGTGAATGCATGCGTGAGTGCATGAGTGAGTGAGTTAATGAGTGAGTGAGTTAATGAGTGAGTGAGTTATTGAGTGAGTGCATGAGTGAGTGAGTTATTGAGTGAGTGAGTTAATGAGTGAGTTAGTTAATGAGTGAATGAGTACATGAGAGAATGAGTGCATGAGTGAGTGCATGAGTGAATGAGTGCATGAGTGAATAAGTGAATGAGTGCATGAGTAAATTAGTACATGAGTGAGTGCGTTAATGAGTGAATGCATGCGTGAGTGCATGAGTTAGTGAGTTAATGAGTGAGTGAGTTAATGAGTGAGTGAGTTAATGAGTGAGTGCATGAATGAGTGAGTTATTGAGTGAGTGCATGAGTGAGTGAGTGCATTAGTGAGTGAGTATATGAGTGAGTGCATGAGTGAGTGCCTTAATGAGTGAATGCATGCGTGAATGCATGCGTGAGTGCATGAGTGAGTTAGTTAATGAGTGAGTGAGTTAATGAGTGAGTGAGTGAGTGAGTTAATGAGTGAGTGCATGAATGAATGAGTTATTGAGTGAGTGCATGAGTGAGTGAGTTATTGAGTGAGTGAGTTAATGAGTGAGTGAGTTAATGTGTGAATGAGTACATGAGAGCATGCGTGAGTGCATGAGTGAATGAGTGCATGCATGAATGAGTGCATGAGTGAATGAGTGCATGAGTGAGTGAGTACATGAGTGAGTACATGAGTGAGTGAGTTAATGAGTGAGTGAGTACATGAGTGAGTGAGTTAATGAGTGAGTGCATGAATGAGTACATGGGTGAGTGAATGAGTGAGTGAGTTAATGAGTGAGTGCTTGAGTGAGTGCATGAGTTATTGACTGCATGAGTGAGTGAGTGCATGTGTGAGTGAGTTAATGAGTGAGTGCATGAGTGAGTGAGTTAATGAGTGAGTACATGAGTGAGTGAGTTAAAGAGTGAGTGCATGAGTGAATGCATGAGAGTTAATGAGTGAGTGCATTAGTGAGTGAGTTAGTGAGTGAGTTAATGAGTGAGTGCATGAGTGAGTGAGTTAATGAGTGAGTGCATGAGTGAGTTAATGAGTGAATGCATGAGTGAGTGAGTTAATGAGTGAGTACATGAGTGAGTGAGTGAGTGCATGAGTTAATGAGTGAGTGCATGAATGAGAGAGCACATGGGTGAGTGATTTAATTAGTGAGTACATGAGTGAGTGAGTGCATGAGTGAGTGCATGAGTGAGTGAGTTAATGAGTGAGAGCATGAGTGAGTGAGTTAATGAGTGAGTGCATGAGTTAGTGAGTGAGTGAGTTAATGAGTGAGCGAGTACATGAGTGAGTGAGTTAATGAGTGAGTGCATGAATGAGTACATGTGTGAGTGAATGAGTGCATGAGTGAGTGAGTTAATGAGCGAGTGCTTGAGTGAGTGCATGAGTTAGTGACTGCATGAGTGAGTGAGTGCATGTGTGAGTGAGTTAATGAGTGAGTGCATGAGTGAGTGAGTGAGTTAATGAGTGAGTACATGAGTGAGTGAGTTAAAGAGTGATTGCATGAGTGAGTGAGTGAGTGCATGAGAGTTAATGAGTGAGTGCATTAGTGAGTGAGTTAATGAGTGAGTACATGAGTGAGTGAGTTAATGAGTGAGTGCATGAGTGAGTGAGTTAATGAGTGAGTGCATGAGTGAGTGAGTTAATGAGTGAATGCATGAGTGAGTGAGTTAATGAGTGAGTACACAAGTGAGTGAGTGAGTGAGTGCATGAGTTAATGAGTGAGTGCATGAATGAGAGAGCACATGGGTGAGTGAGTTAATTAGTGAGTACATGAGTGAGTGAGTGCATGAGTGAGTGCATGAGTGAGTGCATGAGTGAGTGAGTTAATGAGTGAGAGCATGAGTGAGTGAGTTAATGAGTGAGTGCATGAGTTAGTGAGTTAATGAGTGAATGCATGAGTGAGTGCGTTAATGCGTGAGTTAATGAGTGAGTGAGTGCATGAGTGAGTGAGTGAATGAGTGAGTGAGCTTATAGGCTAACCAGCACAATTCAGGCTAGCTCGTTGAGTATGTATGTATATATATTGTATTCTTGATAATTAAAATTACAATGTAAATAGTATGTGTAGTGCAAATGTAATGACAAGTAGTTTGCAACAGACAGTTGTAGCACAACTCTTAAATCAGTAAGCATCTATATTTTATGAAAATGGTATGTTTCAACATTCGATCATATATACTCGACTGGGTAGAAAAACTCGTCTTAGCCGTATAATATTTGTGACGAATAAATCTACACATGTAATCAAGGTATGTATCACATTTATAGAGTAATCATGTGAAATGGTATACACCAAGGTGGACCATATATTTTCAATAAATATTAATGAATGAAACGGCTATGGTATGTGTATGATTGCTCCACAATAGACATATTATAAAATCATATTATCCCATAACTTTGCTTGTAACACCATCTCAACATTTCTTATATGTACACACGTGTAATAACACCTGGAGATATTCTGATTGGTTGAGAGAATAATTTGTAAATTAACAATTAAAGTATGCATAATTATGTCTATTTGAATTCAGGTACATAACGTTAATGGTAAGAAACACTCTGATTTAAAAGAAGTCTCGACGCAATTATAACGCTGTTTAAAACTTAAATATAACGCTGCTTTGCGTCGTGACGTCATGCCAATTTAATGACGTCATTACAATTTGCGCTGACACTTGGCGCTATAATGAAAGTAGCAATGTTATTTATTAAAACGCGCTATCGATTTGGAATGTTGCTATTAAGCTCGACAAAAAGCTCGCTTAACCCTTTCAACCCCACAGGCCTCTAAATAGGCTTATGAAAAGTGTAGATCCAGATGAGCCGGCTCGTAACGAGCCGTCTCATCAGGAACTGCACTTTTTTGCCAGTAATAATTATTACTATTTTTAGATAAAATTACCCATTTTGATAAATGAACTGGTCCAAATGTAATTTTCTTATTAATTTATTGGTCTAAAAATAGCATGCACCAGTCCATGTCAGTTACTTGGGGTTGAAAGGGTTAATAGCAAAATTCCAAAACTAGTTTTATAAAATATGCTATGAAATCACCACTAACTAAGATCATGTATGTATACAGATGTGAAGTATGGATTTCAGAAACAAACTACTTATGTTATTCCGTCTTACCTACTCCTTATAATCTCTTGTATTTTTTTATTTGCAGGATCAATATTTTCAAACCATTCTGGAATCTTGGTTCTATTTGTCCAGTAGTTTTCAAGCGTTTCTCTAGCGCTAAGTTGACTATATTTTCTTATCCGAACAAAGCGTAAAAGGAAATCAAAATCTGAAATATGAAAGCAATTGACAATGTGTAGTGTATACAGTCACACATGCGCTGCAATATCAACTCCCAATACATACCATGCGTTTATAAACGCCTCCTCTTTAGTTTAACACTTATTTTATTTCAGTAATTGTTACATATACTGTATATTTTACAGGACGGATAGACGTGCACACGGATGGTAAGCCTATAGTCCCGTCCGGTGAAACCAGCTAAGCAGTGACCCTAAGCAGGAAATGCACACACATTAAACATTGGACTGTCAACCAAAACTACTTTCGTTGTTCTTTGTAGACGTGCTAGACTGTGTAGTGTTTTATTCTTTAGTTGATCTTTACACATATATTAGACTGTGCATAAATCTACCCTGATCTTTCAGATGGGACGTTAAACCGAGGTCTCGTGTCGGTGCTTTACACCGTGCACGTAAAAGAACCAGAGGAGACTCTGGAATGGGTCTCTGTCTGTATCATACACTTCCTCCAAAATCTAAAATGACTAATCTCTTCGGGAGGCGTCGCTCATATGGGCAACCGGTAACGACGATAACTAAACGTAAAACACACACATAACTCTAACCTGTTGGAGATGTCAACCAGTCTTGTTCAAGCACCCATTTCCTCAATGCCTGTACGGCAAGTCCTCTATCGTTCTCATTCAACTCATGTAACTCATCTTTTGCCTTTTTCTTTCCAGCTTCATCCAATTTGCTCACGAATTTAGCATCACCTGTTGTTTAAATAAGTTATTAGAATGTCTTTAATTAGCTGGCATTTGCGAAACATTTTCCAATACATCGGAGTTCACTCTAAAGTTCCAATACTCGTCTATGACACGGTTTCCTAACAAAAAAGTAGGAAGGTATTCATGGAGTTTTTAATCTGTCCGTGTGCAGTTTATAATACTGTCCGCGGACGTAAGCAGCCAATCAAGACACTTTCTATTTTATAAATTGTCCCCAGGCAGTTTATTTTAATCCACAGACGGATCTGTAGTCCAGTGGTAACACGTTGACTGGTAACCCAGGGATCGCATGTTCGATCCCCCGTCTGATCCTAATAAAATTAACAGTCTTTCAGATGGGACTTTAAACCGAGGTCTCGTGTCGGTGTTTTACACCGTGCACGTAAAAGAACCAGAGGAGACTCTGGAATGGGTCTCTGTCTGTATCATTGCACTATCTTCCAAAAATCTAAAATGACTATTCTCTTCAGGAGGCGTCGCTCATATGGACAACCGCTAGCGACGATAAATAAACGTAAAACACACATATTTTAATCCGTAGACAGTTTTATGTTAAGCCCGGTCAGTTTGATTTAATCCGTGGATAGTTTTATTTTACCTAGAGGATATTACAGACTGTCCGAGGAATGTGAATGGGCAGTCGAGAATCGATTTAATAGTTCTCACGCTGACATGTAGAAAGTATTCGACCTTTTCACTACACATTGACATATCATCTTGGTTAGCGTCCCTACACAAACCTATATATACTCTATGTAGGTTACCCCCTGTAGGTGCTTCTATCCAAGCTTCAAACAATGGACATTTTAACCTCACTAGGCGGTTCAGGCTACTGTGACAGAACCCACTAGGCTATTACGTTGATTCGTACTCGTAGCCTGCATACATGTATAATGCAGGTAATGTACAGCAGGGCCTTGTGTGAGCAGGAATCCGACCACACCCAACGTTTATAATGTACAACAGGGTCTTGTGTGAGCAGGAATCCGACCACACCTAACGTTTATAATGTACCACAGGGCCTTGTATGAGCAGTAATCAGACCACACCCAACGTTTATAATGTACCACAGGGCCTTGTATGAGCAGGAAACTAACCATACCCACGTGTATAATGTACCACAGGGTCTTGTATGAGTAGGAAACTGACCATACCCACGTGCATAATATACCACAGGGCCTTGAATGAGCAGGAAATCGACCATAAACAACCTTTATAATGTACCACAGGGCCTTGTATGAGCAGGAAATCGACCATACACAACCTTTATAATGTACCACAGGGCCTTGTATGAGCAGGAAATCGACCACACCCAACGTGTATAATGTACCACAGGGCCTTGTATGAGCAGGAATCCGACCACACCCAATGTTCTTAATGTACCACGGGCTTTGTATGAGCAGGAAATCGACCATACCCAACGTTTATAATGTACCACAGGGCCTTGTAGGAGCAGGAATCCGACCATACCCAACATTCATAATGTACCACAGGGCCTTGTATGAGCAGGAAATCGACCACACCCAACGTTTATAATGTACCACAGGGCCTTGTAGGAGCAGGAATCCGACCATACCCAACATTCATAATGTACCACAGGGCCTTGTATGAGCAGGAATCCAACCACACCCAACGTTTATAATGTACCACAGGGCCTTGTATGAGCAGGAAATCGACCACACACAAAGTTTGTAATGTACCACAGGGCCGTGTATGAGCAGGAATCCGACCACACACAACGTTTATAATGTACCACATGACCTTGTATGAGCAGGAAATCGACCACACCCAACGTTTATAATGTACCACAGGGCCTTGTATGAGCAGGAATCCGACCATACCCAACGTTCATAATGTACCACAGGGCCTTGTATGAGCAGGAATCCGACCACACCCAACGTTTATAATGTACCACAGGGCCGTGTATGAGCAGGAAACCGACCACACACAACGTTTATAATGTACCACAGGGCCTTGTGTGAGGAGGAAATCGACCACACCCAACGTTTATAATGTACCACAGGGCCTTGTATGAGCAGGAAATTTACAACACACAACGTTTATAATGTACCACAGGGCCTTGTATGAGCAGGAATCCGACCACACCCAACGTTTATAATGTACCACAGGGCCTTGTGTGAGGAGGAAATCGACCATACACAACGTTTATAATGTACCACAGGGCCGTGTATGAGCAGGAATCCGCCCACACCCAACGTTCATAATGTACCACAGGGCCTTGTATGAGCAGGAATCCGACCACACCCAACGTTTATAATGTACCACAGGGCCTTGTGTGAGGAGGAAATCGACCATACCCAACGTTTATAATGCACCACAGGGCCGTGTATGAGCAGGAATCGGATCACACCCAACGTTCATAATGTACAACAGGGCCTTGTATGAGCAGGAATCCGACCACACCCAATGTTTCTAGTGTACCACAGTGCCTTGTATGAGCAGGCTACCGACCATATCCTACGTTTCTAGTGTACCACAGGGTCATGTATGAGCAGGCTACCGACCATATCCTACGTTTCTAGTGTACAACAGGCCCTTGTATGAGCAGGCTACCGACCATATCCTACGTTTCTAGTGTACAACAGGCCCTTGTATGGGCAGGCTACCGATCATATCCTATGTTTCTGGTGTACCACAGGGCCTTGAATGAGCAGGCTACCGACCATACCCTACGTTTCTAGTGTACCACAGGGCCTTGTATGAGCAGGCTACCGACCATATCCTACGTTTCTAGTGTACAACAGGCCCTTGTATGGGCAGGCTACCGACCATATCCTACGTTTCTAGTGTACAACAGGCCCTTGTATGGGCAGGCTACCGATCATATCCTATGTTTCTGGTGTACCACAGGGCCTTGTATGAGCAGGCTACCGACCATATCCTACGTTTCTAGTGTAACACAGGGTCTTGTATGAGCATGCTACCGACCATACTCCTACGTGTCTAGTGTACAACAGGCCCTTGTATGGGCAGGCTACCAATCATATCCTATGTTTCTGGTGTAACACAGGGTCTTGTATGAGCATGCTACCGACCATACTCCTACGTTTCTAGTGTACAACAGGGCCTTGTATGAGCAGGCTACCGACCATATCCTACGTTTCTAGTGTACCACAGTGTCTTGTATGAGCAGGCTACCGACCATAACCTACGTTCCTAGTGTACCACAGTGTCTTGTATGGGCAGGCTACCGATCATACCCTACGTTCCTAGTGTACCACAGGGTCTTGTATGAGCAGGCTACCGACCATATCCTACGTTTCTAGTGTACAACAGGGTCTTGTATGAACAGGATAACCGACCATACCCTACGTTTCTACTGTATCACAGGGTATTGTATGAGCAGGATACCGACCATGTCCTACGTTCCTAGTTTACCACAGGGTCTTGTATGAGCAGGATACCGACCATATCCTACGTTTCTAGTGTACCACAGGGTATTGTATGAGCAGGATACCGACCATATCCTACGTTCCTAGTTTACCACAGGGTCTTGTATGAGCAGGATACCGACCATATCCTACGTTCCTAGTTTACCACAGGGTCTTGTATGAGCAGGAAACCGACCATATCCTACATTCCTAGTTTACCACAGGGTATTGCATGAGCAGGATACCGACCATATCCTACGTTCCTAGTGTACCACAGGGTCTTGTATGAGCAGGAAACCGACCATATCCTACGTTCCTAGTTTACCACAGGGTCTTGTATGAGCAGGAAACCGACCATACCCTACGTTTCTAGTGTACCACAGGGTATTGTATGAGCAGGATACCGACCATATCCTACGTTCCTAGTTTACCACAGGGTCTTGTATGAGCAGGAAACCGACCATATATCCTACGTTCCTAGTTTACCACAGGGTATTGTATGAGCAGGATACCGACCATATCCTACGTTCCTAGTGTACCACAGGGTCTTGTATGAGCAGGAAACCGACATACCCTACGTTTCTAGTGTACCACAGGGTATTGTATGAGCAGGATACCGACCATATCCTACGTTCCTAGTTTACCACAGGGTCTTGTATGAGCAGGAAACCGACCATACCCTACGTTTCTAGTGTACCACAGGGTATTGTATGAGCAGGATACCGACCATATCCTACGTTCCTAGTTTACCACAGGGTCTTGTATGAGCAGGAAACCGACCATATCCTACGTTCTTAGTTTACCACAGGGTATTGTATGAGCAGGATACCGACCATATCCTACGTTCCTAGTGTACCACAGGGTCTTGTATGAGCAGGAAACCGACCATACCCTACGTTTCTAGTGTACCACAGGGTATTGTATGAGCAGGATACCGACCATACCCTACGTTTCTAGTGTACCACAGGGTATTGTATGAGCAGGATACCGACCATATCCTACGTTCCTAGTTTACCACAGGGTCTTGTATGAGCAGGAAACCGACCATACCCTACGTTTCTACTGTATCACAGGGTATTGTATGAGCAGGAAACCGACCATACCCTACGTTTCTACTGTACCACAGGGTATTGTATGAGCAGGATACCGACCATATCCTACGTGTCTAGTGTACCACAGGGCCTTGTATGAGCAAGTAACCGATAATACCTATGTTTCTAGTGTACCACAGGGCCTTGTTTGAGCAGGTAACAGATCATACCCTACGTTTTCAGTCTGCCACAGGGTCTTGTATGAGCAGGTAACCGACCATATCCTATGTTTCTAGTGTACCACAGGGTCTTGTATGAGCAGGTAACAGACCATATCCTATGTTTCTAGTGTACAACAGGGTCTTGTATGAGCAGGTAACCGACCATACTCTACGCTTCTAATTTGTTCACCGATGATGTCGATTCTTTTTAACTTATGTAAAACTACTGTAAGTAGCACTGTTGTCCCAAAGCATTTTAGTTCATATAACGTAGGAGGCTAAGTGAAGTAAAATATTGTCTTATTTCACTGTTTAACCTCACATTTGCACAATCAAGTTTATATTTCTAAACATTGTATGATTAATTAGGTCGTTAATTTAATGCAATAAGATGCGTAGTGGCAGTGCTTTGTTTTTCATTATATTAATGTTGTCTCGCTATATCTTCATTGGGGCATCATAGACGCACATCTCAGTAGCCATACAACCTTAAAGCGACACTACGGTGAAGACGCACATTTCTACCGAATGTAATTTCCTATTATATGGTGTAATTGTTTTCCAAATATTTGTCTCAAACACTGAGCATTTCAACATTGACATAGCAAAGTAATGTAAATAGGGTGAACATCCACAAGTAACACAACGCGTGTATCCTGAATAGCAAGATTTATGGTAAAGATTTCTCAAGTTTGTGAATATTTATTTTTAGACTAATCTGTTTAAAACCGTATTACCATATATATACCTCATGTTTGTATCATGTATGATGCACTGAGTGAATACATTTGATTTGATTTGATTTAAATGATCTCTATTATATAGTGGAAGTCACGATAGCGCAGTGAAAGCGCGTTCACATAGGGCAATGTGGAATTTAAATGCATTGCTTGCCTAAGGGCACATTCGTAATTGCTCCAGTCCCTTAGGCAAGCAATGCATTTAAATTCCACATTGCCTCTTATCTCTCCCTCGACGGATTCGATCATGAATGAGGTCTCGAGAGTGATTAATAAAGTTGCAAGAACTTGTTTCGCAGTCTAGCTAAAATAAATGTGTATATCTGTAAAGCAACAGTATCACACGCTTAGTATATATATAGTATATAGTCCAATGATAAATAAATGTGTATATATGTAAGCAACAGTATCACACGCTTAGTATATATATAGTATATAGTCCAATGATAAATAAATGTGTATATATGTAAGCAACAGTATCACACGCTTAGTATATATATAGTATATAGTCCAATGATAAATAAATGTGTATATCTGTAAGCAACAGTATCACACGCTTAGTATATATATATATATAGTATATAGTCCAATGATAAATACATGTGTATATCTGTAAGCAACAGTATCACACGCTTAGTATATATATATATATAGTATATAGTCCAATGATAAATGAATGTGTATATATGTAAGCAACAGTATCACACGCTTAGTATATATATAGTATATAGTCCAATGATAAATGAATGTGTATATATGTAAGCAACAGTATCACACGCTTAGTATATATATAGTATATAGTCCAATCATAAATAAATGAATGTGTATATATGTAAGCAACAGTATCACACGCTTAGTATATATATATATATAGTATATAGTCCAATGATAAATAAATAAATGTGTATATATGTAAGCAACAGTATCACATGCTTAGTATATATATAGTATATAGTCCAATCATAAATAAATGAATGTGTATATATGTAAGCAACAGTATCACACGCTTAGTATATATATAGTATATAGTCCAATGATAAATAAATGTGTATATCTGTAAGCAACAGTATCACACGCTTAGTATATATATAGTATATAGTCCAATGATAAATAAATGAATGTGTATATATGTAAGCAACAGTACCACACGCTTAGTATATATATAGTATATAGTCCAATGATAAATACATGTGTATATCTGTAAGCAACAGTATCACACGCTTAGTATATATATATATATAGTATATAGTCCAATGATAAATAAATGTGTATATATGTAAGCAACAGTATCACACG
>CM026398.1:8442579-8503274 GCA_014843695.1 Archivesica marissinica | reverse complement strand
CCACAGGGTATTGTATGAGCAGGATACCGACCATACCCTACGTTTCTAGTGTACCACAGGGTATTGTATGAGCAGGATACCGACCATATCCTACGTTCCTAGTTTACCACAGGGTCTTGTATGAGCAGGAAACCGACCATACCCTACGTTTCTACTGTATCACAGGGTATTGTATGAGCAGGAAACCGACCATACCCTACGTTTCTACTGTACCACAGGGTATTGTATGAGCAGGATACCGACCATATCCTACGTGTCTAGTGTACCACAGGGCCTTGTATGAGCAAGTAACCGATAATACCTATGTTTCTAGTGTACCACAGGGCCTTGTTTGAGCAGGTAACAGATCATACCCTACGTTTTCAGTCTGCCACAGGGTCTTGTATGAGCAGGTAACCGACCATATCCTATGTTTCTAGTGTACCACAGGGTCTTGTATGAGCAGGTAACAGACCATATCCTATGTTTCTAGTGTACAACAGGGTCTTGTATGAGCAGGTAACCGACCATACTCTACGCTTCTAATTTGTTCACCGATGATGTCGATTCTTTTTAACTTATGTAAAACTACTGTAAGTAGCACTGTTGTCCCAAAGCATTTTAGTTCATATAACGTAGGAGGCTAAGTGAAGTAAAATATTGTCTTATTTCACTGTTTAACCTCACATTTGCACAATCAAGTTTATATTTCTAAACATTGTATGATTAATTAGGTCGTTAATTTAATGCAATAAGATGCGTAGTGGCAGTGCTTTGTTTTTCATTATATTAATGTTGTCTCGCTATATCTTCATTGGGGCATCATAGACGCACATCTCAGTAGCCATACAACCTTAAAGCGACACTACGGTGAAGACGCACATTTCTACCGAATGTAATTTCCTATTATATGGTGTAATTGTTTTCCAAATATTTGTCTCAAACACTGAGCATTTCAACATTGACATAGCAAAGTAATGTAAATAGGGTGAACATCCACAAGTAACACAACGCGTGTATCCTGAATAGCAAGATTTATGGTAAAGATTTCTCAAGTTTGTGAATATTTATTTTTAGACTAATCTGTTTAAAACCGTATTACCATATATATACCTCATGTTTGTATCATGTATGATGCACTGAGTGAATACATTTGATTTGATTTGATTTAAATGATCTCTATTATATAGTGGAAGTCACGATAGCGCAGTGAAAGCGCGTTCACATAGGGCAATGTGGAATTTAAATGCATTGCTTGCCTAAGGGCACATTCGTAATTGCTCCAGTCCCTTAGGCAAGCAATGCATTTAAATTCCACATTGCCTCTTATCTCTCCCTCGACGGATTCGATCATGAATGAGGTCTCGAGAGTGATTAATAAAGTTGCAAGAACTTGTTTCGCAGTCTAGCTAAAATAAATGTGTATATCTGTAAAGCAACAGTATCACACGCTTAGTATATATATAGTATATAGTCCAATGATAAATAAATGTGTATATATGTAAGCAACAGTATCACACGCTTAGTATATATATAGTATATAGTCCAATGATAAATAAATGTGTATATATGTAAGCAACAGTATCACACGCTTAGTATATATATAGTATATAGTCCAATGATAAATAAATGTGTATATCTGTAAGCAACAGTTATCACACGCTTAGTATATATATAATAGTATATAGTCCAATGATAAATACATGTGTATATCTGTAAGCAACAGTATCACACGCTTAGTATATATATATATATAGTATATAGTCCAATGATAAATGAATGTGTATATATGTAAGCAACAGTATCACACGCTTAGTATATATATAGTATATAGTCCAATGATAAATGAATGTGTATATATGTAAGCAACAGTATCACACGCTTAGTATATATATAGTATATAGTCCAATCATAAATAAATGAATGTGTATATATGTAAGCAACAGTATCACACGCTTAGTATATATATATATATAGTATATAGTCCAATGATAAATAAATAAATGTGTATATATGTAAGCAACAGTATCACATGCTTAGTATATATATAGTATATAGTCCAATGATAAATAAATGAATGTGTATATATGTAAGCAACAGTATCACACGCTTAGTATATATATAGTATATAGTCCAATGATAAATAAATGTGTATATCTGTAAGCAACAGTATCACACGCTTAGTATATATATAGTATATAGTCCAATGATAAATAAATGAATGTGTATATATGTAAGCAACAGTACCACACGCTTAGTATATATATAGTATATAGTCCAATGATAAATACATGTGTATATCTGTAAGCAACAGTATCACACGCTTAGTATATATATATATATAGTATATAGTCCAATGATAAATAAATGTGTATATATGTAAGCAACAGTATCACACGCTTAGTATATATATATATATAGTATATAGTCCAATGATAAATAAATGTGTATATCTGTAAGCAACAGTATCACACGCTTAGTATATATATATAGTATATAGTCCAATGATAAATAAATGTGTATATCTGTAAGCAACAGTATCACACGCTTAGTATATATATAGTATATAGTCCAATGATAAATAAATGTGTATATCTGTAAGCAACAGTGTCACACGCTTAGTATATATATATATAGTATATAGTCCAATGATAAATAAATGTGTATATCTGTAAGCAACAGTATCACACGCTTAGTATATATATAGTATATAGTCCAATGATAAATAAATGTGTATATCTGTAAGCAACAGTGTCACACGCTTAGTATATATATATATAGTATATAGTCCAATGATAAATAAATGTGTATATCTGTAAGCAACAGTATCACACGCTTAGTATATATATAGTATATAGTCCAATGATAAATAAATGTGTATATCTGTAAGCAACAGTATCACACGCTTAGTATATATATGTATATAGTATATAGTCCAATGATAATAAATGTGTATATCTGTAAGCAACAGTATCACACGCTTAGTATATATATATATAGTATATAGTTCAATGATAAATAAATAAATGTGTATATATGTAAGCAACAGTATCACATGCTTAGTATATATATAGTATATAGTCCAATCATAAATAAATGAATGTGTATATATGTAAGCAACAGTATCACACGCTTAGTATATATATATAGTATATAGTCCAATGATAAATAAATGTGTATATATGTAAGCAACAGTATCACACGCTTAGTATATATATATATATATAGTATATAGTCCAATGATAAATAAATGTGTATATATGTAAGCAACAGTATCACACGCTTAGTATATATATATATATAGTATATAGTCCAATGATAAATAAATGTGTATATCTGTAAGCAACAGTATCACACGCTTAGTATATATATATATATATATAGTATATAGTACAATGATAAATAAATGTGTATATATGTAAGCAACAGTATCACACGCTTAGTATATATATATATATATAGTATATAGTCCAATGATAAATAAATGTGTATATATGTAAGCAACAGTATCACACGCTTAGTATATATATAGTATATAGTCCAATGATAAATAAATGTGTATATATGTAAGCAACAGTATCACACGCTTAGTATATATATAGTATATAGTCCAATGATAAATAAATGTGTATATCTGTAAGCAACAGTATCACACGCTTAGTATATATATATATATAGTATATAGTCCAATGATAAATAAATGTGTATATATGTAAGCAACAGTATCACACGCTTAGTATATATATATATATAGTATATAGTCCAATGATAAATGAATGTGTATATATGTAAGCAACAGTATCACACGCTTAGTATATATATATATATAGTATATAGTCCAATGATAAATAAATGTGTATATCTGTAAGCAACAGTATCACACGCTTAGTATATATATATATAGTATATAGTCCAATGATAAATAAATGTGTATATCTGTAAGCAACAGTATCACACGCTTAGTATATATATAGTATATAGTCCAATGATAAATAAATGTGTATATCTGTAAGCAACAGTGTCACACGCTTAGTATATATATATATATATATATATGTCCAATGATAAATAAATGTGTATATCTGTAAGCAACAGTATCACACGCTTAGTATATATATAGTATATAGTCCAATGATAAATAAATGTGTATATATGTAAGCAACAGTATCACACGCTTAGTATATATATATATATATATATATATATATATATATATATATATATAGTATATAGTCCAATGATAAATAAATGTGTATATCTGTAAGCAACAGTATCACACGCTTAGTATATATATAGTATATAGTCCAATGATAAATAAATGAATGTGTATATATGTAAGCAACAGTATCACACGCTTAGTATATATATAGTATATAGTCCAATGATAAATAAATGTGTATATCTGTAAGCAACAGTGTCACACGCTTAGTATATAGTATATAGTCCAATGATAAATAAATGTGTATATATGTAAGCAACAGTATCACACGCTTAGTATATATATATATATAGTATATAGTCCAATGATAAATAAATGTGTATATCTGTAAGCAACAGTATCACACGCTTAGTATATATATATATATAGTATATAGTCCAATGATAAATAAATGTGTATATATGTAAGCAACAGTATCACACGCTTAGTATATATATAGTATATAGTCCAATGATAAATAAATGTGTATATCTGTAAGCAACAGTGTCACACGCTTAGTATATATATAGTATATAGTCCAATGATAAATAAATGAATGTGTATATATGTAAGCAACAGTATCACACGCTTAGTATATATATAGTATATAGTCCAATGATAAATAAAGCTCAATCCAGTGGCTGACCGTTATATGAAATCATTCACTTGTGAGACTTTGTAGACCACAACACACTGTTTATTGATTCAATGTTAGTGTTGGTATTATTTCGAAATATAATGCAGCAGTGATGCATTTATAAATAAATAAATACAGCTTTTTTTTCCTTTTTGAGATGTAAGTCGCTTTAATAAATTCGTATGGTATAGTGAATACATATGAGGTCATAATGTAGTACATCATAGTCGTACGATATATCTGAACGTAACATGAAATAGAAGATAAAAACATGTGTCATAGATATCTATCTTGTTAGGAGTAGGTATGGTCTAGCGTTACAAACTTTAAACACACAGTCCATAATGTAGGCCTGACACAAATCCATTGTATAACGAAAATAATAGAAATGTTAAAGTGCATCTATAGACCTAATCAACACTATGACGTATACCGTGTGCAGAGGCAGGTTATTATATACACTCGAGGTCGTTTTGGTAAATGCATAAGCTGTATAGTTAAATACGTCATTACACAATGTTTACGTCTGAATATTCATATATTTCTGGTATATTATATACATGTACACATTATTAATTCATTGGTTTAATCTATTTAATAGTAAAAGTAAAGCTTACCTGGATGAACTGCCATGTTTATGTGAACAGAATAAAACACAAACGTACATATCCAGCATAAATTTGAAGTGAAGAGTTTAACACTACATGTATAATGAAAGCGGATCGATAATATTGATCAGTTATAAATAATACAATCGATTTTATAAATAAGCATTGACGACTGTTGTAAGACACTATTTGAGTGGACGGCGGTAGATAGCTATCCCTAAATCAACCTTGTATCACTATTCAGTACACAAACAAAAGTCATCTCATTTCAACATTATTAAATCTTTCATCTAAAAAAAAAGTTTACTTCTGACGTATATTTAATATTGGTTGTATGTTGCTATGTCAGCGGAGTTATGTCAGGTGTTAATAATTCTAGAAGATAATCAATCAATTATATTGTTATGTAGAGAACTTTTCAATATCGTAAATATCGTGTATCGCAGGCTCAATAATCGTTCGTATAGTTTGACAAAGGCAGTTATGTATATATGTACTACATCCCACACTAAACGCAGCTATGTATATATGTACATCCCACACTAAAGGCAGTTATGTATATATGTACATCCCACACTAAAGGCAGCTATGTATATATGTACTACATCCCACGATAAACAAACACAAAACCTTTCAATACATATTTTCTCGTAAAGTACGCTTCGCATTTTTAGTTATAGCAATTTACTCATGAAAATGAGGAGTTTATAAATGGTTAATCTTTCTGGCATAGCATAAAATAATAGCCAATCAGAACATTACTTTATAAAATGCATATTGGATGAATACACATGCTAAATTATAAACGTATGTTGCACAACAAACATGAATATAATGGTTGTACAGTATACACGGGGTGGTAGGGATGTATGGTTGTACAGTATACATGGGGTGGTAGGGATGTATGGTTGTACAGTATACATGGGGTGGTAGGGATGTATGGTTGTACAGTATACATGGGGTGCTAGGGATGTATGGTTGTACAGTCTACATGGGGTGGTAGGGGTGTATGGTTGTACAGTATACATGGGGTGGTAGGGATGTATGGTTGTACAGTATACATGGGGTGGTAGGGATGTATGGTTGTACAGTATACATGGGGTGGTAGGGATGTATGGTTGTACAGTATACATGGGGTGGTAGGGATGTATGGTTGTACAGTATACACGGGGTGGTAGGGATGTATGGTTGTACAGTGTACATGGGGTGGTAGGGATGTATGGTTGTACAGTATACATGGGGTGGTAGGGATGTATGGTTGTACAGTATACATGGGGTGGTAGGGATGTATGGTTGTGTAGTGTACACGGTCGTGCTAGGGATGTATGGTTGTGTGGTGTACATGGGGTGCTAGGGATGTATGGTTGTGTGGTGTACATGGGGTGCTAGGGATGAATGGTTGTACAGTGTACATGGTGTGCTAGGGATGTATGGTTGTACAGTGTACATGGGGTGCTAGGGATGAATGGTTGTGCAGTGTACATGGGGTGCTAGGGATATATGGTTGTGCAGTGTACATGGGATGCTAGGGATGTATGGTTGTGTAGTGTACATGGGATGCTAGGGATGTATGGTTGTGTAGTGTACATGGGTGTGCTAGGGATGTATGTTTGTACAGTATACATGTGGTGCTAGAGATGTATGGTTGTACAGTATTCATGGCGTGCTAGGGATGTATGTTTGTACAGTATACATGTGGTGCTAGGGATGTATGGTTGTACAGTATTCATGGCGTGCTAGGGATGTATGATTGGTTGTGTAGTGTACATGGTCGTGCTAGGTATGTATGATTGGGTGGTGTACATGGGGTGCTAGGGATGTATGGTTGTGCAGTGTACATGGGGTGCTAGGGATGTATGGTTGTGTGGTGTACATGGGGTGCTAGGGATGTATGGTTGTGTAGTGTACATGGGGTGCTAGGGATGTATGGTTGTACAGTGTACATGGGGTGCTAGGGATGTATGGTTGGTTGTGTAGTTTACACGGTCGTGCTAGGGATGTATGGTTGTGTGGTGTACATGATGCTAGGGATGAATGGTTGTACAGTGTACATGGTGTGCTAGGGATGTATGGTTGTGCAGTATACATGGGGTCCTAGGGATGTATGGTTGTGCAGTATACATGGGGTCCTAGGGATGTATGGTTGTGCAGTATACATGGGGTCCTAGGGATGTATGGTTGTGCAGTATACATGTTGTGCTAGGGATGTATGGTTGTACAGTATTCATGGCGTGCTAGGGATGTATGGTTGTGCAGTATACATGGCGTGCTAGGGATGTATGGTTGTGCAGGATACATGGGGTCCTAGGGATGTATGGTTGTGCAGTATACATGGGGTCCTAGGGATGTATGATTGTGCAGTATACATGGGGTCCTAGGGATGTATGGTTGTGCAATATACATGGGGTCCTAGGGATGTATGGTTGTGCAGTATACATGGGGTCCTAGGGATGTATGGTTGTGCAGTATACATGGGGTGGTAGGGATGTATGGTTATGCAGTATACATGGGGTGCTAGGGATGTATGGTTGTGCAGTATACATGGGGTGCTAGGGAAGTATGGTTGTACAGTGTACATGGGGTGCTAGGGATGTATGGTTGTGCAGTGTACATGGGGTGCTAGGGATGTATGTTTGTACAGTATACATGGGGTGCTAGGGATGTATGGTTGTGCAGTATACATGGAGTGCTAGGGATGTATGGTTGTGTAGTGTACATGGGGTGCTAGGGATGTATGGTTGTGTGGTGTACATGGGGTGCTAGGGATGTATGTTTGTACAGTGTACATGTGCGTGCTAGGGATGTATGGTTGTGTGGTGTACATGGGGAGCTAGGGATGAATGGTTGTACAGTGTACATGGGGTGCTAGGGATGTATGGTTGTACAGTGTACATGGGGTGCTAGGGATGTATGGTTGTGCAGGATACATGGGGTCCTAGGGATGTATGGTTGTGCAGTATACATGGGGTCCTAGGGATGTATGATTGTGCAGTATACATGGGGTCCTAGGGATGTATGGTTGTGCAGTATACATGGGGTCCTAGGGATGTATGGTTGTGCAGTATACATGGGGTGCTAGGGATGTATGGTTGTGCAGTATACATGGGGTGGTAGGGATGTATGGTTATGCAGTATACATGGGGTGCTAGGGATGTATGGTTGTGCAGTATACATGGGGTGCTAGGGAAGTATGGTTGTACAGTGTACATGGGGTGCTAGGGATGTATGGTTGTGCAGTGTACATGGGGTGCTAGGGATGTATGTTTGTACAGTATACATGGGGTGCTAGGGATGTATGGTTGTGCAGTATACATGGAGTGCTAGGGATGTATGGTTGTGTAGTGTACATGGGGTGCTAGGGATGTATGGTTGTGTGGTGTACATGGGGTGCTAGGGATGTATGTTTGTACAGTGTACATGTGCGTGCTAGGGATGTATGGTTGTGTGGTGTACATGGGGAGCTAGGGATGAATGGTTGTACAGTGTACATGGGGTGCTAGGGATGTATGGTTGTACAGTGTACATGGGGTGCTATGGGTGTATGGTTGTGCAGTATACATGGTGTGCTAGGATGTATGGTTGTGCAGTATACATGGGGTGTTAGGGATGTATGGTTGTGCAGTGTACATGGGCGTGCTATGGATGTATGGTTGTGCAGTGTACATGAGCGTGCTAGGGATGTATGGTTGTGTGGTGTACATGGGGTGCTAGGGATGTATGGTTGTGCAGTATACATGGGATGCTAGGGATGTATGGTTGTGCAGTGTACATGGGGTGCTAGGGATGTATGGTTGTACAGTATACATGGGGTGCTAGGGATGTATGGTTGTGCAGTGTACATGGGGTGCTAGGGATGTATGGTTGTACAGTGTACATGGGGTGCTAGGGATGTATGGTTGGTTGTGTAGTGTACACGGTCGTGCTAGGGATGTATGGTTGTGTGGTGTACATGGGGTGCTAGGGATGTATGGTTGTGTGGTGTACATGGGATGCTAGGTATGTATGATTGTACAGTATACATGGGATGCTAGGTATGTATGGTTGTACAGTGTACATGGAATGCTAGGGATGTATGTTTGTACAGTTTACATGGGGTGCTAGGTATGTATGGTTGTGCAGTATACATGGGCGTGCTAGGTATGTATGGCTGTGCAGTGTACATGGAATGCTAGGGATGTATGGTTGTACAGTTTACATGGGATGCTAGGTATGTATGGTTGTACAGTTTACATGGGCGTGCTTGGGATGTATGGCTGAGCAGTATACATGGGCGTGCTAGGGATGTATGGTTGTGTGGTGTACATGGGGTGCTAGTGTTGTATGGTTGTACAGTGTACAAGGGATGCTAGGGATGTATGATTGTACAGTGTACATGGGATGCTAGGGATGTATGGTTGTGCAGTGTACATGGAATACTAGGGATGTATGGTTGTGTAGTGTACATGGGATGCTAGGGATGTATGGTTGTGCAGTGTACATGGGGTGCTAGGTATATATGGTTGTGCAGTGTACATGGGGTGCTAGGTATGTATGGTTGTACAGTATACATGGGGTGCTAGGGATGTATGGTTGTACAGTGTACATGGGGATCTAGGGATGTATGGTTGCTTGTGTAGTGTACACGGTCGTGCTAGGGATGTATGGTTGTGCAGTGTACATGGGATGCTAGGGATGTATGGTTGTGTAGTGTACATGGGGTGCTAGGGATGTATTGTTATGTAGAGTACATGGGGTGTTAGGGGTGTATGGTTGTGTAGTGTACATGGGCGTGCTAGGGGTGTATGGTTGTTTAGTGTACATGGGCGTGCTAGGGATGTATGGTTGTACAGTGTACATGGTGTTCTAGGGATGTATGATTGTACAGCGTACATGGGCGTGATAATGGATGTATGGTTGTGTAGTGTACATGGGCGTGCTAGGCATGTATGGATGTACATTGTACAGAGGCGTGCTATGGATGTATGGTTGTGTTGTGTACATGTGCGTGCTAGAGATGTATGGTTGCACAGTGTACATGGGCGTGCTAAGGATGCAACGGTTGTACAGTGTACATGGGCGTGCTAGGGATGTATGGTTGTACAGTGTACATGGGCGTGCTAGGGATGTATGGTTGTACAATGTGCATATGCGTGCTAGGAATGTATTGGTATACAGTGTATATGGGCGTGCTAGGGATGTGTGGTTGTGTAGTGTACATGGGGTGCTATGGGTGTATGGTTGTGCAGTGTACATGTGCGTGATAGGGATGTGTGGTTGTGTAGTTTACATGGAGTGGTAGGGGTGTATGGTTGTGTAGTGTACATGGGCGTGCTAGGTATGTATGGTTGTACAGTGTACATGGGCGTGCTAGGCATGTATGGTTGTCCAGTGTACATGGGCGTGCTAGGGATGTATTGTTGTACAGTATACATGGGATGCTAGGTATGTATGGTTGTACAGTGTACATGGAATGCTAGGTATGTATGGTTGTACAGTATACATGGGATGCTAGGTATGTATGGTTGTACAGTGTACATGGAATGCTAGGGATGTATGGTTGTACAGTATACATGGGGTGCTAGGTATGTATGGTTGTGCAGTATACATGGGCGTGCTAGGTATGTATGGATGTGCAGTGTACATGGAATGCTAGGGATGTATGGTTGTACAGTTTACATGGGATGCTAGGTATGTATGTTTGTACAGTGTACATGGAATGCTAGAGATGTATGTTTGTACAGTTTACATGGGGTGCTAGGTATGTATGGTTGTGCAGTATACATGGGCGTGCTAGGTATGTATGGCTGTGCAGTGTACATGGAATGCTAGGGATGTATGGTTGTACAGTTTACATGGGATGCTAGGTATGTATGGTTGTACAGTGTACATGGGCGTGTTAGGGATATATGGCTGAGCAGTATACATGGGCGTGCTACGGATGTATGGTTGTGTGGTGTACATGGGGTGCTAGTGTTGTATGGTTGTACAGTGTACAAGGGATGCTAGGGATGTATGGTTGTACAGTGTACATGGGATGCTAGGGATTTATGGGTGTACAGTGTACATGGGATGCTAGGGATGTATGGTTGTGCAGTGTACATGGAATACTAGGGATGTATGGTTGTGTAGTGTACATGGGATGCTAGGGATGTATGGTTGTGCAGTGTACATGGGGTGCTAGGTATGTATGGTTGTGTAGTGTACATGGGCGTGCTAGGGATGTATGGTTGTGCAGTGTACATGGGGTGCAAGGGATGTATGGTTGTGTAGTGTACATGGGATGCTAGGGATGTATGGTTGTGCAGTGTACATGGGGTGCTAGGGATGTATGGTTGTGCAGTGTACATGGGGTGCAAGGGATGTATGGTTGTGTAGTGTACATGGGATGCTAGGGATGTATGGTTGTGCAGTATACATGGGGTGCTAGGGATGCATGGTTGTGTAGTGTACACGGGGTGCTAGGGATGTATTGTTGTTTAGTGTACATGGGCGTGATAGGGGTGTATGGTTGTTTAGTGTACATGGGCGTGCTAGGGATGTATGGTTGTACAGTGTACATGGGCATGCTAGGGATGTATGGTTTTGCAGTGTACATGGGGTGCTAGGCATGTATGGTTGTGTAGTGTTCATGGTCGTGCTAGGGGTGTATGGTTGTGTGGTGTACATGGGGTGCTAGGGATGTATGGTTGTGTGATGTACATTGGGTGCTAGGGATGAATGGTTGTGCAGTGTACATGGGCGTGCTAGGGATGTATGGTTGTGTGGTGTACACGGTCGTGCTAGGGATGTATGGTTGTGTTGTGTACACGGTTGTGCTAGGGATGTATGGTTGTGTGGTGTACATGGTCGTGCTAGGGATGTATGGTTGTGTGGTGTACACGGTTGTGCTAGGGATGTATGGTTGTGTGGTGTACATGGGGTGCTATGGATGTATGGTTGTGTAGTATACACGGCCGTGCTAGGGATGTATGATTTTGTAGTGTACACGGTCGTGCTACGGGTGTATGGTTGTACAGTGTACATGGGCGTGCTAGGGATGTACAGTGTACACGGGCGTGCTAGGGAGGTAAGGTTGTACAGTGTAAATGGGCGTGCTAGGTATATATGGTTGTACAGTGTACATGGGCATGCTTAGGGATTTATGCTTGTAGAGTGTACATGATGTGCTAGGGATGTATGGTTGTACAGTGTACATGGGCGTGCTAGGGATGTATGATTGTGTAGTGTACATGGGGTGCTAGAGATGTATGGTTATGTAGTGTACATGGGGTGCTAGGGATGTATGGTTATGCAGTGTACATGGGGTGGTAGGGGGTGTATGGTTGTGTAGTGTACATGGGCGTGATATGGGTGTATTGTTGTGCGGTGTACCTGGGGTGCTAGGGATGTATGGTTGTGTAGTGTACATGGGGTGCTAGGGATATATGGTTATGTAGTGTACATGGGCGTGATGGGGGTGTATGGCTGTGTAGTATATATGGGGTGCTAGGGATGTATGGTTGTGTAGTGTACATGGGCGTGCTAGTGATGTATGGTTGTGCAGTGTACATGGGCGTGCTAGGTATGTATGGTTATGCAGTGTACATAAGCGTGCTAGGGATGTATGGTTGTGTAGTGTACATGGGCGTGTTAGTGATGTATGGTTGTGCAGTGTACATGGGCGTGCTAGGGGTGTATGGTTATGCAGTGTACATGGGGTGCTAGGGGTGTATGGTTGTTTAGTGTACATGGGCGTGATAGGGGTGTATGGTTGTTTAGTGTACATGGGCGTGCTAGGGATGTATGGTTGTACAGTGTACATGGGCATGCTAGGGATGTATGGTTTTGCAGTGTACATGGGGTGCTAGGCATGTATGGTTGTGTAGTGTTCATGGTCGTGCTAGGGGTGTATGGTTGTGTGGTGTACATGGGGTGCTAGGGATGTATGGTTGTGTGATGTACATTGGGTGCTAGGGATGAATGGTTGTGCAGTGTACATGGGCGTGCTAGGGATGTATGGTTGTGTGGTGTACACGGTCGTGCTAGGGATGTATGGTTGTGTTGTGTACACGGTTGTGCTAGGGATGTATGGTTGTGTGGTGTACATGGTCGTGCTAGGGATGTATGGTTGTGTGGTGTACACGGTTGTGCTAGGGATGTATGGTTGTGTGGTGTACATGGGGTGCTATGGATGTATGGTTGTGTAGTATACACGGCCGTGCTAGGGATGTATGATTTTGTAGTGTACACGGTCGTGCTACGGGTGTATGGTTGTACAGTGTACATGGGCGTGCTAGGGATGTACAGTGTACACGGGCGTGCTAGGGAGGTAAGGTTGTACAGTGTAAATGGGCGTGCTAGGTATATATGGTTGTACAGTGTACATGGGCATGCTTAGGGATTTATGCTTGTAGAGTGTACATGATGTGCTAGGGATGTATGGTTGTACAGTGTACATGGGCGTGCTAGGGATGTATGATTGTGTAGTGTACATGGGGTGCTAGAGATGTATGGTTATGTAGTGTACATGGGGTGCTAGGGATGTATGGTTATGCAGTGTACATGGGGTGGTAGGGGGTGTATGGTTGTGTAGTGTACATGGGCGTGATATGGGTGTATTGTTGTGCGGTGTACCTGGGGTGCTAGGGATGTATGGTTGTGTAGTGTACATGGGGTGCTAGGGATATATGGTTATGTAGTGTACATGGGCGTGATGGGGGTGTATGGCTGTGTAGTATATATGGGGTGCTAGGGATGTATGGTTGTGTAGTGTACATGGGCGTGCTAGTGATGTATGGTTGTGCAGTGTACATGGGCGTGCTAGGGATGTATGGTTATGCAGTGTACATAAGCGTGCTAGGGATGTATGGTTGTGTAGTGTACATGGGCGTGCTAGTGATGTATGGTTGTGCAGTGTACATGGGCATGCTAGGGGTGTATGGTTATGCAGTGTACATGGGGTGCTAGGGGTGTATGGTTGTGTAGTTTACATGGGCGTGCTAGGGATGTATGGTTGTACAATGTACATGTTCGTGCTAGGGATATATTGTTATACAGTGTACATGGGCGTGCTAGAGATGTGTGATTGTGTAGAGTACATGCGGTGCTAGGGGTGTATGGTTGTGTAGAGTACATGGGCATGCTAGGGATGTACAGTGTACACGGGCGTGCTAGGGAGGTATGGTTGCATAGTGTACATGGGCGTGCTAGGTATGTATGGTTGTGTAGTGTACAGGTGCGTGCTAGGGATGTATGGTTGTGTAGTGTACATGTGGTACTAGGGATGTATGGTAGTGTATTGTAAATGGGGTGCTAGTGATGTATGGCTATGTAGAGTACATGGGGTGCTAAGGGTGTATGGCTGTGTAGTGTACTGGTGCGTGCTAGGGATGTATGGTTGTGTAGTGTACATGTGGTGCTAGGGATGTATGGTTGTGTAATGTACATGGGCTTGCTAGGGATGTATGGTTTTACAGTGTACATGTGCGTGCTAGGGATGTATGGTTGTACAGTGTACATGGGCTTGCTAAGGATGTATGGTTGTACAGTGTACATGGGCTTGCTAGGGATGTGTGTTTGTGTAGAGTACATGGGCGTGCTAGGGATGTGTGGTTGTGTAGAGAACATGGGGTGCTAGGGGTGTATGGTTGTGTAGTGTACATTGGCGTGCTAGGGATGTACAGTGTACACGGGCGTGCTAGGGAGGTATGGTTGTACAGTGTACATGGGCGTGCTAAGGGTGTATGGTTGTGTAGTGTACAGGTGCGTGCTAGGGATGTATGGTTGTGTAGTGTACATGTGGTGCTAGGGATGTATGGTTGTGTAGTGTACATGGGGTGCTAGGGATGTATGGTTATGTAGAGTACATGGGGTGCTAGTGGTGTATGGTTATGCAGTGTACGTGTGCGTGCTAGGGATGTATGGTTGTGTAGTGTACATTGGCTTGCTTGGGATGTATGGTTGTACAGTGTACATGGAAGAGCTAGGAATGTATGGTTGTCCAGAGTACATGGACGTGCTAGGAATGTATGGTTGTACAGTGTACATGGGTCTGCTAGTGATTATGGTTGTACAGTGTACACGGGGGTGCTAGGGATGTATGGTTATGCAGTGTACATGGGGTACTAGGGATTTATGGTTGTGAAGTGTACATGGGATGCTAGGGATGTATGGCTGTATAGTGTACATGTGCGTGCTATGGATGTATGGTTGTGCAGTGTACATGGGCGTGCTAGGGATGTATGGTTGTGCAGTGTACATGGGCGTGCTATGGATTTATGGTTGTGCAGTCTACATGAACGTGCTATGGATGTTTGGTTGTGTAGTGTATATGGGCGTGCTAGGGATGTATGGTTGTACAGTGTAAATGTGCGTGCTAGGGATGTATGGTTAGGCAGTGTACATGGGGTACTAGGGACTAGGGATGTATGGTTATGTAGTGTACATGTGCGTGCTAGGGATGTATGGTTATGTAGTGTACATGAGCGTGCTAGGGATGTATGGTTGTACAGTGTACATGTGCGTGCTAGGGATGTATGGTTATGTAGTGTACATGAGCGTGCTAGGGATGTATTGTTGTACAGTGTACATGTGCGTGCTAGGGATGTATGGGTATGTAGTGTACATGGGGTGCTAGGGATGTATGGTTATGCAGTGTACATGGGGTGGTAGGGGGTGTATGGTTGTGTAGTGTACATGGGCGTGATATGGGTGTATTGTTGTGCGGTGTACCTGGGGTGCTAGGGATGTATGGTTGTGTAGTGTACATGGGGTGCTAGGGATATATGGTTATGTAGTGTACATGGGCGTGATGGGGGTGTATGGCTGTGTAGTATATATGGGGTGCTAGGGATGTATGGTTGTGTAGTGTACATGGGCGTGCTAGTGATGTATGGTTGTGCAGTGTACATGGGCGTGCTAGGGATGTATGGTTATGCAGTGTACATAAGCGTGCTAGGGATGTATGGTTGTGTAGTGTACATGGGCGTGCTAGTGATGTATGGTTGTGCAGTGTACATGGGCATGCTAGGGGTGTATGGTTATGCAGTGTACATGGGGTGCTAGGGGTGTATGGTTGTGTAGTTTACATGGGCGTGCTAGGGATGTATGGTTGTACAATGTACATGTTCGTGCTAGGGATATATTGTTATATAGTGTACATGGGCGTGCTAGAGATGTGTGATTGTGTAGAGTACATGTGGTGCTAGGGGTGTATGGTTGTGTAGAGTACATGGGCATGCTAGGGATGTACAGTGTACACGGGCGTGCTAGGGAGGTATGGTTGTATAGTGTACATGGGCGTGCTAGGTATGTATGGTTGTGTAGTGTACAGGTGCGTGCTAGGGATGTATGGTTGTGTAGTGTACATGTGGTGCTAGGGATGTATGGTAGTGTATTGTAAATGGGGTGCTAGTGATGTATGGCTATGTAGAGTACATGGGGTGCTAAGGGTGTATGGCTGCGTAGTGTACTGGTGCGTGCTAGGGATGTATGGTTGTGTAGTGTACATGTGGTGCTAGGGATGTATGGTTGTGTAATGTACATGGGCTTGCTAGGGATGTATGGTTTTACAGTGCACATGTGCGTGCTAGGGATGTATGGTTGTACAGTGTACATGGGCTTGCTAAGGATGTATGGTTGTACAGTGTACATGGGCTTGCTAGGGATGTGTGTTTGTGTAGAGTACATGGGCGTGCTAGGGATGTGTGGTTGTGTAGAGAACATGGGGTGCTAGGGGTGTATGGTTGTGTAGTGTACATGGGCGTGCTAGGGATGTACAGTGTACACGGGCGTGCTAGGGAGGTATGGTTGTACAGTGTACATGGGCGTGCTAAGGGTGTATGGTTGTGTAGTGTACAGGTGCGTGCTAGGGATGTATGGTTGTGTAGTGTACATGTGGTGCTAGGGATGTATGGTTGTGTAGTGTACATGGGGTGCTAGGGATGTATGGTTATGTAGAGTACATGGGGTGCTAGTGGTGTATGGTTATGCAGTGTACGTGTGCGTGCTAGGGATGTATGGTTGTGTAGTGTACATTGGCTTGCTTGGGATGTATGGTTGTACAGTGTACATGGAAGAGCTAGGAATGTATGGTTGTCCAGAGTACATGGACGTGCTAGGAATGTATGGTTGTACAGTGTACATGGGTCTGCTAGTGATTATGGTTGTACAGTGTACACGGGGGTGCTAGGGGTGTATGGTTATGCAGTGTACATGGGGTACTAGGGATGTATGGTTGTGAAGTGTACATGGGATGCTAGGGATGTATGGTTGTATAGTGTACATGTGCGTGCTATGGATGTATGGTTGTGCAGTGTACATGGGCGTGCTAGGGATGTATGGTTGTGCAGTGTACATGGGCGTGCTATGGATTTATGGTTGTGCAGTCTACATGAACGTGCTATGGATGTTTGGTTGTGTAGTGTATATGGGCGTGCTAGGGATGTATGGTTGTACAGTGTAAATGTGCGTGCTAGGGATGTATGGTTAGGCAGTGTACATGGGGTACTAGGGACTAGGGATGTATGGTTATGTAGTGTACATGTGCGTGCTAGGGATGTATGGTTATGTAGTGTACATGAGCGTGCTAGGGATGTATGGTTGTACAGTGTACATGTGCGTGCTAGGGATGTATGGTTATGTAGTGTACATGAGCGTGCTAGGGATGTATTGTTGTACAGTGTACATGTGCGTGCTAGGGATGTTTGGGTATGTAGTGTACATGAGCGTGCTAGGGATGTATGGTTGTACATTGTACACGGTCGTGCTAGGTATGTATGGTTGTATAGTGTACATGGGCTTGCTTGGGATGTATGGTTGTACAGTGTACATGGAAGAGCTAGGAATGTATGGTTGTCCAGTGTACATGGGCGTGCTAGGAATGTATGGTTGTACAGTGTACATGGGTCTGCTAGTGATTATGGTTGTACAGTGTACACGGGGGTGCTAGGAATATATTGTTGTGCAGTTTAGATGGACGTGCTAGGGATGTATGTGTGTAGTGTACATGGGCGTGCTAGGGATGTATGGTTGTGCAGTGTACATGGGCGTGCTATGGATGTATGGTTGTGCAGTGTACATGTACGAGCTATGGATGTATGGTTGTACAGTGTACATGGGCGTGCTTGTGATATGTGGTTGTGCAGTGTACATGGACGAGCTATGGATGTATGGTTGTGTCGTGTACATGGGCGTGCTAGGGATTTATGGTTGTGCAGTCTACATGGGCCTGCTAGGGATGTATGGTTGTGTAGTGTACATGGGGTGCTAGGGGTGGATGGTTGTGTAGTGTACATGTGCGTGATAGGGATGTGTGGTTGTGTAGTGTATATGGGGTGGTACGGGTGTATGGTTGTGTAGTGTACATGGGCGTGCTAGGTCTGTATGGTGGTACAGTGTACATGGGCGTGCTAGGGATGTATTGTTGTCCATTGTACATGGGCGTGCTAGGGATGTATGGTTGTGTAGTGTACATTGGCTTGCTAGGGATGTATGGTTGTACAGTGTACATGAGCGTGCTAGGGATGTATGGTTGTACAGTGTACATGGGTCTGCTAGTGATTATGGTTGTACAGTATACACGGGGGTGCTAGGGATGTATGGTTGTGCAGCTTACATGGACGTGCTAGCGATGTATGTGTGTAGTGTACATGGGCTTGCTAGGGATGTATGGTTGTACAGTGTACATGGGCTTGCTAGGGATGTATGGTTGTACAGTGTACATGTGCGTGCTAGGGATGTATGGTTGTACAGTGTACATGGGCTTGCTAGGGATGTATGGTTGTACAGTGTACATGTGCTTGCTAGGGATGTATGTGTGTAGTGTACATGGGCGTGCTAGGGATGTATGGTTGTGCAGTGCATATGTGCGTGCTAGGGATGTATGGTTGTGCAGTGTACATGGGCGTGCTAGGGATGTATGGTTATGCATTGTACATAAGCGTGCTAGGGATGTATGGTTGTGTAGTGTACATGGGCGTGCTAGTGATGTATGGTTGTACAGTGTACATGGGCGTGCTAGGGATATATGGTTGTACAGTGTACATGGACGAGCTAGGGCTGTATGGTTGTACAATGTACATGGGCGTGCTAGGGATATGTGGTTGTGCAGTGTACATGGGCGTGCTAGTGATGTATGGTTGTGTAGTGTACATGGGCGTGCTAGGGATGTATGGTTGTGTAGTGTACATTGGGCGCTAGGGGTGTATGGTTGTGTAGTGTACATGTGCTTGATAGGGATGTGTGGTTGTGTAGTGTACATGGGGTGGTAGGGGTGTATGGTTGTGCAGTGTACATGGGCGTGCTAGGGATGTATGGTTGTGCAGTGTACATGGGCGTGCTATGAATTTATGGTTGTGCAGTCTACATGAGCGTGCTATGGATGTTTGGTTGTGTAGTGTATATGGGCGTACTACGGATGTATGGTTGTACAGTGTAAATGTGCGTGCTAGGGATGTATGGTTAGGCAGTGTACATGGGGTACTAGGGACTAGGGATGTATGGTTATGTAGTGTACATGTGCGTGCTAGGGATGTATGGTTATGTAGTGTACATGAGCGTGCTAGGGATGTTTGGTTGTACAGTGTACATGTGCGTGCTAGGGATGTATGGTTATGTAGTGTACATGAGCGTGCTAGGGATGTATTGTTGTACAGTGTACATGAGCGTGCTAGGGATGTATGGTTGTACAGTGTACATGAGCGTGCTAGGGATGTATGGTTGTACAGTGTACATGGGGTGCTAGGGATGTATGGTTGTACAGTGTACATGTGCGTGCTAGGGATGTATGGGTATGTAGTGTACATGAGCGTGCTAGGGATGTATGGTTGTACAGTGTACACGGTCGTGCTAGGGATGTATGGTTGTACAGTGTACATGTGCGTGCTAGGGATGTATGGTTATGTAGTGTACATGAGCGTGCTAGTGATGTATGGTTATGTAGTTTACATGAGCGTGCTAGGGATGTATGGTTGTACAATGTACACGGTCGTGCTAGTGATGTATGGTGTATAGTGTACATGAGCGTGCTAGGGATGTATGGTTGTACAGTGTACATGTGCGTGCTAGGGATGTATGGTTATGTAGTGTACATGTGCGTGCTAGGGATGTATGGCTATGTAGTGTACATGAACCTGCTAGGGATGTATGGATGTGTAGTGTACATGAGCGTGCTAGGGATGTATGGTTGTATAGTGTGTATGTGCGTGCTAGGGATGTATGGTTATGTAGTGTACATGTGCGTGCTAGGGATGTATGGTTGTATAGTGTACATGTGCGTGCTATGGATGTATGGTTATGTAGTGTACATGAGCATGCTAGGAATGTATGGTTGTAGAGTGTACATGTTCGTGCTAGGGATGTATAGCTGTACAGTGTACATGTGCGTGCTAGGTATGTATGGTTAGGTAGTGTACATGAACGTGCTAGGGATGTATGGTTGTACAGTGTACATGTGCGTGCTAGGGATGTATAGTTATGTAGTGTACATGAGCGTGCTAGGGATGTATGGTTATGTAGTGTACATGTGCGTGCTAGGGATGTATGGTTATGTAGTGTATATGTGCGTGCTAGGGATGTATGGTTATGTAGTGTACATGAGCGTGCTAGGGATGTATGGTTATGTAGTGTACATGAGCGTGCTAGGGATGTATGGTTGTACAGTGTACATGTGCGTGCTAGGGATGTATGGTTGTATAGTGTACATGTGCGTGCTAGGGATGTATGGTTATGTAGTGTACATGAGCGTGCTAGGGATGTATTGTTGTACAGTGTACGTGTGCGTGCTAGGGATGTATGGGTATGTAGTGTACATGAGCATGCTAGGGATGTATGGTTGTACAGTGTACACGGTCGTGCTAGGGATGTATGGTTGTATAGTGTACATGGGCGTGCTAGGGATGTATGGTTGTACAGTGTACATGTGCGTGCTAGGGATGTATGGTTATGCAGTGTACATGGGGTACTAGGGATGAAAGGTTGTGCAGTGTACATGGGATGCTAGGGATGTATGGTTGTATTGTGTACATGTGCGTGCTATGGATGTATGGTTATGTAGTGTACATGAGCGTGCTAGGGATGTATGGTTATGTAGTGTATATTAGCGTGCTAGGGATGTATGGTTGTAGAGTGTACATGTGCGTGCTAGGGATGTATGGTTGTATAGTGTACATGTGCGTGCTAGGGATGTATGGTTATGTAGTGTACATGTGCGTGCTAGGGATGTATGGTTATGTAGTGTACATGAGCGTGCTAGGGATGTATGGTTGTACAGTGTACATGTGCGTGCTAGGGATGTATGGCTATGTAGTATACATGAGCGTGCTAGGGATGTATGGTTGTACAGTGTACATGTGCTTGCTAGGGATGTATGGTTATGTAGTGTACATGAGCGTGCTAGGGATGTATGGTTATGTAGTGTATATGGGCGTGCTAGGGATGTATGGTTTTACAGCGTATATGGGATGCTAGGAATGTATCGTTGTACAGCGTACATGGGATGCTAGGGATGTATGGTTGTACAGTGTACATGGGTCTGCTAGTGATTATGGTTGTACAGTATACACGGGGGTGCTAGGGATGTATGGTTGTGCAGCTTACATGGACGTGCTAGGGATGTATGTGTGTAGTGTACATGGGCTTGCTAGGGATGTATGGTTGTACAGTGTACATGGGCTTGCTAGGGATGTATGGTTGTACAGTGTACATGTGCGTGCTAGGGATGTATGGTTGTACAGTGTACATGGGCTTGCTAGGGATGTATGGTTGTACAGTGTACATGTGCGTGCTAGGGATGTATGTGTGTAGTGTACATGGGCGTGCTAGGGATGTATGGCTGTGCAGTGTATATGTGCGTGCTAGGGATGTATGGTTGTGCAGTGTACATTGGCGTGCTAGGGATGTATGGTTGTGCAGTGTATATGTGCGTGCTAGGGATGTATGGTTGTGCAGTGTACATGGGCGTGCTAAGGATGTATGGTTATGCAGTGTACATAAGCGTGCTAGGGATGTATGGTTGTTTAGTGTACATGGGCCTGCTAGTGATGTATGGTTGTGCAGTGTACATGGGCGTGCTAGGGATGTATGGTTATGCAGTGTACATAAGCGTGCTAGGGATGTATGGTTGTACAGTGTACATGGCGTGCTAGGGATATATGGTTGTGCAGTGTACATGGACGAGTTGGGTATGTATGGTTGTGTAGTGTACATGGGCGTGATAGGGATATATGGGTGTACAGTGTACATGGACGAGCTAGGGATGTATGGTTGTACAGTGTACATGGGCGTGCTAGGGATATGTGGTTGTGCAGTGTACATTGGCGTGCTAGTGATGTATGGTTGTGTAGTGTACATGGGCGTGCTAGGGATGTATGGTTGTGTAGTGTACATTGGGTGCTAGGGGTATATTGTTGTGTAGTGTACATGTGCGTGATAGGGATGTGTGGTTGTGTAGTGTACATGGGGTGGTATGGGTGTATGGTTGTGTAGTGTACATGGGCGTGCTAGGTGTGTATGCTTGTACAGTGTACATGGGCGTGCTAGGGATGAATGGTTGTCCAGTGTACATGGGCGTGGTAGGGATGTATGGTTGTGTAGTGTACATGGGCTTGCTAGGGATGTATGGTTGTACAGTGTACATGTGCGTGCTAGGGATGTATGGTTGTGTAGTGTACATGGGCGCTCTAGGGATGTATGGTTGTGCAGTGTACATGTGTGTGCTAGGGTGTATGGTTGTGTAGTGTACATGGGCTTGCTAGGGATCTATGGTTGTACAGTGTACATGGACGAGCTAGGAATGTATGGTTGTCCAGTGTACATGGGCGTGCTAGGGATGTATGGTTATGCAGTATACATGGGGTACTAGGGATGTATGGTTGTACAGTGTACATGTGCGTGCTAGGGATGTATGGTTGTACAGTGTACATGAGCGTGCTAGGGATGTATTGTTGTACAGTGTACATGTGCGTGCTAGGGATGTATCGTTATGTAGTATACATGAGCGTGCTAGGGATGTATGGTTGTACAGTGTACATGTGCGTGCTAGGGATGTATGGTTATGTAGTGTACATGAGCGTGCTAGGGATGTATGGTTGTACAGTGTACATGTGCGTGATAGGGATGTATGGTTATGTAGTATACATGAGCGTGCTAGGGATGTATGGTTGTACAGTGTACATGTGCGTGCTAGGGATGTATCGTTATGTAGTATACATGAGCGTGCTAGGGATGTATGGTTTTACAGTGTACATGTGCGTGCTAGGGATGTATCGTTATGTAGTGTACATGAGCGTGCTAGGGATGTATGGTTGTACAATGTACACGGTCGTGCTAGGGATGTATGGTGTATAGTGTACATGTGCGTGCTAGGGATGTATGGTTATGTAGTGTACATGTGCATGCTAGGGATGTATGGCTATGTAGTGTACATGAGCCTGCTAGGGATGTATGGTTGTGTAGTGTACATGAGCGTGCTAGGGATGTATGGTTGTATAGTGTGTATGTGCGTGCTAGGGATGTATGGTTGTATAGTGTACATGTGCGTGCTAGGGATGTATGGTTGTATAGTGTACATGTGCGTGCTAGGGATGTATGGTTATGTAGTGTACATGTGCGTGCTAGGGATGTATGGTTATGTAGTGTACATGTGCGTGCTAGGTATGTATGGTTGTATAGTGTACATGTGCGTGCTAGGGATGTATGGTTATGTAGTGTACATGTGCGTGCTAGGGATGTATGGTTGTATAGTGTACATGTGCGTGCTATGGGTGTATGGTTATGTAGTGTACATGAGCATGCTAGGGATGTATGGTTGTATAGTGTGTATGTGCGTGCTAGGGATGTATGGTTATGTAGTGTACATGTGCGTGCTAGGGATGTATGGTTGTATAGTGTACATGTGCGTGCTATGGATGTATGGTTATGTAGTGTACATGAGCATGCTAGGGATGTATGGTTGTATAGTGTACATGTGCGTGCTATGGATGCATAGCTGTACAGTGTACATGTTCGTGCTTGGGATGTATGGTTGTACAGTGTACATGGGGTGCTAGGGATGTATGGTTGTACAGCGTGCATGGGATGCTAGGGATGTATGGTTGTACAGCGTACATGGGATGCTAGAGATGTATGGTTGTACAGCGTACATGGGATACTAGGGATGTATGGTTGTGTAGTGTACATGGGCGTGCTAGGGATGTATGGTTGTACAGCGTACATGGGATGCTAGGTTTATATGGTTGTACAGCGTACAAGGGATGCTAGGGATGTATGGTTGTGTAGTGTACATGAGCGTGCTAGGGATGTATGGTTGTATAGTGTACATGTGCGTGCTAGGGATGTATGGTGTATAGTGTTCATGTGCGTGCTAGGGATGTATGGTGTATAGTGTACATGTGCGTGCTAGGGATGTATGGTTGTATAGTGTACACGGTCGTGCTAGGGATGTTTGGTGTATAGGGTACATGTGCGTGATAGGGATGTATGGTGTATAGTGTACATGTGCGTGCTAGGGATATATGGTTGTATAGTGTACACGGTCGTGCTAGGGATGTATGGTGTATAGTGTACATGAGCGTGCTAGGGATGTATGGTTGTATAGTGTATATTTGCGTGCTAGGGATGCATAGCTGTACAGTGTAAATGTTCGTGCTTGGGATGTATGGTTGTACAGTTAACATGAGGTGCTAGGGATGTATGGTTGTACAGTGTACATGGGCGTGCTAGGGATGTATGGTTGTATAGTGTACATGTGCGTGCTAGGGATGCATAGCTGTACAGTGTACATGTTCGTGCTTGGGATGTATGTTTGTACAGTGTACATGGGATGCTAGGGATGTATGGTTATGCAGTGTACATGGGGTACTAGGGATGTATGGTTGTGCAGTGTACATGGGGTGCTAGAGAAGTATGATTATGTAGTGTACATGAGCGTGCTAGGGATGTATTGTTGTACAGTGTACATGTGCGTGCTAGGGATGTATGGTTGTATAGTGTACATGTGCGTGCTAGGGATGTATGGTTATGTAGTGTACATGAGCGTGCTAGGGATGTATTGTTGTACAGTGTACATGTGCGTGCTAGGGATGTATCGTTATGTAGTATACATGAGCGTGCTAGGGATGTATGGTTGTACAGTGTACATGTGCGTGCTAGGGATGTATGGTTATGTAGTGTACATGAGCGTGCTAGGGATGTATGGTTGTACAGTGTACATGTGCGTGATAGGGATGTATGGTTATGTAGTATACATGAGCGTGCTAGGGATGTATGGTTGTACAGTGTACATGTGCGTTCTAGGGATGTATCGTTATGTAGTATACATGAGCGTGCTAGGGATGTATGGTTGTACAGTGTACATGTGCGTGCTAGGGATGTATCGTTATGTAGTGTACATGAGCGTGCTAGGGATGTATGGTTGTACAATGTACACGATCGTGCTAGGGATGTATGGTGTCTAGTGTACATGTGCGTGCTAGGGATGTATGGTTATGTAGTGTACATGTGCGTGCTAGGGATGTATGGCTATGTAGTGTACATGAGCCTGCTAGGGATGTATGGTTGTGTAGTGTACATGAGCGTGCTAGGGATGTATGGTTGTATAGTGTGTATGTGCGTGCTAGGGATGTATGGTTGTATAGTGTACATGTGCGTGCTAGGGATGTACGGTTGTATAGTGTACATGTGCGTGCTAGGGATGTATGGTTATGTAGTGTACATGTGCGTGCTAGGGATGTATGGTTATGTAGTGTACATGTGCGTGCTAGGGATGTATGGTTGTATAGTGTACATGTGCGTGCTAGGGATGTATGGTTATGTAGTGTAAATGTGCGTGCTAGGGATGAATGGTTGTATAGTGTGCATGTGCGTGCTATGGATGTATGGTTATGTAGTGTACATGAGCATGCTAGGGATGTATGGTTGTATTGTGTGTATGTGCTTGCTAGGGATGTATGGTTATGTAGTGTACATGAGCATGCTAGGGATTTATGGATGTATAGTGTACATGTGCGTGCTAGGGATGCATAGCTGTACAGTGTACATGTTCGAGCTTGGGATGTATTGTTGTACAGTGTACATGGGGTGCTAGGGATGTATGGTTGTACAGCGTACATGGGATGCTAGGGATGTATGGTTGTACAGCGTACATGGGATACTAGGGATGTATGGTTGTGTAGTGTACATGGGCGTGCTAGGGATGTATGGTTGTACAGTGTACATGGGATGCTAGGGATATATGGTTGTACAGCGTACAAGGGATGCTAGGGATGTATGGTTGTGTAGTGTACATGAGCGTGCTAGGGATGTATGGTTGTATAGTGTACATGTGCGTGCTAGGGATGTATGGTGTATAGTGTACATGTGCGTGCTAGGGATGTATGGTTGCATAGTGTACACGGTCGTGCTAGGGATGTATGGTGTATAGTGTACATGTGCGTGCTAGGGATGTATGGTGTATAGTGTACATGTGCGTGCTAGGGATGTATAATTGTATAGTGTACACGGTCGTGCTAGGGATGTATGGTGTATAGTGTACATGAGCGTGCTAGGGATGTATGGTTGTATAGTGTACATGTGCGTGCTAGGGATGCATAGCTGTACAGTGTACATGTTCGTGCTTGGGATGTATGGTTGTACAGTGTACATGGGGTGCTAGGGATGTATGGTTGTACAGTGTACATGGGCGTGCTAGGGATGTATGGTTGTATAGTGTACATGTGCGTGCTAGGGATGCATAATAGCTGTACAGTGTACATGTTCGTGCTTGGGATGTATGGTTGTACAGTGTACATGGGGTGCTAGTGATGTATGGTTGTACAGCGTACATGGGATACTAGGGATGTATGGTTGTGTAGTGTACATTTGCGTGCTAGGGATGTATGGTTGTACAGTGTACATGAGCGTGCTAGTGATGTATGGTTGTACAATGTCCATGGACGATCTAGGGATGTATGGTTGTCCAGTGTACATGGGCGTGCTAGTGATTATGGTTGTACAGTGTATATGGATCTGCTAGTAATTATGGTTGTACAGTGTACACGGGGGTGCTTGGGATGTATTGTTGTGCAGTGTACATGGGCGTGCTATGGATTTATGGTTGTGCAGTCTACATAAGCGTGCTAGGGATGTATGGTTGTGTAGTGTACATGGGCGTGCTCGTGATGTATGATTGTACAGTGTACATGGGCGTGCTAGGGATCTATGGTTGTGCAGTGTACATGGACGAGCTGGGTATGTATGGCTGTGTAGTGTACATGGGCGTGCTAGGGATATATGGTTGTACAGTGTACATGGACGAGCTAGGGATGTATGGTTGTACAGTGTACATGGGCGTGCTAAGGATATGTGGTTGTGCAGTGTACATGGGCGTGCTAGTGATGTATGGTTGTGTAGTGTACATGGGCGTGCTAGGGATGTATGGTTGTGTAGTGTACATTGGGTGCTAGGGGTGTATGGTTGTGTAGTGTACATGTGCGTGATAGGGATGTGTGGTTGTGTAGTGTACATGGGGTGGTAGGGGTGTATGGTCGTGTAGTGTACATGGGCGTGCTAGGTGTGTATGGTTGTACAGTGCACATGGGCGTGCTAGGGATGTATGGTTGTCCAGTGTACATGGGCGTGCTAGGGATGTATGGTTGTGTAGTGTACATGGGCTTGCTAGGGATGTATGGTTGTACAGTGTACATGTGCGTGCTAGGGATGTATGGTTGTGCAGTATACATGTGCGTGCTAGGGATGTATGGTTGTGTAGTGTACATGGGCTTGCTTGGGATGTATGGTTGTACAGTGTACATGGACGAGCTAGGAATGTATGGTTGTCCAGTGTACATGGGCGTGCTAGGAATGTATGGTTGTACAGTGTACATGGGTCTGCTAGTGATTATGGTTGTACAGTGTACACGGGGGTGCTAGGGATGTATGGTTATGCAGTGTACATGGGGTACTAGGGATGTATGGTTGTGCAGTGTACATGGAATGCTAGGGATGTATGGTTGTACAGTGTACATGTGCGTGCTAGGGATGTATGGTTGTACAGTGTACATGTGCGTGCTAGGGATATATGGGTATGTAGTGTACATGAGCGTGCTAGGGATGTATTGTTGTACAGTGTACATGTGCGTGCTAGGGATGTATGGTTATGTAGTGTACATGAGCGTGCTAGGGATGTATTGTTGTACAGTGTACATGTGCGTGCTAGGGATATATGGGTATGTAGTGTACATGAGCGTTCTAGGGATGTATGGTTGTACAGTGTACATGTGCGTGCTAAGGATGTATGGCTATGTAGTATACATGAGCGTGCTAAGGATGTATGGTTATGTAGTGTACATGAGAGTGCTAGCGATGTATGGTTGTACAGTGTACACGGTCGTGCTAGGGATGTATGATTGTATAGTGTACATGAGCGTGCTAGGGATGTATGGTTATGTAGTGTACATGAGCCTGCTAGGGATGTATGGTTGTACAGTGTACATGGCGTGCTAGGGATGTACGGTTATGTAGTGTACATGAGCGTGCTAGGGATGTATGGTTGTACAATGTACATGGGCGTGCTAGGGATGTATGGTTATGTAGTGTACATGAGCGTGCTAGGGATGTATTGTTGTACAGTGTACATGTGCGTGCTAGGGATATATGGGTATGTAGTGTACATGAGCGTGCTAGGGATGTATTGTTGTACAGTGTACATGTGCGTGCTAGGGATGTATGGTTATGTAGTGTACATGAGCGTGCTAGGGATGTATTGTTGTACAGTGTACATGTGCGTGCTAGGGATATATGGGTATGTAGTGTACATGAGCGTTCTAGGGATGTATGGTTGTAGAGTGTACATGTGCGTGCTAGGGATGTATGGCTATGTAGTATACATGAGCGTGCTAGGGATGTATGGTTATGTAGTGTACATGAGCGTGCTAGCGATGTATGGTTGTACAGTGTACACGGTCGTGCTAGGGATGTATGGTTGCATAGTGTACATGAGCGTGCTAGGGATGTATGGTTATGTAGTGTACATGAGCGTGCTAGGGATGTATGGTTGTACAGTGTACATGGGCGTGCTAGGGATGTATGGTTATGTAGTGTACATGAGCGTGCTAGGGATGTATGGTTGTACAGTGTACATGGGCGTGCTAGGGATGTATGGTTATGTAGTGTACATGAGCGTGCTAGGGATGTATGGTTATGTAGTGTACATGTGCGTGCTAGGGATGTATGGTTGTACAGTCCGCATGGGCGTGCTAGGGATGTATGGTTGTACAGTGTACATGGGCGTGCTAGTGATGTATGGATATGTAGTGTATATGTGCGTGCTAGGGATGTATGGTTGTATAGTCTGCATGGGCGTGCTAGGGATGTATGGTTGTACAGTCTACATGGGCGTGCTAGGGATGTATGGTTGTTTAGTGTACATGGGCGTGCTAGGGATGTATGGCTATGTAGTGTACACGGGTTGCTAGGGATGTATGGTTGTACAGTGTACATGGGCGTGCTAGGGATGTATGGTTATGTAGTGTACATGAGCGTGCTAGGGATGTTTGGTTATGTAGTGTACATGAGCGTGCTAGGGATGTTTGGTTGTAGAGTGTACATGAGCGTGCTAGGGATGTATGGTTATGTAGTGTATATGGGCGTGCTAGGGATGTATGGTTATGTAGTGTATATGGGCGTGCTAGGGATGTATGGTTGTAGAGTGTACATGTGCGTGCTAGGGATGTATGGTTGTACAGTGCACATGGGCGTGCTAGGGATATATGGTTGTACAGTGTACATGGGCGTGCTAGGGATGTATGGTTATGTAGTGTACATGTGCGTGCTAGGGATGTATGGTTGTATAGTGTACATGAGCGTGCTAGGGATGTATGGGTGTACAGTGTACATGGGCGTGCTAGGGATGTATGTTTATGTAGTGTACATGAACGTGCTAGGGATGTATGGTTGTACAGTGTACATGGGCGTGCTAGGGATGTATGGTTATGTAGTGTACATGAGCGTGCTAGGGATGTATTGTTGTACAGTGTACATGTGCGTGCTAGGGATATATGGGTATGTAGTGTACATGAGCGTGCTATGGATGTATTGTTGTACAGTGTACATGTGCGTGCTAGGGATGTATGGTTATGTAGTGTACATGAGCGTGCTAGGGATGTATTGTTGTACAGTGTACATGTGTGTGCTAGGGATATATGGGTATGTAGTGTACATGAGCGTTCTAGGGATGTATGGTTGTACAGTGTACATGTGCGTGCTAGGGATGTATGGCTATGTAGTATACATGAGCGTGCTAGGGATGTATGGTTATGTAGTGTACATGAGCGTGCTAGCGATGTATGGTTGTACAGTGTACACGGTCGTGCTAGGGATGTATGGTTGTATAGTGTACATGAGCATGCTAGGGATGTATGGTTATGTAGTGTACATGAGCGTGCTAGGGATGTATGGTTGTACAGTGTACATGGGCGTTCTAGGGATGTATGGTTATGTAGTGTAACATGAGCGTGCTAGGGATGTATGGTTGTACAGTGTACATGGGCGTGCTAGGGATGTATGGCTATGTAGTGTACATGAGCGTGCTAGGGATGTATGGTTATGTAGTGTACATGTGCGTGCTAGGGATGTATGGTTGTACAGTCCGCACGGGCGTGCTAGGGGTGTATAGTTGTACAGTGTACATGGGCGTGCTAGGGATGTATGGATATGTAGTGTACATGTGCGTGATAGGGATGTATGGTTGTGTAGTGTACATGGGCGTGCTAGGGATGAATGGTTGTGTAGTGTACACGGGGGTGCTAGGGATGTATGGTTGTACAGTCTGCATGGGCGTGCTAGGGATGTATGGTTGTACAGTCTACATGGGCGTGCTAGGGATGTATGGTTGTTTAGTGTACATGGGCGTGCTAGGGATGTATGGCTATGTAGTGTACACGGGTTGCTAGGGATGTATGGTTGTACAGTCTACATGGGCGTGCTATGGATGTATGGTTGTACAGTGTACATTGGCGTGCTAGGGATGTATGGTTATGTAGTGTACATGAGCGTGCTAGGGATGTTTGGTTATGTAGTGTACATGAGCGTGCTAGGGATGTTTGGTTGTAGAGTGTACATGAGCGTGCTAGGGATGTATGGTTATGTAGTGTATATGGGCGTGCTAGGGATGTACGGTTATGTAGTGTATATGGGCGTGCTAGGGATGTATGGTTGTAGAGTGTACATGTGCGTGCTAGGGATGTATGGTTGTACAGTGCACATGGGCGTGCTAGGGATATATGGTTGTACAGTGTACATGGGCGTGCTAGGGATGTATGGTTATGTAGTGTACATGTGCGTGCTAGGGATGTATGGTTGTATAGTGTACATGAGCGTGGTAGGGATGTATGGGTGTACAGTGTACATGGACGTGCTAGGGATGTATGGTTGTGTAGTGTACATGAGCGTGCTAGGGATGTATGGGTGTACAGTGTACATGGACGTGCTAGGGATGTATGGTTATGTAGTGTACATGTGCGTGCTAGGGATGTATGGTTGTATAGTGTACATGAGCGTGCTAGGGATGTATGGGTGTACAGTGTACATGGGCGTGCTAGGGATGTATGGGTGTACAGTGTACATGGACGTGCTAGGGATGTATGGGTGTACAGTGTACATGGACGTGCTAGGGATGTATGGGTGTACAGTGTACATGGACGTGCTAGGGATGTATGGTTGTATAGTGTACATGAGCGTGCTAGGGATGTATGGGTGTACAGTGTACATGGACGTGCTAGGGATGTATGGTTATGTAGTGCACATGTGCGTGCTAGGGATGTATGGTTGTATAGTGTACATGAGCGTGCTAGGGATGTATGGGTGTACAGTGTACATGGGCGTGCTAGGGATGTATGGGTGTACAGTGTACATGAGCGTGCTAGGGATGTATGGTTGTACAGTGTACATGGACGTTCTAGGGATGTATGGCTCTACAGTGTACATGGACGTGCTAGGGATGTATGGTTGTACAGTGTATATGGGCGTGCTAGGGATGTATGGTTATGTAGTGTACATGAGCGTGCTAGGAATGTATGGTTATGTAGTGTACATGAGCGTGCTAGGGATGTATGTTTATGTAGTGTACATGAGCGTGCTAGGGATGTATGGTTATGTAGTGTACATGAGCGTGCTAGGGATGTATGGTTATGTAGTGTACATGAGCGTGCTAGGGATCTATGGCTATGTAGTGTACATGAGCGTGCTAGGTATATATGGTTATGTAGTGTACATGAGCGTGGTAGAGATGTATGGTTATGTAGTGTACATGAGCGTGCTAGGGATGTATGGTTGTATAGTGTACATGTGCGTGCTAGGGATGTATGGTTGTACAGTGTGCATGTGCGTGCTAGGGATGTATGGCTGTACAGTGTACATGGGCGTGCTAGGGATGTATGGTTGTACAGTGTGCATGTGCGTGCTAGGGATGTATGGTTGTACAGTGTGCATGTGCGTGCTAGGGATGTATGGTTGTACAGTGTACATGTGCGTGCTAGGGATGTATGGTTATGTAGTGTACATGTGCCTGCTAGGGATGTATGGATGTACAGTGTACATGTGCGTGCTAGGGATGTATGGTTGCATAGTGTACATGTGCGTGCTAGGGATGTATGGTTGCATAGTGTGTATGTGCGTGCTAGGGATGTATGGTTATGTAGTGTACATGTGCGTGCTAGGGATGTATGGTTGTATAGTGTACATGTGCGTGCTAGGGATGTATGTGTGTAGTGTACATGTGCGTGCTAGGGATGTATGATTGTACAGTTTACATGGACATGCTAGGGATGTATGTGTGTAGTGTACATGTGCGTGCTAGGGATGTATGGTTGTACAGTCTACATGGGCGTGCTAGGGATGTATGGTTGTACAGTGTACATGTGCGTGCTAGGGATGTATGGTTGTACAGTCTACATGGGCGTGCTAGGGATGTATGGTTGTACAGTCTACATGTGCGTGCTAGGGATGTATGGTTGTACAGTGTACATGTGCGTGCTAGGGATGTATGGTTGTACAGTCTACATGTGCGTGCTAGGGATGTATGGTTGTACAGTCTACATGTGCGTGCTAGGGATGTATGGTTGTACAGTCTACATGTGCGTGCTAGGGATGTATGGTTGTACAGTGTACATGGACATGCTAGGGATGTATGTGTGTGTGTACATGGCGTGCTAGGATGTATGTGTGTAGTGTACATGGGCGTGCTAGGGATGTATGGTTGTACAGTGTACATGGGCGTGCTAGGGATGTATGTGTGTAGTGTACATGGGCGTGCTAGGGATGTATGTGTGTAGTGTACATGGGCGTGCTAGGGATGTATGTGTGTAGTGTACATGTGCGTGCTAGGGATGTATGTTTGTAGTGTACATGGGCGTGCTAGGGATGTATGGTTGTACAGTGTACATGGACGTGCTAGGGATGTATGGTTGTACAGTGTACATGGACGTGCTAGGGATGTATGGTTGTACAGTGTACATGTGCGTGCTAGGGATGTATGGTTGTACAGTTTACATGGACGTGCTAGGATGTATGGTTGTACAGTGTACATGGGCGTGCTAGGGATGTATGGTTGTACAGTCTGCATGTGCGTGCTAGGGATGTATGGTTGTACAGTCTGCATGTGCGTGCTAGGGATGTATGGTTGTACAGTCTACATGGGCGTGCTAGGGATGTATGGTTGTACAGTCTACATGGGCGTGTTAGGGATGTATGGTTGTGCAGTGTACATGTGCGTGCTAGGGATGTATGGTTGTACAGTCTACATGGGCGTGCTAGGGATGAATGGTTTGCTACACGAATGGTTGCGGAGTTGTCAATACTGTGTGTTTCACGTATAATGATGATGGTTGCACTCGCATAGTGTATACCACATTCATATTTAATAATATTCAAAATAACGTACCATTTAGTTTGATTAGTGTACATTAGAACTTGTATGCACACATGATTCAGGAGGTACTGGAAAGGGCTACTATCGCAAGATACAATATAGCAATTAACTGTTAGTATTGACAACTACTAGAGTGGAATAATGGGGTTTGCTAGGTCTTATCAGCTGTAAGAGAGATGTGGATTCAGACTTCGCATGTACGTATGTGTGTTGTGTCATACATATATAGGGATACTATACGTAACATTGTCTAATCGCTGGCCTGCTATAGAAGCCATGCATGAAACTATTCACTCAACAACATTGCTGGGTTTTTATTCATACTCTCATTATTCATATATCTGCAATATAGGACTAACTATAAATAAATAATCTGGTTAAATGGTGGAGCAACGAGCGAAAGTGTATGACATAGTGACACGGAATGTCATAAGATGACCTGCTTTAACGAATCATACAACTTGTGAAATGTACTCTAAGCGAATGCAGGGACATATGGTAATATTACCCTGTCTCAAGGGACTGCAGTGACATATGGTAATATTACTCTGTCTCAAGCGACTGCATGGACATATGGTAATATTACTCTGCCTCAAGCAACTGCATGGACATATGGTAATATTACCCTGTCTCAAGCGACTGCATGGACATATGGTAATATTACTCTGTCTCAAGCGACTGCATGGACATATGGTAATATTACTCTGCCTCAAGCAACTGCATGGACATATGGTAATATTACTCTGTCTCAAGCGACTGCAGGGACATATGGTAATATTACTCTGTCTCAAGCGACTGCGTGGACATATGGTAATATTACCCTGTCTCAAGCGACTGCGTGGACATATGGTAATATTACTCTGTCTCAAGCGACTGCATGGACATATGGTAATATTACTCTGCCTCAAGCAACTGCATGGACATATGGTAATATTACTTTGTCTCAAGCGACTGCAGGGACATATGGTAATATTACTTTGTCTCAAGCGAATGCATGGACATATGGTAATATTACCCTGTCTCAAGCGACTGCAGGTCATATGGTAATATTACCCTGTCTCAAGCAACTGCATGGACATATGGTAATATTACTCTGTCTCAAGCGACTGCAGGGACATATGGTAATATTACCCTGTCTCAAGCGACTGCAGGTCATATGGTAATATTACCCTGTCTCAAGCGACTGCAGGTCATATGGTAATATTACCCTGTCTCAAGCGACTGCAGGTCATATGGTAATATTACCCTGTCTCAAGCAACTGCATGGACATATGGTAATATTACCCTGTCTCAAGCGACTGCATGGACATATGGTAATATTACCCTGTCTCAAGCGACTGCAGGTCATATGGTAATATTACCCTGTCTCAAGCGACTGCAGTGACATATGGTAATATTCTCTTTAAGCATTCCTGTTTCCTCTCAGAAGTACCGTTATGCTTACATCCGGGTCCCCGAAAGGCGTCACAACATTGCGTTTGCACTGTTGGTATTTACGCAGGAATACAACATGTTATCTCTAGTTCATTAAGACAGAAACATACTATATTGGACTCAATAAAGCCAGGTAGATATGCGCACATGAACATCCTCAGCTAGCCTGGCTTCCAATCTGTCAAATTTTCACTTTTACAAAAGGTGAACTATCAGATACTCAATACGGTTCAAATTAACTGTTTGGGTGTGAAATAAAAATGCATATATGACGGACACGGCATAATATAAATTATGACCGCCTGTTCCCAGGCTAATTTCGAGTCCACTCATTCCCATGACAACATATTTCCATATCAACGTGTTGCTGGTATTCAAATAGGTTTAGCTACAAATTAATGCCTAAACAAGATAGCGTAGTTCTTAGCACTTTCGCTTCTCGTCCTCGGTCTGGGAAGGATATGAGATGAGATTGTATGGTGGCCACCAGATCGGACAGTTGGAATGTCTTGCGGTACTTCGGTTTCCTTCCAGGTGAATTACCATATTGTACGATTATCTCCGCGCAAATGAGAGGCGTGGATAAATATTGTCAAACTCCTCCTCGCTATCGTTATAAAACAAGTTAAAATGCTTAAACTCGATAAGTCCAATCAAAACTGCACAATACCAACACGACTTAGCAAAACACAGCTGTCAATCAATGTTCAGTTTCCTAAATGACGCTGCTGGGCTTTTTTCTGCTGCCTTCCGTTTCTGCAAGTTCACGCCGTATTTTGGTTTCGATATTTCTAAAATGTGGTTTCTGACCTCTGGTTTCATCATATCCTCAATCATTTGTTCTGAAAATCATTTATAAAGCATGTGTCAATACAAGATTTGAAATGTGGTGATTAGGCCTAAGGTCTACAACATACTTTTGTACAATAGCCACCCGGTCAAAGGTCTACAACATACTTTTGTACAATATCCACCCGGTCAAAGGTCTACAACATACTTTTGTACAATAACCACCAGGTCAAAGGTCTACAACATACTTTTGTACAATATCCACCCGGTCAAAGGTCTACAACATACTTTTGTACAATAGCCACCCGGTCAAAGGTCTACAACATACTTTTGTACAATATCCACCCGATCAAAGGTATACAACATACGTGTGTACAATAACCACCCGGTCAAAGGTCTACAACATACTTTTGTACAATAACCACCCGGTCAAAGGTCTACAACATACTGTTGTACAATAACCACCAGGTCAAAGGTCTACAACATACTTTTGTACAATAACCACCCGGTCAAAGGTCTACAACATACTTTTGCACAATAACCACCCGGTCAAAGGTCTACAACATACGTGTGTACAATAACCACCAGGTCAAAGGTCTACAACATACTTTTGTACAATAGCCGCCCGGTCAAAGGTCTACAACATACTTTTGTACAATAACCACCCGGTCAAAGGTCTACAACATACTGTTGTACAATAACCACCAGGTCAAAGGTCTACAACATACTTTTGTACAATAACCACCCGGTCAAAGGTCTACAACATACTTTTGCACAATAACCACCCGGTCAAAGGTCTACAACATACGTGTGTACAATAACCACCAGGTCAAAGGTCTACAACATACTTTTGTACAATAGCCGCCCGGTCAAAGGTCTACAACATACTTTTGTACAATAACCACCCGGTCAAAGGTCTACAACATACTGTTGTACAATAACCACCAGGTCAAAGGTCTACAACATACTTTTGTACAATAACCACCTGGTCAAAGGTCTACAACATACTTTTGTACAATATCCACCAGGTCAATGTCTACAACATACTTTTGTACAATATCCACCCAGTCAAAGGTCTACAACATACTTTTGTACAATAACCACCCAGTCAAAGTTCTACAACATACTTTTGTACAATAACCACCCGGTCAAAGGTCTACAACATACTTTTGTACAATATCCACAAAGTCAATGTCTACAACATACTTTTGTACAATAACCACCAGGTCAAAGATCGACAACATACTTTTATACAATATCCACCTGATCAAAGGTCTACAACATACTTTTGTACAATATCCACCCAGTCAAAGGTCTACAACATACTTTTGTACACTAATCACCCGGTCAAAGGTCTACAACATACCTTTGTACAATAACCACCTGTCAAAGGTCTACAACATACTTTTGTACATTAACCACCCGGTCAAAGATCTACAACATACTTTTGTACAATAGCCACCCGGTCAAAGGTCTACAACATACTTGTGTAAAATAACCATCAGGTCATAGGTCTACAACATACTTTTGTACAATAGCCACCCGGTCAAAGGTCTACAACATACTTTTGTACAATAACCACCCGGTCAAATGTCTACAACATACTGTTGTACAATAACCACCAGGTCAAAGGTCTACAACATACTTTTGTACAATAACCACCATGTCAAAGGTCTACAACATACTTTTGTACAATAACCACCCGGTCAAAGGTCTACAACATACTTTTGTACAACAACCACCAGGCCAAAGGTCTACAACATACGTTTGTACAATAACCACCCGGTCAAAGGTCTACAACATACTTTTGTAAAATAACCACCCGGTCAAAGGTCTACAACATACTGTTGTACAATAACCACCAGGTCAAATGTCTACAACATACCTGTGTATAATAACCACCCGGTCAAAGTTCTACAACATACCTTTGTACAATAACCACCCGGTCAAAGGTCTACAACACAATTTGTACAATATCCACCCAGTCAAAGGTCTACAACATAAATGTGTACAATAACCACCCGGTCAAAGCTCTACAACATACTTTTGTACAATAACCATCCAGTCAAAGGTCTACAACATACATTTGTACAATAACCACCAGGTCAAAGGTCTACAACATACTTGTGTACAATAACCACCCAGTCAAAGGTCTACAACATACTTTTGTACAATAACCACCCGATCAAAGATCTACAACATACTTTTGTACAATAACCACCAGATCAAAGGTCTACAACATACTTTTGTACAATAACCACCCGGTCAAAGGTCTACAACATATTTTTGTACAATAACCACCCGGTCAAAGGTCTACAACATACCTTTGTACAATAACCACCCGGTCAAAGGTCTACAACATACTTTTGTACAATATCCACCAGGTCAAAGGTCTACAACATACTTTTGTACACTAATCACCCGGTCAAAGGTCTACAACATACCTTTGTACAATAACCACCCGGTCAAAGATCTACAACATACTTGTGTACAATAGCCACCCGGTCAAAGGTCTACAACATACTTTTGTACAATAACCACCAGGTCAAAGGTCTACAACATACTTTTGTACAATAGCCACCCGGTCAACGGTCTACAACATACTTGTGTACAATAACCACCCGGTCAAATGTCTACAACATACTGTTGTACAATAACCACCAGGTCAAAGGTCTACAACATACTTTTGTACATTAACCACCCGGTCAAAGGTCTACAACATACTGTTGTACAATAACCACCCGGTCAAAGGTCTACAACATACTTGTGCACAATAACCACCGGTCAAAGGTCTACAACATACGTGTGTACAATAACCACCTGGTCAAAGGTCTACAACATACGTGTGTACAATAACCACCCGGTCAAAGTTCTACAACATACTTGTGTACAATAACCACCCGGTCAAAGGTCAGCAACATACTTTTGTACAATATCCACCCAGTCAAAGGTCTACAACATACTGTTGTACAATAACCACCCAGTCAAAGTTCTACAACATATTTGTGTACAATAACCACCCGGTCAAAGGTCTACAACATACTTTTGTACAATAACTACCCGGTCAAAGGTCTACAACCAACGTTTGTACAATAACCACCCGGTCAAAGGTCTACAACATACGTTTGTACAATAACCACCCGGTCAAGGGTCTACAACATACGTGTGTACAATAACACCAGGTCAAAGGTCTACAACATACTTTTGCACAATAACCACCCTGTCAAAGGTCTAAAACATACTGTTGTACAATAACCACCAGGTCAAAGGTCTCCAACATACTTTTGTACAATAACCACCCGATCAAAGGTCTACAACATACCTTTGTACAATAACAACCCAGTCAAAGGTCTACAACATACTTTTGTACAATAACCACCAGGTCAAAGGTCTGCAACATACTTTTGTACAATATCCACCTGGACAAAGGTCTGCAACATACTTTTGTACAATAACCACACGATCAAAGGTCTACAACATACTTTTGTACAATAACCACCCGGTCAAAGGTCTACAACATACTTGTGTACAATAACCACCCGATCAAAGGTCTACAACATACTGTTGTACAATAACCACCAGGTCAAAGGTCTACAACATACTTTTGTACAATAGCCACCCACCCGTTCAAAGGTCTACAATATACTTTTGTACAATAACCACCCGGACAAAGGTCTACAACATACTTTTGTACAATATCCACCAGGTCAAAGGTCTACAACATACTTTTATACAATAATCACCCGGTCAAAGGTCTACAACATACCTTTGTGCAATAACCACCCGGTCAAAGATCTACAACATACTTTTGTACAATAACCACCCTGTCAAAGATCTACAACATACTTTTGTACAATAGCCACCCGGTCAAAGGTCTACAACATACTTTTGTACAATAACCACAAGGTCAAAGGTCTACAACATACTTTTGTACAATAACCACCAGGTCAAATGTCTACAACATACTGGTGAACAATAACCACCAGGTCAAAGGTCTACAACATACTTTTGTACAATAACCACCCGGTCAAAGGTCTACAACATACTTTTGTACATTAACCACCCGGTCAAAGGTCTACAACATACTGTTGTACAATAACCACCCGGTCAAAGGTCTACAACATACGTGTGCACAATAACCACCGGTCAAAGTTCTACAACATACTTTTGTACAATAACCACCCGATCAAAGGTCTACAACATTCTTTTGTACAATATCCACCCAGTCAAAGGTCTACAACATACTTTTGTACAATAACCACCCGGTCAAAGGTCTACAACATACTTTTGTACAATAACCACGGTCAAAGGTCTGCAACATACCTTTGTACAATATCCACCTGGTCAAAGGTCTGCAACATACTTTTGTACAATAACCACCCGATCAAAGGTCTACAACATACTTTTGTACAATAACCACCCGGTCAAAGGTCTACAACATACTTGTGTACAATAACCACCCGATCAAAGGTCTACAACATACTGTTGTACAATAACCACCAGGTCAAAGGTCTACAACATACTTTTGTACAATAGCCACCCACCCGTTTAAAGGTCTACAACATACTTTTGTACAATAACCACCCGGACAAAGGTCTACAACATACTTTTGTACAATATCCACCAGGTCAAAGGTCTACAACATACTTCTATACAATAATCACCCGGTCAAAGGTCTACAACATACCTTTGTACAATAACCACCCGGTCAAAGATCTACAACATACTTTTGTACAATAACCACCCTGTCAAAGATCTACAACATACTTTTGTACAATAGCCACCCGGTCAAAGGTCTACAACATACTTTTGTAAAATAACCACAAGGTCAAAGGTCTACAACATACTTTTGTACAATAGCCACCCGGTCAAAGATCTACAACATACTTTTGTACAATAACCACCAGGTCAAATGTCTACAACATACTGTTGAACAATAACCACCAGGTCAAAGGTCTACAACATACTTTTGTACAATAACCACCCGGTCAAAGGTCTACAACATACTTTTGTACATTAACCACCCGGTGAAATGTCTACAACATACTGTTGTACAATAACCACCCGATCAAAGCTCTACAACATACTTTTGTACAATATCCACCCAGTCAAAGGTCTACAACATACTTTTGTACAATAAACACCCGGTCAAAGGTCTACAACATACCGTTGTACAATAACCACTCGGTCAAAGGTCTACAACATACTTTTGTACATTAACCACCCGGTCAAAGATCTACAACATACTTTTGTACAATAACCACACGGTCAAAGATCTACAACATACTTTTGTACAATAGCCACCCGATCAAAGGTCTACAACATACTTTTGTACAATATCCACCCAGTCAAAGGTCTACAACATACTTTTGTACAATAACCACCAGGTCAAAGGTCTACAACTTACTTTTGTACAATAGCCACCCGGTCAACGGTCTACAACATACTTTTGTACAATAACCACCAGGTCAAATGTCTACAACATACTGTTGTACAATAACCACCAGGTCAAAGTTCTTCAACATACTTTTGTACAATATTCATCCAGTCAAAGGTCTACAACATATTTTGTACAATAACCACCTGGTCAAAGGTCTACAACATACTTTTGTACAATAACCACCCGGTCAAAGTTCTACAACATACTTTTGTACAATAACCACCGGATCAAAGGTCTACAACATACTTTTGTACAATAACCACCCGGTCAAAGGTCTACAACATACTTTTGTACATTAACCACCCGGTCAAAGATCTACAACATACTTTTGTACAATAACCACCCGGTCAAAGATCTACAACATACTTTTGTACAATAGCCACCAGGTCAAAGGTCTACAGCATACTTTTGTACAATAACCACCAGGTCAAAGGTCTACAACATACTTTTGTACAATAGCCACCCGGTCAACGGTCTACAACATACTTTTGTACAATAACCACCAGGTCAAATGTCTACAACATACTGTTGTACAATAACCACCAGGTCAAAGTTCTACAACAAACTTTTGAACAATATTCATCCAGTCAAAGGTCTACAACATACTTTTGTACAATAACCACCTGGTCAAAGGTCTACAACATACTTTTGTACAATAACCACCCGGTCAAAGGTCTACAACATATCTTTGTACAATAACCACCCGGTCAAAGTTCTACAACATACTTTTGTACATTAACCACCCAGTCAAAGATCTACAACATACTTTTGTACAATAACCACCCGATCAAAGATCTACAACATACTTTTGTACAATAACCACCCGGTCAAAGGTCTACAACATACTTTTGTACATTAACCACCCGGTCAAAGATCTACAACATACTTTTGTAAAATAAACACCCGGTCAAAGATCTACAACATACTTTTGTACAATAACCACCAGGTCAAATGTCTACAACATACTGTTGTACAATAACCACCAGGTCAAAGTTCTACAACAAACTTTTGAACAATATTCATCCAGTCAAAGGTCTACAACATACTTTTGTACAATAACCACCTGGTCAAAGGTCTACAACATACTTTTGTACAATAACCACCCGGTCAAAGTTCTACAACATACTTTTGTACAATAACCACCTGATCAAAGGTCTACAACATACTTTTGTACAATATCCACCCGGTCAAAGGTCTACAACATACTTTTGTACAATAACCACCCGGTCAAAGGTCTACAACATACCTTTGTACAATAACCACCCGGTCAAAGGTCTACAACATACTTTTGTACATTAACCACCGGTCAAAGATCTACAACATACTTTTGTACAATAACCACCCAGTCAAAGATCTACAACATACTTTTGTACAATAGCCACCCTGTCAAAGGTCTACAACATACTTTTGTACAATAACCACCAGGTCAAAGGTCTACAACATACTTTTGTTCAATAGCCACCCGGTCAACGGTCTACAACATACTTTTGTACATTAACCACCCGGTCAAAGGTCTACAACATACTGTTGTACAATAACCACACGGTCAAAGATCTACAACATACGTGTGCACAATAACCACCGGAAAAGGTCTACAACATACGTGTGTACAATAACCACCTGGTCAAAGGTCTACAACATACGTGTGTACAATAACCACTCGGTCAAGGGTCTACAACATACGTGTGTACAATAACCACCAGGTCAAAGGTCTACAACATACTTTTGCACAATAACCACCCTGTCAAATGTCTACAACATACTGTTGTACAACAACCACCAGGTCAAAGGTCTCCAACATACTTTTGTAAAATAACCACCCGGTCAAAGGTCTACAACATACTGTTGTACAATAACCACCCGGTCAAAGGTCTACAACATACGTTTGTACAATAACCACCCGGCAAAGTTCTAGAACATACTTTTGTACAATAACCACCCGGTCAAAGGTCTACAACATACGTGTGTACAATAACCACCCGATCAAAGGTCTACAACATACTTTTGTACAATAACCACCAGGTAAAAGGCCTACAACATACTTTTGTACAATAGCCACCCGGTCAAAGGTCTACAACATACTTTTGTACAATAACCACAAGGTCAAATGTCTACAACATACTTTTGTACAATAACTACCCGGTCAAAGGTCTACAACATACTTTTGTACAACAACCACCCGGCCAAAGGTCTACAACATACTTTTGTACAATAACCACCAGGTCAAAGGTCTACAACATACTTTTGTACAATAACCACCCGGTCAAAGGTCTACAACATACTTTTGTACAATAACCACCCGGTCAAAGGTCTACAATATACGTGTGTACAACAACCACCCGGACAAAGGTCTACAACATACTTTTGTACAATAACCACCAGGTCAAAGGTCTACAACATACTTTTGTACAATAACCACCCAATCAAAGTTCTACAACATACTTTTGTACAATAACCACTCGGTCAAAGGTCTGCAACATACTTTTGTAAAATATCCACCCAGTCAAAGGTCTAAAACATACTTTTATACAACAACCACCCGGCCAAAGGTCTACAACATACTTTTGTACAATAACCACCAGGTCAAAGATCTACAACATACTTTTGTAAAATAACCACCCGATCAAAGGTCTACAACATACTTTTGTACAATATTCATCCAGTCAAAGGTCTACAACATACTGTTGTACAATAACCACCTGGTCAAAGGTCTACAACATACGTGTGTACAATAACCACCCGGTCAAAGGTCTACAACATACTTTTGTACAATAACCACCCGATCAAAGGTCTACAACATACTTTTGTACAATATCCACCCAGTCAAAGGTCTACAACATACTTTTGTACAATAACCACCCGGTCAAAGGTCTACAACATACCTTTGTACAATAACGTCCCGGTCAAAGGTCTACAACATACTTTTGTACATTAACCACCCGGTCAAAGATCTACAACATACTTTTGTACAATAACCACCCGGTCAAAGATCTACAACATACTTTTGTACGATAGCCACCCGGTCAAAGGTCTACAACATACTTTTGTACAATAACCATCAGGTCAAAGGACTACAACATACTTTTGTACAATAGCCACCCGGTCAACGGTCTATAACATACTTTTGTACAATAACCACCAGGTCAAATGTCTACAACATACTGTTGTACAATAACCACCAGGTCAAAGGTCTACAACATACTTTTGTACATTAACCACCCGGTCAAAGGTCTACAACATACTGTTGTACAATAACCACCTGATCAAAGGTCTACAACATACGTGTGCACAATAACCACCGGTCAAAGGTCTACAACATACGTGTGTACAATAACCACCTGGTCAATGGTCTACAACATACGTGTGTACAATAACCACCCGGTCAAAGTTCTACAGCATACTTTTGTACAATAACCACGCGGTCAAAGGTCTACAACATACTTTTGTACAATAACTACCCGGTCAAAGGTCTACAATCAACTTTTGTACAATAACCACCCGGTCAAAGGTCAACAACATACGTTTGTACAATAACCACCCGGTCAAGGGACTAAGACATACGTGTGTACAATAACCACCAGGTCAAAGGTATACAACATACTTTTGCACAATAACCACCCTGTCTAAGGTCTACAACATACTGTTGTACAATAACCACCAGGTCAAAGTTCTACAACATACTTTTGTACAATAACCACCCTGTCAAAGGTCTGCAACATACTTTTGTAAAATATCCACCCAGTCAAAGGTCTACAACATACGTGTGTACAATAACCACCCGGTCAAAGGTCTGCAACATACTGTTGTACAATAACCACCCGATCAAAGGTCTACAACATAACTTTGTACAATAACCACCCAGTCAAAGGTCTACAACATACTTTTGTACAATAACCACCCGGTCAAAGGTCTGCAACATACTTTTGTACAATATCCACCTGGTTAAAGGTCTGCAACATACCTTTGTACAATAACCACCCGATCAAAGGTCTACAACATACTTTTGTACAATAACCACCCGGTCAAAGGTCTATAACATACTTGTGTACAATAACCACCCGATCAAAGGTCTACAACATACTGTTGTACAATAACCACCAGGTCAAAAGTCTACAACATACTTTTGTACAATATCCACCAGGTCAAAGGCCTACAGCATACTTTTATAAAATAATCACCCGGTCAAAGGTCTACAACATACTTTTGTACAATAACCACCAGGACAAAGGTCTACAACATACTTTTGTACAATATCCACCAGGTCAAAGGCCTACAACATACTTTTATAAAATAATCACCCGGTCAAAGGTCTACAACATACCTTTGTACAATAACCACCCTGTCAAAGATCTACAACATACTTTTGTACAATAACCACCCTGTCAAAGGTCTACAACATACTTTTGTACAATAACCACAAGGTCAAAGGTCTACAACATACTTTTGTACAATAGCCACCCGGTCAAAGGTCTACAACATACTTTTGTACAATAACCACCAGGTCAAATGTCTACAACATACTGTTGAACAATAACCACTAGGTCAAAGGTCTACAACATACTTTTGTACAATAACCACCCGGTCAAAGGTCTACAACATACTTTTGTACATTAACCACCCGGTCAAAGGTCTACAACATACTGTTGTACAATAACCACCAGGTCAAAGGTCTACAACATACGTGTGCACAATAACCACCGGTCAAAAGTCTACAACATACGTGTGTACAATAACCACCTGGTCAAAGGTCTACAACATACGTATGTACAATAAACACCCGGTCAAAGTTCTACAACATACTTTTGTACAATAACCACCCGATCAAAGGTCTACAACATACTTTTGTACAATAACTACCCGGTCAAAGGTCTACAACCAAGTTTTGTACAATAACCACCCGGTCAAAGGTCTACAACATACGTTTGTACAATAACCACCCGGTCAAGGGTCTACAACATACGTGTGTACAATAACCACCCGGTCAAAGGTCTACAACATACCTTTGCACAATAACCACCCTGTCAAAGGTCTACAACATACTGTTGTACAATAACCACAAGGTCAAAGGTCTCCAACATACTTTTGTACAATAACCACCCGGTCAAAGGTCTACAACATACTTTTGTACAATAACCACCCCGTCAATGGTCTACAACATATGTGTGTACAATAACCACCAGGTCAAAGTTATACAACATACATTTGTACAATAGCCACCCGGTCAAAGGTCTACAACATACTGTTGTACAATAACCACCAGGTCAAAGGTCTACAACATACTTGTGTACAATAACCACCCGGCAATGTTCTACAACATACTTTTGTATAATAACCACCCGGTCAAAGGTCTACAACATACGTGTGTACAATAACCACCAGGTCAAAGGTCTACAACATACTTTTGTACAATAGCCACCCGGTCAAAGGTCTACAACATACTTTTGTACAATAACCACCCGATCAAAGGTCTACAACATACTTGTGTACAATAACCACAAGGTCAAAGGCCTACAACATACTTTTGTACAATAGCCACACGGTCAAAGGTCTACAACATACTTTTGTATAATAATCACCCGGTCAAAGGTCTACAACCAACTTGTGTACAATAACCACCCTGTCAAAGGTCTACAACATACGTTTGTACAATAACCACCAGGTCAAGGGTCTACAATATACTTTTGTACAATAACCACCCGGTCAAAGGTCTACAACATACGTGTGTAAAATAACCACCCGGTCAAATGTCTACAGCATAATTTTGTACAACAGCCACCTGGTCAAAGGTCTACAACACACTTTTGTACAATAATCACCCGGTCAACGGTCTACAACATACGTGTGTACAATAACCACCCGGTCAAAGGTCTACAACATACTGTTGTACAATAATAACCCGGTCAAAGTTCTGTGTACAATAGCCACCCGGTCAAAGGTCTATAACATACTTTTGCACAATAATCACCCGGTCAAAGGTCTACAACATAATGTTGTACAATAACCACCAGGTTAAAGGTCTACAACATACTTTTGTACAATAGCCACCCGGTCAAAGGTCTACAACATACTTTTGTACAATAACCACCCGATCAAAGGTCTACAACATACTTGTGTACAATAACCACAAGGTCAAAGGCCTACAACATACTTTTGTACAATAGCCACCCGGTCAAAGGTCTACAACATACTTTTGTACAATAATCACCCGATCAACGGTCTACAACATACGTGTGTACAATAACCACCCGGTCAAAGGTCTACAACATACTGTTGTACAATAATCACCCGGTGAAAGGTCTGTGCACAATAGCCACCCGGTCAAAGGTCTATAACATACTTTTGCACAATAATCACCCGGTCAAAGGTCTACAACATAATGTTGTACAATAACCACCAGGCCAAAAGTCTACAACATACATTTGTACAATAGCCACCCGCTCAAAGGTCTACAACATACGTGTGTACAATAATCACCGGTTCAAAGGTCAAAGGTCTACAACATACTGTTGTACAATAACCACCCGGTCAAAGGTCTACAACATACTTTTATACAATAACCACCCGGTCAAAGGTCTACAACATACTGTTGTACAATAACCACCAGGTCAAAGTTCTACAACATACTTTTGTACAATAACTACCCGGTCAAAGGTCTACAACATACTTTTGTACAATAACCACCCGGTCAAAGGTCTACAACATACTTTTGCACAATAATCACCCGGTCAAAGGTCTACAACATACTTTTGTACAACAACCACCCGGCCAAAGGTCTACAACATACTGTTGTACAATAACCAACAGGTCAAAGATCTACAACATACTTTTGTACAATAACCACCCGGTCAAAGATCTACAACATACTTTTGTACAATAACCATCCGTTCAAAGGTCTACAACATACTTGTGTACAATAACCACCCGGACAAAGGTCTACAACATACTTTTGTACAATAACCACCCGGTCAAAGGTCTACAACATACTTTTGTACAATATCCACCCAGTCAAAGTTCTACAACATACTTTTGTACAATTACCACCCGGTCAAAGGTCTACAACATACTTTTGTACAATATCCACCAGGTCAAAGGTCTACAACATACTTTTGTACAATATCCACCAGGTCAATGTATACAACATACTTTTGTACAATATCCACCAGGTCAAAGGTCTACAACATATTTTGTACAATAACCACCCGATCAAAGGTCTACAACATACCTTCGTACAATAACCACCCAGTCAAAGGTCTACAACATATTTTGTACATTAACCACTCGGTCAAAGGTCTGCAACATACTTTTGTACAATATCCACCTGGTTAAAGGTCTGCAACATACCTTTGTACAATAACCACCCGATCAAAGGTCTACAACATACTTTTGTACAATAACCACCCGGTCAAAGTTCTACAACATACTTGTGTACAATAACCACCCGATCAAAGGTCTACAACATACTGTTGTACAATAACCACCAGGTCAAAGGTCTACAACATACTTTTGTACAATAGCCACCCACCCGTTCAAAGGTCTACAACATACTTTTGTACAATAACCACCAGGACAAAGGTCTACAACATACTTTTGTACAATATCCACCATGTCAAAGGTCTACAACATACTTTTATACAATAATCACACGGTCAAAGGTCTACAACATACCTTTGTACAATAACCACCCGGTCAAAGATCTACAACATACTTTTGTACAATAACCACCCTGTCAAAGATATACAACATACTTTTGTACAATAGCCACCCGGTCAAAGGTCTACAACATACTTTTGTACAATAACCACAAGGTCAAAGGTCTACAACATACTTTTGTACAATAGCCACCCGGTCAAAGGTCTACAACATACTTTTGTACAATAACCACCCGGTCAAATGTCTACAACATACTGTTGAACAATAACCACCAGGTCAAAGGTCTACAACATACCTTTGTACAATAACCACCCGGTCAAAGGTCTACAACATACTTTTGTACATTAACCACCCGGTCAAAGGTCTACAACATACTGTTGTACAATAACCACCCGGTCAAAGGTCTACAACATACGTGTGCACAATAACCACCGGTTAAAAGTCTACAACATACGTGTGTACAATAACCACCTGGTCAAAGGTCTACAACATACGTGTGTACAATAACCACCCGGTCAAAGTTCTACAACATACTGTTGTACAATAACCACCCGATCAAAGGTCTACAACATACTTTTGTACAATAACTACCCGGTCAAAGGTCTACAACCAAGTTTTGTACAATAACCACCCGGTCAAAGGTCTACAACATACGTTTGTACAATAACCACCCGGTCAAGGGTCTACAAAATACATGTGTACAATAACCATCATGTCAAAGGTCTACAACATACCTTTGCACAATAACCACCCTGTCAAAGGTCTACAACATACTGTTGTACAATAACCACCAGGTCAAAGGTCTCCAACATACTTTTGTACAATAACCACCCGGTCAAAGGTCTACAACATACTTTTGTACAATAACCACCCCGTCAAAGGTCTACAACATACGTGTGTACAATAACCACCCGGTCAAAGTTATACAACATACATTTGTACAATAGCCACCCGGTCAAAGGTCTACAACATACTGTTGTACAATAACCACCAGGTCAAAGATCTACAACATACTTGTGTACAATAACCACCCGGCAAAGTTCTACAACATACTTTTGTATAATAACCACCCGGTCAAAGGTCTACAACATACGTGTGTACAATAACCACCAGGTCAAAGGTCTACAACATACTTTTGTACAATAGCCACCCGGTCAAAGGTCTACAACATACTTTTGTACAATAACCACCTGATCAAAGGTCTACAACATACTTGTGTACAATAACCACAAGGTCAAAGGCCTACAACATACTTTTGTACAATAGCCACCCGGTCAAAGGTCTACAACATACTTTTGTATAATAATCACCCGGTCAAAGGTCTACAACCAACTTGTGTACAATAACCACCCGGTCAAAGGTCTACAATATACCTTTGTACAATAACCACCCGGTCAAAGGTCTACAACATACGTGTGTAAAATAACCACCGGGTCAAATGTCTACAGCATAATTTTGTACAATAGCCACCTGGTCAAAGGTCTACAACACACTTTTGTACAATAATCACCCGGTCAACGGTCTACAACATACGTGTGTACAATAACCACCCGGTCAAAGGTCTACAACATACTGTTGTACAATAATCACCCGGTCAAAGTTCTGTGTACAATAGCCACCCGGTCAAAGGTCTATAACATACTTTTGCACAATAATCACCCGGTCAAAGGTCTACAACATAATGTTGTACAATAACCACCAGGTCAGACGTCTACAACATACTTTTGTACAATAGCCACCCGGTCAAAGGTCTACAACATACTTTTGTACAATAACCACCCGATCAAAGGTTTACAACATACTTGTGTACAATAACCACAAGGTCAAAGGCCTACAACATACGTGTGTACAATAACCACCCGGTCAAATGTCTACAGCATAATTTTGTACAATAGCCACCTGGTCAAAGGTCTACAACACACTTTTGTACAATAATCACCCGGTCAACGGTCTACAACATACGTGTGTACAATAACCACCCGGTCAAAGGTCTACAACATACTGTTGTACAATAATCACCCGGTCAAAGGTCTGTGTACAATAGCCACCCGGTCAAAGGTCTATAACATACTTTTGCACAATAATCACCCGGTCAAAGGTCTACAACATAATGTTGTACAATAACCACCAGGCCAAAAGCCTACAACATACTTTTGTACAATAACCACCCGGTCAAAGGTCTACAACATACTGTTGTACAATAACCACCCGGTCAAAGGTCTACAACATACTTTTGTACAATAACCACTCGGTCAAAGGTCAAAGGTCTACAACATACTGTTGTACAATAACCACCCGGTCAAAGGTCTACGACATACTTTTATACAATAACCACCCGGTCAAAGGTCTACAACATACTGTTGTACAATAACCACCAGGTCAAAGTTCTACAACATACTTTTGTACAATAGCCACCCGGTCAAAGGTCTGCAACATACTTTTGTACAACAACCACCCGGTCAAAGGTCTACAACATACTTTTGCACAATAATCACCCGGTCAAAGGTCTACAACATACTGTTGTACAATAACCACCCGGTCAAAGGTCTACAACATACTTGTGTACAACAACCACCAGGTCAAAGGTCTACAACATACGTTTGTACAATAACCACCCGATCAAAGGTCTACAACATACTTTTGTACAATAACCACCCGGTCAAAGGTCTACAACACATTGTGTACAATAACCACCCGATCAAAGGTCTACAACATACTTTTGTACAATAACAACCAGGTCAAAGGTCTACAACATACTTTTGTACAATAGCCACCCGGTCAAAGGTCTACAACATACTTTTGTACAATATCCACCAGGTCAAAGGTCTACAACATACTGTTGTACAATAACAACCCGGTCAAAGGTCTACAACATACTTTTGTACAATAACCACCCGGTCAAAGATCTACAACATACTTTTGTACAATAACCACCCAGTCATAGGTCTACAACATACTTGTGTACAATAACCACCCGGTCAAAGGTCTACAACATACGTGTGTACAATAATCACCCGGACAAAGGTCTACAACATACTTTTGTACAATAACCACCCGGTTAAAGGTCTACAACATACTTTTGTACAATAACCACCCGGTCAAAGGTCTACAACATACTGTTGTACAATAACCACCTGGTCAAAGGTCTACAACATACTTTTGTACAATAACCACTCGGTCAAAGGTCAAAGGTCTACAACATACTGTTGTACAATAACCACCCGGTCAAAGGTCTACAACATACTTTTATACAATAACCACCCGGTCAAAGGTCTACAACATACTGTTGTAAAATAACCACCAGGTCAAAGTTCTACAACATACTTTTGTACAATAACCACCCGGTCAAAGGTCTACAACATACTTTTGTACAATAACCACCCGGTCAAAGGTCTACAACATACTTTTGCACAATAATCACCCGGTCAAAGTTCTAGAAAAAACTGTTGTACAATAACCACCCGTTCAAAGGTCTACAACATACTTTTGTACAACAACCACCCGGTCAAAGCTCTACAACATACTTTTGTACAATAACCACCCGGTCAAAGGTCTACAACATACTTTTGCACAATAATCACCCGTTCAAACGTCTACAACATACTGTTGTACAATAACCACCAGGTCAAAGGTCTACAACATACTTTTGTACAATAACCACCCGATCAAAGGTCTACAACATACTTTTGTACAATAACCACCCGGTCAAAGGTCTACAACACATTTTGTACAATAACCACCCGATCAAAGGTCTACAACATACTTTTGTACAATAACCACCAGGTCAAAGGTCTACAACATACTTTTGTACAATAGCCACCCGGTCAAAGGTCTACAACATACTTTTGTACAATAACCACCCGGTCAAAGTTCTACAACATACTTTTGTACAATATCCACCAGGTCAAAGGTCTACAACATACTTTTGTACACTAATCACCCGGTCAAAGGTCTACAACATACCTTTGTACAATAACCACCCGGTCAAAGGTCTACAACATACTGTTGTACAATAACCAACCGGTCAAAGATCTACAACATACTTTTGTACAATAACCACCCAGTCATAGGTCTACAACATACTTGTGTACAATAACCACCCTGTCAAAGTTCTACAACATACTTTTGTACAATAACCACCCGGTCAAAAATCTACAACATACTTTTTTACAATATCCACCAGGTCAATGTCTACAACATACTTTTGTACAATATCCACCCAGTCAAAGGTCTACAACATACTTTTATACAATATCCACCCGATCAAAGATCTACAACATACTTTTGTACAATAACCACCCGGTCAAAGTTCTGCAACATAATTTTGTACAATAACCACCCGATCAAAGGTCTACAACATACTTGTGTACAATAACCACCCGGTCAAAGGTCTACAACATATTTTGTACAATAACCACACGATCAAAGGTCTACAACATACTTTTGTTCAATAACCACCAGGTCAAAGGTCTACAACATACTTTTGTACAATAGCCACCCGGTCAAAGGTCTACAACATACTTTTGTACAATATCCACCCAGTCAAAGGTCTACAACATACTTTTGTACAATAACCACCCGGTCAAAGGTCTACAACAAACTGTTGTACAATATCCACCCAGTCAAAGGTCTACAACATACTTTTGTACAATAACCACCCTGTCAAAGGTCTACAACATACTTGTGTACAATATCCACCCAGTGAAAGATCTACAACATACTTTTGTACAATAACCACCTGGTCAAAGGTCTACAACATACTCTTGTACAATATCCACCCAGTCAAAGTTCTACAACATACTTTTGTACAATAACCACCCGGTCAAAGGTCTATAACATACTTTTGTTCAATAACCACCCGGTCAAAGATCTACAACATACTGTTGTACAATAACCACCCGGTCAAAGGTCTACAACATACTTTTGTACAATAACCACCCGGTCAAAGGTCTACAACATACTTTTGTTCAATAACCACCCGGTCAAAGATCTACAACATACTTTTGTACAATACCCACCCGGTCAAAGGTCTACAACATACTTGTGTACAATAACCACCCGGTCAAAGGTCTACAAGATACGTGTGTACAATAACCACCCGGTCAAAGGTCTACAACATACGTGTGTACGATAACCACCCGGTCAACGGTCTACAACATACGTGTGTACAATAACCACCCGGTCAAAGGTCTACAACATACTTTTGTACAATATCCACCCAGTCAAAGATCTACAACATACTTTTGTACAATATCCACCAGGTCAAAGGTCTACAACATACTTGTGTACAATATCCACCCAGTCAAAGGTCTACAACATACTTTTATACAATATCCACCCGATCAAAGATCTACAACATACTTTTGTACAATAACCACCCGATCAAAGGTCTACAACATACTTTTGTACAATAACCACCCGATCAAAGGTCTACAACATACTTTTGTACAATAACCACCCGATCAAAGGTCTACAACATACTTTTGTACAATAACCACCCGGTCAAAGGTCTGCAACATACTTTTGTACAATAACCACCCGATCAAAGTTCTACAACATACTTTTGTACAATAACCACCCGGTCAAAGGTCTACAACATACTTTTGTACAATAGCCACCCGGTCAAAGGTCTACAACATACTTTTGTACAATATCCACCCAGTCAAAGATCTACAACATACTTTTGTACAATAACCACCCGGTCAAAGGTCTACAACAAACTGTTGTACAATATCCACCCAGTCAAAGGTCTACAACATACTTTTGTACAATAACCACCCGGTCAAAGGTCTACAACATACTTGTGTACAATATCCACCCAGTCAAAGATCTACAACATACTTTTGTACAATAACCACCTGGTCAAAGGTCTACAACATACTTTTGTACAATATCCACCCAGTCAAAGGTCTACAACATACTTTTGTACAATAACCACCCGGTCAAAGGTCTACAACATACTTTTGTTCAATAACCACCCGGTCAAAGATCTACAACATACTGTTGTACAATAACCACCCGGTCAAAGGTCTACAACATACTTTTGTACAATAACCACCCGGTCAAAGGTCTACAACATACTTTTGTTCAATAACCACCCGGTCAAAGATCTACAACATACTTTTGTACAATAACCACCCGGTCAAAGGTCTACAACATACTTGTGTACAATAACCACCCGGTCAAAGGTCTACAACATACGTGTGTACAATAACCACCCGGTCAAAGGTCTACAACATACGTGTGTACGATAACCACCCGGTCAACGGTCTACAACATACGTGTGTACAATAACCACCCGGTCAAAGGTCTACAACATACTTTTGTACAATATCCACCCAGTCAAAGATCTACAACATACTTTTGTACAATATCCACCAGGTCAAAGGTCTACAACATACTTTTGGACAATAGCCACCCGGTCAAAGGTCTACAACATACTTTTTTACAATATCCACCAGGTCAATGTCTTCAACATACTTTTGTACAATATCCACCCAGTCAAAGGTCTACAACATACTTTTATACAATATCCACCCGATCAAAGATCTACAACATACTTTTGTACAATAACCACCCGATCAAAGGTCTACAACATACTTTTGTACAATAACTACCCGGTCAATGGTCTGCAACATACTTTTGTACAATAACCACCCGATCAAAGGTCTACAACATACTTTTGTACAATAACCACCCGGTCAAAGGTCTACAACATATTTTGTACAATAACCACACGATCAAAGGTCTACAACATACTTTTGTACAATAACTACCAGGTCAAAGGTCTACAACATACTTTTGTACAATAGCCACCCGGTCAAAGGTCTACAACATACTTTTGTACAATAACCACCCGGTCAAAGGTCTACAACAAACTGTTGTACAATATCCACCCAGTCAAAGGTCTACAACATACTTTTGTACAATAACCACCCGGTCAAAGGTCTACAACATACTTTTGTACAATATCCACCCAGTCAAAGATCTACAACATACTTTTGTACAATAACCACCCGGTCAAAGGTCTACAACATACTTTTGTACAATATCCACCCAGTCAAAGGTCTACAACATACTTTTGTACAATAACCACCCGGTCAAAGATCTACAACATACTTTTGTACAATAACCACCCGGTCAAAGGTCTACAACATACCTTTGTACAATAACCACCCGGTCAAAGATCTACAACATACTGTTGTACAATAACCACCCGGTCAAAGGTCTACAACATACTTTTGTACAATAACCACCCGGTCAACGGTCTACAACATACTTTTGTTCAATAAACACCCGCTCAAAGATCTACAACATACTTTTGTACAATAACCACCCGGTCAAAGGTCTACAACATACTTGTGTACAATAACCACCCGGTCAAAGGTCTACAACATACGTGTGTACAATAACCACCCGGTCAAAGGTATACAACATACGTGTGTACGATAACCACCCGGTCAAAGGTCTACAACATACGTGTGTACAATAACCACCCGGTCAAAGGTCTACAACATACTTTTGTACACTAACCACAAGGTCAAAGGTCTACAACATACTTTTGGACAATAGCCACCCGGTCAAAGGTCTACAACATACCTTTGTACAATAACCACCCGGTCAAAGGTCTACAACATACTTTTGTACAACAACCACCCGGACAAAGGTTAAACACACTACCTATGATTTGTTCTGCAGCTCCAGCTGAAGGGCCGTCATAATCATCCGGAATATATTCATCTGGAAATATTTCCAAGCCAAGATCCTCGTATATCTTTACCAAACTTTTGTTGTGCAGGAACAACTGAAAGATGGAAGCACATGGGTTTGTTCTTATCTAACGTTTTGCATTGTTAATTAATTAATTTTATTCCACAGTCACAAGAATACAAAGTTATTATGACCCACATGTATATTAACATAGCTGATGCTATGATTATTGTGTGTTTTACGTTTATTTATCGTCGTAACCGGTTGCCCATATGAGCGACGCCTCCTGAAGATATTAGTCATTTTAGATTTTTGGAGGATAATACAATGATACAGACAGAGACCCATTCCAGAGTCTCCTCTGGTTCTTTACGGGCACGGTGTACAGCACCGACACGAGACCTCGGTTTAAAGTCCCATCGGTACAACCATACATCTGAAAGACTGTTAATTTTATTAGGGTCAGACGGGGGATCGAACCTGCATTCCCTGGATTACTACTCCAGCGTGTTATCACTGGACTACATATCCGTCTGTTGCTATGATTAAGAGTGGCCCATCGTTTAAATAGGCGACGAATCGCTCCAATTGTGGTATACATTTCAGGTATATCGATCGGAATATGACATATTTCATGACAATAATTATAAAGTTGATAGCATTATATTAACCCTGCTATATTGTTCACGGTGATGTTTCTAATTGTTTGCACATATGCTGAGAATTCGTACATTCCCAGAACATATAGCCAATACTTTCATTCTTCATACACATTTATTTTAGCTCGATTGCGAAACAATTTCTTACAACTTATATTAATCACTCTCGAGACCACATTCCTGATGGAACCGATCGCCACAAGGGGAGAGAGAAGAGGCATGTGTAATTTAAATGCCTTGCACAATAAGGGCACACTCGTAACGGCTCCAGCTGGGCTCGAACTTCAGACCGTTAGCAACTGAAGCGAACGCGCTACTAATGCGCTATCACGATTTTCATTATGTCTATTGCAGAAGTGACATAGGTTGGAATGGGCTAACCTGCATGTCTATAGATATGTATTCATTGTCATAATGCGTTTAATAAACATATATTGAAAATGTATGAATAGTTTCTTTGCTTTGAAAAGGGTACTACATGACACAACGTTTCATTCTATTATGTGCAGACGACATTGTGCTTACAACGTGGTCTAGATATTTTGTACGGTTGTATCAGGTGGAAATTGAAACTAATGTACACAAAACAAAGGTTGCTGTTTTCAGAAAAGGCGGTATTTACCCCAGAATTTATAGTTTATGTTTAATGGTGAACCAATTGAAATTGTTAAATAGTTTTCCTATTTAGGTATTGTTTTTACTCAAGGATGATCGTTTAGCGAAACACAAGTAAATCTTACATCTAAAGCACAGACACCCATTTCAAAGCTTAACAAGTATTTATACAATTTTCCAAACGTCACTGTTAAACACAAACTTGACCTGTTTGATAAACTTATTTTACCAATTTTAAACTATTCCTGCGAAGTATGGGGTTTTCATAAAGCATAAACATTGAACGTGTGCACACCCAGTATTGTAAACGTATGTTACAAGTGAAACGTTCCACACAATATGATTGTGTGTATGGATCCTTAGAGCGTTTTGATTTGACATTTAACCGTTACGTTAGAATTGTTAAGTATTTGTTCAAAATTATAAATATTAGTGATTTGAAATATTGTAAAATGGTTTGGGAAATATTACGGACTGATGCTGATATGTATCCCAACAAAGTTTCATGTGTTACACTTTTACAACATTTATTGTCCACTTTAGGTTTTCACTACGTCTGGTTAGCACAGAGTTGTCGGTAACGTAGCGCTTTTATCTGCCGTTTTAAACAACGGATTATTTGCAAAACTGGAACTCGAGAATAGAAAATGTCCACTTTAGGTTTTCACTACGTCTGGTTAGCACAGAGTTGTCGGTAACGTAGCGCTTTTATCTGCCGTTTTAAACAACGGATTACGTATGCAAAACTGGAACTCGAGAATAGAAAATTCATCACAAAGTACTTTTTACAAATCTGTATTCTCATTTGATTTTCGGTTTTATCTGAAGTGCGACTTACCAATCGCATGCAAATATAGAGTAGCAATGGCAAGATTGGTGTTGTCCTCATATCTATCTATCTATCTATCTATCTATCTATCTATCTATCTATCTATCTATCTATCTATCTATCTATCTATCTATCTATCTATCTATCTATCTATCTATCTATCTATCTATCTATCTATCTATCTATCTATCTATCTATCTATCTATCTATCTATCTATCTATCTATCTATCTATCTATCTATCTATCTATCTATCTATCTATCTATCTATCTATCTATCTATCTATCTATCTATCTATCTATCTATCTATCTATCTATCTATCTATCTATCTATCTATCTATCTATCTATCTATCTATCTATCTATCTATCTATCTATCTATCTATCTATCTATCTATCTATCTATCTATCTATCTATCTATCTATCTATCTATCTATCTATCTATCTATCTATCTATCTATCTATCTATCTATCTATCTATCTATCTATCTATCTATCTATCTATCTATCTATCTATCTATCTATCTATCTATCTATCTATCTATCTATCTATCTATCTATCTATCTACATATCTATCTATCTATCTATCTAATCTATCTAATCTATCTATCTATCTATCTATCTATCTATCTATCTATCTATCTATCTATCTATCTATCTATCTATCTATCTATCTATCTATCTATCTATCTATCTATCTATCTATCTATCTATCTATCTATCTCTATATCTATATCTATATCTATATCTATATCTATCTATCTATCTATCTATCTATCTATCTATCTATCTATCTATATCTATCTATATCTATCTATATCTATATCTATCTATATCTATCTATATCTATCTATATCTATCTATATCTATATCTATCTATATCTATCTATATCTATCTATATCTATCTATATCTATCTATCTATCTATCTATCTATCTATCTATCTATCTATCTATCTATCTATCTATCTATCTATCTATCTACTATCTATCTATCTATCTATCATCTATCTATCTATCTATCTATCTATCTGCATCTATCTATCTATCGATCTATTTGTCTATCTATCTATCTATATATCTATCTATCTATCTATTTGACTATCTATCTATCTATTGACTATCTATCTATCTATCTATATATCTATCTATCTTTCTATCTATCTATCTATCTATCTATCTATCTATCTATTTGACTATCTATCTATCCTATCTATCTATCTATCTATATATCTATCTATCTATCTATCTATTCTATCTATCTATCTATCTATTTGACTATCTATCT
>CM026398.1:8424326-8441579 GCA_014843695.1 Archivesica marissinica | reverse complement strand
ACTCGCATATAGTGCAGGACACTCGCACACAGCACGGACACTCGCATATAGTGCAGGACACTCACACACAGCACGGACACTCGCATATAGTGCAGGACACTCGCACACAGCATGGACACTCGCATATAGTGCAGGACACTCGCACACAGCACGGACCCTTCCTCCTTATTGCGCCGACCTCGCACACAGCATGAGGGACACTCGCCTATAGTCAAATGGTATATTAAGTGACTTGTTCTTCACTTTAGTGTGTCCAGGTGATTTGTTGGTGTTACCTACATTGTGACCGACGGGGTCTGCATGGGATTGCACACTTGCCGCATTGCACTCGCTACTGAGTTGCCATATAACAAACATATACTCACTTTCTAATACACTCGTATTCAGGCTATTATATTTTGTGTAAACGTATTTAAAATGTAATTTTATCAATCACATGATTATAAAAGCCTATTTAGCTTGATTGCGAAACACTTCTCGACAAAACTTAATTTAACCTATTGCTACTAGCTGGCCAATAAAAATTACTTTAGCAGCGAACAGCATAGTCCAGATCATGCCGTCTGATCTCTCTGCTGTTCTCTTCGATATGACTAAAACTTGGCTGAATAGCAAATAACATAGATCTTGATCAAACGGGCGTTGCGCTTCGGCTGATCTGGATCTATATTGTTTGCAAATGTGATTTTATTTACTCGGCAAGCAAACAGTTAATCCAAACCTCAAGTCTGATGAAATCCATCGCCATGAGGGAGAGAGAAGTGGCAGTGTGGATTTATGTATCTTTCTTAACGGCATCACGGTGCACCACCATGGTGGGGTTTGACCTCACAACCGCTCGATTTCAAGGCGGATAAGCACACAAAGAGGCTCTACATTGCAACTGTCACTTTTTATTTCAGGCAGAAGTGATACCGACAGCTCTGTCCGGTGAGAAGTTTAACCTTGTTCTACAGTACTGGCGTACACGATGCCTGCCACCAACCACTCACGGAACCATCTCTATATTTGGTATTTTAGCGGTTAGAGACGTTACAGTGTATATACAGTATTACAGTATACCGATAGTGACGGTGTTAATCACTCCGGTGTTTCGGTTGATTGTATCCTTAATGACGATATATAACGTGCGAGATGATAAATCCGGTTGACTATATACTTTATGGCGATATATAGCGTGCAAGATGATAAATCCGGTTGACTATATACTTTATGGCGATATATAGCGTGCAAGATGATAAATACGGTTGACTATATACTTCATGGCGATATATAATGTCTGCAATGATAAATCCGGTTGACTATATACTTCATGGCGATATATAGCGTGCAAGACGATAAATCCGGTTGACTATGTACTTCATGGCGATATATAACGTGTGAGATGATAAATCCAGTTGACTATGTACTTCATGGCGATATATAACGTGAGAGATGATAAATCCGGTTGACTATATACTTCATGGCGATATATAACGTGAGAGATGATAAATCCGGTTGACTATATACTTCATGGCGATATATAACGTGAGAGATGATAAATCCGGTTGACTATATACTTCATGGCGAATAACTGAGGATGATAAATCCGGGTCTGTTGACTATATACTTCATGGCGATATATAATGTGAGAGTGATAATCCGATTGGACTATATGCTTCATGGCGATATATTACGTGCAAGATGATAACATCCGTTGATTATTGAGACCATCAGACGCTTGCAGGTGGTGGTCCCAATTTTTGTTTACTTTACATTTGGGTGTGGTCTGTATACATGGGAAGTACAGTCCAGTGTTTTATTTACTTTACATTTGGGTGTGGTCTGTATACATGGGAAGTACAGTCCAGTGTTTTATTTACTTTACATTTGGGTGTGGTCTGTATACATGGGAAGTACAGTCCAGTGTTTTATTTACTTTACATTTGGGTGTGGTCTGTATACATGGGAAGTACAGTCCAGTGTTTTATTTACTTTACATTTGGGTGTGGTCTGTATACATGGGAAGTACAGTCCAGTGTTTTATTTACTTTACATTTGGGTGTGGTCTGTATACATGGGAAGTACAGTGTACAGTTCAGTGTGGCATATCCCTATTGAGAAAGGTTCCTATGTGATTGAGTGGTTATGGTCGTTTACTTCAAATCACATGGGCTGCGTTGCTGTAGGAACGAATCCCACTGGAGGTGTTGAATTCTCTCCTGTGAGGAAGCTATCAGTATCCAGCGTGCTTGCGGAAGGTCAGTTGTTCTACTCGGGTGCCAGTCTATGTCTGAAATGCTGCTCGGAGGGGCATCCGGGGTCTTCCTCCATTAATAATAGCTGGAGTTGCCCTATGACCTAAACTGTTGGTGCGACTTTAACTCTTTGCACGCTAGCGGCAGATAAAATCACCTTTGCAAACAGCATAGAGCCAGATCAGACGGCACATCAGGCTCTATGCTGTTTGCTATTCGGATAGTGGAGCTAAAACACTTGGCTGAATAGCAAACAACATGGATCCTGATCAGACGCGGCGTTACGCCGCGGCTGATCTGGATCTATGTTGTTTGCAAATGTGATTTTATTTACTCAGCACAGGCAAAGAGTTAGAGCCGCACAAAATACAAACAAACATACACTGACAGTGGGTGTGGTCTAGATATTCCTTTGCTGGTATCACATGAGATTTTCATCCGCGCGATATTTTCACCCGTGGGTGAAAAAAATGCCATGAGATTTTCACCCGCCCTCCAATATTTTAACCCTAACCCTAACCAAGTCTCATAGGGGGGGGGGTGAAAATCTCTTGGCATTTTTTTCACCCGCGGGTGAAAATGTCGCGCGATACGACACGGGTGAAAACATCGCGCGATATGACACCGGGTCTGGTCGAATTTGGAAGTACCGGTATGCAGATATTAGTGCGGTTGGCGGTCCCAAGTGTATTCAGGTGTGGTCTGTATACATGGGACGTACTCCCCTTCAGCGTACTGTCCCTCCAAAATTACTCCCCTTCAGCGTACTGTCCCTCCAAAATTAGACATTAAGTATAAGTATTAAGGATGCTTTTAACAAAATTTACCCATTTCAAACTTCAAACCTTTCCCTCATAGAAGCACCTCTTGGCGCCATTACCAATATGACATATATTAACAATGTAGTAGCCAAACCAATGTTCATAATAAAGGCCAGAATCTTGTGTAGTCCCAGCGACTACTTATCCACTGCATGATAGCTAAATGGCTGTCGTTTGTATGGATATAGAATAGTATATTAACCTAAATCTCTATGAAGGAAAGGGTTCCCGCTGTCGGTCGCCAATGGCAACAAAAAACAAATACTGGCACTAAATTTTGTGAATTGGCAAAAATATTTAACACAACTGTTATATATGGCTCTTAGTTGGCACCAATTGTTTTTTTCAATTGGCGACAGAAGTGGTGCAGATAAAAATTCTGCCAGAGGGAGCCCTGGTCCCTCATTAATGGTACCTTCGGTTGGGCAAGCAGATCTATTGTACATGTATATAAGGTTGATACACAATAGCTTAAAGTCTCTATGATTAATTTTTTCTTCATATGAAAAAATAATACGATAATTACCAGGAAATTTATTCTATCATTAAAGTGACACTTAACTCGGTGAAAAAGGAAATTTCTGTTGTTAATTGTTTTCCCAATATTTTTCCACAGAAACTAACTATTTCAACTGATAAACAAACGTCAATTGTTGACATACCCGGTACTAGTAACACATTTATATAAACAAGCATGACAAAGCACTTGTATCATGAATAAAGATGTGCTATCAATGATCACAAAGAGTGTTCATTTTCTCACCCCCCCCCCCCCCTTTGCACCTGCACATAATTATATTCAGAGTAATCTGAATTAACCTACATCTAAAAGGATGTATCTCGTGCAGGTTCGATCCTCCGTCTGACCCTAATAAAATTAACAGTCTTTCAGATGGGACTTTAAACCGGGGTCTCGTGTCGGTGCTGCACACCGTACACGTAAAAGAACCAGAGGAGACTCTAGAATGGGTCTCTGTCTGTATCATTACACTATCCTCCAAAATCTATAATGACTAATCTCTTCAGGAGGCGTCGCTCATATGCGACGATAAATAAACATAAAACACACACAAGGGGTGTGTTGATGTGGTGCACGGAACTCGAATATTAGGTGGGAGGTGTGTGTTGATGTGGTGCACGGAACTCGAATATTAGGTGGGAGATGTGTGTTGATGTGGTGCACGGAACTCGAATATTAGGTGGGAGGTGTGTGTTGATGTGGTGCACGGAACTCGAATATTAGGTGGGAGATGTGTGTTGATGTGGTGCACGGAACTCGAATATTAGGTGGGAGGTGTGTGTTGATGTGGGGCAGGGAACTCGAATATTAGGTGGGAGGTGTGTGTTGATGTGGGGCAGGGAACTCGAATATTAGGTGGGAGATGTGTGTTGATGTGGGGCAGTGAACTCGAATATTAGGTAGGAGGTGTGTGTTGATGTGGGGCAGGGAACTCGAATATTAGGTGGGAGGTGTGTGTTGATGTGGTGCACGGAACTCGAATATTAGGTGGGAGGTGTGTGTTGATGTGGGGCAGGGAACTCGAATATTAGGTGGGAGGTTGTGTTGATGTGGGGCAGGGAACTCGAATATTAGGTTGGAGGTGTGTGTTGATGTGGGGCAGGGAACTCGAATATTAGGTTGGAGGTGTGTGTTGATGTGGGGCAGGGAACTCGAATATTAGGTGGGAGGTGTGTGTTGATGTGGGGCAGGGAACTCGAATATTAGGTGGGAGGTGTGTGTTGATGTGGGGCAGTGAACTCGAATATTAGGTGGGAGGTGTGTGTTGATGTGGGGCAGTGAACTCGAATATTAGGTGGGAGGTATGTGTTGATGTGGGGCAGGGAACTCGAATATTAGGTGGGAGGTGTGTGTTGATGTGGGAGATGTGTGTTGATGTGGTGCACGGAACTCGAATATTAAAAAATAAAGAAACGCATGTACACCTTAGATAGCTTTATTGAAAATACTATTCCAACAACATCTAGTACATGTGTTTTCATATAGTATATACATGGCACCTAGTAAATAGCACAAGTTTTATCAAAATTACACATCCAAAAAATTGTACAAATAATAAAATAAACATTTTACTTACAGTACATGTATTATTATAATTCCAATATTTACAATCAAACCTGCCTATAAAATTCACACACAGGAATGAGAAAAAGTAGTCCTTATGTTGGGAGATAGCCTGGGAACAGGTATCGATATATTTTGCCTGGTCAGTCAAATAAATATATTTTAGCACCGAGACTTAATTGGGCCGTTTTGAGTTTCTGATCATGTCATTTTGCCAGAAGTTAAAAAGTGAAAAATCGACAGACTGGAACCCAGGCTTGTTGGGAGATTATAAATCTTTGGTATTTGCTCAATGGGAAATCACAACAAATAAATATAATTAGTTGACATCTCCAGCTGAACTGATTCTTGAACAAATTTGCAGATTTTCTTTTTGTCAATTAAAGGGCAATAACTCTGGTGTTACTTGGTCGATCTCGACATACATGTAAAGAGAAGTAGTTCCTCTGGATGCACAGATGGACGACGCCAAGTTTTCACTGGGATAATGATTGGTTTTTCAGAACAGGTGATCTTTTTTCGGCGGTGGTTTTTACGGTAGTTTGACTGTACATGTATATAATTTCAAAACAAACAAATCATTATTCAATTTAAGACGTAGGCCATACATAGTAGGTGGGGCTTTATAATTGTGTTAATCGAACACTGGCAATTGGTACAAAGAAATCAGCTTGCCTTCCATTTATTTATACAAATTTATTTTAGCTTCATTGCGAAACAAGTTTTTGCAACCTCTTGAGACCTCATTCCTGATGGAATCCATCGCCACGAGGGAGAGAGAAGAGGCAACGTGGAATTTAAATTTGCCTAAGGGCACAATCACAATGGCTCCAACGGGGCTCGAACTCTGGACCTTTCGCACCTGAAGTGAACGTGCTACCACGACTTCCATTACATGATTGTGTAATATTGTACCCATATACGACGTCTTGCTTGATCAGCATATACGTTTTGAAACATTCTCTACATATTATTAGAGATGGAGCTGGCATACACCCTGTACATATTGCCGGAGATGTAGCTATCGTACACCCTGTACATATTGCCGGAGATGTAGCTATCGTACACCCTGTACATATTGCCAGGGATGTAGCTATGGTACACCCTGTACATATTGCCAGGGATGTAGCTAGGATACACCCTGTACATATTGCCGGGGAAGGAGCTATGGTACACCCTGTACATATTGCCAGGGATGGAGCTATGGTACACCCTGTACATACTGCCAGGGAAGGAGCTATGGTACACTCTGTACATATTGCCAGGGATGGAGCTATGGTACACCCTGTACATATTGCCAGGGATGGAGCTATGGTACACCCTGTACATATTGCCAGGGATGGAGCTACGGTACACCCTGTACATATTGCCAGGGATGGAGCTATGGTACACTCTGTACATATTGCTGGGGATGGAGATATGGTACACCCTGTACATATTCATTATTGATGGAGCTAGGATACACCCTGTACATATTGCCAGGGATGGAGCTATGGTACACCCTGTACATATTGCTGGGGATGGAGCTATGGTACACCCTGTACATATTGCCAGGGATGGAGCTATGGTACACACTGTACATATTGCTAGGGATGGAGCTATGGTACACCCTGTACATATTTCCAGCTATGGTACACCCTGTACATATTGCCAGCTATGGTACACCCTGTACATATTGCCAGCGATGGAGCTATGGTACACCCTGTACATAATGCTAGGGATGTAGCTATGGTACACCCTGTACATATTGCCGAGATGGAGCTTTGGTACACCCTGTACATAATGCCAGGGATGGAGCTTTAGAAGCTCTTCTCAACACCATTGCCACATATATTGATGCATGTATAGTGAAACGACCAGACATGTAGTGCATACAACCGTTGTACATTTTCCATAATCTCTGTACAGATTGAATAGACTGTTTATCCATTGATTATCGTAAGTACATGGAGTACATATAAGTAGGAAGATATAGATTACGGTACATTTACAGTCTATCCGCTATGTCAAAGTCGGTTATGTCGAATTCTCCGGTTATCTCAAAGTCTGATCAAAGTCCCGTTTCAGACACTATCATTGTACATATAACTGGCTCCGTTTATATCGAATTTCGTTAAGTCAAAATTCTGTTATGTCGAAGTATTTTGTTCGGTCCGACGGAATTCGACATAACGGTTGTAGACTGTATGTAGAATGGCAACAGTACAGCTATCGGTTATATGTTTGTACTTCTATTCACACTAGATGTTTGTTTGTTTGCACAAGAGTTTTTCTTATTTGTAACTGGAAATATGTCGTGGAATTTCATTAGAATTGTTGTGTCGTTGCGGTCTTTATCACGCAATTCTAATGAAATTCCACGACATATCTAACTGTTATTTTCACCGCTAGCATGCAACAAGTTAATATTTATATAGAAAGGATAATAGTCCATGCAATAATATAATGTTTTCTCTCTGGTGACCAATAGGCCTAGGTCCATCGGGGCCGGATGCTTGTATTTCATATTATGTACAGTCATGCAATATATATATATATCTATGTGTTTATTATTTTAAAACTCTGGAATAAGAGAATTACTTTCCAGTTGCACGTAAGATGTTCACACCGTTTTACAGATGTTATAATCTGCTTCTTGCCTAGGGCAGCCACGTGTACTGATTTTTGTAAACGTGTACACGATCCTTAATACACGACACAGCGCCGTTTACACGTTGTTCAAGTATGCACATTGCGCACGCAGATTTCACCATTTTTTCTCTCACCTGTACAGTAGGCTGTACTGTCTATAACAGAAAAGTTTTTCCAAACTGTTTATTTTCCATGATTATTTACACGTACTAGGTCTCACGAGATTCAGTGAAAAGATCGCTGCTATGATTTTATTACGTCGCTAAGCTTCATTATACGATGTCATCAATTAAGATAGTGTACACGGTTACTCAATTAGTACACGTGTATTGCCATTACACGACACAGCTCCGTGTAAACGTGGAAGTCCTATTCTTGCCAACGTGTTGCAATTACCACATCTGCAGATAGCCTACATTGATGCGAACCCGCTACCTCTGCGTCGTCACAACTTCCACGATGCTGTTAATATTATACGGAAATTTACTTATAATAATATCGCCGTAACAGGAAGAGAAATCTAGCGAGTGGGATTTTCATTTTATCGATCTAACTCATTTGGAAGTCAAGAATCGCCATTTTGTTGCGTTTCTCATTTGCCTTGATGTGACATGACTTGACGTCACGTTGTATTGCGGACTATTGAGAAAAGCGCAAAATGGTGATTTTGACATCACCTTGCATTATGACTTAATGAGAAAATAAATTGAAACAATGAAAAAAGATGGCCAACTTCCCCCTCCTAAATGTTTGTTTCAGTTATGACGCTATCGTAACTTCCCCCTCCTAAATGTTTGTTTCAGTTATGACGCTATTGTACCTAAATGTTTGTTTCAGTTATGACGCTATCATAACTTCCCCCTCCTAAATGTTTGTTTCAGTTATGACGCTATCATAACTTCCCCCTCCTAAATGTTTGTTTCAGTTATGACGCTATCATAACTTCCCCCTCCTAAATGTTTGTTTCAGTTATGACGCTATCGTAACTTCCCCCCCCCCCCCCTCAATGCTTGTTTCAGTCATGATGCTATCGTACCTAAATGTTTGCTTCAGTCACGACGTTATCGTAACTTCCCCCTCCTAAATGTTTGCTTCAGTCACGACGTTATCGTAACTTCCCCCCCTCAATGTTTGTTTCAGTCATGATGCTATCGTACCTAAATGTTTGCTTCAGTCACGACGTTATCGTAACTTCCCCCTCCTAAATGTTTGCTTCAGTCACGACGTTATCGTAACTTCCCCCTCCTAAATGTTTGCTTCAGTCACGACGTTATCGTAACTTCCCCCTCCTAAATGTTTGCTTCAGTCACGACGTTATCGTAACTTCCCCCTCCTAAATGTTTGCTTCAGTCACGACGCTATCGTAACTTCCCCCTCCTAAATGTTTGCTTCAGTCACGACGCTATCGTAACTTCCCCCTCCTAAATGTTTGTTTCAGTCACGATGCTATCGTAACTTTGTAATTTTGGATAAATTTACTTATAATATGAAAACAAAACATTGAAATTGTATTAGTAGGTGGGGCATGGATCTGTACACTTACTAGGGTATCAAGCCACTAATAATAGGCACATGTTTGGCTTCCTTCATCCAAGCACTCTTCCTTCTCTAATATTAAGCAGGTCACGCCGATTACAATCTGAAGCAATCTACTATAAGCCAATCGGATATTGGCTTATATCTTGGTCAACCAATGAAATTGTCTCTTACTAAGACGCTGCTGGAACGGACATCAAGAATCCCCGTTTATGACTTCCAACTCTGGAGTAAACACAATCGGGTTTTGGTCGGACTGAAATGGATAGAAATGTCATTGTTATAATCTGGATTTGCTAACTCCAAAATAGATAGAAATATCAATGTTACAATTTGGTTTCGGACAAACAGAACTGCATAGAAATGTCAATGTTACATTTTGGTTTCGGACAAACAGAACTGCACAGAAATATCAATGTTACAATTTGGTTTCGGACAAACAGAACTGCATAGAAATGTCAATGTTACAATTTGGTTTCGGACAAACAGAACTGCATAGAAATGTCAAGGTTACAATTTGGTTTCGGACAAACAGAACTGCATAGAAATGTCAAGGTTACATTTTGGTTTCGGACAAACAGAACTGCATAGAAATGTCAAGGTTACATTTTGGTTTCGGACAAACAGAACTGCATAGAAATGTCAATGTTAAAATTATAACGAACAAGTGGAACATCATTACCGGACAAGAGTGTGACACACACACACATGTTATGAGGACCTGGATTTAGACTGTATCCACAGGTACTGGGGTCGGTATTTAGACTGTATCCGCAGGTACTGGGGTCGGTATTTAGACTATCCGCAGGTACTGGGGTCAGGATTTAGACTGTATCCACAGGTACTGGGGTCGGGATTTAGACTATCCGCAGGTACTGGGGTCAGGATTTAGACTGTATCCGCAGGTACTGGGGTCGGGATTTAGACTATCCGCAGGTACTGGGGTCGGGATTTAGACTGTATCCGCAGGTACTGGGGTCGGGATTTAGACTGTATCCACAGGTACTGGGATCGGGATTTAGACTATCCACAGGTACTGGGGTCGGTATTTACAATGTATCCACAGGTACTGGTGTCGGTATTTAGACTGTATCCACAGGTACTGGGGTCGGGATTTAGACTGTATCCACAGGTACTGGGATCGGGATTTAGACTATCCACAGGTACTGGGGTCGGTATTTACAATGTATCCACAGGTACTGGTGTCGGTATTTAGACTGTATCCACAGGTACTGGGGTCGGGATTTAGACTGTATCCACAGGTACTGGGGTCGGTATTTAGACTGTATCCGCAGGTACTGGGGTCGGGATTTAGACTGTATCTGCAGGTACTGGGGTCAGGATTTAGACTGTATCCGCAGGTACTGGGGTCAGGATTTAGACTGTATCCACAGGTACTGGGGTCGGTATTTAGACTGTATCCGCAGGTACTGGGGTCGGTATTTAGACTATCCGCAGGTACTGGGGTCAGGATTTAGACTGTATCCGCAGGTACTGGGGTCGGGATTTAGACTGTATCCGCAGGTACTGGGGTCGGGATTTAGACTGTATCCACAGGTACTGGGGTCGGGATTTAGACTGTATTCGCAGGTACTGGGGTCGGGATTTAGACTGTATCCGCAGGTACTGGGGTCGGGATTTAGACTATCCACAGGTACTGGGGTCGGGATTTAGACTGTATCCGCAGGTACTGGGGTCGGGATTTAGACTGTATCCACAGGTACTGGGGTCGTGATTTAGACTGTATCCACAGGTATTGTGGATTGGGTACTGGTCGGCGCGGTATGGGGTCGGATATGTAGTCGGGGCGGATTTGACTATCGCAAGTACTGGGGCGTGATTTAGACTATTCCAGGTACGGGGTCGTGATTTAGTATTTGTAGACGGGATCGTACGTACGGGGTCGGGATTTGACTAACGGCTGGGGTCGTGATTTAGACTATCCACAGGTACTGGGGTCGGGATTTAGACTGTATCCGCAGGTACTGGGGTCGGGATTTAGACTTTATCCACAGGTACTGGGGTCGTGATTTAGACTGTATCCACAGGTATTGGGATCGGGATTTAAACTATCTGCAGGTACTGGGATCGGGATTTAGACTGTATTCGCAGGTACTGGGGTCGGGATTTACTGTATTCGCAGGTACTGGGGTCGGTATTTAGACTATTCGCAAGTACTGGGGTCGTGATTTAGACTATTCGCAGGTACTGGGGTCGTGATTTAGATTGTATTTGTATGTACTGGGATCGGGATTTAGACTATTCGCAGTACTGGGGTCGGGATTTAGACTATTCGCAGTACTGGGGTCGTGATTTAGACTGTATTCGCATGTCCTGGGATCGTGATTTAGACTATTCGCAGGTACTGGGGTCGGGATTTAGACTGTATCTGCATGTGCTGGAGGACGGGATTTAGACTGTATTCGCAGGTACTGGGGTCGTGATTTAGACTGTATCCGTAGGTACTAGGGTCGGGATTTAGACTGTATCCGCAGGTACTAGGGTCGGGATTTAGACTGTATCCGCAGGTACTAGGGTCGGGATTTAGACAGTATCTGCAGGTACTAGGGTCGGGATTTAGACTATCCGCAGGTACTAGGGTCGGGATTTAGACAGTATCCGCAGGTACTAGGGTCGGGATTTAGACTGTATCCGCAGGTACTAGGGTCGGGATTTAGACTGTATCTGCAGGTACTAGGGTCGGGATTTAGACAGTATCCGCAGGTACTAGGGTCGGGATTTAGACTGTATCCGCAGGTACTAGGGTCGGGATTTAGACTGTATCCGCAGGTACTAGGGTCGGGATTTAGACTGTATCCGCAGGTACTAGGGTCGGGATTTAGACTGTATCCGCAGGTACTAGGGTCGGGATTTAGACTGTATCCGCAGGTACTAGGGTCGGGATTTAGACTGTATCTACAGGTACTAGGGTCGGGATTTAGACTGTATCCGCAGGTACTGGGGTCGGTATTTAGACTGTATCCGCAGGTACTGGGGTCGGGATTTAGACTGTATCCGCAGGTACTGGGGTCGGGATTTAGACTGTATCCGCAGGTACTAGGGTCGGGATTTAGACTGTATCCACAGGTACTGGGGTCAGGATTTAGACTGTATCCGCAGGTACTAGGGTCGGGATTTAGACTATCCACAGGTACTAGGGTCAGGATTTAGACTGTATCCGCAGGTACTGGGGTCGGGATTTAGACTGTATCCACAGGTACTGGGGTCGGTATTTAGACTGTATCCACAGGTACTGGGGTCGGGATTTAGACTGTATCCACAGGTACTGGGGTCAGGATTTAGACTGTATCCGCAGGTACTGGGGTCGGGATTTAGACTGTATCCGCAGGTACTAGGGTCGGGATTTAGACTGTATCCGCATGTGCTGGAGGACGGGATTTAAATTCTTCACAGTTACTGGCGATCGGTTTGGACTCTCCGTATGTGCTGGAGGACGGGATTTAAATTCTTCACAGTTACTGGCGATCGGTTTAGACTCCCCGCATGTGCTGGAGGTCGGGATTTAAATTCTTCACATTTACTTGCAGTCAAAATGTTTTTGCTTCATATCCTGGCCCCAAGGTTATAACACTTCTTCAAACTCAGCTTCTGATTGGTTCAGCCGAGAGTAACTCTCAGAGTCAACCAATTAAATCACTTAAGCTTGAGTTTGAGATCTGAGTTAAAAGCTTTATAACCTCTGACCCAGGGCTTGTAAATTTGACATTTTTAAATAAGCCTCATTTCCCATGGTCAGCCCCATACTCATTCTGACGTGGCTTCGTATTGAGAGACGCGTAACATATACCTGTGATACTTCTGAATAGCTTGGTGGAGGTCTGTAGTTGTATACATATGTATACATAGGTGTGTATGTGAGGTCCCCCATATTCTCTTCTGGGTTGTTGCCATCATCATCATCATCCCATAGATTGACAGCTCCACCCACACTCTCAGCATACGTAGGAGGGTCTGAAATATATACACTTGGCATACGTAGGAGGGTCTGAAATATATACACTCGGCATACGTAGGAGGGTCTGAAATATATACACTTGGCATATGTAGGAGGATCTGAAATATATACACTCGGCATACGTAGGAGGATCTGAGATATATACACTCGGCATACGTAGGAGGGTCTGAAAGAAATATATACACTCGGCATACATAGGAGGGTCTGAGATATATACACTCGGCATACGTAGGAGGATCTGAGATATATACACTCGGCATACGTAGGAGGGTCTGAAATATATACACTCGGCATACGTAGGAGGATCTAAAATATATACACTCGGCATACAATACAATTATCCCCGAATATAATTACTTCGTAAATAAATTGATACTGAAACCGAGACTAGACTCTGTTATAATAAAAAAAACCCCGAAACCGAGGGCTAAATTCCATACCCGCACAGCTCTAGCTATATGTTACATCAATAACAGCTATTGTTTTATGGTAGCTGAAGGACGATAGAATTGTCTAGTGAAATGTTATGCAATGTTTACAACCTTGGTCCCCTGCTGCTACAGTGTGACATTACCTTCGAACGGTGGGGGTGGTGTGATAGTTTCTCTATACGGTGGTGGGTTTGGGATTCCTAGATATGTCATGAAGTGAGCTTGTGTTTCTCTGTAGAAATTCGAGTCGGCGAAATTGAAAACGCTGCGGCGAAATGGTACTGTACCAACTGTGAGTGGTAAATGCATGGTCAAGTTGTATGATCCTGGTATATGTAAGGCGACCTAGAATTAAAAAGTGAGATATCCATGTGTCAAGCTCTGTATTACATTATAACTAGGGATGGCAACGAATGTCCGAATATTCGAATATTAAAACCGTAAAAAAAATTCAAATCAAATTTTAATCAATTGCAGTTAAATCATAACTTAAAAGGATATATATGTTTGTTTAAATTTCAATCAATTAAGTTTCGAAAACAAAGAATGACCCAATGCATGCCCGAAGGTGCGAAATGTCATCGCGATTTGGCTCCAAATAACAAAGGGGTCACTAATTGATTAATGCAGTCTATTTGACGGGACACAAACTGAGAAGCATTTGTTTTACAGGTACTAACTGTAGTGGAAATCGAAAGTTGGAGAAATTTGCGAATATTCGTTCGGAAGATCATCCAAATATTCGAATATCACAATCACCATTCGTTGCCATCCCTAATTATAACGATTACCTGGTTTAATATTTTACTACACATAGACGCCATATGCGCTATTTTCACTGTGTATTGCTTAGCTATATTTAATTTAGAATGGGCGCCTCTGTGGTCGAGTGGTTAATGTCGTTGACTTCAAATCACTTGCCCCTCACCGCTGTAAGTTCAAATCCCATTGGGTGCGATTGATTTCATGTGAGGAAGCTATCCAGCTGGCTTGTGGTAGGTCAGTGGTTCCACCAGGGTGCCTGCAATACTGCTCAGAGTGTAGTCTTCCTACACCAAACATAGCTGTATGTAGCCAGATGACCTTGACCTACGTTATCTGTGCAATCATCTAGAACAATAAAAAAAACTTGTGTGTACAAGGCTTAAAATAAAATATGTTTGTTTCACGTCATGATACCTACCTGCTATCCGATTCGCTTCTCACCAATGTAACCCCGGGTTCGATCCTCGGACCGGGAAGTATCTGAGATGGTACGGTGGTCGCCCGATTGAACAGGTGTGACCACCACAAATGACCATATTTACGCTTTCATCCGCGCCAACAAGAGTGATTAATATAAGTTACTAGAACTTGCTACCAATCGTTGTAAAATAAATAAAGTTACAAAAAAATATCTACCTGCAAAAATATAAATTGATCAGACATGGAAACAAACAAATAGTATCGGATCATTGATCCAGTAGTTAACATGCTGAACTCCTAATCCAGGTTCGATCCCCCACTGTACATTACTAAAATTACTAATATCATAGTCTATCGGATTAGACTTTAAACCGAGGTTTCGCTTTAGTACCTTTACACTCTTCTATGATTGCACTATCCTCCAAAACAACAAACCTCTTCAGAAGAAGAAATACATCATAATTGTTTTCATTATCCATGTATCGGTTCCCTTCTCCCCCATACTACAATGCCTAACACTTATAATCCATGTATCGGTTCCCTTCTCCCCCATACTACAATACCTAACACTTATAATCCATGTATCGGTTCCCTTTTCCCACATACTACAATGCCTAACACTTATAATCCATGTATCGGTTCCCTTCCTCCCCATACTACAATGCCTAACACTTATAATCCATGTATCGGTTCCCTTCTCCCCATACTACAATGCCTCACACATATTATCCATGTATCGGTTCCCTCCTCCCCATACTACAATGCCTAACACTTATAATCCATGTATCGGTTCCCTTCTCCCCATACTACAATGCCTCACACATATTATCCATGTATCGGTTCCCTCCTCCCCATACTACAATGCCTAACACTTATAATCCATGTATCGGTTCCCTTCTCCCCATACTACAATGCCTCACACATATTATCCATGTATCGGTTCCCTCCTCCCCATACTACAATGCCTAACACTTATAATCCATGTATCGGTTCCCTTCTCCCCATACTACAATGCCTCACACATATTATCCATGTATCGGTTCCCTCCTCCCCATACTACAATGCCTAACACTTATAATCCATGTATCGGTTCCCTTCTCCCCATACTACAATGCCTCACACATATTATCCATGTATCGGTTCCCTCCTCCCCATACTACAATGCCTAACACTTATAATCCATGTATCGGTTCCCTTCTCCCCATACTACAATGCCTAACACTTATAATCCATGTATCGGTTCCCTCCTCCCCATACTACAATGCCTAACACTTATAATCCATGTATCGGTTCCCTTCTCCCCATACTACAATGCCTAACACTTATAATCCATGTATCGGTTCCCTCCTCCCCATACTACAATGCCTAACACTTATAATCCATGTATCGGTTCCCTTCTCCCCATACTACAATGCCTAACACTTATAATCCATGTATCGGTTCCCTTCTCCCCATACTACAATGCCTAACACTTATAATCCATGTATCGGTTCCCTCCTCCCCATACTACAATGCCTAACACTTATAATCCATGTATCGGTTCCCTTCTCCCCATACTACAATGCCTAACACTTATAATCCATGTATCGGTTCCCTCCTCCCCATACTACAATGCCTAACACTTATAATCCATGTATCGGTTCCCTCCTCCCCATACTACAATGCCTAACACTTATAATCCATGTATCGGTTCCCTTCTCCCCATACTACAATGCCTAACACTTATAATCCATGTATCGGTTCCCTTCTCCCCATACTACAATGCCTAACACTTATAATCCATGTATCGGTTCCCTCCTCCCCATACTACAATGCCTAACACTTATAATCCATGTATCGGTTCCCTTCTCCCCATACTACAATGCCTAACACTTATAATCCATGTATCGGTTCCCTCCTCCCCATACTACAATGCCTAACACTTATAATCCATGTATCGGTTCCCTTCTCCCCATACTACAATGCCTAACACTTATAATCCATGTATCGGTTCCCTCCTCCCCATACTACAATGCCTAACACTTATAATCCATGTATCGGTTCCCTTCTCCCCATACTACAATGCCTAACACTTATAATCCATGTATCGGTTCCCTCCTCCCCATACTACAATGCCTAACACTTATAATCCATGTATCGGTTCCCTTCTCCCCATACTACAATGCCTAACACTTATAATCCATGTATCGGTTCCCTCCTCCCCATACTACAATACCTAACACTTATAATCCATGTATCGGTTCCCTTCTCCCCATACTACAATGCCTAACACTTATAATCCATGTATCGGTTCCCTTCTCCCCCATACTACAATGCCTAACACTTATAATCCATGTATCGGTTCCCTTCTCCC
>CM026398.1:8382544-8423326 GCA_014843695.1 Archivesica marissinica | reverse complement strand
TGATCAATACAGACTAGGATTTGGAAAATAGGGCACTGATCAATAAAGACTAAGATTTGGAGAATAGGGCATTGATCAATACAGACTAGGATTTGGAGAATAGAGCACTGATCAATACAGAGTAGGATTTGGAGAATAGGGCACTGATCAATACAGACTAGGATTTGGAGAATAGGGCACTGATCAATACAGACTAGGATTTGGAGAATAGGGCACTGATCAATACAGAGTATGAATTGGAGAATAGGGCACTGATCAATACAGAGTAGGAATTGGAGAATAGGGCACTGATCAATACAGACTAGGATTTGGAGAATAGGGCACTCATCAATACATACTAGGATTTGGAGAATAGGGTACTGAACAATACAGACTAGGATTTGGAGAATAGGGTACTGCTTAATACAGACTAGGATTTGGAGAATAGAGCTCTGATCAATACAGACTAGGAATGGAGGATAGGGAACTGATCAATACAGACTAGGATGTGGAGAATAGAGCACTGATCAATACAGACTAGGATTTGGAGAATAGGGCACTGATCAATACAGACTAGGATTTGGAGAATAGGGCACTGATCAATACTGACTAGGATTTGGAGAATAGGGCACTGATCAATACAGACTAGGATTTGGAAAATAGGGCACTGATCAATACAGACTAGGATGTGGAGAATAGAGCACTGATCAATACAGACTAAGATTTGTAGAATAGAGCACTGATCAATACAGACTAGGATATGGAGAATAGGGCACTGATCAATACAGACTAGGATTTGGAGGATAGGGCACTGATCAATACAGACTAGGATTTGGAGTATTATGCATTAATCAATACAGACTAGGATTTGAACGATAGGGCACTGCTCAATACAGACTAAGATTTGGAGAATAGGGCACTGATCAATACAGACTAGGATTTGGAGAATAGGGCACTGATCAAAACAGACCAGGATTTGGAGTATAGGGCACTGATCAATACGGAGTAGGATTTGGAGAATATGGCACGGATCAATACAGACTAGGATTTGGAGGATACGGCACTGATCAATACAGACTAGGATTTGGAGAATATGGCACTGATCAATACAGACTAGGATTTGGAAAATAGGGCACTGATCAATACAGACTAGGATTTTGAGAATAGGGCACTAATCAATACAGACTAGGATTTGGAGAATAGGGCAATGATCAATACAGACTATGATTTGGAGAATAGGGCACTGATCAAAACAGACTAGGATTTGGAGAATAGGGCACTGATCAATACAGAGTAGGATTTGGAGAATATGGCACTGATCAATACAGACTAGGATTTGGAAAATAGGGCACTGATCAATACAGACTAGGATTTGGAGAATAGGGCAATGATCAATACAGACTAGGATTTGGAAAATATGACACGGATCAATACAGAGTAGGATTTGGAGAATATGGCACTGATCAATACAGAGTAGGATTTGGAAAATATGACACGGATCAATAAAGAGTAGGATTTGGAGAATAGGGCACTGATCAATACAGACTAGGAGTTGGAGAATAGGGCACTGATAAATACAGACTAGGATTTGGAGAATTGGGCAATGATCAATACAGACTAGGAGATGGAGAATAGGGCACTGATCAATACATACTAGGAGTTGGAATATAGGGCACTGAACAATACAGACTAGGATTTGGAAAATAGGGCACTGATCAATAAAGACTACGATTTGGAGAATAGGGCATTGATCAATACAGACTAGGATTTGGAGAATAGAGCACTGATCAATACAGAGTAGGATTTGGAGAATAGGGCACTGATCAATACAGACTAGGATTTGGAGAATAGGGCACTGATCAATACAGAGTATGATTTGGAGAATAGGGCACTGATCAATACAGAGTAGGAATTGGAGAATAGGGCACTGATCAATACACACTAGGATGTAGAGAATAGGGAACTGATCAATACGGAGTAGGATTTGGAGAATATGGCACTGATCAATACAGACTAGGATTTGGAAAATAGGGCACTGATCAATACAGACTAGGATTTTGAGAATAGGGCACTAATCAATACAGACTAGGATTTGGAGAATAGGGCACTGATCAATACAGACTAGGATTTGGAGAATAGGGCACTGATCAATACAGACTAGGATTAGGAGAATAGGGCAATGATCAATACAGACTATGATTTGGAGAATAGGGCACTGATCAAAACAGACTAGGATTTGGAGAATAGGGCACTGATCAATACAGAGTAGGATTTGGAGAATATGGCACTGATCAATACAGACTAGGATTTGGAAAATAGGGCACTGATCAATACAGACTAGGATTTGGAGAATAGGGCAATGATCAATACAGACTAGGATTTGGAAAATATGACACGGATCAATACAGAGTAGGATTTGGAGAATATGGCACTGATCAATACAGAGTAGGATTTGGAAAATATGACACGGATCAATACAGAGTAGGATTTGGAGAATTGGGCACTGATCAATACAGACTAAGAGTTGGAGAATAGGGCATTGATCAATACAGACTAGGAGTTGGAGCATAGGGCACTGAACAATACAGACTAGGATTTGGAAAATAGGACACTGATCAATACAGACTAGGATTTGGAGGATACGGCACTGATCAATACAGACTAGGATTTGGAGAATATGGCACTGATCAATACAGACTAGGATTTGGAAAATAGGACACTGATCAATACAGACTAGGATTTGGAGAATAGGGCACTGATCAATACAGACTAGGATTTGGAGAATAGGGCACTGATCAATACAGACTAGGATTTGGAGAATAGGGCACTGATCAATACAGACTAGGATTTGGAGAATATGGCACTGATCAATACAGACTAGGATTTGGAGAATAGGGCACTGATCAATACAGACTAGGATTTGGAGAATAGGACACTGATCAATACAGACTAGGATTTGGAAAATAGGGCACTGGTCAATACAGAGTAGGATTTGGATAATAGGGCATTGATCAATGCCATGGAGGATTTGGAGAATAGGGCAATGATCAATACAGACTAGGAGATGGAGAATAGGGCACTGATCAATACAGACTAGGAGTTGGAATATAGGGCACTGAACAATACAGACTAGGATTTGGAAAATAGGGCACTGATCAATAAAGACTACGATTTGGAGAATAGGGCATTGATCAATACAGACTAGGATTTGGTGAATAGAGCACTGATCAATACAGAGTAGGATTTGGAGAATAGGGCACTGATCAATACAGACTAGGATTTGGAGAATAGGGCACTGATCAATACAGACTAGGATTTGGAGAATAGGGCACTGATCAATACAGAGTATGATTTGGAGAATAGGGCACTGATCAATACAGAATAGGATGTAGAGAATAGGGCACTGATCAATACAGAGTAGGATTTGGAGAATAGGGCACTGATCAATACAGACTAGGATTTGGAGAATAGGGCACTGATCAATACAGACTAGGATTTGGAGAATAGGGCACTGATCAATACAGAGTATGATTTGGAGAATAGGGCACTGATCAATACAGAATAGGATGTAGAGAATAGGGCACTGATCAATACAGAGTAGGATTTGGAGAATAGGGCACTGATCAATACAGACTAGGATTTGGAGAATAGGCTGATCAATACAGACTAGGATTTGGAGAATAGGGCACTGATCAATACAGAGTATGATTTGGAGAATAGGGCACTGATCAATACAGAATAGGAGTTGGAGAATAGGGCACTGATCAATACAGAATAGGATTTAGAGAATAGGGCACTGATCAATACAGACTAGGATTTGGAGAATAGGGCACTGATCAATACAGACTAGGATTTGGAGAATAGGGCACTGATCAATACAGAGTAGGATTTGGAGAATAGGGCACTGATCAATACAGAATAGGATTTAGAGAATAGGGCACTGATCAATACAGAGTAGGATTTGGAGAATAGGGCACTGATCAACAGACTAGGATTTGGAGAATAGGGCACTGATCAATACAGACTAGGATTTGGAGAATAGGGCACTGATCAATACAGACTAGGATTTGGAGAATAGGGCACTGATCAATACAGAGTATGATTTGGAGAATAGGGCACTGATCAATACAGAGTAGGAATTGGAGAATAGGGCACTGATCAATACAGACTAGGATTTAGAGAATAGGGCACTGATCAATACAGACTAGGATTTGGAGAATAGGGCACTGATCAATACAGACTAGGATTTGGAGAATAGGGCACTGATCAATACAGAGTAGGATTTGGAGAATAGGGCACTGATCAATACAGAATAGGATGTAGAGAATAGGGCACTGATCAATACAGAGTAGGATTTGGAGAATAGGGCACTGATCAATACAGACTAGGATTTGGAGAATAGGGCACTGATCAATACAGACTAGGATTTGGAGAATAGGGCACTGATCAATACAGAGTATGATTTGGAGAATAGGGCACTGATCAATACAGAGTAGGAATTGGAGAATAGGGCACTGATCAATACAGACTAGGATGTAGAGAATAGGGCACTGATCAATACAGACTAGGATTTGGAGAATAGGGCACTCATCAATACATACTAGGATTTGGAGAATAGGGCACTGATCAATACAGACTAGGATTTGGAGAATAGGGCACTGATCAAAACAGACCAGGATTTGGAGCATAGGGCACTGATCAATACGGAGTAGGATTTGGAGAATATGGCACGGATCAATACAGACTAGGATTTGGAGGATACGGCACTGATCAATACAGACTAGGATTTGGAGAATATGGCACAGATCAATACAGACTAGGATTTTGAGAATAGGGCACTAATCAATACAGACTAGGATTTGGAGAATAGGGCACTGATCAATACAGACTAGGATTTGGAGAATAGGGCACTGATCAATACAGACTAGGATTAGGAGAATAGGGCAATGATCAATACAGACTATGATTTGGAGAATAGGGCACTGATCAAAACAGACTAGGATTTGGAGAATAGGGCACTGATCAATACAGAGTAGGATTTGGAGAATATGGCACTGAACAATACAGACTAGGATTTGGAAAATAGGGCACTGATCAATACAGACTAGGATTTGGAGAATAGGGCAATGATCAATACAGACTAGGATTTGGAAAATATGACACGGATCAATACAGAGTAGGATTTAAAGAATATGGCACTGATCAATACAGAGTAGGATTTGGAAAATATGACACGGATCAATACAGAGTAGGATTTGGAGAATTGGGCACTAATCAATACAGACTAGGAGTTGGAGAATAGGGCACTGATAAATACAGACTAGGATTTGGAGAATAGGGCAATGATCAATACAGACTAGGAGATGGAGAATAGGGCACTGATCAATACAGACTAGGAGTTGGAATATAGGGCACTGAACAATACAGACTAGGATTTGGAAAATAGGGCACTGATCAATAAAGACTACGATTTGGAGAATAGGGCATTGATCAATACAGACTAGGATTTGGAGAATAGAGCACTGATCAATACAGAGTAGGATTTGGAGAATAGGGCACTGATCAATACAGACTAGGATTTGGAGAATAGGGCACTGATCAATACAGAGTATGATTTGGAGAATAGGGCACTGATCAATACAGAGTAGGAATTGGAGAATAGGGCACTGATCAATACAGACTAGGATGTAGAGAATAGGGCACTGATCAATACAGACTAGGATTTGGAGAATAGGGCACTCATCAATACATACTAGGATTTGGAGAATAGGGCACTGATCAATACAGACTAGGATTTGGAGAATAGGGCACTGATCAAAACAGACCAGGATTTGGAGTATAGGGCACTGATCAATACGGAGTAGGATTTAGAGAATATGGCACGGATCAATACAGACTAGGATTTGGAGGATACGGCACTGATCAATACAGACTAGTTTTTGTAGAATATGGCACTGATCAATACAGACTAGGATTTGGAAAATAGGGCACTGAACAATACAGACTAGGATTTGGAGAATAGGGCACTGATCAATACAGAGTAGGAATTGGAGAATAGGGCATTGATCAATACAGACTAGGATGTAGAGAATAGGGCACTGATCAATACAGACTAGGATTTGGAGAATAGGGCACTCATCAATACATACTAGGATTTGGAGAATAGGGTACTGAACAATAAAGACTAGGATTTGGAGAATAGGGTACTGCTTAATACAGACTAGGATTTGGAGAATAGAGCACTGATCAATACAGACTAGGAATGGAGGATAGGGAACTGATCAATACAGACTAGGATGTGGAGAATAGAGCACTGATCAATACAGACTAGGATTTGGAGAATAGGGCACTGATCAATACAGACTAGGATTTGGAGAATAGGGCACTGATCAATACAGACTAGGATTTGGAGAATAGCGCTCTGATCAATACAGACTAGGATTTGGAAAATAGGGCACTGATCAATACAGACTAGGATGTGGAGAATAGAGCACTGATCAATACAGACTAGGATTTGGAGAATAGAGCACTGATCAATACAGACTAGGATATGGAGAATAGGGCACTGATCAATATAGACTAGGATTTGGAGGATAGGGCACTGATCATTACAGACTAGGATTTGGAGTATTATGCATTAATCAATACAGACTAGGATTTGAACGATAGGGCACTGCTCAATACAGACTAAGATTTGGAGAATAGGGCACTGATCAATACAGACTAGGATTTGGAGAATAGGGCACTGATCAAAACAGACCAGGATTTGGAGTATAGGGCACTGATCAATACAGAGTAGGATTTGGAGAATATGGCACGGATCAATACAGACTAGGATTTGGAGGATACGGCACTGATCAATACAGACTAGGATTTGGAGAATATGGCACTGATCAATACAGACTAGGATTTGGAGAATAGGGCACTGATCAATACAGACTAGGATTTGGAGAATAGGGCACTGATCAATACAGACTAGGATTAGGAGAATAGGGCAATGATCAATACAGACTATGATTTGGAGAATAGGGCACTGATCAAAACAGACTAGGATTTGGAGAATAGGGCACTGATCAATACAGACTAGGATTTGGAGAATAGGGCACTGATCAAAACAGACCAGGATTTGGAGTATAGGGCACTGATCAATACAGAGTAGGATTTGGAGAATATGGCACGGATCAATACAGACTAGGATTTGGAGGATACGGCACTGATCAATACAGACTAGGATTTGGAGAATATGGCACTGATCAATACAGACTAGGATTTGGAGAATAGCGCACTGATCAATACAGACTAGGATTTGGAGAATAGGGCACTGATCAATACAGACTAGGATTAGGAGAATAGGGCAATGATCAATACAGACTATGATTTGGAGAATAGGGCACTGATCAAAACAGACTAGGATTTGGAGAATAGGGCACTGATCAATACAGAGTAGGATTTGGAGAATAGGGCAATGATCAATACAGACTAGGATTTGGAAAATATTACACGGATCAATACAGAGTAGGATTTGGAGAATATGGCACTGATCAATACAGAGTAGGAATTGGAAAATATGACACGGATCAATACAGAGTAGGATTTGGAGAATAGGGCACTGATCAATACAGACTAGGAGTTGGAGAATAGGGCACTGATCAATACAGACTAGGAGTTGGAGCATAGGGCACTGAACAATACAGACTATGATTTGGAAAATAGGGCACTGATCAATACAGACTAGGATTTGGAGAATAGCGCACTGATCAATACAGACTAGGATTTGGAAAATAGGGCACTGATCAATACAGACTAGGATGTGGAGAATAGAGCACTGATCAATACAGACTAGGATTTGGAGAATAGAGCACTGATCAATACAGACTAGGATATGGAGAATAGGGCACTGATCAATATAGACTAGGATTTGGAGGATAGGGCACTGATCAATACAGACTAGGATTTGGAGTATTATGCATTAATCAATACAGACTAGGATTTGAACGATAGGGCACTGCTCAATACAGACTAAGATTTGGAGAATAGGGCACTGATCAATACAGACTAGGATTTGGAGAATAGGGCACTGATCAAAACAGACCAGGATTTGGAGTATAGGGCACTGATCAATACAGAGTAGGATTTGGAGAATATGGCACGGATCAATACAGACTAGGATTTGGAGGATACGACACTGATCAATACAGACTAGGATTTGGAGAATATGGCACTGATCAATACAGACTAGGATTTGGAGAATAGGGCACTGATCAATACAGACTAGGATTTGGAGAATAGGGCACTGATCAATACAGACTAGGATTAGGAGAATAGGGCAATGATCAATACAGACTATGATTTGGAGAATAGGGCATTGATCAAAACAGACTAGGATTTGGAGAATAGGGCACTGATCAATACAGAGTAGGATTTGGAGAATAGGGCAATGATCAATACAGACTAGGATTTGGAAAATATGACACGGATCAATACAGAGTAGGATTTGGAGAATATGGCACTGATCAATACAGAGTAGGAATTGGAAAATATGACACGGATCAATACAGAGTAGGATTTGGAGAATAGGGCACTGATCAATACAGACTAGGAGTTGGAGAATAGGGCACTGATCAATACAGACTAGGAGTTGGAGCATAGGGCACTGAACAATACAGACTAGGATTTGGAAAATAGGGCACTGATCAATACAGACTAGGATTTGGAGGATACGGCACTGATCAATACAGACTAGGATTTGGAGAATATGGCACTGATCAATACAGACTAGGATTTGGAAAATAGGGCACTGATCAATACAGACTAGGATTTTGAGAATAGGGCACTAATCAATACAGACTAGGATTTGGAGAATATGGCACTGATCAATACAGACTAGGATTTGGAGAATAGGGCACTGATCAATACAGACTAGGATTTGGAGAATAGGGCACTGATCAAAACAGACCAGGATTTGGAGTATAGGGCACTGATCAATGCAGAGTAGGATTTGGAGAATATGGCACGGATCAATACAGACTAGGATTTGGAGGATACGGCACTGATCAATACAGACTAGGATTTGGAGAATATGGCACTGATCAATATAGACTAGGATATGGAGAATAGGGCACTGATCAATACAGACTAGGATTTGGAGAATAGGGCACTGATCAATACAGACTAGGATTAGGAGAATAGGGCAATGATCAATACAGACTATGATTTGGAGAATAGGACACTGATCAAAACAGACTAGGATTTGGAGAATAGGGCACTGATCAATACAGAGTAGGATTTGGAGAATAGGGCAATGATCAATACAGACTAGGATTTGGAAAATATGACACGGATCAATACAGAGTAGGATTTGGAGAATATGGCACTGATCAATACAGAGTAGGAATTGGAAAATATGACACTGATCAATACAGAGTAGGATTTGGAGAATAGGGCACTGATCAATACAGACTAGGAGTTGGAGAATAGGGCACTGATCAATACAGACTAGGAGTTGGAGCATAGGGCACTGAACAATACAGACTAGGATTTGGAAAATAGGGCACTGATCAATACAGACTAGGATTTGGAGGATACGGCACTGATCGATACAGACTAGGATTTGGAGAATATGGCACTGATCAATACAGACTAGGATTTGGAAAATAGGGCACTGATCAATACAGACTGGTATTTTGAGAATAGGGCACTAATCAATACAGACTAGGATTTGGAGAATATGGCACTGATCAATACAGACTAGGATTTGGAGAATAGGGCACTGATCAATACAGACTAGGATTTGGAGAATAGGGCACTGATCAAAACAGACTAGGATTTGGAGTATAGGGCACTGATTAATACAGAGTAGGATTTGGAGAATATGGCACGGATCAATACAGACTAGGATTTGGAGTATAAGGCACTGATCAATACAGACTAGGATTTGGAGAATATGGCACTGATCAATTCAGACTAGGATTTGGAAAATAGGGCACTGATCAATACAGACTAGGATTTGGAAAATATGACACGGATCAATACAGACTAGGATTTGGAGAATAAGGCACTAATCAATACAGACTAGGATTTGGAGAATAGGGCACTGAACAATACAGAGTAGGATTTGGAGAATAGGGCACTGATCAATACAAACTAGGATGTGGAGAATAGGGCACTGATCAATACAGAGTAGGATTTGGAGAATAGGGCACTGATCAATACAGAGCAGGATTTGGAGAATAGAGCACTGATCAATACAGACTAGGATTTGGAGAATAGGGCAATGATCAATACAGACTAGGATTTGGAGAATAGGGCACCGATCAATACAGACTAGGATTTGGAAAATAGGGCACTGATCAATACAGACTAGGATGTGGAGAATAGAGCACTGATCAATACAAACTAGGATGTGGAGAATAGGGCACTGATCAATACAGACTAGAATTTGGAGAATAGGGCACTGATCTATACAGTGGAGGATTTGGAGAATAGAGCACTGATCAATACAGACTAGGATTTGGAGGATAGGGCACTGATCAATACAGACTAGGATTTGGAGTATTATGCACTAATCAATACAGACTAGGATTTGAACGATAGGGCACTGCTCAATACAGAATAGGATTTGGAGTATAGGGCACTGATCAATACAGACTAGGATGTGGAGAATAAGGCAATGATCAATACATGACACTATGCTATTTAGTATGATGTAAGGGGCAGGGAACACGACACTGTGCTATGTAGTATGATGTAATGGGCATGGAACACGACACTATGCTATTTAATATGATGTAAGTGGCATGGAACACGACACTATGCTATTTAATATGATGTAAGGGGCATGGAACACGACACTATGCTATTTAATATGATGTAAGGGGCAAGGGACACGACACTATGCTATTTAATATGATGTAAGGGGCATGGAACACAACACTATACTATTTAATATGATATAAGGGGCATGGAACACGACACTTTGCTATTTAGTATGATGTAAGGGGCATGGAACACGACACTTTGCTATTTAGTATGATGTAAGGGGCATGGAACACGACACTATGCTACTTAGTATGATGTGAGGGGCATGGGACACGACACTAAGCTTTTTAATATGATGTAAGTGGCATGGAATACGACAATATGCTATTTAGTATGATGTAAGGGGCATGGAACACGACACTATGATATTTAATATGATGTAAGGGGCATGGAACACGACACTATGCTATTTAGTATGATGTAAGGAGCATGGAACACGACACTATGCTACTTAGTATGATGTAAGGGGCATGGAACACGACACTATGCTACTTAGTATGATGTAAGGGGCATGGATCACGACACTATGCTATTTAGTATGATGTAAGGGGCATGGAACACGACACTATGCTACTTAGTATGATGTAATGGGCATGGAACACGACACTATGCTATTTAGTATGATGTAAGGGGCATGGAACACGACACTCTGCTATTTAGTATGATGTAAGGGGCATGGAACACGACACTATGATATTTAATATGATGTAAGGGGCATGGAACACGACACTATGTTAATTAATATGATGTAAGGGGCATGGAACATGATACTATGCTATTTAGTATGATATAACGGGCATGGAACACGACACTATGCTATTTAGTATGATGTAAGGGGCATGGAACACGACACTATGATATTTAGTATGATGTTAGGGGCATGGAACACGACACTATGCTATTTAGTATGATGTAACGGGCATGGGACACGACACTGTGCTATTTAGTATGATGTAAGGGGCATGGAACACGACACTATGCTATTTAGTATGATGTAAGGGGCAAGAAACACGACACTATGCTATTTAATATGATGTAAGGGGCATGGATCACGACACTATGCTATTTAGTATGATGTAAGGGGCATGGATCACGACACTATGCTATTTAGTATGATGTAAGGGGCATGGAACACGACACTATGCTATTTACTATGATGTAAGGGGCATGGAACACGACAATATGCTATTTAATATGATGTAAGGGGCATGGAACACGACAATATGCTATTTAATATGATGTAAGGGGCATGGAACACGACACTATGCTATTTAGTATGATGTAAGGGGCATGGAATACGACACTATGCTATTTAGTATGATGTAACGGGCATGGGACACGACACACTGCTATTTAGTATGATGTAAGGGGCATGGAACACGACACTATGCTATTTAGTATGATGTAAGGGGTAAGGAACACGACACTATGCTATTTAATATGATGTAAGGGGCATGGATCACGACACTATGCTATTTAGTATGATGTAAGGGGCATTGATCACGACACTATGCTATTTAGTATGATGTAAGGGGCATTGAACACGACACTATGCTATTTAGTATGATGTAAGGGGCATGGAATACGACACTATGCTATTTAATATGATGTAAGGGGCATGGAACACGACACTATGCTATTTAATATGATGTATGGGGCATGGAACACGACACTATGCTATTTAATATGATGTAAGGGTCATGGAACACAATACTATGCTACTTAGTATGATGTAAGGGGCATGGATCACGACACTATGCTATTTAGTATGATGTAAGGGGCTTGGATCACGACACTATGCTATTTAGTATGATGTATGGGGCATGGAACACGACACTATGATATTTAGTATGATATAAGGGGCATGGAACACGACACTATGCTACTTAGTATGATGTAAGGGGCATGAAACACGACTCTATGCTACTTAGTATGATGTAATGGGCATGGAACACGACACTATGCTATTTAGTATGATGTAATGGGGCATGGAACACGACACTATGCTATTTAATATGATGTAAGTGGCATGGAACACGAAACTATGCTATTTAGTATGATGTAAGGGGCATGGAACACGAAACTATGCTATTTAGTATGATGTAAGGGGCAAGGGACACGACACTATGCTATTTAGTATGATGTAAGGGGCATGGAACACGACACTATGCTATTTAATATGATGTAATGGGGCATGGAACACGACACTATGCTATTTAATATGATGTATTGGACATGGAACATGATACTGGGATATTTAGTACGGGGCATAGAATATGGCCCTATGGTATTTAGTATAGTGTACGGGGCATGGAGCATAACACTATAATATTAACATAGTGTACGGGCATGGAACATGGCAAGGAGATACTTAGCATAGTGTACGGGGCATGGACCATGGCAATGTTGTACTTAGTATAGTGTATGGGGCATGGAACATGGCAAGGAGATACTTAGCATAGTGTACGGGGCATGGAACATGGCGATGTGGTACTTAGCATAGTGCATGTGGCATGGAACATGGCAATGTTATACTTAGCATAGCGTATGGGGCATGGACCATGGCGATGTTGTACTTAGTATAGTGTATGGGGCATGGAACATGGCGATGTGGTACTTAGCATAGTGTATGGAGCATGAAACATGGCAAGGAGGTACTTAGCATAGTGTATGGGGCATGGAACATGGCAATGTTGTACATAGTATAGTGTATGGGGCATGGAACATGGCAAGGCGGTACTTAGCATAGTGTACGGGGCATGGAACATGGCGATGTGGTACTTAGCATAGTGTATGGGGCATGGAATATGGCGATGTGGTACTTAGCATAGTGTATGGAGCATGGAACATGGTAATGTTGTACTTAGCATAGGGTATGGGGCATGGAACATGGAAATGTTGTACATAGCATAGTGTATGGGGCATGAAACATGGCAATGTTGTACTTAGCATAGTGTACGGGGCATGGAACATGGAAATGTTGTACATAGCATAGGGTATGTGGCATGGAACATGGCAATGTTATACTTAGCATAGTGTATTGGGCATGGCACATGGCAATGTTATACTTAGCATGGTGTATTGGGCATGGGACATGGTAATGTTGTACTTAGCATAGTGTACGGGCATGGAACATGGCAATGTTGTACTTAGTATAGTGTACGGGGCATGGAACATGGGAAGGACGTACTTATCATAGTGTACGGGGCATGGAACATGGCGGTGTGGTACATAGCATAGTATATGGGGCATGGAACATGGAAATGTTGTACTTAGCATAGTGTATGTGGCATGGAACATGGCAATGTTATACTTAGCATAGTGTATGGGGCATGGAACATGGCAATGTTGTACTTAGCATAGTGTTCGTGGGATGAAACATGGCAATGTGGTACTTAGCATAGTGTGCGGGATTTGGCACATGGCAATGTGGTACTTAGCATAGTATACGCGGAATGGAACATGGCAATGTGGTACTTAACATGGTGTATGGGCGTGGAAAATGGCAATGTTGTGCTTAGCATAGTGTTCGGAGAATGGAACATAGCAATGCTGTACTTAGCATAGTGTACTGGGCATAGAAAATGACAATGTGGTACTTAGCATAGTGTATGGGACATGGAACATGGCAATGTGGTACTTAGCATAGTGTACGGGGAATGGAACATAGCAATGTTGTACTTAGCATAGTGTATGGGGCATGGAACATGGCGAAGTGGTACTTAGCATAGTGTATGTGGCATGGAACATGGCGATGTGGTACTTAGCATAGTGTATGGGGCATGGAACATGGCAATGTGGTACATAGCATAGTGTATGGGCATGGAACATGGCAATGTTGTACTTAGCATAGTGTATGGGGCATGGAACATGGCGATATGGTACTTAGCATAGTGTATGGGGCATGGAACATGGTAATGTTGTACTTAGCATAGTGTATGGGGCATGGAACATGGCAATGTTGTACTTAGCATAGTGTATGGGGCATGGAACATGGCGATGTGGTACTTAGCATAGTGTATGGGGCATGGAACATGGCAATGTTGTACTTAGCATAGTGTATGGGGCATGGAACATGGCGATATGGTACTTAGCATAGTGTATGGTGCATGGAACATGGAAATGTTGTACATAGCATAGGGTATGTGGCATGGAACATGGCAATGTTATACTTAGCATAGTGTATGGGGCATGGTACATGGCAATGTTGTACTTAGCATAGTGTATGGGACATGGTACATGGCAATGTTGTACTTAGCATAGTGTATGGGGCATGGAACATGGCAAGGTGGTACTTAGCATAGTGTACGGGGGATGAAACATGTCAATGTGGTACTTATCATAGTGTACGTGGTATGGAACATGGCAATGTGGTACTTAGCATAGTGTATGGGGCATGGAACATGGCAATGTTGTACTTCTCATATTGTACGTGGTATGAAACATGGCAATGTGGTACTTAGCATAGTATACGTGATATGGAACATGGCAATGTGGTACTTAGCATAGTGTACGGGACATGGAACATGGCAATGTGGTACTTAGCATAGTGTACGGGACATGGAACATGGCAATTTGGTACTTAGCATAGTGTATGTGGTATTGAAAATGGCAATGTGATACTTAGCATAGTTTATGGGGCATAGAACATGGCAATTTTGTACTTAGCATACTGTACATTGTATGAAACATGGCAATGTGGTACTTAGCATAGTGTACGGCATTTGGCACATGGCAATGTGGTACTTAGCATAATATACGGGGAATGGAACATGGCAATGTGGTACTTAACATGGTGTATGGGCATGGAAAATGGCAATGCTGTGCTTAGCATAGTGTTCGGAGAATGGAACATAGCAATGCTGTACTCAGCATAGTGTACTGGGCATGGAAAATGACAATGTGGTACTTAGCATAGTGTACGGGACATGGAACATGGCAATGTGGTACTTATCATAGTGTACGGGGAATGGAACATAGCAATGTTGTACTTGGCATAGTGTATGGGCATAGAACATGGCAATGTTTTACTTAGCATAGTGTACGGGGCATGGATCATGGAAATGTTGTGCATAGCATAGGTTATGTGGCATGGAACATGGCAATATTATACTTAGCATAGTGTATGGGGCATGGAACATGGCAATGTGGTACTTAGTATAGTGTATGGGGCATGGAACATGGCAAGGAGATACTTAGCATAGTGTACGAGGCATGGAACATGGAAATGGTGTACATAGCATAGGGTATGTGGCATGGAACATGGCAATGTTATACTTAGCATAGTGTATGGGGCATGGAACATGGCAATGTGGTACTTAGTATAGTGTATGGGGCATGGAATGGAACATGGTAAGGAGATACTTAGCATAGTGTACGGGGCATGGAACATGGCAATGTTGTACTTAGTATAGTGTATGGGGCATGAAACATGGCAAGGAGATACTTAGCATAGTGTACGGGGCATGGAACATGGCGATGTAGTACTTAGCATAGTGTATGGGGCATGGAACATGGCAATGTTATACTTAGCATAGCGTATGGGGCATGGACCATGGCGATGTTGTACTTAGTATAGTGTATGGGGCATGGAACATGGCGATGTGGTACTTAGCATAGTGTATGGAGCATGAAACATGGCAAGGAGGTACTTAGCATAGTGTACGGGGCATGGAACATGGCAATGTTGTACATAGTATAGTGTATGGGGCATGGAACATGGCAAGGAGGTACTTAGCATAGTGTACGGGGCATGGAACATGGCGATGTGGTACTTAGCATAGTGTATGGTGCATGGAATATGGCGATGTGGTACATAGCATAGTGTATGGGGCATGGAACATGGTAATGTTGTACTTAGCATAGGGTATGGGGCATGGAACATGGAAATGTTGTACATAGCATAGTGTATGGGGCATGAAACATGGCAATGTTGTATTTAGCATAGTGTACGGGGCATGGAACATGGAAATGTTATACTTAGCATAGTGTATGGGGCATGGCACATGGCAATGTTATACTTAGCATGGTGTATTGGGCATGGGACATGGTAATGTTGTACTTAGCATAGTGTACGGGCATGGAACATGGCAATGTTGTACTTAGTATAGTGTACGGGGCATGGATCATGGGAAGGACGTACTTATCATAGTGTACAGGGCATGTAACATGGCGGTGTGGTACATAGCATAGTGTATGGGGCATGCAACATGGCGATGTGGTACTTAGCATAGTATATGGGGCATGGAACATGGCAATGTTGTACTTAGCATAGTGTATGTGGCATGGAACATGGCAATGTTATACTTAGCATAGTGTATGGGGCATGGAACATGGCAATGTGGTACTTAGCATAGTGTACGGGGGATGAAACATGACAATGTGGTACATAGCATGGTGTACGGGGCATGGAACATGGCAATATTGTACTTAGCATAGTGTATGGGGCATGGAATAAGGCAATGTTGTGCTTAGCATAGTGTACGTAGTATGGAACATAGCAATATTGTACTTAACATAGCGTATGGGGCATGAAACATCGCAAGGTGGTACTTAACATGGTGTATGTGGCATGGAACATGGCAATGTGGTACTTAGCATAGTGTATGGGGCATGGAACATGGCAATGTGGTACTTAGCATTGTGTTCGGGACATAGAACATGGCAACTTTGTACTTAGCATAGCATACGGGACATGGAACATGGAAATGTGGTATTTAGCATAGTGTACGTAGTATAGAACATGGCACTATGGTACTTAGCATAGTGTACGCGATCTGGAACATGGCAATGTGATACTTAGCATAGTGTATGGGGCATGGAACATGGCAATGTTGTACTTATCATATTGTACGTGGTATGAAACATGGCAATGTGGTACTTAGCATAGTGTACGGGGCATGGAACATGGCAATGTGGTACTTAGCATAGTGTACGGGACATGGAACATGGCAATGTGGTACTTAGCATAGTGTACGGGGCATGGAACATGGCAATGTATTACTTAGCATAGTGTATGGGGCATAGAACATGGCAATGTTGTACTTAGCATACTGTACGTTGTATGAAACATGGCAATGTGGTACTTAGCATAGTGTACGGGATTTGGCACATGACAATGTGGTACTTAACATGGTGTATGGGCATGGAAAATGGCAATGTTGTGCTTAGCATAGTGTTCGGAGAATGGAACATAGCAATGCCGTACTTAGCATAGTGTACTGGGCATGGAAAATGACAATGTGGTACCTAGCATAGTGTACGGGACATGGAACCTGGCAATGTGGTACTTAGCATAGTGTACGGGGAATGGAACATAGCAATGTTGTACTTAGCATAGTGTATGGGGCATGGAACATGGCGAAGTGGTACTTAGCATAGTGTATGTGGCATGGAACATGGCGATGTGGTACTTAGCATAGTGTGTGGGGCATGGAACATGGCGATCTGGTACTTAGCATAGTGTATGGGACATGGAACATGGCAATGTTGTACTTAGCATAGTGTATGGGGCATGGAACATGGCGATATGGTACTTAGCATAGTGTATGGGGCATGGAACATGGCACTGTTGTACTTAGCATAGTGTATGGGGCATGGAACATGGCAATGTGATACTTAGCATAGTGTATGGGGCATGGAACATGGCAATGTTATACTTAGCATAGCGTATGGGGCATGGACCATGGCGATGTTGTACTTAGTATAGTGTATGGGGCATGGAACATGGCGATGTGGTACTTAGCATAGTGTATGGAGCATGAAACATGGCAAGGAGGTACTTAGCATAGTGTATGGGGCATGGAACATGGCAATGTTGTACATAGTATAGTGTATGGGGCATGGAACATGGCAAGGCGGTACTTAGCATAGTGTACGGGGCATGGAACATGGCGATGTGGTACTTAGCATAGTGTATGGGGCATGGAATATGGCGATGTGGTACTTAGCATAGTGTATGGAGCATGGAACATGGTAATGTTGTACATAGCATAGTGTATGGGGCATGAAACATGGCAATGTTGTACTTAGCATAGTGTACGGGGCATGGAACATGGAAATGTTGTACATAGCATAGGGTATGTGGCATGGAACATGGCAATGTTATACTTAGCATAGTGTATTGGGCATGGCACATGGCAATGTTATACTTAGCATGGTGTATTGGGCATGGGACATGGTAATGTTGTACTTAGCATAGTGTACGGGCATGGAACATGGCAATGTTGTACTTAGTATAGTGTACGGGGCATGGAACATGGGAAGGACGTACTTATCATAGTGTACGGGGCATGGAACATGGCGGTGTGGTACATAGCATAGTATATGGGGCATGGAACATGGAAATGTTGTACTTAGCATAGTGTATGTGGCATGGAACATGGCAATGTTATACTTAGCATAGTGTATGGGGCATGGAACATGGCAATGTTGTACTTAGCATAGTGTTCGTGGGATGAAACATGGCAATGTGGTACTTAGCATAGTGTGCGGGATTTGGCACATGGCAATGTGGTACTTAGCATAGTATACGCGGAATGGAACATGGCAATGTGGTACTTAACATGGTGTATGGGCGTGGAAAATGGCAATGTTGTGCTTAGCATAGTGTTCGGAGAATGGAACATAGCAATGCTGTACTTAGCATAGTGTACTGGGCATAGAAAATGACAATGTGGTACTTAGCATAGTGTATGGGACATGGAACATGGCAATGTGGTACTTAGCATAGTGTACGGGGAATGGAACATAGCAATGTTGTACTTAGCATAGTGTATGGGGCATGGAACATGGCGAAGTGGTACTTAGCATAGTGTATGTGGCATGGAACATGGCGATGTGGTACTTAGCATAGTGTATGGGGCATGGAACATGGCAATGTGGTACATAGCATAGTGTATGGGCATGGAACATGGCAATGTTGTACTTAGCATAGTGTATGGGGCATGGAACATGGCGATATGGTACTTAGCATAGTGTATGGGGCATGGAACATGGTAATGTTGTACTTAGCATAGTGTATGGGGCATGGAACATGGCAATGTTGTACTTAGCATAGTGTATGGGGCATGGAACATGGCGATGTGGTACTTAGCATAGTGTATGGGGCATGGAACATGGCAATGTTGTACTTAGCATAGTGTATGGGGCATGGAACATGGCGATATGGTACTTAGCATAGTGTATGGTGCATGGAACATGGAAATGTTGTACATAGCATAGGGTATGTGGCATGGAACATGGCAATGTTATACTTAGCATAGTGTATGGGGCATGGTACATGGCAATGTTGTACTTAGCATAGTGTATGGGACATGGTACATGGCAATGTTGTACTTAGCATAGTGTATGGGGCATGGAACATGGCAAGGTGGTACTTAGCATAGTGTACGGGGGATGAAACATGTCAATGTGGTACTTATCATAGTGTACGTGGTATGGAACATGGCAATGTGGTACTTAGCATAGTGTATGGGGCATGGAACATGGCAATGTTGTACTTCTCATATTGTACGTGGTATGAAACATGGCAATGTGGTACTTAGCATAGTATACGTGATATGGAACATGGCAATGTGGTACTTAGCATAGTGTACGGGACATGGAACATGGCAATGTGGTACTTAGCATAGTGTACGGGACATGGAACATGGCAATTTGGTACTTAGCATAGTGTATGTGGTATTGAAAATGGCAATGTGATACTTAGCATAGTTTATGGGGCATAGAACATGGCAATTTTGTACTTAGCATACTGTACATTGTATGAAACATGGCAATGTGGTACTTAGCATAGTGTACGGCATTTGGCACATGGCAATGTGGTACTTAGCATAATATACGGGGAATGGAACATGGCAATGTGGTACTTAACATGGTGTATGGGCATGGAAAATGGCAATGCTGTGCTTAGCATAGTGTTCGGAGAATGGAACATAGCAATGCTGTACTCAGCATAGTGTACTGGGCATGGAAAATGACAATGTGGTACTTAGCATAGTGTACGGGACATGGAACATGGCAATGTGGTACTTATCATAGTGTACGGGGAATGGAACATAGCAATGTTGTACTTGGCATAGTGTATGGGCATAGAACATGGCAATGTTTTACTTAGCATAGTGTACGGGGCATGGATCATGGAAATGTTGTGCATAGCATAGGTTATGTGGCATGGAACATGGCAATATTATACTTAGCATAGTGTATGGGGCATGGAACATGGCAATGTGGTACTTAGTATAGTGTATGGGGCATGGAACATGGCAAGGAGATACTTAGCATAGTGTACGAGGCATGGAACATGGAAATGGTGTACATAGCATAGGGTATGTGGCATGGAACATGGCAATGTTATACTTAGCATAGTGTATGGGGCATGGAACATGGCAATGTGGTACTTAGTATAGTGTATGGGGCATGGAATGGAACATGGTAAGGAGATACTTAGCATAGTGTACGGGGCATGGAACATGGCAATGTTGTACTTAGTATAGTGTATGGGGCATGAAACATGGCAAGGAGATACTTAGCATAGTGTACGGGGCATGGAACATGGCGATGTAGTACTTAGCATAGTGTATGGGGCATGGAACATGGCAATGTTATACTTAGCATAGCGTATGGGGCATGGACCATGGCGATGTTGTACTTAGTATAGTGTATGGGGCATGGAACATGGCGATGTGGTACTTAGCATAGTGTATGGAGCATGAAACATGGCAAGGAGGTACTTAGCATAGTGTACGGGGCATGGAACATGGCAATGTTGTACATAGTATAGTGTATGGGGCATGGAACATGGCAAGGAGGTACTTAGCATAGTGTACGGGGCATGGAACATGGCGATGTGGTACTTAGCATAGTGTATGGTGCATGGAATATGGCGATGTGGTACATAGCATAGTGTATGGGGCATGGAACATGGTAATGTTGTACTTAGCATAGGGTATGGGGCATGGAACATGGAAATGTTGTACATAGCATAGTGTATGGGGCATGAAACATGGCAATGTTGTATTTAGCATAGTGTACGGGGCATGGAACATGGAAATGTTATACATAGCATAGGGTATGTGGCATGGAACATGGCAATGTTATACTTAGCATAGTGTATGGGGCATGGCACATGGCAATGTTATACTTAGCATGGTGTATTGGGCATGGGACATGGTAATGTTGTACTTAGCATAGTGTACGGGCATGGAACATGGCAATGTTGTACTTAGTATAGTGTACGGGGCATGGATCATGGGAAGGACGTACTTATCATAGTGTACAGGGCATGTAACATGGCGGTGTGGTACATAGCATAGTGTATGGGGCATGCAACATGGCGATGTGGTACTTAGCATAGTATATGGGGCATGGAACATGGCAATGTTGTACTTAGCATAGTGTATGTGGCATGGAACATGGCAATGTTATACTTAGCATAGTGTATGGGGCATGGAACATGGCAATGTGGTACTTAGCATAGTGTACGGGGGATGAAACATGACAATGTGGTACATAGCATGGTGTACGGGGCATGGAACATGGCAATATTGTACTTAGCATAGTGTATGGGGCATGGAATAAGGCAATGTTGTGCTTAGCATAGTGTACGTAGTATGGAACATAGCAATATTGTACTTAACATAGCGTATGGGGCATGAAACATCGCAAGGTGGTACTTAACATGGTGTATGTGGCATGGAACATGGCAATGTGGTACTTAGCATAGTGTATGGGGCATGGAACATGGCAATGTGGTACTTAGCATTGTGTTCGGGACATAGAACATGGCAACTTTGTACTTAGCATAGCATACGGGACATGGAACATGGAAATGTGGTATTTAGCATAGTGTACGTAGTATAGAACATGGCACTATGGTATTTAGCATAGTGTACGCGATCTGGAACATGGCAATGTGATACTTAGCATAGTGTATGGGGCATGGAACATGGCAATGTTGTACTTATCATATTGTACGTGGTATGAAACATGGCAATGTGGTACTTAGCATAGTGTACGTGGTATGGAACATGGCAATGTGGTACTTAGCATAGAGTACGGGACATGGAACATGGCAATGTGGTACTTAGCATAGTGTACGGGACATGGAACATGGCAATGTGGTACATAGCATAGTGAATGTGGTATTGAACATGGCAATGTGATACTTAGCATAGTGTATGGGGCATAGAACATGGCAATGTTGTACTTAGCATACTGTACGTTGTATGAAACATGGCAATGTGGTACTTAGCATAGTGTACGGGATTTGGCACATGACAATGTGGTACTTAACATGGTGTATGGGCATGGAAAATGGCAATGTTGTGCTTAGCATAGTGTTCGGAGAATGGAACATAGCAATGCCGTACTTAGCATAGTGTACTGGGCATGGAAAATGACAATGTGGTACCTAGCATAGTGTACGGGACATGGAACCTGGCAATGTGGTACTTAGCATAGTGTACGGGGAATGGAACATAGCAATGTTGTACTTAGCATAGTGTATGGGGCATGGAACATGGCGAAGTGGTACTTAGCATAGTGTATGTGGCATGGAACATGGCGATGTGGTACTTAGCATAGTGTGTGGGGCATGGAACATGGCGATCTGGTACTTAGCATAGTGTATGGGACATGGAACATGGCAATGTTGTACTTAGCATAGTGTATGGGGCATGGAACATGGCGATATGGTACTTAGCATAGTGTATGGGGCATGGAACATGGCACTGTTGTACTTAGCATAGTGTATGGGGCATGGAACATGGCAATGTGATACTTAGCATAGTGTATGGGGCATGGAACATGGCGATGTGGTACTTAGCATAGTGTATGGGGCATGGAACATGGAAATGTGGTACTTAGCATTGTGTTCGGGACATAGAACATGGCAACTTTGTACTTAGCATAGCATACGGGACATGGAACATGGAAATGTGGTATTTAGCATAGTGTACGTAGTATGGAACATGGCACTATGGTACTTAGCATAGTGTACGCGATCTGGAACATGGCAATGTGATACTTAGCATAGTGTATGGGGCATGGAACATGGCAATGTTGTACTTAGCATAGTGTACGTGGTATGGAACATGGCAATGTGGTACTTAGCATAGTTTACAGGACATGGAACATGGCAATGTGGTACTTAGCATAGTGTACGGCATTTGGCACATGGCAATGTGGTACTTAGCATAATATACGGGGAATGGAACATGGCAATGTGGTACTTAACATGGTGTATGGGCATGGAAAATGGCAATGCTGTGCTTAGCATAGTGTTCGGAGAATGGAACATAGCAATGCTGTACTCAGCATAGTGTACTGGGCATGGAAAATGACAATGTGGTACTTAGCATAGTGTACGGGACATGGAACATGGCAATGTGGTACTTATCATAGTGTACGGGGAATGGAACATAGCAATGTTGTACTTGGCATAGTGTATGGGCATAGAACATGGCAATGTTTTACTTAGCATAGTGTACGGGGCATGGATCATGGAAATGTTGTGCATAGCATAGGTTATGTGGCATGGAACATGGCAATATTATACTTAGCATAGTGTATGGGGCATGGAACATGGCAATGTGGTACTTAGTATAGTGTATGGGGCATGGAACATGGCAAGGAGATACTTAGCATAGTGTACGAGGCATGGAACATGGAAATGGTGTACATAGCATAGGGTATGTGGCATGGAACATGGCAATGTTATACTTAGCATAGTGTATGGGGCATGGAACATGGCAATGTGGTACTTAGTATAGTGTATGGGTCATGGAATGGAACATGGTAAGGAGATACTTAGCATAGTGTACGGGGCATGGAACATGGCAATGTTGTACTTAGTATAGTGTATGGGGCATGAAACATGGCAAGGAGATACTTAGCATAGTGTACGGGGCATGGAACATGGCGATGTAGTACTTAGCATAGTGTATGGGGCATGGAACATGGCAATGTTATACTTAGCATAGCGTATGGGGCATGGACCATGGCGATGTTGTACTTAGTATAGTGTATGGGGCATGGAACATGGCGATGTGGTACTTAGCATAGTGTATGGAGCATGAAACATGGCAAGGAGGTACTTAGCATAGTGTACGGGGCATGGAACATGGCAATGTTGTACATAGTATAGTGTATGGGGCATGGAACATGGCAAGGAGGTACTTAGCATAGTGTACGGGGCATGGAACATGGCGATGTGGTACTTAGCATAGTGTATGGTGCATGGAATATGGCGATGTGGTACATAGCATAGTGTATGGGGCATGGAACATGGTAATGTTGTACTTAGCATAGGGTATGGGGCATGGAACATGGAAATGTTGTACATAGCATAGTGTATGGGGCATGAAACATGGCAATGTTGTATTTAGCATAGTGTACGGGGCATGGAACATGGAAATGTTATACATAGCATAGGGTATGTGGCATGGAACATGGCAATGTTATACTTAGCATAGTGTATGGGGCATGGCACATGGCAATGTTATACTTAGCATGGTGTATTGGGCATGGGACATGGTAATGTTGTACTTAGCATAGTGTACGGGCATGGAACATGGCAATGTTGTACTTAGTATAGTGTACGGGGCATGGATCATGGGAAGGACGTACTTATCATAGTGTACAGGGCATGTAACATGGCGGTGTGGTACATAGCATAGTGTATGGGGCATGCAACATGGCGATGTGGTACTTAGCATAGTATATGGGGCATGGAACATGGCAATGTTGTACTTAGCATAGTGTATGTGGCATGGAACATGGCAATGTTATACTTAGCATAGTGTATGGGGCATGGAACATGGCAATGTGGTACTTAGCATAGTGTACGGGGGATGAAACATGACAATGTGGTACATAGCATGGTGTACGGGGCATGGAACATGGCAATATTGTACTTAGCATAGTGTATGGGGCATGGAATAAGGCAATGTTGTGCTTAGCATAGTGTACGTAGTATGGAACATAGCAATATTGTACTTAACATAGCGTATGGGGCATGAAACATCGCAAGGTGGTACTTAACATGGTGTATGTGGCATGGAACATGGCAATGTGGTACTTAGCATAGTGTATGGGGCATGGAACATGGCAATGTGGTACTTAGCATTGTGTTCGGGACATAGAACATGGCAACTTTGTACTTAGCATAGCATACGGGACATGGAACATGGAAATGTGGTATTTAGCATAGTGTACGTAGTATAGAACATGGCACTATGGTACTTAGCATAGTGTACGCGATCTGGAACATGGCAATGTGATACTTAGCATAGTGTATGGGGCATGGAACATGGCAATGTTGTACTTATCATATTGTACGTGGTATGAAACATGGCAATGTGGTACTTAGCATAGTGTACGTGGTATGGAACATGGCAATGTGGTACTTAGCATAGAGTACGGGACATGGAACATGGCAATGTGGTACTTAGCATAGTGTACGGGACATGGAACATGGCAATGTGGTACATAGCATAGTGAATGTGGTATTGAACATGGCAATGTGATACTTAGCATAGTGTATGGGGCATAGAACATGGCAATGTTGTACTTAGCATACTGTACGTTGTATGAAACATGGCAATGTGGTACTTAGCATAGTGTACGGGATTTGGCACATGACAATGTGGTACTTAACATGGTGTATGGGCATGGAAAATGGCAATGTTGTGCTTAGCATAGTGTTCGGAGAATGGAACATAGCAATGCCGTACTTAGCATAGTGTACTGGGCATGGAAAATGACAATGTGGTACCTAGCATAGTGTACGGGACATGGAACCTGGCAATGTGGTACTTAGCATAGTGTACGGGGAATGGAACATAGCAATGTTGTACTTAGCATAGTGTATGGGGCATGGAACATGGCGAAGTGGTACTTAGCATAGTGTATGTGGCATGGAACATGGCGATGTGGTACTTAGCATAGTGTGTGGGGCATGGAACATGGCGATCTGGTACTTAGCATAGTGTATGGGACATGGAACATGGCAATGTTGTACTTAGCATAGTGTATGGGGCATGGAACATGGCGATATGGTACTTAGCATAGTGTATGGGGCATGGAACATGGCACTGTTGTACTTAGCATAGTGTATGGGGCATGGAACATGGCAATGTGATACTTAGCATAGTGTATGGGGCATGGAACATGGCGATGTGGTACTTAGCATAGTGTATGGGGCATGGAACATGGAAATGTGGTACTTAGCATTGTGTTCGGGACATAGAACATGGCAACTTTGTACTTAGCATAGCATACGGGACATGGAACATGGAAATGTGGTATTTAGCATAGTGTACGTAGTATGGAACATGGCACTATGGTACTTAGCATAGTGTACGCGATCTGGAACATGGCAATGTGATACTTAGCATAGTGTATGGGGCATGGAACATGGCAATGTTGTACTTAGCATAGTGTACGTGGTATGGAACATGGCAATGTGGTACTTAGCATAGTTTACAGGACATGGAACATGGCAATGTGGTACTTAGCATAGTGTACGGGACATGGAACATGGCAATGTGGTACATAGCATAGTGAATATGGTATTGAACATGGCAATGTGATACTTAGCATAGTGTATGGGGCATAGAACATGGCAATGTTGTACTTAGCATACTGTACGTTGTATGAAACATGGCAATGTGGTACTTAGCATAGTGTACGGGATTTGGCACATGACAATGTGGTACTTAGCATAGTATACGTGGAATGGAACATGGCAATGTGGTACTTAGCATAGTGTATGGGCATGGAAAATGGCAATGTTGTGCTTAGCATAGTGTTCGGAGAATGGAACATAGCAATGCCGTACTTAGCATAGTGTACTGGGCATGGAAAATGACAATGTGGTACTTAGCATAGTGTACGGGACATGGAACATGGCAATGTGGTACTTAGCATAGTGTACGGGGAATGGATCATAGCAATGTTGTACTTAGCATAGTGTATGGGGCATGGAACATGGCGAAGTGGTACTTAGCATAGTGTATGTGGCATGGAACATGGCGATGTGGTACTTAGCATAGTGTATGAGACATGGAACATGGCGATCTGGTACTTAGCATAGTGTATGGGACATGGAACATGGCAATGTTGTACCTAGCATAGTGTATGGGGCATGGAACATGGCGATATGGTACTTAGCATAGTGTATGGGGCAAGGAACATGGCAATGTTGTACTTAGCATAGTGTATGGGGCATGGAACATGGCGATGTGGTACTTAGCATAGTGTATGGGGCATGGAACATGGCGATGTGGTACTTAGCATAGTGTATGGGGCATGGAACATGGAAATGTTGTACATAGCATAGGGTATGTGGCATGGAACATGGCAATGTTATACATATCATAGTGTATGGGGCATGGTACATGGCAATGTTGTACTTAGCATAGTGTATGGGGCATGGTACATGGCAAGGTGGTACTTAGCATAGTGTACGGGGGATGAAACATGTCAATGTGGTACTTAGCATAGTGTGCGGGGCATGGAACATGGCAATGTGGTGCTTAGCATAGTGTATGGGGCATGGAACATGGCAATGTTGTACTTATCATAGTGTACGGGGAATGGTACATAGCAATGTTGTACTTAACATACTAGTAATGTATGGGGCAAGGAACATAGCAGTGTTGTACTTAGCATAGTGTACGGGGCATGGAACATGGCAGTGTTGTGCTTAGCATAGTGTACGGGGCATGGAACATGGCAGTGTATTACTTAGCATAGTGTACGGGTCATGGAACATGGCAGTGTTGTACTTAGCATAGTGTGCGGGGCATGGAACATGGCAATGTGGTACTTAGCATAGTGTACGGGATATGGAACATGGCAATGTGGTACGTAGCATAGTGTACGGGGCATGGAACATGGCAACGTGGTACTTATCATGGTGTATGGGGCATGGAACATGGCAATGTGGTATTTAGCATAGTATACGGGGCATGGAACATGGCAATGTGGTACTTAGCATAGTGAAAAGGGCATGGAACATGGTACTATGATATTCAGTAAAATATACGGAGCATGGAACATGCCACTATAATATTTAGTATTGTGTATGGGGCATGGAACATGGCACTATATTATTTAGTATTGTGTACGGGGCATGGAACATTTACTATTGTATACGTGCATGGAACATGGCACTATAATATTTAGTAAGATATACGGAGCATGGAACATGGCACTATAATATTTAGTAAGCTATCCGGGGCATGGAACATGGCACTATAATATTTAGTATTGTGTACGGGGCATGGAACATGGCACTATAATATTTAGCATTGTATACGGTGCATGGAACATGGTACTATAATATTTAGTATTGTATACGATGCATGGAACATGGTACTATACTATTTAGTATTGTATACGGGGCATGGAACATGGCACTAGAATAGTTAGTATTGTGTACGGGGCATGGAACATGGCACTATTATATTTAGTATTGTATACGGGGAATGGAACATGGCACTATAATATTTAGTATTGTATACGGGGCATGGAACATGGCACTATAATATTTAGTATTGTGTACGGGGCATGGAACATGGCACTATAATATTTAGTATTCTATACGGGGCATGGAACATGGCACTATAATATTTAGTATTGTATACGGTGCATGGAACATGGCACTATAATAGTTAGTATTGTATACGGTGCATGGAACATGGCACTATAATATTTAGTATTGTATACGGTGCATGGAACATGGCACTATAATATTTAGTATTGTATACGGGGCATGGAACATGGCACTATAATATTTAGTATTGTATACGGTGCATGGAACATGGCACTATACTATTTAGTATTGTATACGGGGCATGGAACATGGCACTATAATATTTAGTATTTTGTACGGCGCTTGGAACATGGCACTAGAATATTTAGTATTGTATACGGTGCATGGAACATGGCACTATAATAGTTAGTATTGTATACGGTGCATGGAACATGGCACTATAATATTTAGTATTGTATACGGTGCATGGAACATGGCACTATAATATTTAGTATTGTATACGGGGCATGGAACATGGCACTATAATATTTAGTATTGTATACGGTGCATGGAACATGGCACTATACTATTTAGTATTGTATACGGGGCATGGAACATGGCACTATAATATTTAGTATTTTGTACGGCGCTTGGAACATGGCACTAGAATATTTAGTATTATATATATACATGGAACATGGTACTATAATATTTAGTATTGTATACGGTGCATGGAACATGGTACTATACTATTTACTATTGTATACGGGGTATGGACCATGGCACTATAATATTTAGTATTGTATATATACATGGAACATGGCACTATAATATTTAGTATTGTATACGGTGCATGGTACATGGTACTATACTATTTACTATTGTATACGGGGTACGGAACATGGCACTATAATATTTAGTATTTTATACGGGGCATGGAACATGGTACTATAATATTTAATATTTTATACGGGGCATGGAACATGGTACTATAATATTTAGTATTGTATACGGGGCATGGAACATGGTACTATAATATTTAGTATTGTGTACGGTGCATGGAACATGGCACTATAACATTTAGTATTGTATACGGTGCAGTGATCATGGCACTATAATAGTTAGTATTGTTTACGGGGCATGGAACATGGCACTATACTATTTAGTATTGTATACGGGGCATGGAACATGGCACTATAATAGTTAGTATTGTGTACGGGGCATGCAACATGGCACTATAATATTTAGTATTGTGTACGGGGCATGGAACATGGCACTATGATAATTAGTATTGTGTACGGGGCATGGAACATGGCAATATAATATTTAGTATTGTGTACGGGGCATGGAACATGGCACTATACTATTTATTAGTGTGTACGGGGCATGGAACATGGCACTATGATAATTAGTATTGTATACGGGGCATGGAACATGGCCCTATAATATTTAGTATTTTATACGGGGCATGGAACATGGTACTATACTATTTAGTATTGTATACGGTGCATGGAACATGGTACTATACTATTTAGTATTGTATACGGGGCATGGAACATGGCACTATAATATTTAGTATTGTATACGGTGCATGGAACATGGCCCTATAATATTTAGTATTTTGTACGGCGCATGGAACATGGCACTAGAATATTTAGTATTGTATATATACATGGAACATGGTACTATACTATTTAGTATTTTATACGGGGCATGGAACATGGTACTATACTATTTAGTATTGTATACGGCGCATGGAACATGGCACTATAATAGTTAGTATTGTATACGGTGGATGGAACATGGTACTATAATATTTAGTATTGTATACGGTGGATGGAACATGGTACTATACTATTTAGTATTGTATACGGGGCATGGAACATGGCTCTATAATAGTTAGTATTGTATACGGTGGATGGAACATGGTACTATACTATTTAGTATTGTATACGCTGCATGGTACATGGTACTATACTATTTAGTATTGTATACGCTGCATGGAACATGGCACTATACTATTTAGTATTGTATACGTGGCATGGAACATGGCACTATAATAGTTAGTATTGTATACGGTGGATGGAACATGGTACTATAATATTTAGTATTGTATACAGTGGATGGAACATGGTACTATACTATTTAGTATTGTATACGCTGCATGGTACATGGTACTATACTATTTAGTATTTTATAAGGGTATGGAACATGGTACTATAATATTTAGTATTTTATACGGGGCATGGAACATGGTACTATAATATTTAGTATTTTATACGGGGCATGGAACATGGTACTATAATATTTGGTATTTTATGCGGGGCATGGAACATGGCACTATAATATTTAGTATTGTATACGATGCATGGAACATGGCACTATAATATTTAGTATTGTGTACGGGGCATGGAACATGGCACTATAATATTTAGTATTGTGTACGGGGCATGGAACATGGCACTATAATATTTAGTATTGTATACGGGGCATGTAACATGGTACTATAATATTTAGTATTTTATACGGGGCATGGAACATGGTACTATACTATTTAGTATTGTATACGGGGCATGGAACATGGCACTATAATATTTAGTATTGTATACGGGGCATGGAACATGGCACTATAATAGTTAGTATTGTATACGGTGGATGGAACATGGCACTATAATATTTAGTATTGTATACGGGGCATGGAACATGGTACTATACTATTTAGTATTGTATACGGTGCATGGAACATGGTACTATAATATTTAGTATTGTATACGCTGCATGGTACATGGTACTATACTATTTAGTATTTTATAAGGGTATGGAACATGGTACTATAATATTTAGTATTGTATACGGGGCATGGAACATGGCACTATAATATTTAGTATTGTATACGGTGCATGGAACATGGTACTATAATATTTAGTATTGTGTACGGGGCATGGAACATGGCACTATAATATTTAGTATTGTGTACGGGGCATGGAACATGGCACTATAATATTTAGTATTGTGTACGGGGCATGGAACATGGCACTCTGATAATTAGTATTGTATACACGGCATGGAACATGGCACTATAATATTTAGTATTGTATACGATGCATGGAACATGGTACTATAATATTTAGTATTGTATACGATGCATGGAACATGGCCCTATAATATTTAGTATTGTGTACGGGGCATGGAACATGGCACTATAATATTTAGTATTGTATACGGGGCATGGAACATGGCACTATAATATTTAGTATTGTATACGGGGCATGGAACATGGCACTATAATATTTAGTATTGTATACGGTGCATGGAACATGGTACTATAATATTTAGTATTGTGTACGGGGCATGGAACATGGCACTATAATATTTAGTATTGTGTACGGGGCATGGAACATGGCACTCTGATAATTAGTATTGTATACACGGCATGGAACATGGCACTCTATAATTAGTATTGTATACACGGCATGGAACATGGCACTATAATATTTAGTATTGTGTACGGGGCATGGAACATGGCACTCTGATAATTAGTATTGTATACACGGCATGGAACATGGCACTATAATATTTAGTATTGTGTACGGGGCATGGAACATGGCACTCTGATAATTAGTATTGTATACACGGCATGGAACATGGCACTATAATATTTAGTATTGTGTACGGGGCATGGAACATGGCACTCTGATAATTAGTATTGTATACACGGCATGGAACATGGCACTATAATATTTAGTATTGTGTACGGGGCATGGAACATGGCACTATAATATTTAGTATTGTGTACGGGGCATGGAACATGGCACTATGATAATTAGTATTGTGTACGTGTATGTAACCTCAAATGTCAAGCTTTTTCAGTAAATTCTCGATTTTAACGTGATACAGGTAATTTACTGAAATACATGCTCCTTGAACAAAATAGTCATCTTTAGTCTTGTTTGTGGCATCGTTTTTTCAAAGATTCTGAACAATATGTGATGTTCTTCTCCTTAGCTATATTGCGATCTGCACCATACATAATAGACATGTGTAGTTATCTTAATGTATCATGTATATGTGTGGTTATTTTGATGTGGCATGTATATAAACGTGTGTAGTTATCTTGATGTGGCATGTATATAAACGTTTGTAGTTATCTTGATATATCATGTATATGTGTGGTTATCTTGATGTGGCATGTATATAAACGTGTGTAGTTATCTTGATATATCATGTATATATGTGGTTATCTTGATGTGGCATGTATATAAACGTGTGTAGTTATCTTGATATATCATGTATATGTGTGGTTATCTTGATGTGGCATGTATATAAACGTTTGTAGTTATCTTGATATATCATGTATATGTGTGGTTATTTTGATGTGGCATGTATATAAACGTGTGTAGTTATCTTGATGTGGCATGTATATAAACGTTTGTAGTTATCTTGATGTATCATGTATATGTGTAGTTATCTTGATGTATCATGTATATAGATATGTGTGGTTATCTTGATGTATCGTGTATATGTGTGGTTATCTTGATGTATCGTGTATGTGTGTGGTTATCTTGATATATCGTGTATGTGTGTGGTTATCTTGATGTGGCATGTATATAAACGTGTGTGGTTATCTTGATGTATCGTGTATATGTGTGGTTATCTTGATATATCGTGTATGTGTGTGGTTATCTTGATGTGGCATGTATATGTGTGGTTATCTTGATGCATCGTGTATATGTGTGGTTATCTTGATGCATCGTGTATATGTATGGTTATCCTGATGTATCATGTATATAGACATGTAGTTATCTTGGTGCATTATGTATATAGATATGTGTAATTATCTTGATGTAGCATGTATATAGATATGTGTGATTATCTTGATGTAGCATGTATATAGATATGTGTGGTTATCTTGATGTATCATGTATATGTGTGGTTATCTTGATGCATCGTGTATATGTGTGGTTATCTTGATGCATCGTGTATATGTATGGTTATCCTGATGTATCATGTATATAGACATGTAGTTATCTTGGTGCATTATGTATATAGATATGTGTAATTATCTTGATGTAGCATGTATATAGATATGTGTGATTATCTTGATGTAGCATGTATATAGATATGTGTGGTTATCTTGATGTATCATGTATATGTGTGGTTATCTTGATGCATCGTGTATATGTGTGGTTATCTTGATGCATCGTGTATATGTATGGTTATCCTGATGTATCATGTATATAGACATGTAGTTATCTTGGTGCATTATGTATATAGATATGTGTAATTATTTTGATGTATCATGTATATAGATATGTGTGGTTATCTTGATGTATCATGAATATAGATATGTGTGGTTATCTTGATGTATCATGTATATAGATATGTGTGGTTATCTTGATGTATCATGTATATAGATATGTGTGGTTATCTTGATGTATCATGTACCTAGATATGTGTGGTTATCTTGATGTATCATGTATATATGTGGTTATCTTGATGTATCATGTATATAGATATGTGTGGTTATCTTGATGTATCATGAATATAGATATGTGTGGTTATCTTGATGTATCATGTATATGTGTAGTTATCTTGATGTAGCATGTATATAGATATGTGTGGTTATATTGATGTATCATGTATATGTGTAGTTATCTTGATGTATCATGTATATATATATTTGTGTGGTTATCTTGATGTAGCATGTATATATATATATGTGTGTAGTTATCTTGATGTATCATGTATATAGATATGCGTGGTAATCTTGATGTATCATGTATATAGACATGTAGATATCTTGATGTATCATGTATGGATATGTGTGGTTATCTTGATGTATCATATATATGTGTAGTTATATTGTTGTATCATGTATATAGATATGTGTGGTTATCTTGATGTAGCATGTATATGTGTAGTTATCTTGATGTATCATATATATAGATATGTGTGGTTATCTTGATGTATCATGTATATAGATATGTGTGGTTATCTTGATGTATCATATATATAGATATGTGTGGTTATCTTGATGTATCATGTATATAGATATGTGTGGGTAACTTGATGTATTATGTATATGTGCAGTTATCTTGATGTATCCTGCATATAGATATTTGTGGTTATCTTGATGTATCATGTAAATAGATATGTGTGGTTATCTTGATGTATCATGTAAATAGATATGTGTGGTTATCTTGATGTATCATGTAAATAGATATGTGTGGTTATCTTGATGTATCATGTAAATAGATATGTGTGGTTATCTTGATGTAGCAAGTATATAGATATGTGGTTATCTTGATATAGCATGTACATATATATGTGTGGTTATCTTGATGTATCATGTATATAGATATGTGTGGTTAACTTGATGTATTATGTGTATGTGCAGTTATCTTGATGTATCCTGCATATAGATATGTGTGATTATCTTGATGTAGCATGTATGTGTGTAGTTATCTTGATGTATCATGTATATAGATATGCGTGGTTATCTTGATGTATCATGTAAATATATATGCGTGCTTATCTTGATGTATCATGTATATAGATATGTGTGGTTATCTTGATGTAGCATGTATATAGATATGTGTAGTTATCTTGATGTATCGTGTATCTAGATATGTGTGGTTATCTTGATGTATCATGTATATATAGATATGTGTGGTTATCTTGGTGTATCATGTATATATATATATTTGTGGTTATCTTGATGAATCATGTACATAGATATGTGTGGCTATCTTGATGTATCATGTATATGTGTAGTTATCTTGATGTATCGTGTATATAGATATGTGTGGTTATCTTGATGTAGCATGTATATAGATATGTGTGGTTATCTTGATATAGCATGTATATGTGTAGTTATCTTGATGTATCATGTATATAGATATGTGTGGTTATCTTGATGTATCGTGTATATGTGTAGTTATCTTGATGTAGCATGTATATAGATATGTGTGGTTATCTTGATGTATCTTGTATATATATATGTGTGGTTATCTTGATGTATCATGTATATAGACATGTAGATATCTTGATGTATCATGTATATGTGAAGTTATCTTGATGTATCATGTATGGATATGTGTGGTTATCTTGATGTATCATATATATGTGTAGTTATATTGTTGTATCATGTATATAGATATGTGTGGTTATCTTGATGTAGCATGTATATGTGTAGTTATCTTGATGTATCATATATATAGATATGTGTGGTTATCTTGATGTATCATGTATATAGATATGTGTGGGTAACTTGATGTATTATGTATATGTGCAGTTATCTTGATGTATCCTGCATATAGATAGTTGTGGTTATCTTGATGTATCATGTAAATAGATATGTGTGGTTATCTTGATGTATCGTGTATATAGATATGTGTGGTTATCTTGATGTATCATGTATATAGACATGTAGTTATCTTGATGTATCATGTATATAGATATGTGTAATTATCTTGATGTAGCAAGTATATAGATATGTGGTTATCTTGATATAGCATGTACATATATATGTGTGGTTATCTTGATGTATCATGTATATAGATATGTGTGGTTAACTTGATGTATTATGTGTATGTGCAGTTATCTTGATGTATCCTGCATATAGATATTTGTGATTATCTTGATGTAGCATGTATGTGTGTAGTTATCTTGATGTATCATGTATATAGATATGCGTGGTTATCTTGATGTATCATGTAAATAGATATGCGTGCTTATCTTGATGTATCATGTATATAGATATGTGTGGTTATCTTGATGTAGCATGTATATAGATATGTGTAATTATCTTGATGTAGCATGTATATAGATATGTGTGGTTATCTTGATGTAGCATGTATATAGACATGTGTAGATATCTTGATGTATCGTTACTTCGTATATATAGACATGTGTGGTTATCTTGATGTAGCATGTATATATATGTGTGTGGATATCTTGATGTAGCATGTATATAGATATGTGTGGTTATCTTGATGTAGCAGGTAGATAAATATTTGTGGTTATCTTGATGTATCATGTATATGTGTAGTTATATTGATGTAGCATGTATATAGATATGTGCTGTTATCTTGATGTATCATGTATATGTGTAGTTATCTTGATGTAGCATGTATATAGATATGTTTGGTTATCTTGATGTATCATGTATATGTGTAGTTATCTTGATGTAGCATGTATATAGATATGTATTGTTATCTTGATGTATCATGTATATAGATATATCTTGATGTATCATGTATTTAGATATATGTGGTTATCTTGATATATCATGTGTATGTGTAGTTATCTTGATGTATCATATATATAGATATGTGTGGTTATCTTGATGTAACATGGATGTGTGTAGTTATATTGATGTATCGTGTATATAGATATGCGTGGTTATCTTGATGTAGCATGTATATGTGTAGTTATCTTGATGTATCATGTATATAGATATGTGTGGTTATCTTGATGTATCATGTATATAGATATGTGTGGTTATCTTGGTGTATCATGTATATATATATATGTGTGGTTATCTTGATGTAGCATGTATATAGACATGTGTAGATATCTTGATGTATCGTTACTTCGTGTATATAGACATGTGTAGTTATCTTGATGTATCATGTATATAGATATGTGTAGTTATCCTGATGTATCATGTATATAGATATGTGTAGTTATCTTGATGTATCATGTATATAGATATGTGTGGTTATCTTGATGTATCATATACATTGTTAAGGACCCGGGATTATCAGACAGTTCTGGGAAGGTGGCAAAAGATCATTATGCAGTGATATTTAATGCAACCGCTGCAAAACCATTGCCAGTTAGGAAAACCATATCATTTAGAAAACTTCGGTCCATCAACGTTGATTCGTTCAAAAACGATATTCTAACATCTGAATCTCTGTGTAGTAGTATGCAATGTACTGATGCCGAAGACCTTGTGAGTACATATACAAATGAACTATCAGCTTTGATAGATAAGCATGCCCCCTTACGTACAAAAACAATAACACAAAGACCTACTTGCCCTTGGTACACAGAAGAGCTTCATGACGCTAAACACACCAGGCGTAAGCTTGAACGCAAATGGCGTAACACTAGACTCACAATTGACCACGAAATTTATAGGAGACAATGTGCCGATGTAAACAAAATGCTTCGCAAAACGAGAGTAGACTACTTCACAGATAAAGTTGCGTCTTGCGGACGTGATCAAAAGAGTCTATTTAAGATCACTAAACACCTATTGGAAGGTCCTAGTGCAGTTTCACTACCCTCTGGCAAAACATCTGAGGAACTGGCACAGGATTTCAGTGACTTCTTTATCAATAAGGTAGAAGGCATTCGAAATGATATAACATCAAACAATCATTCCAATGCAAGTGCTGTAGACACAGAAACTGAACATCAAGCTGATATTAGCCGTTTGCTAGAACTCAGTCCCGCATCAGAGGAGGAAGTAAAAAAACTGATAGTTCGTTCACCAAATAAATCCTGCGAGCTTGATCCAATCCCGACTTGGCTCCTGAAATCTTGCTTGACAGAACTTTTACCTATATTGACAAAGATTGTAAATATATCTATGGAAACTTCCAATGTACCAAAGTCTTTCAAAAGCTCTCATGTACGACCACTTTTGAAAAAACCAAGTCTTGATGAAAACACACTTAAAAACTACAGACCTGTATCAAATCTACCTTATATCTCAAAGATTCTAGAAAAAGTAGTCAGCTCTCGCATTGAAGAACATTTGACACAAAACAATCTCCATGAAGAGTATCAATCAGCATACAGAAAATTACATTCAACAGAAACCGCATTACTGAAAGTTCAACATGACATCCTTCAATCACTGGACCAGAACAATGTTACAATATTAGTTCTACTCGATCTGTCAGCTGCATTCGATACAATTGATCACGACACGCTGCTACACCGCCTGGAACACCATTTTGGTATTACTGACCAACCGCTCTCATGGATACGATCATATTTGACCGATCGTAGTCAAACTGTGTGCATTGATGACAAACGTTCAAAACCAGTTCACATGCATTTCAGTGTGCCCCAAGGATCAGTGTTGGGTCCAAAATTGTATACAATGTATACAAAACCTGTTGGTTCTATTTGCAAAAGGCATGGACTTCACCATCATTTCTATGCTGACGATTCACAACTATACCTATCTTTCAAACCAACAGACAATCTATGTCAAACAGAAACAATACACCGCATTGAAAGCTGTCTTCAGGAAATTGTATCTTGGATGCATAATAATATGCTAAAATTGAACTCTGACAAAACAGAAGTTATCGTTTTCGCTTCAAACCAAAATGCCAAAATGATTGAAAACATGTCAGTAACTGTTGGAAACTCCACAGTTGAACCATCTTCATGTGTTAGAAACCTTGGGGCAATGCTCGACTCAAGGCTGAACATGGAGCAGCATGTCAACTCTGTCTGCAGGTCCTGCTATGGCCAAATACGTCAAATCGGTCATATTAGAAAATTCCTAACAGCTGATGCAACAAAAACTCTAGTCAACTCATTAGTTACATCACGGTTAGACTATTGTAATATGCTGCTGACTGGGGTACCAAATACAATTCTGAACAAATTACAGAACGTCCAGAATACAGCAGCGCGCCTAATTACAAAAACGTCCCGATACGATCACGTGTCTCCAATCCTGAAGGAGCTCCATTGGCTGCCAATACAATACAGGGTCCAGTACAAGATCCTTACTCTGACATACAAAACACTACATCATCAGGCACCGAAGTATATCACTAACCTCATGAGTGTATATCAACCAACACGAAACTTAAGATCAAAGAATAGCTCACTTCGACTCGTGACACCAACAAATCGAACAGTAACATACGGAGACAGGAGTTTCGGAACAGCTGCGCCGAAATTATGGAATGCGTTACCACCAGGAATAAGAGACTCTGAGACATTGTGTTTATTCAAAAGATCATTGAAAACTCACTTTTTTGTGCAAGCACATGGAGATTAATGTTCGACAATACTCTGGACGTGCATAAAGTGACTGTGTGTATATAACATATTATTAATTATTTTGGATTTGTAACTACACTTATTTAATTTCGGATATACATGTTTTTTATCATTGCTAAAATGACTTTTGTTTATCTATGTAAAATAGATTTATTTTACTTCATATTGTAATGTTGAAATACTTTTTGTTTTATTATTATGTCCTTTTGTATTTGTTCTTAAACTTTATCTGTAAATTGCAATCATTATTTTAAGTATAAGGTTTATCTGTACTTTTACCACTTGACTTCTATTTTTGTACTTTTTATTCTATATGTGTTAATTGTTACATGAACATGTAAAGCGCTTTTGAACGTATATTTTTTATATGATAAAGGCGCTATATAAATATGGTATAATAATAATAA